>CM038224.1:106949451-107549451 GCA_021442155.1 Cymbidium sinense | reverse complement strand
CGATTTTCAGGCTTGTTTCAGCTATCGTTGATGGCTTATACCATCGATTCTAATAAAGATATCTTATATTAATTTGAGGATATGCTATTGTATTACTTATTCCTGAGCATTTCTCTATAATACCCTTTTGGTTTTTAATGGATTTGAGTCAAACAAAATGGAGATAAGGAATTATATTAAGATTTCTTTGACAATGTTAAAATTGGAGCTAATCAATATGAAATATTTTATAACTCGAATAACAATCCAGAAAAAAATAAGAAGTAACACAATACAAATATGCCAATGTTATGTGCTCTTTACCATGTACAAGAATGTGGTTTACCTGCTTCTCTACCCAGGTCCTTTTGTCATTCTTTTCTGCCTCTTAATAAATCCATCCATCAAAGTAATATATGTTGAACTCTTTGTAGGTATACCTTTCTGAATCATTTCTTCCAGGACAAGTTTAGCTTCTTTGAAATGCCCCTTGCTGCATAGATCATTGATCTCATCAGAATATGTTTCCGATGTGCTAGCTCTATTATCCTCCCCCATATTTTCATCAATAATTCTCTCCAGTTCCTTCTCGGATTCCTCCTTTGAAACATCTCCTCCTGGCAAGGGCCAAGAAAAGTGCTTTGGTAGTTTATCAGATTCAGATAATTTTGATAGTATAATTTGGGCCTCTTCTGTTCTCCCTGCTTCAGATAGAGCACATGAAATCACATGACAGGAATAAGCATCAGGTTTTACATCCTTATCTTCCATGTCAGCAAAAAGCTTCATCGCAACATCCATCATCCCCTCCTTGCATAGGCCATTTATGAGAATATTATATGTGATAACATCAACCTTCTTGCCCTTGGATGACCATGATTCAAAAAATTTCAATGCTTTATGAACCATACCATTGTTGCAGAGTCCATGGAGAAGAATATTGCAAGTGATAACATTCGGCTTGAAAGAATTCTCCACCATCTTGTTATGGAACTGGAATGCACTCTCTAAATCTCCCTTTTTGCAGTAAGTGTGAATGATTGTGTTGTAGGTGGTATCATCCGGCACCAATCCCTTACTCATGAGCTCATTCAACTTCTGGATGGCCTCCTCTATCCTATCTGATCTGCAGAGCCCAGAAATCAACACATTGTAGGTAGCAATACTGGGCATTATGATTTTCTTTTGCATCTCATCCCAAAGAATCAGTGCATCAGACAAATTATCCTCCTTAAAATAAGTAGCCATCGAGTATCGTGTTGTACGTGATGGTGTCCGGTGAACATCCAAAGCCTTCCATGGTGGAAACCAGGGAGAGGGCATCGGTGAATTGACCGCGTGAGACGAAGCCGTGGGCGAGGATATTGAATGTGTGAGTGGTGGGAGCCACGCCGAGCGCGACAATGTCGTGGAAGACTGACAACGGGACTGAAGAAGGGGAGGACGAGCGGGCGAGGGAGGAAAGGAGAGCATTCGCAGTGATAGTGGAAGGGCGGAGGCGGCGGCTCTTCATAGTTTGGAAGAGTTGGTTGGCGAGGTGAGGCAGACGAAGCTGGGAGCAGATGATACGCCCAGGAGGAGCAGGGTAGAAGTGGAGAGGTCGAGGGGAACGAGGCGTAAGGCAATGTGATCAACGGGGACGAAAGAAGAGAAGAGATCGGAAAAAAGAGAACCAGAGCAGGAAAGAGAGGAGGAAGGAGAGGAGAAAAGACCGGAGGAGGAAGAGAGGGTGGAAAGGAGAGATGGAGAGAAAGATGGGAGAAGATGAGGAAGAGAGAGGAAAATGGGACGTGAGGATCAAAGGTGGTCCAGGGAGGGCAGGGGAAATGGATGATAGGAGACGAATGGAGGGGGATTCTTCTTTCTGCGACGATGATGACGCCAACATTGGCGGAGAAGGCGGGAGATTTTCCATGCTATGGAGAGGAAAGGTAGAGCTCTGGAGATCGCTGCCAGAGGCAGCGATGGCTAGGGTTTTCAGGTATAAGCGGCGGTGGCCGGTGATCGGTGGCGTTGTCACACTAGCTTGAATATTTTTCGTAGTAATTTGGTGCGTAATATTTAACTTTTTATTTATAAAATTAATACAAATGATGTTTATAATATCATTCTAATTAGTAAAATTATAGAAAACTTTGTAATATTAGAATATGACTTTTAGTTACTTTTCTGTCATTATAATTTATATATTAGAGGAATTAAATTTGAAATATATATATATATTATAATCATCTGAATTCTAATCTTAATAAACTTATAGTTTGATATGACACTTAAAATGCCATTAGTCGAAGTACGAATCTTGATGTCAAAAGCAAGTTGATCCTAAGTTGAAACCGGTCAAAATCAAGCACTTAAAATATCATTGAAAACTTTTAGATATCAATTAAATCTTTAAAAATTTTAAACATGGAAATGTATAAATCGAAGGCCTCATGGACGATCTAACAAGCCTAAGATCTCATATTTTGACTTCATTTGAGCATTCAAATACTTAAAATACATCAAATGATCAAAAGAATCATTTTTGAGTCCGATGGAGTGAGTTATGGATTTTGCATGTATTTACGTAAATTACCTCCAATCTATAAATCATCATTTTTCACATGAGGGGAGGCTAAAGAGAGAGAGAGCTCAAAGAAAATCCTCCAAAGATAATCGTCACTCGATGGTGCCGACCACCCCTATCGCCAACCACCGCAGCTGCCTACCGCCATGCCATATTACACCGCTTTTTCACGCCACCATCGCCCATCTCCGTGATCATACTATCGTCGTCATTATCTTCGCTGACTCGACGCTGGCCACTTATCGACTACGATTGGTTGCCGCTGACCACCCGTCGGCGCCAACCACTGCCGGCCACCGCCGGCTATCACTGCCACTAATCACGCACCATCGCCGCCATCTCGTTGATCACCACTACGACTTCATGCTGGTCGATCTTGCTGGTTGCTAACCGCTGGCCGGTTACTAACACCACTGCTGAATCGACGCTTAATTGCACATTGCTGCTATGGCTGCCGATCCGCTGACCCATTATCGCCACCAATTATCAATTCTTCGTTGCCAACTATTGTGCCGGCTATCATCATCGACTACATTGGCTACCGTCATTTATCAGAGTTACCTCCACGGTTAATTATGACGACCATCAATCGCGCCCTCGACTCTCGCGTTCACCATCATCTACTACCACTGAATCGTTACACTTTAACCATTTTATAGCTCTTATTGCTCGAGAGATTCATTGTCTTGTTCTCATATACAATTCTATAATCCTATTATCGGGAAAATTTTGTACTCTGAAACACATACATAGTGGAAGATTTTTACTGGGTTAGGCTCCCTGATTTTTTTCCTCTTTTTAAGGTTTTTCGGCGAAAAAATTCTGGAGTTTTATTATTAATCCTTCAAACATCTGTGTGTTTGCTGGACTCTGCAACAAAGCTAAGGCGTAAACTTTTACTCTACCGCAACATAGTTAAAATAAAAGTTTTGATGAGGCAATTCGGTAAATGTAGAATCCAAATAAGGTTAAATCAACACTTGAAGTAGAATTAGAAGCTTTGAAGTATTAATTGATGGTCAAATGATCCTCGAATCAAATATATTATAGTCAAATGAAGAGGTTTGATGTAATTAATCTAATGAGCTGAAAATCACTCAAATCCAAGGTTTTAAAAGCACTTACATTCTAGAAGAACAATTTATTATCCACAGACTCAATACAAACTATTTGATGAATTATTTTAGAATTTTGGCTAAAATTATCACAATGTCTCCTCCTAAAACTCTATAAATATTAAATAAGATTATATTCTCAACATTAGAAGAGAAAAGAGTCAAGGGCTAAGCTTAAAGCAATTCATTATCAATAGTCATCGCTGACCATCAGCAGTAATCATTACCATGTAA
This sequence comes from Cymbidium sinense, assembly GCA_021442155.1. Taxonomy (NCBI): domain Eukaryota; kingdom Viridiplantae; phylum Streptophyta; class Magnoliopsida; order Asparagales; family Orchidaceae; genus Cymbidium; species Cymbidium sinense. Next base: position 107,545,554 of record CM038224.1, on the reverse strand, counting down.
CTTTAGTGCATCACATTGTCTGCTTCGACCAAATCTATCTCATATTATGTTGAACCTAAATGACATTATTTTTCGTACAACTTTTCAATATGACACGAGTCTCAATAGTGCTCATTATGATAGCACTTAGTTATGGATATTCCAAAAAAATCGATTGAACACTAAAAATTTGTTGAGTATCATGGCTTAACTCCTCATTTATGCAGTTAATATCTTATCTTCAATTTGTGGAATTAACTTTGTCTTAATTATCTCCTAGGAGTTTGTCATCTTAATAAGCCTTATATCAACTACTCCTTGTGTTGGCCTTAACTTTTACAATCATTCTTTCCCTAGGCTACCTTCTTGAGAATCAAGTATTGCATCAACAAACACAACAACATTGCCTTTGCCAAGTCCCAAGTCTTAGATGAGAAAAGTAGATGATTGAGGTAGTTGACAACCATTATAAAACTTGTCGAAAAACCACGACAAGAATCCTCGGAGAGGGAGTTCAAGAGAAACTTAAATTATGAAGGTCAACCTAAGAATTCAAAAGCTTTCATTTAAGTAGATCTAAAACTGAATATATAGAGTATAATCTTAGTTGTAAAAGATCTAATGGTGGAGTTGTGATACTAAGTGATCAGGTCATTAAAAAAGTGAATGTTTTAGATATCTCATGTTGATTCTTCAAAATGATGGTGAAATAAATGGAATTTTATTAGTAGAATTCAAGTTAGCCGATTGAATTGGAGGAATGCATTTGGCCTGTTGTGTGATAGAAAAGTTTCGCTTAGAGTTAGGGAAATTTTTTGTAAGATGTTGGTAAGACCTACAATGATTTATGGAGTAGAATATTGGCCAATGAAATAAAATCATAAAATAAAGTATTGCAAAAAATGAGGATGCTTAGGTAGACGAGTGGCTTTGCACTTAGGGGTTGTTTGCTTGGAATCAAAAGTAAAATAAATACAGGAGTCTTAAATTTTTTGGCATTTAGCACGATGTAAAGTAAAATTTCAAAGTGATATAATGCATTTGGAATTCACCAGTTAGTTATATTTTAATGTATTTAGAATTTGGGCGAATTCCAAATACACTATTTAATGTAGCCCAATGCCATACCGCCATCATCACGCCAAAACTTTCAAAATACTTTATATTATATTTATTTAACCAAACATATAAAAACAAACTCATGAATTTGTAAAACTCTCAACCAAATAACCTAAAGTAAGTCAAATATATTGCATTCATTTTGTATTACATTATTTTTTCACGCAACCAAACAACCCCTTAGAGATAAAAATGTAAAACATATATATATACGTGAAAAGGTTGGAGTAGCTCTAGTGGCAAATAAGATTTGAGATTATCGCCTTAGATAGCTTGGTCATGTAAAACATCGGTCATCAATGACCCAATTTGAAGAGTAGATATATTAGATTTTAACTATGTTAGGAAAGATAGAGATAGACCTAAGAAGACTTGATTAAGTAATATAAAAAATAATATTATTTTATTAAAATTAAATGAGAATTTGACACTTAATATGACACAGTAGAGACGAGAGATTCATGTACCTAACCCCACATAGTGAGATAAAGGCTTGTTGTTGTTGTCATCGTTATTATTGTATGAACAAACACAATATAAATCATTAATACTAGACTCAATCTTATATAGTTAAAAAGTGAGATTAATGTATGTCTATGAGTACACACAGATCGAAAAGTTATGAAGCTCACGACAAAGATTTTTCTATAAAAATGTGATTTTGAGTTATCACTTTACAAAAATGCATCCAAAAAAGAGGCAAAAACATCTATTATCATTAATGTTAAATAGCACATGGACACAATCTCCTAAAGTAGGAGATAAAAAATGGAGTGGAAATAGAGAAAATCGACAAAAAAGATTGTAAGGACTCATAAAGAAGACTAATATGAACTAAGTTAAAAATTAATGATTAGAATGTATTTCAAATTAATATTTTTTTAGTTGAAGATAAAGCACTCTACCAACTTCTCTCAAATTCAAACATTTATGTTGATGTGTTGTTAAATAAAAGTCCCATGAATCCCCTTTTGAATGAGATACCTAATGCCTCTTAAAATTAAAATTTTATTTATAATGATAATAAGTATTTAAACTAATAAAAAATAACTATAATATCCTTGTAACATTTATAAGATATTTAAAATTTAATAAAATATATCATAATCTAAAAATAATTCATACACATCTCAACAAATCTCACCCAATATTTATAATAAAATAAAATAAAATCTTAATAATATCTTATAAAAAATTAACTCTATAATGTTGACCTCTATGTCTACAACAAGAGCAAATATTAAGTTAAGCTAACAAGGAGAGTTAAATAGGCGATGATCGCAATGCTATTTCGATCAAATACATAAATATGAAATGCACAATCACATATGTGAACAAAACAATGAATAGAGATGGAGATATGCATGAGACAGTAAAATTTGCAATATATATATAATTACTCTTCAATGTAGTTAGATTTTGTTAATTAATATCATATAACATTAGACTAAGATATTTATTCTAATTAATCAAAATCTGTATTAAAAAAAAGGATAAATTAAATTAAATTTGAATTAATATGCCTCTATTTTGAAGTGGTAAATTCCTATATATATCATAATAAGGTTAATTTTATGAATAATCTCTACTAATTATAATAATATAAATACAACAGCTTAATTTAATCTAATACATTTTAAATTAATTTATATATAAAATGTAACAAAAAATAAACGTGCATGTGTATGTTGATTTAAAGTGGGCTTTTGGGCCTTGGGCTTTAAATATAAAACTTATTTATATTAACATCCCTCATTTCATTTTAGTTGAACCTGAAGTGGAAACGAACATAAAATAAACTTAAAAGAATCAGTTGTTTTTCTAATCGAAATCAAAAATTTGAAAATTTTGAAATACGTGTACACTGCAACGGTGCCCTTCGACCTATCCTCGTAGCGAGAAAATATTACGCCCGAGTCCGACGTAGTTTTACGCGGGACTCCAATCGTCACCGACGACGCCCAAAGATTTTAATTGCTTTACGCTTAACAACGCCAGAATCGGACGGACGACGCCAGAAACGACACATTCACAACGCTGTTTACGTTTACCTTGGTCCGACCCGACCCGTCTCGTTCAAACAACGGGAGAAGGAAAACGAGACGTGCGTCGTTCGACATTCTTCATCGCAGAACATTTTAAGGCTTTCTTTCGACGAAGGAATTTTTCTCAGCTCAACTCCCGCTCTCGATCGGAGCACGTCCGGAGTTTGCTCAGTGATTTAGCAAATCTTGCGAATTAAAAATTGAGATATTATAGACGACTACATGAGATATTTATACCTGCATTCTTGAACTTTAATGAATTTAGGATTTTCTCTATTCTTCTCACCGTCCAGTAAGTGAACATTTGAAACATTTGAGTTCTTTAAATGAACATGACGTATTTTAGTAGTTTTTGGAGATGTTTTGCTCTCAGATGCCACATGGTACACGCTTATTTTAAAATTTTGAACTGCTGTTAAAATGTTTAGTATATTACATTGTAGGATGTTTGGTGCTATTTCATGATGAATTATGTGGCCTGTTTAGGGATAGTATGTTCAGTCGATGGCATTATAATTTATTTGTAGGTTGATTTATGGATGTTTGTTTCAGTTTTGCATGTGTACTCTTTGAACTCTTAGGAGAGTACAACCCATTTTGGCATTTTTTTTAAAAGACTTTTGTCCCTGTTTGGATATAATATGCTCAGTACATGACTTTAGAAGTAGATTGAAGGCTGATTGCTTGGTTTTTTAGGGATATTTTTTTGCATCTGTACTTTCTGTACTCTCATGAGAGTACAAAGCATTTTGCTAATATTTTTTCACTTTTTTTGGCCTATTTGGAGGATATATGTTCATTACAATCTATTAGGAATAATTTGACGTTTGATTAGTTTTTAAGTGTTATTTTGAATTTGTACTCTCTGTACTCTTTGGTCATTTCTTTCAATTTCTTTGGTATGTTTGGAGAAAATATGTTCATTGCAATCAATTAGGAATAATTTGGAGGCATATTGCTTGATTTTTAGGAGAGTTTTACCTCTGTACTCTTTGTACTCTCATGAGAGTACATAGCATTTTACTAATATTTTTCTACTTTCTTTGGCATATTTGGAGAATGTATGTTCATTACAATCCATTGAAATAATTTGGAGGTTATTTGGTCGAATTTTTAGTATTATTTTGCATCTGTACTCTCTGTACTCTCATGAGAGTACAGAGTATTTTGATAATTTTTTCCATTTTCTTTAGCATGTTTAGAGGAAATACCTTCATTGCAATCAATTAGGAATAATTTGGAGGCATATTGCTTAGTTTTTAGGATAATTTTGCATATGTACTCTCTGTATTCTCATGAGAGTACGGAGCATTTTATTAATTTCTTTGCACTTTCTTTGGACTGTTTGGAGGAAATATATGCATTACAATCCATTATGAACAATTTGAAGGCTGATTGGAAGATTTTTATGTGGAGTTTTACATCTGTACTCTCTGTAGTATTTGTACTTTCTGTACTCTCATGAGAATACATAGCATTTGCTAATATTTTTTCACTTTCTATGGCCTGTTTGGAGAATATATGTTCATTGCAATCTATTAGGAATAATTTGGAGGCTATTTTATTAGTTTTTTAGTATTATTTTACATCTGTACTCTCTGTACTCTCATGAGAGTACAGAGTATTTTGGCCATTTCTTCTAGTTTATTTGGCCTATTTGGAGGAAATTTATTCATTGCAATCAATTAAGAATAATTTGAAGGCATATTGCTTGGTTTTTAGGAGAGTTTTGCCTCTGTACTCTCTATCTCATGAGAGTACAGAGCATTTTGTTAATTTCTTTCCACTTTCTTTGGTCTGTTTGAAGAAAATATATGCATTACAATCCATTATGAACAATTTTAAGGCTGATTGAATAGTTTTTATGTGAAATTTTGCATCAGTACTCTCTTTATTCTCTATACTCTCATGAGAGTACAAAGTATTTTGCTAATATTTTTTCACTTTCTTTGGCATGTTTGGAGGATATATATTCATTATAATCCATTAGGAATAATTTGGAGGCTATTTGGTTAATTTTTTAGTATTATTTTACATATGTACTTTTTGTACTCTCATAAGAGTACATAATATTTTGGCCATTTCTTCCAGTTTCTTTGGCTTGTTTGGAGAAAATATATTTATTGCAATCAATCAGGAATAATTTGGAGGCATATTGCTTGATTTTTAGGGTAGTTTTGTATCTGTACTCTCTGTACTCTCATGAGAGTGCAGAACATTTTACTAATTTCTTTCCACTTTCTTTAGACTGCTTGGAGGAAATATGTGCATTACAATCCATTATGAATAATTTGGAAGCTGATTAGATGATTTTTAGGTTGAGTTTTGCATCTAAACTCTCTGTACTCTCATGAGAGTACAAAGCATTTTGCTAATATTTTTCAATTTTTTTGGCATGTTTGGAGGATATATGTTCATTACAATCCATTAAGAATAATTTGGAGGCTGTTTGGTTGATTTTTTTTAGTGTTATTTTGTGTACTCTCTATACTCTCATGAGAGTACAGAGTATTTTGGCCATTTCTTCGAGTTTTTTTAGCATGTTTAGAGGAAATATGTTCATTGTAATCAATTAGGAATAATTTGGAGGTATATTGCTTAGTTTTTAAGAGAGTTTTCAATCTGTACTCTCATGAGAGTACATAACATTTTGTTAATTTCTTTCCACTTTCTTTGGATTGTTTGGAGGAAATATGTGCATTACAATCCATTATGAACAATTTGGAGGCTGATTGGATGGTTTTTAGGTGGAGTTTTGCATCTGTACTCTCTATACTCTCATGAGAGTACAGAGTATTTTGCTTATATTTTTTCACTTTCTTTAGCCTGTTTGGAGGATATGTGTTCATTACAATCCATTAGGAATAATTTGGAGTCTATTTGATTGGTTTTTTAGTGTTGTTTTGCTACTCTCTATACTCTCATGATAATATAGAGCATTTTGGTCATTTCTTCTAATTTTTTTGACCTGTTTGGAGGAAATATGTTCATTGCAATCAATTAGGACCAATTTGGAGGCATATTGCTTAGTTTTTAGGATAATTTTGCATCTGTACTCTCTATACTCTCATGAGAGTACAAAGTATTTTGCTAATTTTTTTTTCACTTTCTTTAGACTTTTTAGAGGAAATATGTGCATTACAATCCATTATGAATAATTTGGAGACTGATTGGATGGTTTTTAGGTGGAGTTTTGCAGATCAGACTCTAGTGAGCATTTTGCTAATATTTTTCTACTTTCTTTGGCCTATTTGGAGGATATATGTTCATTACAATCATTAGGAATAATTTGGAGGTTGTTTGGTTAATTTTTTAGTGTTATTTTGCATGTGTATTCTCTATACTATCATGAGAGTACAAAATATTTTGGTCATTTCTTCCTGTTTCTTTAGCCTATTTGGCGGAAATATGTTCATTGAAATCAATTAGAAATAATTTGGAGGCATATTGCTTAGTTTTCAGGGTAGTTTTGCATCTATATTCTCTGTACTCTCATGAGAGTACAGAGTATTTTGCTAATTTCTTTCCACTTTCTTAGGACTATTTGGAGAAAATATGTGCATTGCAATCCATTATGAATAATTTGGAGGCTGATTGGATGGTTTTAGGTGGAGTTTTACATCTATACTCTCTGTACTCTCATGAGAGTACAAAATATTTTGCTATTATTTTTCTACTTTTTTTGGCTTGTTTGGAGGATATATGTTCATTACAATCCATTAAGAATAATTTGGAGGCTATTTGGTTGATTTTTTAGTTTTATTTTGTATCTGTACTCTCTGAACTCTCAAGAGAGTACAGAGCATTTTTGTCATTTTTTCCAATTTCTTTGGTTTGTTTGAAGGAAATATGTTCATTGCAATTAATTAGGAATAATTTGGAGGCATATTGCTTAATTTTTAGGGGAGTTTTGCATTTGTACTACAGAGCATTTTGTTAATTTCTTTCCACTTTCTTTGGACTGTTTGGAGGAAATATGTGCATTACAATCCATTATGAATAAATTGGAGGCTGGTTGAATGATTTTTAGGTGAAGTTTTGCATCTATACTCTCATGAGAGTACAGAGCATTTTGCTAATTTTTTTCACCTTTTTTGGCATGTTTTGAGGATATATGTTCATTACAATCTATTAGGAATAATTTGGAGGCTGTTTGGTTAGTTTTTTAGTGTTTGTTTTGCATCTGTACTCACATGAGAGTATAGAGTATTTTGCTAATTTCTTTCCACTTTCTTTGGACTGGTTGTTGAGATTATGTTCATTACATTCCATCGGAAGTAATTTGGAGGCTGTTTGGATGATTTTGGGAGAAGTCTGATTCTCGACTCTCATGAGAGTACATAGCATTTTGCTCATTTTTTGCCAGTTTATTTGTCCTGTTTGGAGAAAATATGTTCATTACATTATATTAGGAGCAATTTTGAGGGTGATAGGTTGGTTTTTATGGGTGATTTGCATCAGATTCTCTCTATACCGCTGACCTCCACATATGTATATGATCAAGCCCACAAATCAATTTGACGGACTTGAGGTGACAGGCACAAATTGAGCTCAAAATGCAATCAGATGTCACTAAAATGCAAATGACCTTCGATCGATGAACATACTTCGTCAGTTAATGCTTAGATCAATATGATATTGCAAAATCTAATGATCAATCAATTACGCGCCGAGTATCAGATGCACATGATATTCGGCATCGAGGGTCAAAACCTCCGCTCAAATTAATCACGCCATCGCTTCGAATGCCAAAATCTATCAAATAAGACTGTCTACACTTAATTCATACGAATCTACACAAAAAATCGAGAACAAAACGACAGCATATTTTGAGAAATATCACCACCGCGCAGACTAACAAATCGATCAGAAATCCATCAAGGCTCGTGAATGATGGAATTATCCTAAATTGATATATATATATGACTATGTGTATTTATTAGCATAAAATCTACATTAAAATATTTAATAAATTCAAAATTTATTAAAAATACTCAAATTATCCCCATTTCCCCTATTTTAGTTTTCTAAAAAAAAATAAAAAAAAAGAAAAATTGAAAGAACCACTCCCCCCAATTCCCTTAACTACTCCCTCTCATTCTCGCCTACTCCCTCACTCTCACTCATTTTTTCCCAACTGATTCTATCTCCCTGGCAGCGCTCTCCCGTCGAAAAAACAAAAAAAAAAGAAAGGTAAAATTCCCCTCCGTCTTGCACTATTTTGCGCAAAATTATGTCGTCGGCCCGTCTTTGTCGTTGATCCAGCCACTGGCGTGTCTCCCGCGACCGCGCTCCACTGTTCCCCTGCGCTGCACACATTCCACGCGCATCCCGTCGGCCGAAACCACCCCTCGCTCCGCGTCGCAGCCCTGCCCGGTCTCCCGGGTCTCAGCCGATGACCCGCCGGCGCACCGCGCGTCCTCTGGCCACAGCCCGCAACCATACGAACTACACGGCCCGCCGCTGCCAGCTCGCCATTCCTCGATCCAAATCCGTGCGCCATACCAAACCACGCGACTCGCTGCTGACCCGAGTCCACCAACCCGCGCACGCCACTCCGGCCCCCTCCACAACCACGACCCATTTTCGCAGTTCCGCAGAACTGTGTGGCCCGCCCGCTGACCCGAACCGTCGTTCGTGCCTGACCCGCGTGACCAGCCCACTGTCGCACCTGCCTCTGGCCCATTCCACGCCTGACCCGCGTGACCAGCCCACTGCCGCAAGTCTGACCCGCATATCCGGCCCGCCAGCCTCTTTATTTCTGCACCCACCGGCCCGTATCGACCCGAAATCACTAATGGAGCCCACTGGCTGGCTTACTGCCTGCCTACAGCCCACCGGCCCGCTGCTTGCTTACAGCACATTGGCCTGCCAGCCCTTCAAACCCTAACTCCCATCAGTAACTAACCCTAGCCCCACTATTTTGGTCCATTCACGCATCTAGCCAAATCCCGGCCTCTAATTCAAGCTGTTGCACGAGTAGCCATAAATAAAACATCGTCGAGGAATTCTTCCTTCGATTTCCGGCGTCACTTCTCTCACTTTAACCGTCCCGTTTTCACCACGCTGCAATCAGGGGAAGAAAATAGTCAATAGGCGAATTCTTTCTTTGATTTTTCATCGCTTCCTCACTTTAGCCGTTGCTTCAGGCCAAATCGGGAAGAACATCTTCGATTGCATCGCTTCCCTCGCAGTGTCATGTTGTCGATCGCAAATCGATAACAAGGAGAATTCTTCTTCGATTTTCGCCGCACTTTACTCAGATTCTCAACATACCCAAACATGTTCCTTTGCCTAGCACTACAACGTGCCGCAAAACATGTCAGAACATGTGGGAATTTGTGAATGTGAATATATACATATGCTTGTGTTTCTTTACGTTTGAGGATCTCGTGCGGCTCGCTAGTCGAGAAATTAGCTCGAAGATCGCGGACTCGCCGAAAGTCGACTGGCTCGAATCGAGATCGCAAACGAAATTTTCGAGCCGAATTGTGGCTCAATTATTTTTCAAGTCAGAGTTCGCTTCGCTGCTCAATGATCGAAAGGAATGTCATGAGCCGAAAGCGATAGTCCGATTAATCTGACGGGCGATCTAAAATCTCCTATTCTAATTTACGCCGACTCGACCCCGAGGCCGACCTTCTCGCTTCACTTCTCACTTCTCGCCTTCTGCTTCTCTCTTCTCCTCCGTTCTCACTTTCGCGTTCTAGCTTCGATCATTACGGCGCTGCCAGATATTGTCGATCGATCGCTTAGTGTTTATTTGTTTCGATTTCGATCATATTCATATCGTCGTGTGCTTGGTTTTTCTCTAAATACTTTCTTTGATTTCATTTCCGATTCGTAAGTATTTCATGGAATCATGATGTTGGTTATTTCGTTATTCCATTATTATTGAGGTTCATTGGATTTGGGATGTTTGCTTCTTTAATCATTCATGCCAATCATGCGTATCTATGTTTTTTTTGCGGGTTGGGACGGGTACAGCAATTTGGGTTTGTAACGATTTTATGTTAAGATGTTGCCGTTGGGGTTGTTTTGCCGCCCGTCTGGTTTGTAAGTTTGTAACGATTGTTGCTGTTGGCTCATGGTCTTGAATGTTGTGACAGTTGCATCTGTATTTGTTTCATTTCCTAATTGTATTTGTTTCACTACGCTGGCCGGATCTCTCTGAATGCGTCTCACCGGACCGCTAAGAGTACTGGTTTTGATTCTTTCATGCCCGTTGGAGGTTATTTGGTGCTATAAAGGTTGTTTACTTGTTTCTGGTGCTGTTGTGCATTCATGGGACATGTTATGATGTTCACATGCCTTTCCCGCTTTAGTGACTTGGTAAATGTTGTCATGTTGATAGATGCAGATTTCTTGGTTGTAAATATATGGGGATCTTTTATGTATAATCCAATCTTTAAGCGATTTCTTGGTTGGTTTTGAGTGATTCTATGCTTTTGTTTCATTTCTTATAGACACAATGACAAGTCCTTCAAAGTAAATCTATTAAAAGTGATTTACAACTCAAAATGATGAGTGAAATAAAGGATCAAAAAGACAAGTTTGGCAACACTGAAATTGAAAAAATGGTAAGTTTAAATGTAATTATTGTGTTAAATCATATGTGAAACAAAAAACTGGAACCACATCTCGTTAAGTAGACACTTCAAATCAAATCACTATAGAAGGTTGATAACAAGGAAAGAAGCAAAACTATTTGATCCGAGTAGAGGATTTAGAAACCGGTTCAATATCTAGTTTATGTGTTTCGATGATCATTCTAGAATAAAGAATATTGTGGCTAAGATGATTATTGTTCATGAATATCCATTTATGATAGTTGAACATTTATGGTTCAATATTCTGATGAAATCGATGAATCCAAATTATCATAAAATTTTAAGATTTGGCATCAAAGAGGAGTGTATGAAAGTTTATGAAGCTGAAAAAGATAAGTTGAAAAAAAGTTTGAAAGTTGTTGAGAGAGTTTCGATTACTAGTGACTGCTGGACATCAAATCAAATAATTGGTTATATGTGTCTTCTGCATTACATTAGTCGATTGGAAATTACAATCTAGGATAATTAGTTTCATTGATTTGGATCCTCCTCATGGTGTGATTTTGAGGCAATTTAAAAGTTTGTTGCAATGGTCTACAAAACAAAGTTAGTACCATAACTTTGACAATGCATCATCTAATGATGTAAAGAAATGAAAAGCTTTATTCATTAGAAGATCCGGTTTTCTATTGATGGGTGATTTCTTTCATGTTCGATGCCGCTCATATTTTAAACTTAATGGTGATGGATCAAAGAAATCGTCAATAACCGAAAGGGTAAGAGAGTCTATTTTATTTATAAAAGATCTCCGTGTCGCTACATAAATTTGGAGAGATAGAGAGATTGGCTTATCCACATCAAAGGCACTTTGCATTGATGTGCCAACTTGGAACTCCACATACAAGATGTTAGAGTCGCTTTTATTATAAGAATGTGTTTCAATATACTGCGTGATCTCAATTATATATGGTTGCCCTCTCAAGAAGATTGTGTTAATTTTGAGAAAGTAAGAGAGTCGCTGATTTTTCATCGCATCAAATTTTTTCGTGTTCATCCTATCCTAGTGAATAGATTGCTTCCCAATCTAGTTCTAATCAAGAGAATATTGGATCGAGAATGCTCATCTAGTACTATTTTTATTTCAAACATGGCAAGCATGAAGACTAAATTTGATAAGACCGAATGAGTGTTCATTGTTATTTTCGATTGCATTTTAGATCCTAGAATGAAACTTTTGCTATCAATTACTACTACCCACAAATTTATGATGTTCACATTATGAATGAGAAGAAGGGCACTATAAAAACAAAAACTTTTGAGCTATACTCTTATTACTGTTGATATGCGGGCAAAGAAACTATCAAGCATCCACCTCTCAACTGAAAGAAACACAATTGAAGGTGGTAATGCTTCACATGATGATTTGGCGGGTTTGTATGACTTCATAGATTCTACCGGCCTCTTAGTACCACGTAAGTCGACCGGGAGATATACCTTGATGAAGCATGAAATGCCCGTGATTCGAATTTGACATTTTGGAATGGTGGAAAATGTCTGCTATGAAATATAAGACTCTCTCAAAGATGGCCAAAGATATTTTACCATCCCAAGAATCACCGTTGCTTCAATCGCCTTTAGTGGGGTGTGGTACAAGCGATTATAGAAGTTCAATTTCACCAAGAACATTAGATGATTTAGTGTGTAGTGGAAACTGGATTCGAGCTGCATATAAATCATCAAAAGATCCATTAGTAATATTATCTTACATGATTGGAGCTTTATTTTGGCATTTTGCTTGCTTAGTTAGTCACCCTAAAAATAAAGAACTCAACTCAGTTTTTTGAGGGCACAAGTCATAGAGGTTACCATTTATAAGATTTCTTGAGGAGAGACTATTGTAGCAAATGATTTAGCCAAGTTTCATTCAAGATTATGTTGAGCTTCCCATGTGTATCCTATCTTTCGATCATATGGTTGTCTTATTTTTGGTGGCCTTATAATGATAGTCTTGGCTTGGAGATTTCTACATTCTTACATGGTTGTTTGTTGTCTTTGCATTTTCCCTTTGTAGTGATAGTCACGACCGCCGTGACGCTTCTAGCCTCTTTCACTCTTGGGAATTTGAAGAGTTTTTGTTTGCCTCAGTTCTAACCTTGTTCGGTTGTTCCTTTGGGCCTTTGGCGGCCACGCTTGGTTATTTTGACCGTGTTGGATTTATTGTGGTAACCCGTGGTTGGATTTTTTTGTGTTGGACCTGGTTATTTTGGTCGTGTTGGTTGATTGGTTCACTTGGTTGGCTATTTTGGAATTTGGATCACTTGGATGGGTGGATGTGGGTGTGGTCGTGTATGTAACTGTGGTTGGGCCGCTATCAATTTTGGGGTTCGATTTGAACTCGATCCGCTCTTAGCTTTGGCTTCTTCAGTAGCTCGCTCATCCCGTTGTCGGGTTTCGGCACATGGTCGCTGGGTGCTTTTGTTATTTTGTTGCCTTGTTGGTGGTGTGGAGCCGTGGAGGATATGAGATCTAGTGGGCTTATCATGAAGAATTTTGCTTTTTTAATTTTCGAATGATGAGAAGAGAATATATTTGTAATTTGGGTAAATTCATTTGTTTTGTTTGCCTCTGCTCTAACCTTGTTCTATTGTTCCTTTGGCCTTCACGGCCACGTTGGTTATTCCGGCCGTGTTGGATTTTGGTCGTAACCCGTGGTTGGATTTTTGGTGTTGGACTGTTGGTTATTTTGGTGCGGTTGGTTGATTGGTTCACTTGGTTGGCTATTTTGGAATTTGGATCACTTGGATGGGTGGATGTGTTGGTGCGGGTGTTGTACTCGCCCGTGGGCCGCTATGAATTTTGGGGTTCCGAACTACCGCTTCTTTTGGCTTCTTCTCGCTCATCCCGTTGTCGGTTATGGCGATGCATTGTTGGCTGGGTGCTTTTTTCGTTATTTTGTTGCCTTGTTGGTGGTGTGGAGCCGTGGAGGATATGAGATCTAGTGGGATTATCATGAAGAATTTTTGCTTTTTTAATTTTCGATGATGATGAGAAGAGAATATATTTGTAATTTGGGTAAATTCATTTATTTTTGCTTCATTATTTGTGGCTACCAAGCCTCTCATCGATGGCCAAGCAACCTGTGAGTTATTCGCTTTTCGACTCTACTATATTAATGCATGATATTTTTGATTTGTGAGGTTTTTCACTTTTGCAAGGGATTTATTTTTCTATCTTTAAGGCTCTAATGGATGGCTTTGGCAACCTAGAGGTTGGAGCATTCAATTATTGAAGTAAAATATAAAATTACAAATTTTCGCTAATTGCGAATGCTTGAAGATGGATATTACTTTCTCTGACTCTGAGTCCCACAAACAAAAGTCATTTTCATATTTTTGTTTTTTTTCTAGATTTGTATTTTAAACTCAATGTTTAGATGTATTATAATTTTTTTTTCTAGATTTGTATTTGTGTTAAAGTGGCTATGATCTTGATGAGAAATTCATGCAAAATTGTATCATTTTTTAGATTTGTATTTGTAATTTATAAAATTATAGTTTGCTATTAATTGCAATTTACATTATTACATATGCCAAAAATTTGCTATTAAAATTCCCTGATTTCATTTTCGAGAAGAACGGCTCGTTTGCATTTCGAGCGATTCGATTTTGGCAAACGCGGCCGTTGATTTAGGCTCGTTTCACATTCGATCGAAGCTCGACGGTCGATCCGGCTAAACTCGAAATTTTGAGCCACCATCGAACTCGGCGAGAATTTTGAGCGATTTGAATGGCTCGCTCAATCGGCTCGAACATCTCGGTGGGGTGTGATGAGATGAAAAAGTATGGTGTCGCGCCGTTATGCTCGAGAGGCGTCTGAGTAAGCCAGATTAGATATCGCTCTCCCTAGACGAAATACTGCCAAAATTTTGTCTAATTCCTAGACTTAAAAAAAGATGGGATAATTATATATTGCATTGTATGTATTCTTGCAGGTTTGAATACCTCATTGTACTCAGTAGGGTGAGACGAGATGAAAAAAATAGTGCAAGACACCACTTTCAGCCAGGCGTCGAGCAAGCCAAAAATCTGATACACTATGGGGATGATCTGAGGCTCTTCGTCAAATCTTTTGACTTAGAAAAATGGGAGAATGAAATGGGCTAACTTAGGAGCGCTAAGTAGGAAAATCTGTAGCTAATTTTATATTGTCAAATAAAAAAAGGGGGAGCCTTTAAAACAAATTTTGGAAATAATAGAATATTTATTCAAAATTTAAGTGAAATTTGGGAGAGGCTAATATTAAACTCACAAACTTTGGAGGAGGCTGATATTAAACTCATAAACTTTAGGGGAGGCTAATATTAAACTTACAAACTTTGGGGAGGTTAATATTAAATTCACAAACTCTAATGGCAATCTTTTATGGCTTAAATTGAAGCGATAAAGTGAGTTCCATTTTCTTGTAAATTTCTCAAAATTAAACAAGCTTTAATTGAAATTTGGGGAGGGGGGACTAATGCTAAATGCATAACAAACTTACAATAAACTCAAAAATCTAAGGATAAATTCAAATTGAGTTTAATAACTTTTATATTAATATGGAGGTGATTACTATACTAATTAATAAGCATAAGTAGGGCTAAAGCAACAAATACTGAAATCGGCATAACTTATCAAAATTGATATAAATTGAGCATAATCAAGCTGGGAGAATTGCAAAAAAAAAAAAAAACTCAACAAGTAAACTAAGTTCCAATAGTGTTTTAAACTATAATCTAAATCAAAATGTTTTCTTCGCCACCGAATCTGCAACCCTTTGTACAAGTAGACAGTAGGCGATACTAAATTTAATTCTATAAAAATCATAGGTCTTCCTTCAATCAAACATTAAGGAATTTTACTCTAATTATGATTTTCAAAATCAATGATCTCATTAAGTAGATAAAAATAGCTAAGTTATAAACACCTGTATGTGCTCGAACATAGAGATTTCAAGTGCAAATTTTAATGTCTAAAAATGCTGCGCAGGCTAATTTGGAATAAAAAAAATGAAAATCTGAAATCAATCTCATAATTCAAACATAAAATTACTCGAAATCACTATACACCCAATGTGCCCACGACTTATCTTTGAATGCCTAAATTCAAGTGTGAGGATCTTTGCGTTACTTCTGTTTTATTCTTAAGGCGGGTTAGTTACCAAAATCTAAAAAACTATAATAAGAGTTTCAAATCAGTGAAATATCTCAGAAATTTATTTTGTCATGTGAAAGTAGATCTAATCCTCTATTAGTAGCTAAACAGAGTTGACAGACTCTAAAGCTCTTAAACATATTCAAATTAATCAATTTTTCAACTCAAATCAAATATCAACTTGAAACTACTTAAATAGAATTCTATCAGTAAAAACTTAAATAAACTCAATCAATCCACCTTTCACAACTATTTATCGGGGGTGAGAAATTAAGAAAACTCTAGCTCACAAAGGAGCCAATGTCAAATCAAGTGTTCTTATGTTCACTCTTCAATCTCTTGTCGATGGGGCGTGGCGTGTCCTCTGATTGCGTGGCTTGGCCAATAGTCTCCACAGATGAAGCAGTTACGACCACAGTCCTCTGATCGGGTGGTTTGGCCAGTCCAACTCCATCATATTACGATCACGATTGTAGCCCATATGTTCCCCAATGACTCTACCCTTTGAGTTGTGAATCATAGGGTATACTTGATAGGGCAAATAACCATCTGTCAGCTAAGGTAGACTTAAGTTTGTCTCCTTAGACAAACACCAACCAAGTCTACAAGGATTTCTTGGACGACGTAACACATATGTTGCTGATGAGGATCCTTCTGTCCAGTTGGGTCGACTACCTCCTCTAACTAAGTAGACTAGGGACTGCAACTGCCCGGGATGGAACCATGGGATCTAGATCGGGCATGTCATCATTCTCCCAACCATCCGTTTTAAGCAGAAATGATAAATTTCATAAATCTTAAATTCTGAAACTATCTAATGACCAGCCTTAATCGAAAATTCTCTCTCACTTATTGAGAGGGGTAATTAACTATAGGGGCTTGTGCCTATAAGAAACTTGGAACCAGATCTAAAGTTCTCACTAAATGAGGACGAAATCTCTGGGTAGTGTCTTATCTAATATTCCATCTGTCTTCTAAAAATTTCACTGACATTTTAAAAACACTCTTTTCATCAAAGAGGTCGATTGGCGTGAGCTCCAGATTTCACATTTCAGTTGGGGCGGATTCTCTTTCCATCTTTGGCTAGTCATATATGTGCTACAGTAGCAATAAAATTTGTGCAAATTCAAAATAACAAAATGATGATTTAAGTGTGTAATAAATTCAATATGAGGCTCTATGTAGAATGAATCATTCCATATAGTATATCTTTATTACACTATTATTTATTTTGTAGTACATCTGCATCTTGAAAGTATGAGTTGAAATAATAATTTCTAATTACTAATCCCCATCTTTCACTTTTGTAGAAATGGATCTACAAAGCACTCCTTTCACTCAACTAGGTGGGTAGTGCGAACATCGCGCAGTCATCAACCGAGATGTCGGCTACCATTCAATTTGGTAGGTTAAATTTTCCGGCTATCGTAAACTTTTGAAGTACCCACCTACGGTACATTCATCCGAGGCCATGCTGGAAGGCCTCAAGTTACTGAATCTCCTACTAGCCAGGTACACCAACCAGTTAAACAACCAACTGCTGTCAAGGAGTTCTCTCGATAAAGAACTTCAATTTTCAAGAAGCTGGGTCAATTTGAAGGTCTCGTAATGAAAAGAATCGTTAAGGGACAAACTGTATCTTTAATTCCTCGTGTGCAGTGATCTTGAACCTCGATACGGAAAGCACGATCATGAAGCTTCCTCATCGAAGCAAACTAGAAAGAGAAGAAGGAGAAACGAGTGAGGGCTCTGGATCCCCTTTGAGCGACCACTAACAGTATTCTACCCATAATAACTTTGACAATCTAAAGTGGGTAAAGAGGAATAGCTATACTGGTGAAATAAAGCAGTCCTTCTAGAAGAACCAACCACATCAAGCTCTGCCACCACAGAGGAGACATCCTGAAACACTGTCTGTCATAATACATAAAGTTCTTAAAGTAGCCAAGGACAGAGGCCTAATGAGAAGAAGATTTCAAAGGTCTGTGGTGATAGAAAATACAAGAAAGTTGACATCTCTCCTGGTAACTGGCCAACGAACCCATTACACTTCACATGGTGAACATTGGAGCGTGATACTTGGACCTCGCATCCAAGAATCCAATGTTGAAAGGTCCCGGTGAAAGGGTAAGCAAATATGAAGGGCAAGACCCTATAATGAAACTTTGAGTAATATAAGAGGCGTGACATCTGATAAATATACTCAAATTTGTCTCAAAATCAACTCATCAGAAGTGGATACCCAAAAGAAGGGATATCAATGATGAACGATATGATGGTCGACACCATGGAGAGTCTTTTAGGGGATCCCATCGCCGATCAGTTTTACCCCTACAAGCGAAGGTTGACATTGATCATGGTCCTTTAATAGAAGAGGTGGTTTTTTCGCACATTGAACCAAAGATCCACTGGAAACTTCGATCAGAAATTTGTGTGCAGGAAGAAAATAATGAAGAAGATTTTATGAAAGTGGAAGTTGTCTATATGGTCAGAGATATAAATGAACTCTCTGCTCAGCACCATCAGCAGCAACACAAATCTAGGGAATCTGAATTTGAATTTGATGCTTATGAAGAAAAGTATCCATAAAAGCAAATAGAGGATGGATCATCAATCTCTGTTGAAGATGTAGAAGAAGAAGATCAGGATGAGAAAAAAATCATGGGTGTCGAAGTTGTCTATATGGTTGAGTCAGGAAATGATCAGCCTAGTACACACTTTTATAATCAGCATCGTCGTACAGCCCTAACAACAACTGTCTCTGCAAATGCACAAGGAGAGGGGCAGTCAAGTTCTCCCACTGAAAATGAGCAAGGAGCAGAACAACAACAAGAAGTAGAGAAGAGGAAGAGCATGCACTGATTGACGTTATGGCGCTAGCTAGAGAGCAAAGAGAAATGCAGCGTCAAATGGAAGTCAAAGATAAGGAGATTGCATAGCTTGGTACCAAAATGAATGATATGATAGTATAAATGAACATCATGATGGAGTTGTTACAGAAGAATATCATATCAAGTGTAGTACATGTTTTATCTACTAACTGACAGGTAGCTAACAACGTAACTTCTATACTACCAGCTATTGCGGTACCTCAAGCTCCTACAGTACATGTTATGCATGAAGCAAGAGATGAAGTTAACCAAACACCTCTCTATTTGCTAATTCAAAATCTGGCTAACACACCGAGAGCTGTAATAGCTACTGAGTTAGAAATAATAATCAATGAAAAGATAAAGGCGGTCATAGCCTCAGAGCAGGCTGAAAAGCTGGTGAGTAAATGTCGCCCTTACCCAGCTGAATATGATCTAGTGTCATACCTGAAAGGTTAATCAGTGCCAAAATTTTATACTTTCAGTGTGCTCGATAATCCAAAGCAACATTTGGCCCAATTTAAGGCTACCTTTGGTAACACAGGAGGGAACGATGCACTATTTTTCCATCAATTTGTTAGTAGTTTGACCTCAGCTGCTTTCGAATGGTACACATAATTTCCAAATGATTCAGTTAAAATAATTTTTTGTATTGGAGACCATATTTGTGAAAAGGTTCATTAGTGCAACCGAAAATCATAATCGTTGACCTTGCCTTATTAAATAGAAGGAAAGACGAGTCAGTGACGAGATTCATAAGTCATTGACACAACCTAAGTATGAAGTGCGAGCAACAATTGGAAGAAAAACATGCAATCCAATTGCTAATAGACAATATGAATGATAAAATGACACCATTTATATGCATGGTGTCGATTGCAACATTCTAGGACTTGCTCGATAGGGTGGCTAAATTTGAAAAGTTGAATCGCCCTAAGTCTGAAGTCTATGCAAATAAAGTAAAGAGAAACAAACCTTTAGACTCAAGAAGAAATGAAACTCACACCACTTTTTATAGCTCAAATGGAGAAAAGCAGGTGATATACAATGTGGATAAAGGAAAGCAGCCGGTATACAATGATGATAAGGGTAAAAAGCCTGTTTATTCTAATCCACAACCAAAATTGATTTTAGAAGGTAATGATAAATCTCGGACCTTTCCAAGTGATGGGGAGCGTCCAAAACAAGCAACAAGAGATGATGAGCAAATGCGACTATCTCTTAAAGAAAAGATGAACAAAGAATATTCCTTCAGCAGGGACAGTGTGGCTAAATTATTTCAAGCGGTCAAAGGCGGTTTACTGATTAAATCAAAAGGCCTGAAGAAGCTTATCAAGTCAATAATCCAAATTACTGTCTCTATCATCGAATGATCAGTCACCCTATTGAAGATTGTTATGTCTTCAAAGATTGGCTAGAAAGGAAGTATCAGCGAGGTGAATTTACACTATCAGACGGTATTCTAGTCAACCCTAAAAGAGAGTCTGCTAAGATGATTACGTTATCTTCCGTATCATCTAGAAAAAACAAACAGAAGGATAAAGTAGTTCAGACTGAAGAATTGCAAATAGTAGTCCCAAAAAGAGCATGAAGATGTTGAAGCAACTAAAAGACGTCCCTAGTGTTAAGTGAAAATCACCACTTGAACCTATATTGGACTTAAGAGAGATGCCTAAACCAAGTATTTGAGCTTCTCAACGGCATTTTGATAAGGCTACTTCATCACAATATGAGAAGAAGTCTACTAAATGCAAGCCCCATAAATCAAAGAAGCTGGCTAAGAAAAAGAAGATCAAGAAGAGAACTACAACTCAAAAAATTATTAGTAATCTAGAAGAGTATCACCAGCCGACAAGACAGCCATTTAGGCTTGCAGACTTCATGCCTAAACTTTGCATTACTAAATCAGGTGAAGAAGATAATGGTGAGCCTTGTCCAGTAGAGACATGTCGAATCATCTATGTGATGTCAGATATTCTTCAACATCAGTTACTCCAAGATGACAAGGGTAGTCAGACAAACTCGGCCAACCCATCAAATTTTTTATCAGGAAAATAAGAAGAGCCTGACGAGCTAGTGTATGAATTTTTTTTAATGACTCAATAAGACAATAACAATTTAGATGAAGATCTATATTTTTTCCGGAGAAGAATCAGACTTGTCTATATCATCACGTATGAAACGTATGACATTGAAAAATGAGTCTAATCCTTTTAGTCAATCTACCAAAATAAGAAGAGAACTTGAAGAAACTACCTCTTCAAAAGAATCTGAGCAAGATAAAGTTATTCAAGTTCAATTGAGAAGTGGTAAAGTCTTATAACATTCATCAAAGAAGGAAAATGCAAATAAAGACAAAGGCAAGCAAATTGAAGTCAACGAGGCTACTATTCCTAGAAATTCTAGAGCGAAGCCTAAATCAAGCTAGAAGATAGATTATAATATTCTATCACATTTGAAAAATATTCTCGCACAACTGAGTGTGTACGAGGCTCTCTTAATATCAAAAGACCTCCGAGAAACTTTGATACAGACTCTTAAAGATCCGGAGAGTTATGAAGCTTACTTTGCAGAAAAATGCATGATCAAAGCATTGTAAACTCAAGATCTCCCAATAATCACATTTTTCTGAAGACGATCTTATATTGGGAACGGTAGATCACAAGCTTCCTCTATATGTCACTGTAGAGAGTGATGACATCTCGATCAGCCGAATATTGATTGATCCAGGTTCTTCTATCAATCTTATGAGTCTAAAGATATTAAGAGGATTATCACTGATATACAACATCTTGGGAGAGATAAGTTGATGGTTCACGGCTTCAATGAAAAAGGGCAGAAAACTTTGGGTTCTTTTATCCTCCCGCTCAAATTCAAGGATTTATATACAGAAGCTAAGTTTCATGTAATCGATGCCACTACATCATTTAGAGCTCTCTTGTGCCGGCCGTGGCTACATGAGTATGGCATGATCCCATAAATTATGCATCAATGTATGAAATATTTGAAAGATGGAGAATAATTCAGAAAACTCGGTAACCTACAATCATTCTCCGTCAATGAAGCAAAAATCTATGAAGATGCAAAGTACTTCATCCTCAAAGAGCCTAAGCCAACAAAGCCTCTTGAAGCAGTAGCATCAACTTCAGGAACTAAAAAGTAATTTTATAAAATAAAAGAGCAGAAGCAAAGTGGGAGAAGGAAGGCAATGTCGACCCTCCCTAAAGTACTTGATTCTACACCTAAGTTTGGAAAATCAGTTCCTAATTTGGGAAGTGACATGGCAAAAGAAGAAGATATGCCTGTCGAACTGAGGGAACTTATAAGATTTTAAGAAAAGTAGAGTATAAAATAAGTGATTCTGATTCAGACTATGATTTTGGATCTACTTATAGAAATAGAGTTCGATGGTCATCAAGAGGATAGCTCACTTGGCGAGTCGGATGACTCACTCAAAATTAAACCCATCCCTCAGCAGTGTTTCAAAGAAATCACTCCACTGGAGGTTCATAATATTGAAGAATTGATAACATTCTATGTGCCGCCATTGAGTGAGAGTGAAGGAACAGGAACTCTATTCTACAAATTTGAAGAGTCTCAGCCTCAAGATTTTGAACAGCCTACTCAACACAAAAACTCTGATGAGATAGTGCCAACAAGAATACCAATATACTATCTGTCAAAGTTGCAAAGAATGATGCATAAGCTTAGAGTGTATATTGGAACTACTAAACATATGACTCAAATCTTTAACAAGATGTGGAGCCAAAGAAGTCCTCAAGCATCGCGAAGAAGTGATAAATTTATCACTAAAGGTCTGGAGTTCATCTGCAAACCTCATCAAGATAGAGATAATAATATAATGAATATCGAGAGTCTTAGTAACGATGAAGAAGATGATTCTATGAAATTCTTCTTAAAATGATGAAGAAGTAAGCAAGCCAAGAACTTGAAGATGGTGGTCAAATA
This sequence comes from Cymbidium sinense, assembly GCA_021442155.1. NCBI lineage: Eukaryota > Viridiplantae > Streptophyta > Magnoliopsida > Asparagales > Orchidaceae > Cymbidium > Cymbidium sinense. The sequence continues at coordinate 107,522,830 of CM038224.1, read as the reverse complement.
GCTACTATGGATGAACTTAAAGAAGTCAACCTAGGAACTGAGATGATCTCCATCCAACTTTTATTAGTTCCCTTCTGCTTGATGAGAAAGTTGAAGAGTTGAAAATGCTACTTAGTGAATTCAAGGATTACTTTGCTTGAACATATTCTGAAATGTCAGGCTTATTCCCTAAAGTAATAGTTCATAAATTAGTTATCAAACTAGATGCAATGCCTATTAAGCAAGCTCCTAGATGAATGAGATTGAGATTAGAGGTAATTCATGCGTAAACTAAAAAGCTAATCAGTTTATTCTAGAGGAGAAGTATGCAGATTGGATAACCAATATTATCCCAGTTAGAAAGAAGAATGGCCAAATCCGTTTCTGCATTGACTTCCGGGATTTAAATAAGGGGTGCCCAAAGGATGACTTTTCACTTCCAATATCAAAACTACTAGTGGACAACACTTCCAATTATGACATGTTCTCATTTATGGATGGATCATCAGGGTATAACCAAATCAAAATGGCACGTGAAGATGAAAAATATACATCTTTCAGAACTCCCATCGGCATCTATTGCTACACAGTCATGCCCTTTGGCCTGAAAAATGCTGGAGCTACATACTAAAGAGCCATGACGTGTATCTTTGATGAGTTGATTCATCAAAATGTGGAATTTTATGTTGACGATCTGGTGGTGAAGAGCTTAAGTCGTGAAAACCACTTCAGAGATTTGAGAATCGTACTAGAGAGAATTAGAAAATATGATCTCAAGATAAATCTTCTAAAATGTGTATTTGGGATATCCTCTAGAAAATTCCTGGGGTATATTGTATGCCACAGAGGTATTGAAATCGATCCTACTAAGATTAAGGCAATTGTGGAGATGCCTCCATCGAAGAGTTTGCATCAGCTCCGTTCTTTATAAGGATAACTCACATTCATCCATCGATTCATATCAAATCTATCAAGATGCTGTCAACCATTTGCAAGGTTAATGAAGAAGGATGCTCCATTCAAGTGGGATAAAGAATGTCAAGAAGCCTTCGATAGCATTAAAAGCTACTTGCTAAATCCACTAATCCTCACAACACCTACTCTTGGGAAGCCCCTTATTCTATACACAACTGCGTTAGAAAAGTCTCTTTGAGCATTATTGGCACAACACAATGAAGAAGGCAAAGAGAATGCTTTTTATTATATCAATCGAAGATTAATAGGAGCGGACATGAGATACTCTTCGATAGAGAAGTATTATTTAGCATTGATCTTTGTAGTCCAAAAGCTTCATCATTTTATATTATCTCTTTAGGATCGATCCTCAAGTCATTTGATGACAAATACAAGGTCGCAAAATGGGTAGTATTGCTTCTACAATTTGATATCACATATGTTCCACAGAAGGTAGTGAAGGGACAAGTCTTAGCAGATTTTCTTGCTGCACATCTCATCCATGTGGACTCATCTCTTAATGACGATTTTCTCGATGAACAAATTATGCTCATTCATGAAAGAGAGAAATCACAAATTTGGGAAATATTCTTTGATGGGGCCTCATCTGTCAAACAAGTCCAACATCTAAATTTTCCAAGAGCAAGAGCAGGAATCGTCATCATCTTCATAACACCACAAAGAGGGATAATGAGATGATCATATGGGTTGACCGAGCCAAGAACTAATAATGAAGCTGAATATGAAGCATTAGTGGTAGGTCTTGAAGAAGCTATTTCATAGGCATTCAAAACCTGCACATTTTTGGTGATTCTCAACTGATTATAAATCAAGTACTTGACATCTATAGAATCAACAAGCTTGAGTTAGCTTTCTATCACAAGCGAGTTCTTGAACTTATGAAGCAGATACCAAATATCACACTAACTTGAGTCTCCCGATCCGAGAATAAAGACGCAAAGAAAACTAGCTAAGGAAATGATAAGTATGAACGGTGATTATGTCATGATCAGCATATTTACTCAACGAGTCTTAGAGCCAATAAAGTATCAATCCCCGCATGTAGAGGGTTTACCAAATCTGACCCAATAGGATGCAACCCAGGTTGTTCTTCATGCTCCCCAAAATCAACAAAAAGTTGTACCAAGAAGAGCTAAGAATGACATTGCCTCAGAAAAGCAGTGTGAAGCCTTTGTTGTAGAAGATTCACATGATTAGAGGCAAGCCTTCATCGACTACTTTAAAGAAGGCAAATTACTAAGTAATAAATCACTGGCAACTCAAATCGAGAAGAGAATGTTACGCTATACTTTCGTCAACAACACTGTATATCATAGATCCTTTGAAAAAATATGGCTACGATGCCTAGGTGTAGATGAAGCTAGCAAAGTGATGATTGAAGTTCATGAAGGACTTTGTGGTGCACATCAGACATGTTCTAAGATGGCAGTAAAGATCAAAAGAATGGGTTATTATTGGTCATCTATGGTGAGAGATTGTATTAATCATGCTAAGAAGTGTTATAAGTGTCAAGTATATGGGAATCTCATCCATCAACCTCCAAATCTATTACACCCAACAATAACATCCTGGTCATTCGAATGTTGGGGTACAGATGTAATTAGACCAATCGATCCATCATCGTCATCTAGACATTGCTTCATCCTAGCAGTGACTGATTATTTCTCTAAGTGGGCTGAGGCTACTCCATTTAAAGAAGTTACTACTGACAGAGTGATCAACTTCTTCACACATAATGTGGTCTATAGATTCAGAGTTCCACGCAAAATAATTTTTGACAATGGCATAGCTTTCAAAAGTGCACAGATTTACAGATTTATCGAGCGACAAAAAATTGATTGGCGATATTCTTCAATATATAATCCAAGAGAAAATAGTTTGGCGGAGGCCTTCAATAAGACATTAGTCAAACTGCTCAAGAAGATCCTTACTAAAAATTAGAGAGGATGGCATACCAAGCTAGTAGAGGCTCTATGGGCATTTCGAACTACCTACAAGATGCTGACTAAAGCCACTCCATATTCATTGGTATTCAGAACTGAAGCAGTTCTTCTGCTTAAAGTTGAGTTACCTTCACTTCGAATAGCCATCTAGTATAATCTAACTGAAGATCAAAATGCTGTCTAAGAATGGAGGAACTCGATGATTAAGTTAGATTGCAAGCTCATCAAAATTTGGAAGTCTATTGAGCTAAGATGTTCAGGATTTTTGACTATACGGTGCGGCCTTGGACATTCCAAAAAGAGGAATTGGTCCTGGTGCTGAGAAGGCCAATTATTCATAATCAAAAATTTGGTGGCAAATTTGAGCCTAATTGGGAAGGCCCTTTTGTCATTGAAAAAGTATACTAAGGAGGGGCATACCAACTCATCGACCTAAATAGTGAAAGACTAATGCCGTCAATTAATGGTTGATACTTAAAAAAGTACTATACTTGACGACCATATTCTCGAAGTACAATAGAAATCCCCCTGCAAGATAAGGGGTATTTTTTTAGCATATCTATTTAGGTTGACATCATGCTTCATGCCGAGATCCCTAAATATACATACCCTAGATGAAAAACTTTTTCGTGAAAATTCTCCTATTACATAGGGGGCATTTTTAGATTTTTATATATAGATGAAATCAATATTGTATATTAAAATCTCTTTTAGGGTACATCAATTTTAATATTGATGTATTTATGTACTTTCATCTTGAAAATTCTCCTAAATATACTTTAGAATTTCCCCTACAAGACAGGGGCATTTTTTTTATTTATATCAAGTTTATTTGAGTTGACATCGTGCTATAAGAAGAGATCCTCAAATATATCCTTATTCAGGTTGACATCGAGCTTTACGCTAAAATCCCTGGATATATCCATAATTGTTACTGTTAAGCTGCACAGTCTTGTAGGAACAAAAATAATCTATATCTATGCATGAAGTGACAGCCCTAAATGTCAAGAAATTTATCTCTCAGACTTGCCAAATTATGGATATCAAGTCAAAAGAACTCCCAATTTCGAAAGCTTCAATCAACTGAGCTGGAGAAACATCAACCTCTACATCCTAAAGTCTAGGACATGGATGGGTTCTAAAGGTCAACTCAATCAGCCAACAAATGGTCGAGTTGCTGATACTCTCCTCACTCAACAAGCCGCAAGAAAATACCGCAGTGAAAGAGCCCCCATTCGTTAGTCTGATGACAAAACAATCAACCCGCTATAGCTTAAGTCGAAGACTCGAGTAGGTTTTAAAGGTTGAACTCAATAAGCCCAAATATGGTCGAGTTGCTGACGCTATCCTCACCCAACAAGCCGCAAGAAAAGGCCGCAGTGAAAGAGCCCCTGCTCGTTAGTTCAATGACAATAACTGTTCAATTTCAAACCAGATCCAGCTTAGTGATTATAAGCAACCAAGATCCAAGCGATCTCTCTGCTTGATCGATAGATCAAGGCAATCTGAGGAAACACTCAATGCAGGGCAACCTCAAATCAATCTTTATATTACCTGCAAAGTAATATTTCAATTTATTCTCAAATGATCTGATCAAGCTTAAAGCACAGATCAAAGCCTATCTCCTCATCAAGTCAGTCAAAGTAGAAAGCATAGGACCGATGAAGCAATTCTATAGTTCAAACAAAGCTGATGGCCGAACTAAAAGAATTTTGTGGTTACTCAGTCTGTTAAACCACACGGTGCCAGATTAATAACTCAACATTGACCCTACATAAGTCGGAAGGCTGGGTCATCCATATGTATCCTTCAATGAACCCGTCAAAGCAGCAAGCACAAGGTTCATGGAGTGCTTACACTTCCTGGCAAGTCAATATTGACAAATCAGGTCAATCCTTCATCAAGTCCGTCAAGCTCAAAGCTAGGACAGAAGGAATTTCAAATCCATTTAAGCATGGATAAATTGATTCCCCAGTGGAGTCCTTCATCAAAATAAGCAGACTAATTCCTCCGTCAAACCCAACCAGGCATGAAGCTAGAGTTGGAGGAGACTCAAATCTGCAATAACATAAAAAAAAGAGATCTTCAGCAAAGCTGAAGCAAATAGTAGATGGTGTAAGAACTCTTATAAATCCTATAAGTTGATTCTAACAAATTGGTCAAACCCATCATTTAGCGTGTCCTGAATAAGGCAGCATACTAATGATAAATCCTGACAAAGCTCCATAAACTATTGCAATCGAAGCTAAAATGATCCAAGCTCTGTGGCCAGCCCAAATGATCAACTAGTCTTCAACAAATATGACTCGCTACATGTGTGAATCACATTTGTTGGAGGGCATTTATTGACCTCCACATATGTGTCATAGTCATAAGCCCATAAATCAATTGACGACGGAGGTGACAAAACCGAGGCTCAAAATGCACTGGATGTCACTAAAAATGATCAAAATGACCTCCGATCGATGAAGGGACTTCGTCGTTGCATTCACAATATTGAAATTGATTAGAATATAGATATTACAAAATCTAATGATCAATCAATTAAGTGCTCGAGCTATCAATATGTCAACATGCATATCTGAGTCAGGAGGTACCGATAAGGGTCAAATGACCTCTATTCATGAAATTGATTATGTCATTAGTTTCAGAATATTAAAATCTATCAAATAAGACTGTCTGCGCTTAATTCGGACGAATCTGCTGATAATCGAGTGAGCGAAAGTGATGGCGCTTATTTTGAGCTGAAATTGACTCAATTGGGCATCGACTTGAACCAAATAACCTCTGATCGTGAAATCAACATTACGTTCAGAATGATGAAATTACCCTAAATTATATATATATTGACTATGTGTATTTATCGGCGTGAAATCAACATTAAAATATTTAATAAATTTATAATTTATTAAAAAAAATCCAAATTACCCCTATTTCCCTCCTATTTTTAGTTCCTTGAAAAAGAAATTAAAAAAAAACTAAAAAGACCACTCCCCCCATTTCCCTCAACTACTCCCTCGCATTCTCTCCCACTTTATCACTCTCCCTCATTTTTCTATAACTGATTCTGCCTTCCCGGCAGCGCTCTCCCGTCGAAAAAAAAAGAAGGTAAAATTCCCCTTCGTCTCGCACTATTCCACACAAAATTCTGCCACCGGCCCACCTTCGTCGTTGATCCAAATGATCTCCTCTGATCGCTCTGCATCAGGCACACCCGTATTAATTTCAGAATAAACTATTCTCCGCCAGTATACCAAATACATGACCAGACGAACCATGGCTACGCTCAAATTTACAAAGACGCCTAAGTCATTATTCGCTAAACCAGACTGATGAATCAGATGACCGCCATGACTCGGAGCCCATGAACGCAGAACCACGGACTCATCAATTGAACCTGACCCGATGCTGCCCTCGCCGCTCACGGACATTTTCGCGGTCAGAATGCTCGCCTCACCTAAATCGCTGTTTCACGCACCTGGACTAACCCATCGCACACTCCGCTCGCATTCCGACTGACGACGCTATCAGCCTTCTTTACCACATCCACTACATCCGCCGGCTGATCCACCTGGCCAGCTTACCTCTTACCACTGCCGCTTATACCCAGCCCACCAAGACTTCAAACCCCTAGCTCGCATAAACTAACCCCTAACCCACTATTTTACCCATTCCATCCAGCCCACAAATATGGCCCTCTAAATTCAAGCGCACCCGCTTTTTCGCCATAAATCGGGAAAAATATCATCGAGGTAATTCTTCCTTCGATTGCATCGCTCCTTATTTTAGCCATCTCGTTTTCACCACGCCGTAATCGGAGAAGAAAATTGTCAGTAGGTGAATTCTTCCTTCGATTTTTGGCATCGCTTCCATCACTTTAGCCATCCCGCTTTCTCTGCGCCTTAAATCAAAGGAAGAACATTGACAATAGTCGAATTCTTCCTTCGATTTTTGGCATCGCTTCCCTCGCTTTAGCCGCCCTGTTTCTGCTGCATCACAAATTGGAGAAGAACATCATCAGTCGGTGAATTCTTCCTTCAATTTTTGGTGTCGCACCCCTTACCTTGTATTCTCAATCGCATACACAACCCTATTCCTTTGCCTAGCACTGCAGCACACCACAAAATATGTCAAAACATGTGGGGATTTGTGAATGTGAATATATGCATATGCTTGTATTTCTTTGTAGGTTTGAAGACATCGTTGTGCTCAGTAGGGCGCGACGGGATGAAAAATAGATTATGGTGTCGCAAGACACCACTCGCTACACTCAATAGGGTGTACCGAGTAAGCCACCAGTTGTTAGATACCGCTCCCCCTAGATGAAATGCTACCGAAATTTTTTCTAATTCTCAGACTTAAAAAAAATGATGGGATAATTATATATTGCATTGTATGTATTCTTGTAGGTTTGAAGATCTCGTTGTGCTCAATAGGGCACGACGAGATGAAAAAAATAGGTTATGGTGTCACAAGTCACCACTCACTATGCTTAGCAGGGCGTACAAAGCAAGCCAAAATACCCCCAATGCAGCCCCTACATAGGGATGACGCCAGGAGGCTGCCAAAATTTTGTCAAATTTTTTGACTTAGAAAAATGGGAGAATGAAATAGGCTAACTTAGGAGCGCTAAGTAGAAAAACTTGCAGCTAATTTTATAGCATCAAATAAAAAAAGGGGGAAGCCTTTAAAATAAATTTTGGAAAGAATAGAATATTTATTCAAAATCTAAGTGAAATTTAGGGGAGGCTAATATTAAACTCACAAACTTTGGGGGAGGATAATATTAAACTCATAGACTTTGGGAGAGGCTAATATTAAACTTACAAACTTTGGGAGAAATTAATATTAAATTCACAAACTCTAATGACAATCCTTTATGGCTTACATTGAAGTGGTAAAGTGACTTCCCTTTTCTTATAAATTCCTGAAAATTAAACAAGCTTTAATTAAAATTTAGGGGGGACTAATGCTAAACGCATAACAAACTTGCAATAAACTCAAAATCTAAGGATAAATTCAAATTGAGTTTAATAACTCTTATATTAATATGGAGGTGATTACTATCTAATTAATAAGCATAAGTAGGGCTAAAGCAAAACCGGCATAACTTATCAAAATTGATATAAATTGAGCATAATCAAGCTGGGAGAATTGCAAAAAAAAAACTCAACAAGTAAACTAAGTGTCAGTAGTATTTTAAACTATAATCTAAATCAAAATATCTTCTTCACCACCGAATCTGCAATCCTTCGTACAAGCATATAGAAGGCGATACTAAATCCAATTCTATAAAAATCATAGGGCTTTCTTCAATCAAATATTAAGGAATTTTATTCTAATTATGATTTTCAAAATTAATGATCTCATTAATTAGATAAAAAATAGTTAAGCTATAAATATCTGCATGTGCTCGAAAATAGAGATTTCAAGTGTAAATTTTAATGTCTGAAAATGCTGTGCAAACTAATTTGGAATAAAAAAATAGAAATCTGAAATCAATCTCATAATTCAAACATAAAATTATCTGAAATCACTATACACCCGCATGTGCCCTGACACTATGCTGAATGCCTAAATTTAAGTGTCTGAGGATACTACGTGGGTTGCTTCCCAGTTTAGTCTTAGGACTAGGTCCGGGTTACCAAAACCTAAAAAACTATAATAAGAGTTTTAAATCAGTGAAATATCTGAGAAATTGATTTTGTCATGTGATAGTAGATATAATCCTCTATTAGCAGCTAAATAGAGTTGATAGGATCTAAAGCTCTTAAACATATTCAAATTAATCAATTTTTCAACTCAAATCAAATATCAATCTCAAACTGCTTATATGGAATTCTATCATTAAAAACTTAAATCAAACTCAATCCATCCACCTTTCGCAACTGTTTGTCAGGGTGAGAAATTAAGAAAACTCTAGCTCACAGAGGAGTCAATGTCAAATCAAGTGTTCTACTATATTCACTCTCAATCAATCTCTTGCTAGGAAGGATGCGACTCATGTCCTCTGACTACGTGGCTTGGCCAATAGGCTCCATAGATGAAGCAATTACGACCAGAGTCCTCTGATTGGGTGGTTTGGCTAGTCCGGCTCCATTATATTATGATCGTGATCGTAACCCATATGCTCCCCAATAGCTCTGCACTTTGAGTTATGAATCATAGGGTATTTCTGATAGGAAAAACAATCCTCTATCAGCTAAGGTAGACTTAAGCTTGTCTCCTTAGACAAACACCACCCCAGGTCTACAATAATTTCTTGGATGACGTAACCCATGTGTTGCTGATGAGGATCCTTCTATCAGGTTGAGTCGACTATCTCCTATGACTAAGTAGACTAAGGACTGCGACTGTCCGGGATGACGAAATCATGGGATCTAGATCGGGCACATCATCATTCCCCCAACCATTCGATTTAAGTTGAAATGATAAATTTCATAAATCTTAAATTCTGAAACTCTATATGCTGCAACTATACGCTACGCATTTAGCGACCTAATGACTAGTCTTAATCAAAAGTTCTCTCTCACTTACTGGGAGGGGTAATTAACTATAGGGGCTTGCTCCTATAGGAAACTTGGAACCAGATCTAATGTTCTCACCAAATGAGAATGAAATCTCTAGGTAGTGTCTTATCTACTATTTCATCTATCTTCTAAAAATTTCACTGATATTTTAAATCACTCTTTTCATCAAAGAGGTCGATGGCGAATTTTTGGAGCCCACATGTACTCTTTGTACTCTCTGTATTCTGTTGAGAGTGTAGATGATTTTCCCATATTTTTTCACTTTGTTTGGTTTGGTTGGAGAGGATATGTTCATTACATTACATTGAAAGTAATTTGGATGTTGTTTAGTTATTTTTAGAGAAGTTTTGCATCTATACTCTCATGAGGGTACAGCATTTTGCTCATTTTTTCTCACTTTCTTTGGCCTGTTTGGAGGAAATATGTTCACTACCTTAAATTTTAATTAAATTGGAGGCTTATTGGATGGTTTTAGAGGCATCTTGATGTCTACTCTCTGGGGCTCCATTATATTGATAATGTTCTCATTAATTGACTTTTCATTTTGAAGTTTACCATGTCTGGGAAAAGGATAACTTCAAGATGCAGGCCTACCACCATTAGAACGGTGTTCGATAATATTGCAGCATGCTTTACTGATGAAGTCATTGACATTTTAAAGAGGCTTCATTTGCATCAATTTATTAGACTGCACAAAATTCAGCAAGACTCAGTTGCCATTACCTCAATCTTGTCTTGTTGGGATATAGAGATGCAAGCTTTCTTTCTGGGTGGGTAGTACATTCCTTTCACCCACAATGAAATTGTAGTAATTGTAGAGATGCCAAACAGAGGGGAGAAGGTCTTATGAGAAAAATCTCCACTGTCGCAATTCAGTTCAGTGGACTATAAGAATAAACTTGAGCATTCGAATAGCTCATTGCTTATGGCACAATTTGTGCAGTTGTACATACATTTTCTGCTTTCAAATCTTTTTTTTATATATCACAACTACGGTGGTATCGATTGATCTTTAGATGATATAGATAAAATTGTTGAATACAACTGGGCGGTGGGCGGAGGCCATTTAGGCATTTCTAGTTTCACAATTTGATTGTATTACATCAAAGATTCAGACACAGAAAGGACTCGGGTATATGAGTGGCTTTGTCACTCTTCTTATGGTACATTTTATATCTTCAGTTATATATTATTTGACATATTGAAATTAACTTATATAAATATTCATTGTAGATCTATGCGGCTAAGCACATAAGCATCATAAGGCCACCATTTCCATCTGCAAAGCCACGTATGTTGTGATGGCCAAAAATAAAGTTTGCAGATGATGCTTTCACTGGTATGGGAGGACACCAGGTGACACATAATAATATCACTTAGTTCATATAAGAATGTATTTATTTATGATATAAGTCATCACATTTTCTTATTGGTTTAACACAGGTCTGCCTTCCATTCGAGGACATATTAGAAGAGGAGACCTAGCTCCTTGAATTATTGTCACTTGCCCAACATATAACCCACATCAAACCTGATAGTCTGTTCTAAGTCCACTAAGTGCAGCCTCCACTGAATCTTCATATGTTTCTCCTCGATATTCTCCCCCGTCTAATGTATCTAGCCTGCCCTCTACTACTACCCCTATAGAAGGCTTTGCGGTGGAGATGATACTTGTAGGTTTTAGGGACTTGAACGATATAGTATCATCTTTTCAAGTAATAATAACAGAGAGAATATATAGGATTGATTTGCGTGTTGCTGCTATCGAGGTGGTTCTCACTGGGTAGTGAGGTCCTAGCATCTTAGAGTGGGGGAAGCTGTGGAGGTGACCACAGGGAAATCTCATGAGGAAGCAGTCACAGGGGCAGCACCTATGGAGGCTACCATAGCAGCTTCCCCTTTGGAGGCTACCACAGGGGAGTCTCTTGTGGTGGCTACTATAGCGACTACCCCTGTTAAGACTTCCACTTGGGAAGCCCCTGTGGTAGCCTCCACTAGGGAAGCCCCTGTGGAGTCCACCATAGGGGAAGCTCTTGTGGAGGCTTCCACTAGGGAAGCCCCTATGGAGTCCACCATAGGGGGAACCCTTTTACTCGGCAACATTGAGCGTGGTGTGAAAGCTCAGTAGATGAGGAAGAGGAAAGCTATATCTTCCCCCTTCACACACACTTACAGGAAGTCATGATGCATAATAAGTGTTATGGTGGCCTCCACTCAGGATGAGCAGCCGGCAGCAAAGGTATTACATTACTTTCTTTTCAATTTGAGATAATAGAAACTGATTTCACTAAATTTTTTATAAGTTTACCAAGATGAGCCAATAAAAGTAGATGAACCATGACCGTATCATTAGAGGAGAGCATCGAGGTATGCATCATCTCGAGATCAATCCTTGAATCTAGCTCTTCATCACTAACTTTCATCATTAATTTACTGACCAACCGAGCACATCATTTTATTGACTTCTCATCCAGAGATGTCCTGCCTAAGCCGATGCTCCAGCTTATTGACAGGTCATGCTCCCAATTCAAGGACAAGTAAGTCATTCTTCATTCAACTCCTTCATACATAAAATAACCTATTTGTTTAATTAAGCTTACTTTCAAATATTTCTCACATGCAAGGGTGATACAGTATGCACATCTAAGAATATCATTATTGCGTGAGGGTAGATTAATGAGTTACTGATAGATCAATATCTGTCAGATGAACACGTCGATGCCCTTGCCTTTTTACTGGCCGAGAAGTACTCGCTATGTCCGGGGCTATATGTCCTCTATTTATATGTTTCATGCTTGCACTGGATAAGTTACCCCATAGAAATGCAGGGTAGTACAATTCAATCCTTGTTTATATAGATAGAAGCTAGAATTTATAAACTTTTTCTTCCCTTCTTGCAGAGTTATGCAAAACATGGCCTACATAAAGAAAGCAAAATGTTCATCCAACATATCACTGCAGATAATGTATCAAGGGCTGAGTTACTCTTACTTTCTATTGTAAATATTCAGCACTGGACACTCCTGGTTGGGCATATTAAGCTAGGGGTCTAGTATTTTTATGATTTGTTGCCAAACCCAACCTATAAGGTCATTCTTCTTAAGATTGTAAGAACTATTTTCAATTAGGTTTCCCTAAATTATTTTTTTTGGGCCAACTTATTGACTATACTTCTTGTTATTCAGATCAAATTACTTATTGAAGATGCTAGCCAGTCTTTTGTGAGCGATCTCATAAAATGGTCAATCGAAATGGTGAGTGAGCTACCAGTCCAAGAAAATAATATCGACTATGGGATGTTTATTTGCAAGTACATGGAGGCAGCAATCAGCAAACCCCCAGTGAACTGGGCTGACCACCATGATTGGCCCAAGAAGATGAATTGCTTTAGGGCTGAGTTCACTTACGCTATCTTCTATTTAGGAATAAAAAATCCAAGCTCATAACTGTATATTTAAGGTTTGATATTTTGAAATCACCTATTTTACAAGCCATTATTTATTATTTTAAACATTTTATAGAGATAGCATGTGCATAATCTATTTGGATAGAATATATTTGCTAGAAATCATGTGCATCAATTTGGTTCATGATGGGCTATTTCACTGAGATGATTTCAATTGTACTCCCTGTACTCTCCTAAGAGTACAGACTATTATGTTCATGTTCTCCATCTTTGCAGGTGTACTCTCTATACTCTCTTACGAGTACATAATATTTCCTTTTTTTTTCATTTATTCAAGATAGTTTGGATAGAATATCTTGTATATACCATTTAAAATAATTTGTTGGCTGCTAGGTTGCCTATCTAAGCTCTCTTCAATCAGCTGGGTTACCAGGAACCTGAATGTTAGCCTTCTTAACCTATTTTGTATATGTACTCTCTGTACTCTTCTGAGAGTACAGAGTATTTCTTCTATTTTTTCAATTTTTCTGGATAGTTTGGATAAAATATGTTAGCAAAGATCATCTACAACAATTTGGTTGATGTTGGGCTGCTTTATGAGATGTGTTTCATCTGTACTCTATGTACTCTCCTGAGAGTACAAAGTATTTCTTTAGTTTTTTTTCAATTTTCTTGGGCAGTTTGGATAAAATATATTTCTTTGCAGGTTGGAGAGAAAATGTTTACTATAACCTTAAAGCAGTTTGGAGGCTCCTTTGTTGCCTTTTTTATGAGCTATTATGGCATGTCTGTCATTAATATGTTAAGTAGATTTCATTACAGCTTATGCAGATCCTTAATAGTAATATTTTTTGAGTAGTTTTGCAGGTGTACCCTCTGTACTCTCTATACTCTTTGTACCCTCTGTACTCTATATACTCTTAGTACTCTATATACTCTCTATACTCTCTGTACTCTTTGTACTCTCTATACTCTCTATACTCTTTGTACTCTATGTACTCTCTGTACTCTCATAATCATGGACAATTCATATAATATTGTTTATGTTTTTTATGATAATTTCTTTACTTGTTTGGAGAAAATATGCTTAACAAATTAAAAACAGTTTAAAATATATGTTCAACTAGAATTAAAAGTTGAAGATCATTTTAATTATCATTCTGAAAAAATTAAAATACCTTAATAGTCTTTAACTCAATAGTTTTTTCATTCTGCTCCTAATTATAACACATATGTAAGATACATGTCATGAATTTCTTAAATATTTTCCTAATTGGATTAATTAATTTTGACATTCAAATTATATCATATTTTAAATTCAAATCAACTAAAAAAGTGAAATTAAAATGTACATTATCTCAAAATTAATAATTACACTAATTTGTATTATGTAATATCTAAAAATTATGATTGAATGATACTTCGTATGTCAAATCAGACGCTAGTAATAAACCATTATACTCAATCACATTCATAATGCCATAATCTGAAAGTATGAAGGAGAAGCAATATAAACCACTTAACATGTGAATTTAATATAAGTGGATAAGATTATTAAACTTAACTCTTTAATAAAGAAAATTATGTTCTTTAAAAATGTGCTAGAATTTTTTAAATGTATGAAATTTGTGTGTCTGTCAAAATCATGCTTCTTAAAACCTACTTTCTACTAAATTATGTGGTGCATAAAATAGATCAATAAACTATCGAACATGCAGCTTAGCAACGTCTTATTCAAAATATAAATTTTGAGGGTAGTGTGAATTAAATTCTTTATCTTAAGATGATGAATTTTTTTAAATAATCTAATAGCTGAAAGTGTCAACTTAATTAAATTAATATTATTGATAAATTTATAAATAATTAGTAAACCAATATCATTAGTACTATAAGAGAAAATATAAGTGGGCTAGACTTTTGAACTTAGGGATTATATATTAATTAATAAATTAGTTCATTAAAAATAATTAACTAAATTGAATTAGCTACAATACTGTCATTTTTTTTTCTTCAAGTTCTATTAATCTTATTAATAAAAGCATACATGCTTATCAAATTTTGTAATGCATGCAATAAAAATCATTTCATAAAATATAGATTACTTTATAGAGTATATATCAAATTATGTAATGCATGCAATGAAAATCAGTTCATCCTCTTAAGCAAGGTAGAGCCATCAATCAGATACTGAAATTTGGTAAAATATAATAGGGGATAAACATTTGTACATCATTCAACATACATCACAGACCGGCTAAATTTCGTAAGCTACCAATTTAAATTTAGTAATTGGAAATTGGACCATTAGTTAAGACCTATTAGTTTTTTTCTTTTCAGGGGAACCCCATATAGGGAAATTTTATTGCCACTGTCAAAGGATTATAAGGTCCTTAATTGGGGATAAACTCAATAACTACTACTTAAAGAGCTACAAATAGTCTAGAGAGAAAATCCCCTAGCTAAATACAATTAAAACATGTGAAAGAGGAAACGAAAGCAACATGTATAAATAGAGCAAAGGAGCAAGCAATTGGCCAGCCATCAGTAGAAACTCTTGAGGATAAGAGAAGTGTATGCCTCCAGGAGAGAAGGAACCTGTAAAAAACAAGTAGAATCTACAAACATCTAGAAAGAAGAATTATCATAGTTAAAGTGATACAAGCTAGGTTGAAAGTAAGCCAATGTAATGAGAGAGATATGGAGAAATAGGTGGAGAGAGGCTCAAGCTCAGTCACACCAAATTAGGGCAGCCGCTAACATGAGCATCCAAACTTTCAAAGGAAAGATTACATCACATGTTCTACTACCAGTCAAGGAATGGGTGAAGTCATTCCAGCCATCATAGCCTACAAACTTGGGGGAAAAACAGTAGCCAATTTGATAAAAATCTTGTGATCTTAACCAACAACACCCCTAGGGGAAAATGATAAAGGGTTTGACAACTCCCCTTTCTAAGATAATAAACACCAGATAATGCAAGCATAACAACATAAATCATAGCCAACAACACCCCTAACCACACAACATCACTAATCATAATTACCTGCTTACTAAGGTACAACCACATTCACATATGCAAGCATAATAATAGAAATTAGAGTGGTAAAGGGATGGGATAAACAGAACCAATTATATCAGAATGTGTAGTCCACAACAACCCAACCCTGAAGCAACCCCATAGTGAGGAAATCACAAAAGTATCAACAATACAGATGGTATCAATCAACATTTAAATAACATCATACCTCAATATACTTGCAGTGTCAAAAGAAATAAGAATCGATTGAGATAGTGGATAATTCCATACAACAAAGGCACAACTAATAAGGATGACCACATGGAAATCAATAGACCAAAGCTCCAAGTAGAATCTAGACACATTAGGTAGCCTGCTGAACACCAGAACCCGAGAAAAATCACTCAGCTAGTAGCCAGAAAAACAACCAAGCAGAAAATAATTGACCAATATTAATGTCAATTTAGGCCTTTCTGGTTTCGAGCAAGTTCTACTATCTATACTTTCTATACTCTCATGAGAGTACAAAATATTTTGCTAATATGTTTCCACTTTTTTTGGCCTGTTTGGAGGAAATATGTTTATTATAAATCCATTAAGAATAATTTGGAAGATATTTGGTTAGTTTTTTAGTGTTGTTTTGCATCTATACTCTCTGTACTCTCTGTACTCTTCGTACTCTCTATACTCTCCTAATCATGGGCTAGAAAGTACAGATTCAGCTAGTAACCAGAAAAAACTAAAGAGAAAACTGAACTCCACAATGGGCAGTAAGAGCAGAATCATTGAAAAACTACTAAACAATATAATAAACTCAAATATGATATAGACTGATTGTCTTTGAGCAAGTATTTAATTATGACATAGATTGAGTGCCTTCAAAATAATTGACCAGAATGAGAATATACTTACCTCTTTGCTCTAGTAGACCATCGCATGAGAAGATACTTACCCGGAATGCCCACAACATCTTCTTGAATAGGAACTCCAATACAATGGGCATAAAGTATTCCCATCATTTTAAATTTTTTGCAAGTATAAGTTACATCTAGGGTAATCCCATCGAAATGGACAGCCATATTTTGGATGCATTTTTATTCTCTAAATTTTTCACCAAATACTCCATGGGGCTGTCATCTAACATAGTTACTGATAGGCCTCCAACTCCATGGAAAAATTCTTCCTCAAACATAGTATAAAGTTTTCTTATATAAAATATAGCAGCTTATTTTAGAATTGACTTAACAACGAACAATTCTTGAGTACACTTAAAAGTCATGTTCATTCCGGCGTCATGTGTCCATAACCTTCTCCAACCCCAAGAAATAATCTGTGTGCGAATTTGTTAGTTTAGAGATTCTATGACATACATTATTCGTGGACTCATTACGTTGAGTTGACAAGATGCCCATACAGAATGAATTTTTGCTGAATGAAGTGGATCACTTGGATCTAGTTTTATAAATCTCAGACAACCAAGCATGATCATGCAAATTATCTTCTTCTAGCATGACAGACCAAGCTTCCTCAAACTCTTCCTCTGAGTCACACTTGCTCATGCATGTATAGAATAGCCCTTGTACTCTCTTATTATTATTAAAATAATGAACCTTAGAAGAAACTTTCTTCAAAATATATCATTGGCAAAACTTATGACGAGTATGCGGTACTACAATTTCGATAGCTCTCGCCATAGCCTGATCTTGATCAGTGAATATTATTATAGGATGTCTATCACTCATCAACCAAAAAAATGTCTGGAATAGCCATGAGAATGACTTAATTATCTCTTCTGATAGAAAGACTACTCCAAAAAATATATTTTGCTAGTGATGATTCACTCCAATGAAAGAGGCACAAAAAATATTATATTTATTGAGTCGATAGCTTGTATCAAAAATTATGAAATCCCCAAAATAATCATATTCTATCCTAGATATGTCATTGCTCTTAAAAAAACTTACCAAGCAATCTGACTCATCAATTTGTACATCCCATGCAAACATCTCGTCCGCTGCTTGTCTTTCCTTGAACAGCTGTATTAATGCATTACTATCACCATTCGCAATCCTCGATCTTCTCTCTTTCTGAATGAAATTTAAAGCATCTCTTTTTGTGAATCAAATATTCTCTATGCTGCCAACTTCCTCAATTAGATAGATGAATGCATCAGTTGCCCTAATTTTGGCCTCTATCATTGTCTTCAACACAGACGCCTTCTCATCTAATGCCGTGATCCGAAGATGTAGTCACAGTTTTGCCAATGAATAATTATGATTTTCTATATATTTTTTAACCATCCAGTTCCTCTCCAAATCAACAGAGAATCTAATCATGGTCAGGCAACCAGTCTTTGTATTAATTTTTTGGAATTTTGTTAAGTCGTTTAGACTGACAAATTTCTTCTGACATGCTTTTGCACATAAATAATCTTTTGATTTCAATTTCTTGAAGTTTGGCCAATAACTAGTATGGTCCTTTCTAATACTGAAGCTAGTTTGATGTGCATAGTCATAGGATAGTGCATACGCCTCCGTTTTATTCTAAACAGTGGTGTCAAGGAGTTCCCCCAAATTTGGATTATTAGACATCACGACTTCATCATCGCACTACTCATTGACCACATTCATCTGCCCAAATAGCTCCACAAATATATGACATGTAAAACAACTCCACAAATGAACATATTCCCTCCAAATAGGAAAAAAAAAGTGAAAAAAAATTGACCAAAATGCTCTGTACTACAAAGAGTACAAATGCAAAACTCACCTAAGAACCATCCAATCAGCATTCAAATTACTTCAAATGGAATTTTATGAACATATTCCCTCCGTACAGGCCAAAGAAATTGAAGAAAATAAGCAAAATGCTCTGTAATCTCATGAGAGTATATATGCAAAATAATCCTAAAAAATCAACCAAATAGCCTCCAAAGGACTTCAAATGAAATGTAATAAAGATATTCTCCCCAAACAGGCCAAACAAAGTAGAAAAATATGAGAAAATGCTCTGTACTCTCATGAGAGTATAGAGAGTATAGATACAAAATACCCCTAAAAATCATCCAAACAGTCTCCAAATTATTCATAATGGAATCCACTGAACATATTCCCTCCAAATAGGCCAAAGAAATTGGAAAAATGAGAATCCTCAGACTCTGAGAATGAGAGTACCATACAAACTCCCTAAAATAAATCAATCATGCCCCCAAATTATTCCTAATGGAATGTAATAAATATATTTCCATGTCAAAGAAATTATAAAAAATGACCAAAATCATCTATACTATCATAAGAGTAGAGACAGTACAGATGTAATTCTCACCTAAAAACCATCCAAGCAGCCTCCAAATTACTTCCAATTTAATGTAATGAACATAATCTCAACGACCACACCAAAAAACTGAAAAAAATGATCAAAATCATTTGTACTCTCAAGAGAGTACAGAGAGTACAGATATAAAACTCCCTTAAAATTAAATAAATCAGCCTCCAAATTGTTCATACTAGATTGTAATGAACATATTTCTTTCAAATAAGCCAAAGAAAGTAAAAAAATATTAGCAAAATGCTTTGTACTCTCATGAGAGTATAGAGAGTACAGAGAGTACAGATATAAAATATCCCCTAAAATCCACCAATCAGCCTCCAAATTATTCCTAATGGAATCTACTGAACATATTTCATCCAAACTAGCTAGAGAAAGTGGAAAAATGAGCTAAAAGTACTCTCATAAGAGTACAGAGAGTACAGATACAAAACTCTCCTAAAAACTAAGTAATCAGCCTCCAAATTACTCCTAATGGATTGTAATGAACATATTTCCTCCAAACAGGCCAAAAAAAGTGGAAAAATATTAACAAAATACTTTGTACTCTCATGAGAGTATAGAGAGTATAGAGAATATAAATGCAAAATAACATTAAAAAACTAACCAAACAGCCTCCAAATTATTCCTAATGGGTTTGTAATGAACATATTTCCTTCAAACAGGCCAAAGAAAGTGAAAAAATATTAGCAAAATGATTTGTACTCTCATGAGAGTACAAAGAGTACAGATTCAGTACTCTCCCAAAAATCATCCAAACTGTCTCCAAATTGCTTCCAATGGAATGTAATTAACATAATCTCAACAAACAGACCAAAAAAACCAAAAATGGCCAAAATTATCTGTACTTTCATGAGAGTACAGAGAGTACATATGCAAAATTTCCCCTAAAAATCATCCAAACATCCTCAAAATTATTTCTACTAGATTGTAATGAACATATTTCCTCCAAACAGGCCAAAGAAAATGGAAAAAAATCTAGCAAAATGCTATGTACTCTCATGAGAGTATAGAGTGTAAAGAGAATACAGATGGAAATCTCTCATAAAAATTAACCAAACAGTCATAAAATTACTTCTAATGGAATGTAATGACCATATTCTCTCCATACAGGCAAAATAAACTCTAAAAATAAGAGAAAATATTTTGTACTCTTATGAGAGTACAAAGAGTACAGATGCAAAAATCCTCCAAAAATTATTCAAACAGCCTCCAAATTGCTTCCAATGAATGTAATGAACATAATCTCAATAACCAGACCAAAGAAAGTGAGAAAAAATGTGCAAAATGTTATGTACTCTCATTAGAGTATAGAGAGTACAGATGCAAAACTCTCCTAAAAATTAACTAAACAGCCTCTAAATTACTTCTAATATAATGTAATAAGCATATTCTCTCTAGACAGGCCAAGAACTCATGAAAAATAATATGAAATTGGTCAATACTCTCATGATATTACAGAGAATACCCATACAAAGCAGTTCCTAAAACAAGCAAAGTCCTCTTGCAAAGAATTTCAAACAATATATGAAATATACATTAAATAAAAGAATTTCCAAGGAATATCACTAACAAACTGTAAAAAAATTGTACGTATACAACAGTTGAGAAAAATTACCCATGAATTTTTATTTAATACATCCTCAGTTAAATTGGTCGTTATTTCCTCAAGATCATAACTTCCAAATTTGTTCTCCATCTTCATGGTTCTTTTATAAAAAAGAAATAATATTTTCTATTTCTCTCTCTGAACTCGGTTTGTCTGAAAAAAATACACCCTAAACTCTAAATATATATATACATTTCTTTTAAATTCTCTCACGCATTCCAACAACGCTTCTTCTCCCGTTATTTGAACAACACGGCCTGGTCGGGGGTTAAACGTATAATGAATAATGCATATTTACTGTCAGCGTTAGAGCGTCGTTAAGCGCTAAAATGGGAAATTAAAATGCTAGACACGCGTAGGCCAACGATTGGAGTCCGTACATAAAGCTACGTGCGGACACTCGAAGTAATATTTTCTCCCTCTAAGCTCTGTCACATCTCTTCCTCGTTGGTACAAAGAAATAAGAAAAGACCAAAAAATAAAGGGGAGATCACTACAGTCCTACAGCTGTTTTTTTTGGCGAACTCTTCCATAGAGAAAATTTCCAACACAATCCGGTTGCACTCCCTCTTTTTCTCGCAAACGTCACTTCCCATCCTGAAGCTCTCGCCGGCGATCTCACGAAGCACGACCGACTCTCTTCAATACGCGTGAAAGCTCTTCCTCATGTAAATGCTTAACTCACCTTAGCATGCGCTAATCCGCACACACCAACAGAGTTTACCAACTCCAACTTCCTATCTTTATCTATCCATTCCTTTGGTTTTACAGAGATTACGAAAAAGAAAGAAGTTATATATCCCTTCCAGTACACTCCGCCTTCCTCTCTCTCGTTCTATATGCTTTCGGTTTTACAGATTCCAAAAAAAAAAAAAAGTTATGTTATTTATTTATTTTCCTTTGCTTCGAGCCACCCTCTCTCATTCTCCCCCTTCCTCCCTTTCTTTCTCTTTCTATCTCTCTCTCTCTCTCCCTGTCGAATTCACAGAGAAACAAAAAAAACAAAAAAAAAACCCTTTTTTTTACTCATTCTTTTCCTACAACTCGTGTTTTCTTTCTCTCATTTTCCTTCCTTCTCTCTCTATCCAAACCGGGGGAGACATTTATTTTTACTGTTTCATCCTCTATTTCTCTCTCTACTTCTCCATTTTCTCGTGCCGTGAGTTATAGAGAAACCATAAAAAAAGAATAATAATAAACAAAGCGAAATTTCTCTTTTTAGATTTTGACAAAACAAAGAATTAAAAAAAAAGAGAAACAGTAAAAGAAATCTTAAACATAAGTAAAACATTATATATATTATATATGCTTATTTGTAGGTTTTATCATCATATGTGTCGTGATAAACTATGATATGATGAAATTTAAGTACATGTACATGCTATTCCAACGTAGCGGGGAAATCTACAAGTTAAGTATTCGTGTGCATTGTTCTAAC
The DNA here is from genome assembly GCA_021442155.1 of Cymbidium sinense. Classification (NCBI taxonomy): domain Eukaryota; kingdom Viridiplantae; phylum Streptophyta; class Magnoliopsida; order Asparagales; family Orchidaceae; genus Cymbidium; species Cymbidium sinense. Next base: position 107,500,607 of record CM038224.1, on the reverse strand, counting down.
GCGGCAAAGAAATGTGTATGTTTCTTGTGCAGGTATATATATTTTTATGCTCACTTCTTATAAGCGCGATAGGATCAAAGACTCATTGGCCTAAGTGTCGCAATACACTGACCATACATGCTTTTTATAAGCGTGATGGGAAAGCCTACTACTCATATAGTCGCCCCCTATGTGGGGGAGACGCTGGGAAGCTATCGAATTTTAAACTGAAATATAGGAACGAATTTAAATGAAAAATAACTAAAATACATTAAGTAAAAATCGAGTTAAATTAATTGTATGTTGAGCAAAAAGAAATAAAAGTGCAAAAATTAAAATTGGCAAGATAAAAAAAGAAAGAGAAAGAAGAATTAAATACTTGCCTAGAATCGAAGACTTGAATGGAATTCCCAAGGCCTCCAAAACCCACTCAAATCTTATGAAAATGGATGTAATGGTGGAGGGTGGATTCTCATTCAACCTCTATTTATAATATTTATAATGGGAGTAAGAAATCTAGTCTGAAACTTTATATTAAAGCACTATAGGATAAAAAAGTTTACAAGATACTCGAACATATTTATCACACATATATTCCAATACACATCTTGTTCCAACTTTTAATAAAAAAAAGAGAGAAGAAGTACAATTGACTTGAAAGCAATACATGTCATGAAGCTCGTACTTTGAGGCATCATATTCAAATTCAAATAAATTATGTCAAAATGCATGTAAGACAATGAAATTAGACATATACATTAAGATAATGTTATGTTTATATATTATATATTGATGTGCATATAAATAATTTGAAAAAAAGATTGATATTTGCACACATCATGATGTAATCTAATACTTGAATTATTGCAAGCAACTCAATATTGTAAATTAATTAAATGTGAATATCATGAGATGAAACAAATTCAAATATAGTGCTTTAAAAAGTGTTCAAGTATCCTCAAGTAATTTACACGTTCTACAATGAGTGTCTTAGGCATACTCTTAATTATCTCGTAAAACGTGTAAATTTTATAAATTACACAAGATTCAATAAAATTGAAAAAATGGACATGATTGGGTTGCTTTATCTATATGGTGAAGTTGTAAATCTCACTTAATCAATACAACCCTTCTTACAAAATAGGAGTTGAGAGAATTGATTTTATTCAAACTATTTGATACTACCATCAAAGTTCTAAATAAAAAATTCTTATAATCAAATCCCCAATGATAACTGTGTTGATTGCAGAATCTAACTGGAGGGGATTATTATTATCTAAAATTTTAAATTATTTATGGTAAAACATCTCAAATCCAAATTCATGAATACAAGTCATAGACCTGGTCTTTTATTAGCAAATGAGCAAAGTTGACAAGGTCTATCCAATGATGACAGTGTTAAATGGAGATTTCAACCAAAGGTGATACTTCTAAATACGAAATCTAATATATCACTAAACTATTAATGATTAAGTGAAATTTATCATTCTAAGAACTTAAAGCTCAAATTCAATCTGTCTTTCACAACTGTTTATTGGATGTGACAAATTAAGAAAACTCTAGTTCACAAAGGATTCAATATCAAATCAAGTATATAACTATATCACTCTCAATTAATCTCATTGCCCCCGGTTCTCTTGATCGGATTAGCCAATTTGAATACGCGAGCTAATGAGTCATTTGATCGTATTGCCGATTGACACCATTATATTATTTAATTATAAGATAAGCTCATTCTTTGCCCTCAGATGTGAATCATCGCACGATAGCAAAAGCTCTCTTTCACTATGGACTTAAACTTGTCTCCTGACAAACACCACCCAAGTCTAAGTGCCCAACCACGCAGAATCATGCGATAAGGATCCTTCTGCCATGTTCTGACTACCTCTAACTAAGTACTAAGACCACGGCCGGATGAAAAACCATAAGATCTAGACGCATCATCCCCAACCATGCTTTAAGTTAAAAAAATGTTAAATTTTGTAAATTCATAATTCTCCATATATCTACTATATCACATGCTAGAATCTAATGACTAACCTTAATCGAAAGTTCTCTTATCATTAAGATGGTAATTAACTATTTCTTTTATGAAAACCCTAAACTAAATTCATAAACCGAGTAAATCTGATTATTTTATGCTTTTTGAAAATCACTACTTTAAATCATTCTCTTCATCGAGAAATCGACAATGGATTTCATATAATTTTAATAATCTATTTTTTATTAAAATGTGTTTGATCAGCACACAAAGAAATTCAAATATTGATATTAATTCAACATCATGAAACGAATAAAAAAACAAATTTTATTGGTGAATTACGAAGTTACCCCCAATGTAGTAAGCACAATATCATCGAAATAAATCATTTTAATTAGACCATTGACCCTGGACTCTCCGCGTGCTGAGGACGACCCAGTCCTCTTACCGCTTCAATAGTTGACAGCCGGCCCAATTATAATACTGCTCCTCGCCGCCTCCCCTTCTTCTTCACCTCCTTCTCTTCCACAAACCATCAGCAATACTATCTCTCTCTCTCTCTCTCTCTCTCTCTCTGCCTCCCGAGTGGAAGAAAAATGTGCTTGGAAGTCGCAGCAATGGCGTCCTCTGTGTGCTTGGAGATCATAAGCACCTCATCATCGTCCACCGAAGAATCAGAAATGCAATTTTTGATTTCTCCCCGTGTAATGGAAAGTGGAAAATTGGAGAAGAATGCAGCAAAGAAGACGACTTGTAAGTGCGAATTGGTGGATTACGAGTCTCTTCCGGAATTCCTGAAGCATAACGAGTTCATCCTTAATCACTACCGTTCTGAATGGCCTCTGAAGCAGACCATTTTGAGCATCTTCTCCATCCACAATGAAACCCTCAATATCTGGACGTAAGAATCTCACACCAACGTGATTTCTCTTTCGATCGTTGATCAAATATTGATTATTTTGTTAGGGTTTAATTGCATATCGAATTGCTAATTAATTTCAAACTTTTTTTTTCTTCCTCTGCAGGCACTTAATCGGCTTCTTCATCTTTCTCATACTCACCTTCCACGCATACACCCTCTTTCCGGCCAATCCAGCTGTTTCAAGCAATTCATCAAACGCCTTAACCGCACCAGCGTCAGATCCCGTCGTCTTGCTGTTCTACTCTCTACTTAGCTGATGTTCTGCCTCTCAGCAGCTGATACCTTCTTGCCACTCACATTCACCTGCTTCCGCTGACTACTGCATCCATCCCTTATCATTTTCTACCTCCTATTTCCTTTTCGCCTGTCTCCCCTTTTACCGTGACCTCTACCTCTTCTCCATCACTATGTTCGGCATCACCACCATCATCGCATCTCTCTCGCCGGCGTTCGAGACGGTGAAGTTCAGAGCGGCGAGGGCGGTGCTCTTTGCTTGTATGGGCGCTTCAGGAGTGGTTCCAATCGTGCACAAGATGGTGGCTTTTGGGGATAGGAAGGAGGCCGTGGTGAGTACAGTCTATGAGGTGGCGATGGGTTTGTGTTATGGGGTTGGTGTGGTGGTTTACGGCGCGAGAGTGCCGGAAAGATGGATGCCGGGGAAGTTTGACATCGCCGGACACAGTCACCAGCTTTTCCATGTTTTCGTTGTTGCAGGGGCCTATATCCATTATTTGGCTAGTGTAGTGAATTTGGAATGGAGAGAGACGGAAGGCTGCTAGAACCAAAACAAATTTGATTTTTTTTCTTCTTTTTGGTCGAAAGAAATTGTTTCTGAAGCAGATCAACTATTCGATCAGTAAGGATTTCAAAATAAATGAAATGATTTTGAAATCAGATCAAATTTTGATCAGCACTTTTCACTTTTTTTTTTAGGATGATTTGTTTAGAAATTAGAGGAGTTTTAATGGCCTGATTGTTGTTAATCGGTATCCTCCAAAACAGCTTCAAAGCATATGTATGTACTCTGTTTATAATGATTTTTTATTTTTTATTTAGTTTCATAATGTTTTATTAATGCAAGTAATGAATATTATTCATGTTTTATTATATTTAATTATAAGAAACAAAAAATTTTAAATGAAAAAGTGGAGAAATTCAATAAATACCTAATAATGGTGGAACGAAGGCTAAAATATTTATAGAACAATCATTTTAGTCAGCTATTTATGGAGCCACATTGGTGAAATATATTCAAATATGTGATCAACTATTGAATCAATGATGTGTTTTGAGATTTGAACTAAAACTATTAAAACGCCAATTCAATAAACACTATAAATAACCCCAATTCTACCTCGAAGGAGAGAAGATCAAGCTTTGAGATTAATTTAAAGTTAAGAATAAAGCTTGAAGCTAACGATTGCCGGCATTCATCATCGACAACCATCAAACACTATTATTATCTCTTTACTTTTCACATGCTATTGCCTAAATTCTATATTTTGTAAATCCTGTTTTCTCCAAATTTTGCCCATTGCTTTCTCTCTCTAGAAGCTAGCATTCTAGTTTGATTTACTCACCTTACGCTATTGATTTAAACATGTGTATGAAAGTAGAAACTTTGACGATGAGCTCAATTCAGAGCCGTTTAATTGGAATTTCATGCACGAGGGTTGATTAAAGCCTCATGCGCCAATTTTTCTTATGATTAAAAAAGCTTATTTCTTTGTTATAGTCCATCTTAATTAAATTAAAAATAGTCAAGAGCCAAAAAAATAAAACATGCTCTCATACAAATGCCAAATGGTATTTTAAGAGAGAGAGAGAGAGAGAGAGAGAGAGAGAGAGAGAGAGAATCTGATGCATATTTTATGCTCTCATGCTTAAAAAATGTGCATTTTATTTTAAAAAAATTTAGATGTTATATGTAAATATCAAAATTTAGATGTTATATATATAAATATATAGAAATTTTATGTGCTATGTGTGTAAATGACAAAAAAAAAATGCAAATACTTGACAATTGACATTCATATGAGTTATAATATGAAAAATTGGAAAAAAAAAAAAAGAATCATAAATTTTGACTAAAATTTAATCAAAATAAAAATGAAGATTTTAAATTCATTTTAAAATAAATAATATATGAATGCATTATAGAAATTAGTTATTAAATTTAAATAACTAATGATTTGGGCACTTAAAATTTATTTCTTAAAATATTTTAAGGAAACCAAGATTTATGAATGGAACATTGTAGACCAAATTTGAATAATAGTTACACCCCAATCTAATTTGGTGGACGGACAACATTAATTAATTAATTAATTAATTTGAATATTTCAATACGTGTCTTATTTTCAATTTTTTTTTTTTCAAAGTTAGACTTTATTCAAGCCATATGTCATAATTGCATAATCAGATAAAAAAAAAATTCAATTTGAAAAATTCCAATTACCGATCAATAATAAAAGAGAAAAGTTAATGCCGGAATAAGTGTGATTGTAGTAGGTATTTGGCTTTTGACAAAACAATATAATTTAAAAATTTACATATATATCACATAATTCTTATATATTTATATATCTAACACCTAAAATTAGATATTTATTAATCTAATATTTTCTTATATTTAAAAATATATATTACACTTCAAAAAGTGAATGATGATACCATTTTTAATATAAAATTGAAGAATAAGATGTTATATATATATATATATATATATATATATATATATATATATATATATATATATATATATATATATATATATATATATATATATATATATATATATATATATAAATACATAAGAATTATGTGGTATGTATGTAAATCCTCCGTAATAAATTTATAATGAGTGTAGTATTGACCTATTGATTATAAATATATTATATGGATTTAAAAATAAATTTAATAATTTTAAAATAAAATATTTACATACATAGACACCTCATGAATATATTTTGCTTTAAAAAAATAATTATAATATTATTTCTCATATAATATTAAATCTTTGATTATTATTTATGTAAATATTAAAATTTAAGTATCATATAAATATGTATGTAAAATTCTTTTTAAATTTTATTATGATTAAACTAATGTTAGAATATTTATAATAACTTGGTGAGAATTCTTCAAAGCATTGCCACTATATTTTTCTATTTATTATTATTATTGTGGATAGTGTTTGTCTGATTGTATTTGTCCCCCTTCCTTGTAATAAGCGGTGGAATCCATCCGGGATATTGCCACTATTTGTAAAGAAGTCATCATAAATTATAAATGAAGAATAACATATTAAATCTTATGATTAAAAAAAAATCATTTAAAATCTTATTAAATATTTTAATAGATTTCACAGTCCCAAATTTTAGCTTTGTCATATAGTTGATAATAGTATGATTATATTAAAGTAATATAATAATGTTATAACACTGAGCAAGTCGAAGAGCACGAAGTGTACTCTAAATAAATGAGTGGCTTCATAAGGTTTTTTCGTCAAATTCAATAGTTTACTATTGATATGGCTCTCAAAATACCACTAGTCAAAGCACAAATCTTGATGTCGAAAGCGATATAATTTTGAGTCAAACCGACGAGATCAAGACTTAAAATATCATCGGAATATTTGGGACATCAATTAAATCCCAAAACAGCTCAAATATAGAGTGTTTATTATCAAATCGAAGGCCTCGACGGATCTAACGAGCCTAAGATCTCATAATTCAATTCATTTAGGCAACCAAATGCTCAAAATACATCAAATGATCAATCATCGGAATCCCGACAGGGAGGGAGTGCCTTACATGAATTTTCAAGAATGCCCCTCCCATCTATAAATAGACCTTCATTCCTCACATGAAGCCAAGCCAAGTGAAGAAGAAGAGGAGTCAAACAAGTAAAGAAGAGGAGGTGCTCGAAAGAAGAAGCGAAGAGTCAGAAGAAAGAAGGAAGAGTCCGAAAAGGAAGAAGAAGAGAAAGAAGAGGAAGAGTCAGCAAGAAGAAGAGGAAGAGTCAGAAGGAAGAAGAGGAAGAATCCAAACAAGGAAGAAGAGGAAAAGCAAGCAGGAAGAAGAAGCTCCATCTTCCAAGAGGTCGCACTGCTCGACATTCATCAACCACCATCACCGCCACTTTCATCGCCAATTGTCCCCGTGATCTCCACCTACTACCAAAGAACCATTACAATTGATCGTTGTTACATAACCTTTTTTCCTCCCCTCATATGCAATTTTGTAATTCAGACGGAAGACTCAGACTCAAACAGATACATGGTTTTTTACCTGCAGCCGTGATTTTTCCCCTCATTTCGAGGTTTTCCACGCTAAAATGAGTGTCTTGTTCGCTTTTAATTACGTGTGTGCCGGACTAATCGACAAGGCAAGGGCGAACTTTCACTCTACATGGTTTTAAGACGCAACAACTATTAAAGATCATCAGATCGAGTTCTTGTTGAAAATTAAGAAGGTTGATAATTTCAAGACTTTCGAGTCCTTTTTAATCGATGAGCTTCAAATTGATAGTGATTCGAGCTGATTCAACATTCAATTATTTATTGGACTCAATTCAAGTTCATATCATGACTTGGTAAAACTAATTTTGGATGATTTAAGTATAAATTTGTGCGTTGATTCGAACGCTATTTGAGAAGTTGAGAATGATAACAAAATTAAATACTAAAAGCCTAATTTATCATAGGTGCCTTAAGTTATAGGCACATATTAATCTAAAACAATGAAATCAATGAAACCCTTTTGAAAACTTTATTTTTGAATTTTGATTTTGATTTTGGAAAGATGATTGTTCATTTTATTTTGAAAATGAAATCTTTATCAAAATGAATTGAAGGAGGATGTTCATTTGTGCTTTTGGAAAAGATTATTAGTTTTATTTTTTGATCTAAAACCAATGTCACATCATGTTTAAGAGTCGATTGATAATAAGCGCTTAATCTCGGTTAGTCTTGATTCAGAATCAGATTGGTTTCTACATCAAGATTCATGCTAGTAGAATTTTCGTGGTCATATCATTCCCTCTATTTTGGATGATATTATCTCAATCATCCAAAAATATATATATATTGAATACTTGAAAATAGCTTTTAATGAAATTTGGTCCATTAACCATACATTTTGAAAGAACATATTTTCAGAACACAGATTATGATCACGAAGTTTACGCAGGCTGCGATGTACCTGCTGGGCGCAAGGTTTTGGGGTTATGGACTTAACCGAACATTTACGGGTGTTTGCAGATTTCGGCCGCTGAAGTCGGACGGCCAAGGAATGAGGTGTAGCGAACGCCTGTCGACGGGTCAAAGTAGCCGAATGTAAAAAAACACGCTGGTTGGTTTCAGTCGACGGCTTGGAATGTCTGAGTCACACAGCCAACGACGGATCATGCGGATCGCATCACGAGTGGTCGCGCGGCCGATGGCTGACGAGTGCGGGTCTGGAGACGGCTGGTCCCGAAGTTCGCAGTAAAAACGCCTGCTTTTGGCCCGCTTTCCGCCGCTTTGAGCGAATAATTTGACCTTTTACCCCAATAGGTCTATAAAACCTCTTATAGTTAAGGCACACCTCATATGCGTGTTCCTCTTCTTCTTAAGAGGAGGTCATTCTGAGGCTGTCAAGTCCCGCTGACATACGTGGTTCCATTTTCACTCAAAAGAGGCCAATTGGCCTTGTCTGACCGACCGGGTTTGAGGCGATCAAGGCCCACTGCATAATACCTGAGCCGAAAGAGACATCAACTCAGACTTGTCTGACCGACGGGTTGAGGTAATCGCGCCCGCGGCACATCGCGCTTTTCCCTCGAAAGAGGAGTCAACTGTACTCGTCGGACAGACCGGGTTCGGAGGCGATCAAGGCCCGCGGTACATACATCATGTCCACAATTTTCCCTCGAAAGAGGCATCAACTATACTTGTCGGATCGACCGAGTTTGGAGGTGATCAAGTCCCGTGGTATATACATCGTTCATAGTTTTCTCAAATATACGCCAATCAGACTGCCTGATCCGACCGGGTTCGGAGCGTCCCGCCATATACGCCATGTCATAATTTTCTCTCGAGGGCGAATCGCCGAACCGACCGGTTCTGTTTATCAAGGCCCACTGCATACGCCGTCGGCGCTTTCTGGAAGAGCGCCAATCACTCGACGACCGGGTTCGAGGCCATCAAGACTCGATACATCGACGGTTCAGCGCTTATCCTCAAAAGAGGTAACTGCATTCGCCGCACCAACCAGGTTTGAAAGCAATCATCGGCGATGATTACCGCGACGGGTCACTGCAATGCCCAACGATGGTGGTAATCGCGGTCGGCGAGATAACTGGGATGATGGGTGGCAACCCGCCGTGGCGATGGTTGGGCGGCGATGGTCGGCGATCGACGAGGTGGTTGGCAACCGCAACCAGAACGAATGACGGTGAATCGGCGCCGATAGTCGGCGGGATGACACAACGATGGTGATGACCAATGGATTACCGCATGGTCGCCGACGTGATCGACGTGCAGAAGTGACCGCTGGTTGGAGGCCGACGGAGTGGTCAGCAGCGGCAGAGTTGACGCAGTGACGGCATCAGGTGCCGGGATGACCGCACGCATGGTGGTGACCGCGGAGATTGCTAGCGCATCATTTTTCGACCTATCCGGGTTGTTTGTCGTGAAAGTGCTACGTTAACTGTATAAGAGGAATCAATCCGATTTTGACCTATCTCTTGTTGTCATAGCACTCAATGATTAACATGTATGGAAGAGGTCAATCCGGCCAAGATTTTCACTTATCCGGTTGTTTGTCGAGTGTGAATCGATGGCGTTAACCTATACGGAAGAGGTTGAATCAACTGAAGATTTTGACCTATCCGAGATTATTTGTCAGAGTGTGACTCGATGAAGTTAACCTGTATGAAAGAGGTCGAATTGAATCCGCTGAGGATTATTGACCTATTTGAGGTTGTTTGTCAGGGTGTTATCCAATGACGTTAACCTGTGAGGAAGAGGCCGTGGGAAGTCCACCAAGGACCTTTTGACCTATTCTAGGTTATTTGTCAGAGTGATGACGTTAACCTGTATGGAAGAGATTGAATTGAATTCGTTGAGAATTTTTGACCCATCCGAGGTTGTTTGTCGAGTACCCATGACATTAATTACGCATGGAAGAGGTCAATTGAATCGAGAATTTTGACCCATCTGGTTGTGTTGTCGAGCAGCTACCCATGACGTTAACTCAGATGGAAGAGGTCGCGGAAGTCCACCAAGGACCTTTTGACCTATCCTAGGTTGTTTGTCGATTCTTTGCTCGATGACGCAACTGCATGGAAGATGTCGAATCAACTCCGAGAATTTTTGACCTATCTGAGGTTGTTTGTCAGAGTCTTTGCTCGATGACGTTAACCTACATGGAGTATGTGCGAAGTTTTGATCTATCCGAGGTTGTTTGTCAGAGCCTTTGCTCGATGACGTTAACCGTAAGAGAATTGAATCTGGAATTTTGACCTATCTTTGTCGAGTCTTTGCTCGGCGACGCTAACCTACATGGAGTATGTGCGAAGTTTTGATCTATCCGGGTTGTTTGTCGAAGTCTTGCTCGGCGACGCTAACCTGCATATGGAAGAGATCAATTGAATCGCGAGAATTTTGACCCATCCGAGGTTGTTCACAAAGTATTAATGACGCTAACCTGTATGAAAGAGGTCGAATCAAAACATCTGTGGTTGTGCCAAAGCTTGCTCCTTAACCTGGTCTTTTCATTATATATTGACTTCGAACTGGTAATCACTAGATATCCATAATATTGATTTGGATAATCTTTTGAGATTAAGAGTTACCCCGCCTCTAACAAAATCAAGGATCAATGTCGATGAATCTTCATTCTTGCTTCGCCTAAAAGCTTGAAATGCTCCACCTCGATGGTGGTTTTGATCTTGTTGGAAAACTTGGTTGTCATAAGATGAAATAATGGAAATCAATTTCTGTGACGGTGCCAAACCGCATGATCTAGAAAATCGCTTTGACAGAGTGAAAGTTTACGTCATTGTTATGAAATCCAAAGACACACACACAAATATTTAAAGAGTGAACAAGAAAACTCCATAAATTTTACGTGAAAAAATCTCGAAAAGAGAGAAAAAACTATGGGGTCTAGCCCAGTAAAAAGCTTTCACTATGTATCTCTTTCAGAGTACAAAATTTTCCGAGAACGAATGGGATCATATATGAAAATGTCGACAACGGGAATCTCGAATCGACAACAACAAATATATACACGCTCATGTTGTAACAAATAGAAGGATGAACAAAGTGAGGGTCAATGATCGACGATGAAGGTCGCCGGATGGTGACCGGCGTATGGCGCATGTTTTACGCAAAGGATCGATGATGAATGAGGGTGTGGTGAACGGCCGTCGGTGGTCTTCGATGATGACTGGCGATGATAGTTGACGACAGGTTGGTACGACCGTATCTAAGAAATACAATTGACGACGAATATGGTGGCAACCTGGGATTAATAACCAGGGGCGATGGCGAATCACGAGTATGGCAACGATTATGGAGGATTTTCAAGTTTTAGAGCTCTCTCTCTTGGCTCCCCTCATAAACGAAGAATGAGGGCGAGAGTGATGCCTCAGAATACATGCAAAATCAACCCACTCCTCTCCATCTAATGACTCAAAATGATTCATTTGATCATATAATGTATTTTGTGTATTTGAATGCTCAAACGGTCAAAATTATAAGCATCGGCTTGTTAGATCCTCGCCAAGACGCCGATTTGACTATAAACACCTTTAGTCGACATAATAAAGATTGATCTCGCATTTCGATTAATCGACGTGACATCAAGATTCGTGCTTCGACTAGTAGAATTTTAAGGATCATATCAATACTCAAATATTTAATATCACATAAAAATAATATCCTTATGAATTTTTGAAAGTGATTATTACCTTAAAAAAGGTTATATTTGTAAATATAAAAATTTGGATATTAGGTATGCAAATGTTTAAGAATTGTGTCATGTACATAACTATTTCTCTCTCTCTCTCTCTCTTCTATTTATTTTTTTCTCGCCAGAGTCGCTGATGACGATACGAGAAGGTAAAAAGCTCTTCTGGGAGAGGCATGAGGCATCTAAAAGGGCGAGTAGGCTATCCAAATCCAGAACCTTGAAAATAATTGCCCTAATCCATTCACTATTGCGTCAGGAAAGCCTTCATCCTGGTAATCATTCATTTTTTATTGATGTTTTATTTGTTCCTTTTATTTGTGGCTTTTATGCGATTTTGCGTTTGTCTCATTATAGTTCACTTATTGCTGATTTTGATCAGTTCATTTATTTATTTATATTTTTTTTTGAGTTTTGTTGGTAGAATGATGAACAATGCTGAAATCGTTTACTGTAAAATATGAGGCTGAGACATTTGATTTTATTATCCATGAGGAACAAAGATGCCCTTATATACAAAAATAGTTGATAAATCATCTTCTTTATCAAGATTGAATGGAGATTAAGCATTCCCATTTATATATATTTTTTGTTTTATTGTATTATTAGAAGGCTTAAAAGGGTCATGAGTGTAATGCTGATATTTTTGTTTGCGGTTATAGGATCATCAGGTCATAGCAGCAGTTCACGTTATTCTCCTCCTTAGGTCTGTGCCACTAAGCATCCCTAAGAGCCTCCTAGTAGTACTTGAAACGACTCGGTGCTTTCAACTTTTTTACCATGAACTTGGTCATCTTGGAACCAAGGCTAAATACAACACTTTGTTTAGCTCCTTTGTACTTATCACAAATGTATAATCATTTTCACATAGAGAAGATCAACTGACAATAAGTTTAGAACCTTTATACAAAGTTAAAGAAATGGAACTACAGGTAAGGGATCATCTCCCTTTTGTTGATGAATAATAGGGGATTCTTTTAGCACGTCACATAAACAGTATTTGAAGATGATACACAAAAGGAAGTGGAAGAACTTGGAGTGGGCACAACCATTCCACGAGTAATAGAGGCCGCAATATTTTTTGCTAGGTGCTTTAATTGAACCAATTTATATGATGGCATATGAATCTTGCTCTGTATGTATAGAAACCTTTAAATAGCCTAAATTACTGCATACCTATCACATCATCTTAGTTATCTTTTGTAGCCATATCATTAATTTGTTTTTTATAAGCTAAGTTAGCAAACATATTGATCTTGTAGATCATTAGCAACATCATTCATGTTATTTATGTTTGTACCCCCAATCTGACAAATAATCTTATTACCATCTTCACTCAATTCATCATTCCCCAAATCTTGATCTAGAAAGGTTGCTTGAACTTTGATTTGTTGGGAGATTTAACGCGGAAATCAACTTGAGAGATCCGGAACAAAATGTTGAACAGAAGTAACCAAAGCAATAAATCATAAAACAAACACAAAAGACACTAAATTTAATTTAGAAAAATCTGAAAACGAAAAAAAAAATCATGGAGCTACACCACCACAAATCCATTATAAAAGAAAAATTGAGGAAAATATATAGATTATACTTATCTCAAGCCTTTTCACACTTCAATCACTCTAGGGTACTTCCTCTCACATTTCTCTCACAAATGAACAGGAAAAAGTACTGAAAAATTATTGAAAATTGTTTAAATATGAAGTTTCCTATCTCGTAGCATCGCAACATCACCACCTGGCGCCTACATGTTTGTGCCACTATTTTTTTGGTTCTTCTACACGGGATCAAGCGCCGCGGGCCTATCTTTCCTCAGTTGGTACCTAGGTCCTTTTGTCGATGTGCTGGCTTCTATGTCTTCTTGGAGTAAATCTATAGATTCTAGCGCCATGATGCTATCCTTTTGATGCCGAGGTGCTACCTCCTTTGTCTTTAAAGTCAAGTCATTTAGAACCTAATGCCGAGATGCTACACACTAGAAAAAATTTTCTTGGGGGCACATTTCCCCCTAGAACCCTCTAGCAAGCTCACCCGAGCTTCACCAACACAAAGGATAGGGCTAAGTCAACAATACATCTCGGGTTGATTAATAAAATCAAGCTCCAAAAAAAACATGATAACAATGGGAAAAAGAGCCTAGCTTGGTAAAATTCATCTGATAACTTTTGACTGTCCAAGGGCCATCTTATTCATTCCAGCTGGCCAAAGAGATAGTTCAAATGCATCACAAACTCACGCAAAGTGAACAAGGATCAAATCATTTGAAAATGAACCATTACAAATACAAATAATGAAAACAACTTCTATTACATGAAGCCCTTGACCAAATATAATTCATACATGAAAGGATTACATTAAAAAGCTTTTTAAAAAATAAAGGCTCATTATGATTCGCTCAGACCTCAAAGACCTAGCCAACTAGTTGGTCTTAATGGCTGGCCAGACCTTACGAGTTCTCACCTGTCCTTCACATATCTTGCCTAGCCGCCCTGCCTTTTACCAACACACTTCTTATATATGTAGCAATTATGAGATAACTCAGTAGAAAAATACTACATTGAATGCAGTTTTAAATTATTAGCTCAATAAGACCAGAGGAAGGCTGATGATAATGTAGCCAAATAATACAATCAACTTATCATCGCATAATAATATTTTCATTTATTGTTAAGATATCAAAGTTATCACCTAGTTCACCCCTTTTTATTACACTGTCAAAACACACAAATATAAATTATCTTTCCATCATTACTACGTCGGAACACACAATTGATGCTTTGTCACAATAAATATGTCATGCATGCCTTGCGGTATAGGCCACAACATATGTCTTAACATCGCGTTCTGTGCCATGCCTTGTTACCTAAACCACTCCATTCTACTTTCCTTTATTATCCTGTCTGGTCGCATACTCACCACATAGCCTATAAACACGTCATTGAATGCCTTATAGAATTGGCTGCACATAGGTCTTGTCTTTACCTCTAGGCTATGGTTTGCCACCCAAAGTTGCACCAAACAATTGATGCCTTGTAGCATATGTCATGCTCATATAAATTTTTTTAATCTTCACTTAGGTTCACCTTCAAATTTATTATTGTACACAGTACATGTTTTGATTATATCATTACCTTAGATGAGGATTTTCTCTAATAAACATATGGATATGCATTGACAAAGAGAGAAGCTTAGGAGATTACATACATTCATACATGAAATAGACTCGTTCTAATGGTTAGACTTCTTGCCTTAGCAATTATCATGAAGAATTGGAAAAGAAAGTTTACTCAAGTCATTTTACTTGTTGGTGCCTATAGCTAGTCGACCTCCTTACAACCTCCATTCCAGCAACACAATCGTGCTTCCCATAATAGCTCTCATCTCTTTGGTTTCACAAGAATTTTTATGATCTCAATGCTACTAACATGTCATAAGAGCATTAATTCTATTAAAGGCTCCTTTCATCCTTGTTTTAGCTCCGCTCCCTATGTGAAGGTAAGAGGGTTGGGAAGTCACATGCCATAAACTATTTTTTCAGCCTTCCGTGTATGATGTTGTCCTAATAGTTTTTCCTATCAACCTTTTCATTTGCTGACCTCCTAATTACTGCTTTAACTAGTTATTGGGAGATAAGGCATGCATGTCAATAGCCTTGACACGTGGTGGCTCCCAAAAGGATGCCTTTTCCGTATAACTTGGAGAAAGATTCTACGCAGCCATATCATGAGGGAAGAACTACAATGAATTTATTTGACGCAAGGATTTACTTGCTTAGCCACTAACAGCCATAGTTTGCACTTCCATTTAATCCAATGTTCTGTGCGTATCTAGACACTACACTTGTGCCAAGCTTTTATATTCGATTGAATGTAAACCTTACTCAATTACCTTGAAATAAGTTGAGCTAGGCAATGCTCTACTCTACCTCTCATTTATGGTGTTGTATTTCTTAAGTCAATCAACAAATCTCAAATCACTTGGCCAGTACTAAAGCTAGTTTTACAAACCCAAATCAACTTAGTTAACGCCCAAGTTGATCAATCATTGCTAAGGTTGATTGACCACCAACCTCAATTCTACCTAAACCCTCTTGACTTGACCAACCTCACTTGATTGAAAGATAAATTGAAAATCTATACAAGTGAGAGAAACATGCTAAATATCAAAATTCTATGCCATTAAAATCACCATAAAAATTTGTCATCAAATTTGCACATATATTGAAATACTTAACAAAAATCCCCATTCAACGATAGGATACTTGTTCTAATTGAATGTCAGGTTTAAGTCACGTCATGAGCAATATACCTGCTATCATGTTAGGTCATTCCCCTAGTTCATGTTAAGTTAACATGTACACTTCTTCATCTTTCTAGCAACTTTTTTCTTTGACATACATCATTCAGAAACTCAATCAGATACCCCGGTTTCTATTCTAGTATTATTCTCATTGGATCAGTCAAGGTTCTATTCAGTCAACCCATTCTTGAGGATAATCACGAGCAATGTTTACATGCCTCCTACATTGATAACACTAATGTGAATTCATTTGACGACACTTGGCTCACTTCTTTCCTCCCTTTCAGTAACAATTTCATCCTTATCACTCTACTTGGGTGGTTGTTCACCTCCCTTAAGCTCCTTGGATATTCTTTTGCTCAAGAGCCAGGCTCTTGAATTATTTGTTGCTCATTTTATACCATGATAGCACTCTACTCTATCATCCTATAGCAAACAATTCTAAAGTTACCAACATTTATGAAATGGAGTTTCTTAAATCTCTCTGTAGTTGAAAACGTTATTTTTTTATATTCTGAATCATTTGTAGTACATATTGAGCTATTGTTACAAATTTTGCTTCATACTCTAACATCATCATACTTTGTTGCATGAGTTGACTTAACTCTTATTACATCTAGTATCATGCTGTTTTGTGTTGTTGGCTTGAAAAGGCTCCATAAGTCATTCCAAGAGATCTCATCATTCGATCAATTTTCAAATTGTACATGTATTTGCAACATTCACCAGTGATTTGCATCCTTCATCAACATGAAGCAACCTATCATTTGTTTCACTTATGTGGCCCTAATCTTTGATGTTATATATTATTTTTTTATAGTCAAACTTGTTGTAGTTGCCACTATTTTAGTATTTGAGGTGGTGTAAAAGTGTGCTACTCTTATTTTCTCATGCAATCACCAGTATTCGTTTAATCACTTTCCAAGTGTTGGCATTAAATGTGACATTACATTCTTCTGTTGCAAGTTGTCTCATAGAAATTAAATTTCTCATAAGTCTAAGAATGCGCCTTTACTTAGTTTACATGTCACTCTATTTATGATTTGATGCATATCATACCACTGATGCATATAATATCTAAGGGC
Source organism: Cymbidium sinense (assembly GCA_021442155.1). Taxonomy (NCBI): domain Eukaryota; kingdom Viridiplantae; phylum Streptophyta; class Magnoliopsida; order Asparagales; family Orchidaceae; genus Cymbidium; species Cymbidium sinense. The sequence goes on along the minus strand of CM038224.1, from coordinate 107,483,381 downwards.
TCATCATCATCAAAAAATCTTGTCATAAGTTATTTATTAGAAGAAGAATGAAATGATGCAACTGAGTCCAATATCCATGATTCCATTGGATTATCAGCACTGTGGATCAATGCATCTTAAATTTCTTTCGCAACAACATTCACATTTTCTACTTATTTTGCCTCCTTTTTTTGCTTTCTTTTGCTATAGTCTTCAAAGCATTCTGCAGTGCCAACATTCACTTAGGTGATTCTGATATTTGTTTTTATTATGATATGCATGTTGGTTTTTATTTTGTTATGTGGATCCATCTATCTTAATGATTGTTTTTAAAGCCTAATCCTATTATTAATTTTTAAAGTTGAAAAAATGGATTTCACTTTCTCACATTGTCAGATACTTCACCAAGGATGAGGTCTTTTATGTCATTTAATTGCAATTTTTTGATCCAACACAGCTATTGACCTTTATTATTATTATATCATTTTAATTTTCAAGAAGCGATGCAAATAGACTCAAAACACAAATTTCTTCATTTAAAGGCTAAATTTTTAAAATAAGTACGGTTAAAATCTTAATTAACGGATTAATAAAATTTTTTTTTTTTAAATAGGCATAGTTGCTCATTTAACGAATCTACCGATCAGACTCGATAAGCATCGCCCTCATCGCGACACACGAATAAATTTTTTTTAAAATCGAACCGAGATCGGATGGTCCCAATCTCAAAATTTTGCCCTAACGCATCGCCGAAGCTATGCCTCACCGTCGCCTAATCGCCGAAAACCGCCGACCTCGTGCCGCCGCCCGCTGGATCCGACGCCATTTTAGCCGCTTTTTTTAGGTATTTTTTTTTAAAAAATGAAGAATATGTAAATGTGATTTTTATTTGTTATGTTATGATGTTATTAGTAAGTATATTTTGTGATTAGCTAGTTTTATGGTTGATTTTAGACAAATGTAATGTGGATTTTAAGTATTTTAGGTATTTTTTGAGTTTGATTTTTTTTTTTTTTTTTGTAAAATGAGAAATATGCAAATGTGATTTTGATATTTTGTGTGTTATTAAGTTATTAGTTAATGTATTATATGATTAACTAGTTTTAGGTTGATTTCAGGCTAATGGAATGTGGATTTTTGGTATTTTAGGTATTTTTTGAGTTTTTTTGAGTTTTTTTACTTTTTTTTTTGTAAAATGAGAAATATGCAAATGTGATTTTGATATTTTGTGTGTTATTAAGTTATTAGTGAGTGTATTATATGATTAGCTAGTTTTATGTTGATTTCAGGCTAATGGAATGTGGATTTTAGGTATTTGAGATATTTTTTGAGTTTTTTTGATTTTTTTTTTGTAAAATGAAAAATATGCAAATATGATGTTATTTTTTTGTGTGTTATCATATGTATTATGCGAATATGTAGTTTTAGGGTTGATTTCAGGCAAATGTAATGTGGATTTTAAGTATCTTTATTAGGAGAAACAACCTTCATCATACCACCCATGTAATCTGGAGCTTTTAAATGTGTGTTCATTCGTAAGAGCCATGGACCAAGTTCCAATTCCTGCTTGCTATGGTCAATGTTGGAGCATCTGAATGCTCATTGCATTTTGATGTAGAAGGGAGATTTGATGGCGTATCAACGATACGACTATCTAGATTACGCTCCTGCAACGAATTATTTTCATCTTCACTAAAAAGTTATCGAATATTTGATTGATAATCTCCAACGGATTATTCTGTCGGCAATAGCTATTTTTTCTATAGTGTAAATAGCTAATTATTGTGTTCTAACCAATTCATATAATTCTCATAAATCTAATTGATTTAAACAGCGTTATTCAAAGATTCGCCTCGATACATATATTTGATTCAAATATGAGTTCGTATACTGATGCTTGTACTATATTATACCAACTAAGTGTTAGTGATGATTTCTTCCCTACGATATCCGGGTGAAAAAATCCCCATACAAGTTTCACGCCGATTTTAGAAGATACAATCGAATCATGAGGTCACTAAAAGTTGATTCGACATGGTTTAGATTAATCTCATATAGATTTCTTGGTGCCGCCATTGATACACCATTAAATGATGACAAAGTATGCGAGTCAGTTATTAATGCAGCAAGTATACAACCTGTATTTGCATACGTCGAAATTGAGTTGAAACGAACGAATGATAGCGAAGTTCAAAATTACACTGAAGTTGAATTTCATCCAATCAAGTCGCCCAAAACGATATACTACCACAGAACCATATCGAACGATCTCAATCGTGGTTTTCGCCAGGTACCTCAAGTGATTATCTAATTAATATTTTTCATTTTACTCTTACACCGCATTCAAATGCGCAATAATCGATGATAGAGATGTATCTCAGATCTCCTATTCATGTTCATCATATTGCCTCGACTGCTAAGAGGGTGAATATCGTATCAAGTTGCTGTTCTTTACAAATCAAGAAGATGAAAGAAACAATACTCAAGTGTTAACCGGATGACAATGAAGGTGATATTGGAGAATAATGTCCCAGAGCATCATTTCTAAGAGATTATTCTAACAAAACAATCAATGCTGAAGACTACATGTTCAATAACAATGATTACATTTAGGCTTGTCATCAGTCAGCACAAGAATGGGATGAAGAACTGAACTTTGATCGCCTCCCAACAAATTCTATTTTCTTAGAAGAGAATTTTATTCCAGCAGACCTAAATGAAGGAATGTGTTTCTATGACAAAAACACCTTAAATTTACTATTCAGGGTTGGTCAATAACAAACAATGTGGAATATGTAACATGTGACTCTAACAAGACAAGGCTCACTATACTTTGCATTCATAGTAATTAGTAGCTGTTTGTACATGCTCGAGCTTGGTGGTGCCAAGGATTTTAATATGTGATCCACACATATTTTCATTCGATATGAACATAGCATACCTTATATTTATTACATTACATCCAACTTGTCATTAGATGCCAGTTGGATTTGAAACTCAGGGAAATTATTGGTTGTATGGAATCAAAATTTAATATTAGAGTATCCTACATGAAAGCACGATGCATGCGTAAAGGTTATCTATTTATTTTGGCGGTTGAAGAGTCATATCGTTCACTGGATCACTTGGTTGTTATATGCGCTATATCCGCAGTATCGTGATTCAAACGACTCGCCATTTTCTGATATTTTGGTCATTTGGGCCATCTATAGATGACAATTTTGTAGACCGTCTTAAGACTTGACGGTACTTTTCTCTTGGGAAATGCGATGTACTCTTCTTACGCAATTGGTATTGCCAATAATGCTTGTATCCTCAACATTTGCAATAGTTGAAGCAGTGCCATGTGTCTTGGAGTTGGTTTATTAGGACATTGCGAGACTTGATTATATGTACTCCGATTTATGCATTATCTCGGCGACATTCGGCTCATGCGTGGATCGTGAATTTTTCACTTGGCACCGCCATCGCTACGCATCTCGTGAGAATTTCAAGAATTCATGCGAGAATTCGATCGAAGTTTGTGTCGAAGATGTATGTGGCAGGTAATACAACTGACATTCATATCTTCACACGTTATATTACAGACATAAAGAATATCAAAGCAGAGGCTGCTGAGTGGTTGCTTGCAAGAGATATGGCGAAGTGGTCATTGAGTCATGATGACGGGTATTGTTACGGCACAATGACCACTAACGCATCAGAGTGTTTCAACGGTGTTTTAATGAGGGCACGTGGATTGCTAATTCAAGCTCTAATTATATCAATTTACTACAATCTTATATCAGTATTTACCAAACGCCTAGGGACAGCTTCTAATCTTAACATGGAGAATGATTCGATATTTGCACCATGTGTCAAAGCTCAACTCCAAGAAAATAAGCGTAAAGCTAGGAGATGCTCAGATCCCACAAGAATAAATTTAAATGAATTTTAGATGTTTACAATGTCCTCAATGTTATTTAAGGTTGAATTGTAAGAACAAACTCGTTGTAGTTATACATGCAGGCAGCCCCAGTTACTTCACATTCCATGTCCGCATGTCATTACTGTGTTAGGGCAACGCCATTTAAGTCACTCATAGTACGTTTCTCCCTACTACACTCCGTACCGATGCATTATGAAGCTCAATTTCATGTCATTCCCGATCGCATTGGACCACCGTATTTGTCGGGTTGTCGTATGATTGAGCAGACCACAAATGTTAGAAGCGCGGACCGGCACCGAGATATACCAACACAATGGATGAGAATGTGCAGCGAAATAATAGAATTTGTGGACTATGCAAAAATGCTGGGCATAACAGAACTACTTGTCCATAGAATCGTCTACGTAGGACTTAGTGTGGTTGCGTTAGATTGATTTTCATGTGTACTTATATGCCTTGAATGTTTTTTTCTTATGACTATTCCTTTCTGTACTAAGTCTTCTTGGATCTGAACATGGATTAAGGATTGTTTTTCTGTTTTATTCATGTTGTTTTGAAGGTATTATTTATGCATTTTAATTGCAGTTGTATTTTACTCTAAATTGTTGGTAGTGTGGTAATGGATTTACTTGGTTGGTAAGAACTGGTTCTATGCCCAGACTAGTTTTTTCTTCTGACTGTTTCTTTCTGCACTTAGTTGTTCTTGCGATGAGCTGATCGGGAGACACCCAGAGCCCGATGTGGTATATCATGATCCTGTACAGCCACATGTTACATCTACATTTCGCATGAGTCAGGCGCACGCGGACCTGCTTACCTTACGTTAGTGGTGGACATTTTATAGGGATTCATATTTGGATCTACCAGATGTTGAGTTTCTGATGCACCTAGAAATACATATTGTTCACTTATGGTACTTTTTGCCGGATATGTTGGTCAGGTACATTTACGATTCTACCACCTGGATGATTTGAGCTTTGTACTCCATTGTAGTGTTGCACACTTATACGGAGTTGAATGAGAGCCAAAGCTCAACATGGCGGGATGTCTCATTTGGTGTGAGCATGTACATGTTGGTCGACCTATATTGCAAGTACCCTTTCCAGCAGAGCTGGATGGTTTGAGCATTGGTTGCAGGTGGAATGAGGGTTACCTGCAAGAGATGACACATGCCCATGTTAGAGTCTACAGAGATGAGCTTGACGGGCTGCTACAGAGTCAGGTGTGAGTCAGTGCACATTTGATTCATATTTCTACCTCCACAATCATATGTGTAACATTTATTTTTTTCTGTCATGTTGTAGGTTATATGGGAGCCCTACGGACAGGAAATACATACCAGAGTGGCAATTGTGCGCGGCGGTATTTGGTTATTCAATCGATTGATCTGGAAAAGGGTTGAGTGGTATCTCCCAGATCGTGTGCTCAAGCAGTTTGGTCTATCACGTAGAGTAGACGTGGCGCCTATAAATCCTTCATTTCAGCGGGTGGATGGTCGGGGAAGGCTGATGTTGACTGAGTTGACTATCACCAGGGTTACATATCACAGTGGGAGGCCAAACATGATTTAGTTGTTGTTGTGGATGACGTTACACCTCCTGACCGTCGATTACATGAGGTGGTATCGGTCGAAACTTTCCGTACTTTCGGGCTCGACCATTCACTTCACCATACTATCCTCGTGCTCCTGGAGAGAGGCTAATGGTAAGCGTTGAAAAATTGTATGCTAATCAAATATTTATACGTTATGATAACTGAATTATATACTTGCCTTTGCAGCAAGAACATATCTTGGACACAAAATATTTTTCAGCCTTATTTTGGGAGAGACCAAGACATTGACTTTCAGCAGTCAATTAACACTTATGAGAAGTTATGCAGGGAACTACGCAAGAACTTGCACATATTGATAAGTGCGAGAGAGATGAACGAAGCGTTCTTCCGCAACACCTTCTTCTCAAGCATCTTGGATTTGGCAGTCCGTCGCCTATCTGAGATGTCGGTAATCTGATTCATTTGGCACACCAGCTTCGTACTCTTATCAGGAAGTCATGTTCAGTCCATTTCAATCATGGAAGGCAGCAGACCCTCCAATGTATCCTCACCCATCGGTCTACATGTCGCATATACACGGAGTGTACCCCACTGTCCTCTTCAAGCCAGGACCATCACAGGAGATACCTGATGTTACACCCCTCGATGATCTGAGCACGACTAGGTTGAGCAGTGCAAGTGACACCATTGCGACCGACCTCGGCGACCCGGTCGATTACACTAGGAGTGACGCCTTCCACCACGCCCGTTGGTTAGATGTCCTCGATTATCGTATGTAGTTGTAGATCATCGATAGCTTTGTCTTGTTTGTCAATGTTTTATATTTCTATCTACACTGCATATTAAGACACCGTTTATCTATGTTATATATTTCCAGTTTTAAGTAATTTGCATTTTTTTCTTGCGGAATATTAGAGATATCTTGTTGGTATTGAACTGTCAAGACTTTAGAAATTTTGGAGAAGTAGATAATAGCTATGAATTTGTTGCTATTTATGAATCCATACTTTTTCACAAAAACTGCTACGTAACGGTCCAAATTCGCATCTCTGCATCAACATGAAAGTCGTGTGGATTTTTGTGTCGATTCCAACAATACCAAGTTCGTTAAATTCCGACAACGGACGACTCCGGTGCGGCCAAAATACCGCGGCTGATCGCAACATTCAAGAATGCGCCGCTGATTTATAAATGCGCATTGGAGAAATTTGCTATGAAAATCGCAATTTTCGATCAACATGAAAGTCATGGGAAATTTCGTGTCGATTCCAACGATACCAAGCTAAATTCGACAACAACATCGATACGGTAAAATACCGCTGATCGCAATATTCAAAATCCGCAGATTTTTTTCGCGCATTAAATCGCTATGAGCCACAATCGCATTTTTTGGTCAACATGAAAGTCGTGGAGAATTTTGCGATTCCAACGAAGCTCGCTAAATTCGACAACAACAACTCGGTGCAAAAAATCTGTGGTTGGTTGAAAGATTTTTTTTAAAAAAATCTCAGAGTCGCTGTTTAAGGCGGCGAAGACGGTGTCGCAGTCGATCGGCGATCGCCTCGCTACATTTATTTTAATTTATTTTTTTAAGTGTCTAATCCGCTAATTAAGATTTTAAACATGCTTATTTTAAAAATTTAACCTCATTTAAATTGATATCGACAAAGCTTAATGAATTTGTGATCATATCAAACTCATTGATATGTCCAATAGTAGAAGCTCCTTTAAATGTCTAAGATTAAAACCTTTATGCATAAGGTATTATTTTATTTACCACAGTTTTTTAATACATATCTAATAATGTTTACATCATGCTTATTAGGATTCTTATTTAAGAATAGGCGAATAACTTTTAATATTTTCCTGTTTGTCACTTCTTACTCATCTTGATCAATAATGGAAGGCTTTATTCCCTTTGAAGGTTGATGATTTTTTTTAATAAAGATAATATTCTATTTGCATCTTCCAATAGCTAAAATTTAGATTATCAAATTTATTCATATTAACTTTTTTGTCCTCCGTGCTTAAGCCTGAAAACTTTTAGATAAAAGTTATAATAGTAATTGTTAAGATAGAGATAGAACTTTGAGTAAATTTAAGTGAAAGCGAAGAGTAAATGCACCATGGATCATTGTTATAAGATTAATAAATTTATATGGCTCGATAGTATTCACCTATGTTCAAGGCCATACAGAGATCAAATATTCCACTAAATTTTAGAATTGGAGCTTCTCTCTTCTATGACTGAGGGTTTAAGCCTCTCTTTTCATCTCTCTCTCTCTCTCTCTCTCTCTCTCTTCACACTCTTCCTATTTACTTTTATTTGTAAGATGCTTTGGAGCCATCTTTTTTATGTAGTGCTTGTAGATGACAGGTAATAAGATTAAATTTATTACGTAGATGGTTAGTATCATAATGTAGATATTAGATAAAAAAATTTATAGGAGTTAGGTAGAGGCAATCTCCCATTTTGAAATTAAATTTTTGATGTGCCTATTTAGTGGTTAGTGTATGAAGTGTTCCAATCTTATTTCCTTAGGTAATCACCAAGGATCCTTTTTTCACCTTCCAGGTGTTGGCATTGAATGTGGCATTATATCCTTCTATAGCAAGTTGTGACACATACATTAAATTTCTCCTCATACTATGAATGTGTCTAACCTTACTCGATTTTAATGAGACTCCATTTATAATTTAGAATATGATATCGCGCATACTCACAATGTCTAAGGGTGGTCCATCATCAACAAGAAATACTAACATATTTTTTTGCAAATTAATTTACCATTAATTTTTTATAAGAATAAGAATGAATTAATACACTTCAGTCCAATAAATATGATTCCATTGTACTGTCAACATTGAGGATTAATGGGTCTTGAAGTTCTTCTATAGCAGATTCATATTTTCTTCTTTTATTCTTATTTATTTTGTATTTTATGGCAACTTTTATCATATCCCTTAGCTTTTTGTAATGCCAACATTCACTCAGATAATTTCAAGATTTGTTTCTATTATGATATGCATGTTGGCTCTTATTTTTTGATTTGAATTTACTTTTTGATCATGGTTTTCATTTTAAGGTCTGCTCTTATTATTAATATTTAAAGAAAAAGAGTGCCAATAATAGCCAAGAATCTCATGTTGAATAAGAGAAGGCTTGATTGATTTATACAAATGTGGGAAAGAAGTTGGGAGGCCTATTAGCGGCAAATGTCTAACATTTTTTATACCCATCTAATAGGCCATTGAAAGTGTATATTTATCTGTTTCAGTAATATGATCATAAATGATAGCCAACTCATTGCACAATACGTAGATCTTGTTACAAAAATCTGTCAAATGCCATCGTTTTTGACTGGTTTTATTGAAGCTCTCCTCACATCTGCATTACTTTTGCTTATGATAATCTAGAATTGTTAGTCATACAAATTCTCCCATAACTCCTTTGAGTACTTAACATTAACAACTTGACTTACAACTTCGGAAGGGGTGGATTTGATCCATCTGTTCAATAGCTGATCTTGAGCAAACCACTCTTGATATGCAGGATTGCTGTGTTTCGTCGTCTTCATAATCTCTCGTGGGATCTTCTTGAATAACTTTAGAGGATCGGAGAGGGATCCATCAAAGAACCCCATAAACCTTTGTTAACAGTACAAAAATAAAAGCCCTATGAATATAACTCATACAGGATAATTATTGTTTGTTAACTTGATGCAAACAACTTGATTCAAGATATTGGAATACATCAAGGCATTTGGAGAAGCGACATCATGGTGATATCTCTGGAGTGGTAGGAAGCAGTAATGAACATGGAGTATCACAAGGGTCACCATGAGCTTCTCAGCTTTGACACCTTGAAAACCTTTAGCCTTTCACTGAAGGGCAGAATGCTTGAACAGAAAACAGAGAGAGTAGGCAAGACAACAAAAATAATTCCTTTAATGGTTTTATTGAATCAGTGAGTACAAACTACAAACACATAAAATTGCCTATGGAACCTGAAATCTATATTTGTATACTAATCATTACATTGAATGTGATATATATTCACATGTGATTGAAAGCATTAAAAGTGAGATTTTTTTTTTAAAAATTTGTTATGCGGTCTTACTGAACTAAGAATAAGTTGTTAAAGTAATCACTACTGTAACATCAATTATAGTTCATTAATAAGTCCAATTGAAGCTCTCCATACTAGGCCAAACTTAGTTGCAAATTTTTTAGGATTTGTGTTAAGCTATGAATCTGATTCTCTATTATTTTTCACTTTAGAGGATGGCTAACATTTCATCAATGTTTTCGTAACTAGTCCAATTCAATATTTTTAAAATGTTAATCAATAATTATGATTGAAGTTGCTTTCTACTTTTTGCAAAAATAGCCACACGCTAATCTTTGAGAAATTTAGTTTTGCAATCTCACTACATTCAGCAAATCAAGAGATTGTTGTGCAATGGATACCCATGAAACTTTTATGCATAAAAATGGCTTCCTTCTGTTCATATTATCTGCACATGCAACATTTTTATGAAATACTTTCATTACTTGAACACAGAATTCCTAGCCTAAGCTGGTTCCAATCAAACTCTTTAGGATCATGTGATGTTATTATTATGAAAAAAGATTTTTGAATGAAGAAATTGAAAACAACAAATATGCACATTTTTTTATGTCTATGAACTAGAAACTTTGAATAGAATGATTTCTTCTGTAACTTTCATAGTTTCTTCCGTTTTCATTCTTATTGTATTTTCATAAGACTACCGTCTATCTTCATTCTTTCCAGGAATCTTAAGTTTTATGGTTATTATAGATACATGTTTTCTTCATATCAATTTTCCAATCTTAAGCTTTGCCTTTCACTTATACTTCATATCTTGTTTGCTTTCTTTTGCTAATTATGTTATATAACTTTTTAATGTTATAACTTCTCTCATCCTATGCACATGTACATGATCAGAGAGAATTTTATAAAATTTCTTTCTTTAACTTCTCAGACATTTTATACAGATTGTGTAAATATTGTGAAATATTAAACTGCTGAAGAAAGTCAAGAGTTGGGTTATCTTGAATTCTTAGTGGAAGAAGCCTTATAGGGCTTGAGAAATCAAAGGTTGGACTTCAATGGTGATTTGAGGATGGAACATGATGCACAACATCTATATGATATTGTAAGCTTCATCCACATCTTAACAAGTCATAGGGGTGTAAATGAGCCGAGCTTGAGCGAACAGAACCCTTGTTCGTGTTCTTCTTGAAATTTATTTTGTTATGTTCCGTTTATATATCGAGCGAAATGTGTTACTGTTGGCTTGTTTAACTAAATGATAACGGCCGAACAGTTATGACAAAGTTTTTGATGGAGAATTGAGCCTCAATCTTTTGCATCAAAAGTTTTAACCACTAAATCACGCCAGATTGTGATATGTAAATTGTATGTATATATAATAAAATTTCTTTCTTTAACTCCTCGACACTCTCTGATTGTGTAAATCGTGAAATATTAAACTGGTGAAGAAAGTCAAGAGTTGGGTTATCTTGAATTCTTAGTGGAAGAAGCCTTATAGAGCTTGAGAAATCAAAGATTGGACTTCAATGGTGATTTGAGGATGGAACATGATGCACAACATCTATATGATATTGTAAGCTTCATCCACATCTTAACAAGTCATAAGTGTAAGAGTATGAGTAACCCTTGTTTTCGTTTGAAATTTATTTTGTTAGGTGCTTGTTTATATATCGAGCGAAATGTTTGTTATGTTTTTTGCTTTTAACTAAAACAAGAACGAAACAATTTGTTCAGACAACAAGTTTTTTTAGAGGGAGGATTGAGTCAATCTTTTATGAAAGTTTTAACAACAAATAAATCTTTGCCAGTTTATTGATATGTAAATGTTAGTATGTATATATAATAAAATTTCTTTCTTTAACTCCTCGACACTTTATACGATTGTGTAAATATTGTGAAATATTAAAGCTGAAGAAAGTCAAGAGTTGGGTTATCTTGAATTCTTAGTGGAAGAAGCCTTATAGAGCTTGAGAAATCAAAGATTGGACTTCAATGGTGATTTGAGGATGGAACATGATGCACAACATCTACATGATATTGTAAGCTTCATCCACATCTTAACAAGTCATGCATGTAAATAATCACAATTTTTATGCAAAAAAAAGCATTATTATTTGCATTATTCCAATTATTTAGAGGAAATTTTAGATTTCATTCTTTTATATTAATTTTACACTCATTGTTTGAGGAAGAGAAAGTCCCAAATGAATTGTCACAAATCCTAATTATAATATTTGAGTAGGGATAATCTAAGAACATTTGACAATTTGGTGTTGGTCGACATCATGTCATCGATATTGTGCTTATCACGCTCCATTAGAAGGAAGCAAGCCTTATTAATGGTCTTCTAATGTATAATCGAGGGTTTGGAGATTCTTGGTGACGCCAATTACACTTTATTTGTGATCTTTTTTTAAGGTAAAAATTTGTAACACTTATGATAATTAAAAATATATACTAACATTTTTATAATAGTTTTAACTAATAACAATTGATTCTCAAATAAAACCTAAAATTATGCATGGACTAAAAAGTAATTATTAGTATTATTTTTTAGATAGAAAATAAATAAATTAAATATGTTTGACAATTTGCATATGAATGGAACTGATAAAGTAAAAAAGAAAAGAAAAAAAAAGAAAGCAATGAAGGCTTAGCTACTCCTCTATGGCTTTTGTAAGTTATGGGGCCTCCAAAGTCACCGGCCACCTAAAAGAAGACAGATAGATTCATGATATATAAATTTTAGTGCCTGACATTTTATTATTTATTATAAAAAAAAAGTAAGAGACGACAGAAAGTGATGAAGATGCTGCCATTGGAGACCTCTATAGGCCGTGCAAAAAAGGTCTGCTAGGGTTTAGGCCCATGGCCCATGAGCCCCATCCATGCATTGTCCCATCACCTCAAAAGTCCATCACTTTATCTCATAAGACCATATATTAATATCCTCATTAGGGCTTAATTTTTTAAACCACCTATTATAGTATAAGCAAGATTTGAATACTAAGACTTTTTTGTTTTTTTAAGTTAAGCCTTAAAAGTCAAATTACACGTACGCATCCCGCATGTGCTCGAACTCGTATTTCCGTCCTAGAAGCTTCGCTCTCATCTGATGGGACGCGATGTCTCGCGCTGAATATAAGACTTTGATAATAATTTTTAAAATATTTATTAACAAGATTTATTGATACATATTCATTATGGTTCATATCTAATATTATTTATTTATTTCTAGATAAAATTTAGACTTAATCAATTTGAGAAATTGGTCATAAATGATATAATTTGTATGAATTTGAATATATATATTTTAAAATTAGATTGATTGGATTGTGATGGTGATAATGCTAAAGCCAAAAAAAAAGGTCAACCTAACCCTTTAACTTATGTTGACCTAAAATTATAATTTAATCACATGATTAATTATGATCAAGAAATTATGTCAAAATCAATGCAATTCAAAATCATTCATCATAGGTGCCCTAATATTGCAACATAAAGTGGTAATTTGCTATGCTTTTAATGAATTGGTAGCTTGAATCCACAAAAGGCTAAGCACATGATGAGGTTGGAAGCCATAAACCATTTTGGTTGGATCCATATAGTACCAATTCACATGGATTGATGCAGACCTCATTAAGAAATGTTGTCTTGTTCTTGAAGCTATTTTGCAACCCTAAATTGGAGCAATAAATAAATTCTTTTGATGCATGGGACCTTAATTGTATCAATATTTAGTTATATCAGCTTACATGTTGCCACATTTGTTGCTCTTGTTTATAAAAATTTAAATTAAGCAAAATATTAATTTGTGACTAAAAATGGGATATTTAATGTTTATATTTTATATTTCTCTTATAATTCGAAGTTTTAATTCTAATATTTTATAAAAATATAATTAAATATCTATTACTATTGAAAATGTTTTAAATTTCTTCAATAATAAATATTTATAGAATTACTCACATTTTTAATGATACGATGAATTAATAGAATATGGGTGTATAATGATTATCTATGATTGTTTTATAATGAAATTCTATAAATTTAAGCTCTCGCATTAAATATGTGGAATATAATTAAAATACTCGACTCAATTGTACACGCATTTATGATATAAATGTAGGCGCACAATATATTCGATAAGTATTAATAATAATCTATAATAAAAAATATTAACACATATATATTAATAAGTGAAACAACCTATAAATGCATAAACACAAGTATGCAATAGTATTGAATATATTTTTGTGGTTTAGCACCCAACAAATGTATATTTGCATCTAATTTCACTAATTAACAAAATTGTTTTTATAAATTTCATACACAATATTATGAGATGCAAATATACATTTATATGTATATATATATACACACACATGAGAGTTATTACATGATCCACCGTACTAAAAAAAAAATTTCTCGTTTTATACTTTCGATAAAATTTCTTATAAATTTTCACAAAACAACAACAACAACAATAACAATAAGAAATATTTATCCCACTAAGTGTCATTCTATGAATAAATTCATCCATTGTGTCATTATGTCATTTCATTAAATTTAAGTATACTAAGGTCATTTTTATACATCTCTTAACCAAGTTTTTTTAAGTCTATACCTTTCTTAACATAAAAGAATCGCATATACTCTCCTAACTCTGACGGTCGATGCTTTATGTGGCCAAACCATCTAAGCGACTCTCTAATCTTATCTGCTAGCAACTTTTTCCTTTAACATACTCATTTCATTTTATCTCTAGAGTAAAGTCACTCATCTACCGAAAGCATCCTCATCTCTAACACTTAACTTATGTTTCTTTTTTTATTTACAACATTCACCATAAGTCATTGTAGGTCTTATCACTATCTTATAAAATTTTCTCTTAAATTTAAGTGGAACTTTTCTATCACACAATAGGCCAGATGCATTCCTCCACTTCAACCATCTCACAAAAATCAACTAAAATTAATTTTTTAATCTTAAAATGGATGATTGAGCCAAAAATAATATGAGCGCAGGCTTTCAACCAAACTTTTTTGAATTCAAGTCACACCACATACATCTTTTTTATAAATTTTATGATTAAATTCTCTCAAATATCTCTGAAAAAAAAAACTATTAAGGAAGCGTAATATATTCCATTAATACTAATTTCTATTCACCAGTTTCTATTTCTTTCTGTAATCAATAGCTACTGTTTTGATTTTGTAATCAAAAGCAAATAAGTGATACTCCTTATTTGCTTTCCCTCCTAATCAACTGCCAAAATATAATTCTGAAATCATGTATATAAATATAGTTATGTATATAGGTCTGTCAAAAAAATAGTTGTAACATCTCAGTATAAAGTTCTGCTCGCAAACGAATGAACACCTAATAAATATTTCAAAGTCGTTTTATAAATGAAATGAATAAATAATATGTTTAGTACGATTTAGCTCGAAATAAAATATTATATATATAAAAGAGTTTTAATTCAAATATATTGATTGAAAGTCTAAATTTTCAATTATTAGGTAAAATCTTATGAGAGGATCGATCAAATTGGTCTCGTCACTTTCACGTCTGAATTGATACTATAGATTTATACTATGCGTTATAATTCTCATGCTCGGCAATTTAATGACGAATAGCAAAGCCCTGTTTAGCTGAGCTGGCAACCCCCTGGTCCCGCCCACCTTCCCGGCAAAAAAAATATTTTAAATAATAATAAAACGTCATATAATTTATTATTTAATTGAATATGTGGGCTCATATGGTTGCTTTAAGGGTATAATTAAATTACATAATACGTTTCGAAAAAAAATTAAGAAATAATATTTTGATATGATTTTGCTCATAATAAATTTTGAAATTATTATTTTTAAATTAGTTATATATATATATCTATAATTTAGATTGCACATCTTTTAAGCAATTTTAATAATTTTAAAATTTATTATGATAAAAATTATATCAAAATATTTTACATATTTAAAAAATAAATAAAAATACTAGTGAATTTTGATATACTTTAATCAAATTTTGATTTAAATCAAAACTACTAAAAATTAAAATCATCCTTTTAATCCCCTAATGAGTACAATAATATATATATATATATAGCACTTTTTGTAAAGTTAATGATATTATGAATTTATATGAAGGAAAAATATTAGGTTTATCCGATCATTAAGTTGTGTATACAATCATATAGGTAAGATGATAATTTTATATTCATAAAGCTTATATGCCATTTTGATAATTTTAACAATTATCTATATTAAACATATAATTATTCATTATATATATATATATATATATATATATATATAAGAAATATTTTTCTCATTTTTTTTAAATAGAATGCTAAGTTGGTGAATTACATTCCTTCCATGACATAAAGTTAAAATTGCATAAAGTTGCACTCTTGTTTTATCTTCTAGATCAATTAATCTTTAACTCGAAGTCTCCAAAAATGTAGCTATAATAGTCCATGAAATTCCATGACTAAAACTATCAAGTTTTTAAAATAACTCAGATACTTAGGGGTGATTTGGGATCACTTTTATTTTTTATTTTTTATTTTATTTTATTTATGTTATACTTAAAAATAAAACTTATTTGATTATACTTGCTATTTTTAAAAATACTTAAAATATTTTTTTGATATTTTGAATATTTTTAAAAATAATATTATTTATTTTTAAAAATAAAAAATAAAACCTCATAAAAAATATTTTAAATAAACATATTTTCAAAAATAATATAAAAATAAAAATAAAAAATAAAATTGATCCCAAATAACTCCTTAGGATTATTTAGGCTCACTTTTGTTTTTTTTATCTTTTATATTTATATTTATATTTTATTTTCTTTATGCTTTGTTTTAAAATAAAACATATTTGATAATATTTATTATTTTTATAAATACTCAAAAATATTTATAAACTATTTTAAGTATTTTTAAAATAATATTATTTATTTTTAAAAATAAAAATAATCAAATATATATACTAAATAAATATATATTTAAAATAATATAAAATAAAATTGATCCCAAATAATCCTTTGAAAAAATCATGCTATGAAAGTCAACATTAATCGCGTCCGAAAAATTTACTATGAAACTCACCAAAAAGTTCATAAAGTAGGATTCTTCCTCAAATATATTGTCCTCAACTCAAAAACCTATCAAAGTTTTTATCCAAACATTTTGGCAACTCTCATATAAAATAACTTCACGTATTTTTTTTTATCAAGCAATATTAAATTTAGTTATGCAATTTATTTGTATTTTTTCGATATAATCATTTTTACAGAACTGAAATTCAAATTTAAAATATAAATAGAGTTATATGATGAATTTGATAAATTTTGATACAAATCAATATATTATTTCGTATGAAAGCCTAACATAATGACGTTTGGAAATTATTGAGTTTTTGAGAATCTGAGGTTGAAAAGATAAGTTTTTTAAACCTAACTGATATATGAAAATTATTGATCGACTTTTCAAAAAAAAAAAAAAAATTTGTGATAATCATTGCAGCTTTTTAAATTACAGTTTTTCTCTAACAGCTCCATTACTGTATTTTCATATAGTTACGACGACCCCAAACATGCTCTTAATTAACAATCTCAAAATTTATCTCTCTAGATTTCTCTTTTTCTTTTTTGCTCAATTAAATTTTATTTGTATTGATTAATAAGATTTTACCGCTTATTGTTAATTGGAATTCAAACAAAAATTTAAATTTTTGTTAATGCATGAATTATTTTTTTGTAATATTATCATTTATTTATTTTAATGACATTAGATTAGAGGGAGTCACCTCAAATTATTTGATCACATAAAATATTAACTGTCCGATGACTACGTTAAAAGAGTAGTGTAGTAGATTTGATCTAATTTTAGAAAGGAATAGATTATAGGTGGACTTAATTTTATATTACAAAAAAAAATAATAATAAACAAAAATATTTTTTACAAACTTTGTAACTCCATCTTCTCTAAACAGAGTGAAGAGTGGAATTATGTAATTTTAAATATATAGTGGATTATTCTGACTATGCTAAGTCTTAGAAATAAAAAATAAAATCAAAATAATGAAGATGTCAAATAAAAATACTTTATGAAAAATAAACACATTCTATAATTTATATTATATTAATTCATTTACTGCATTAATATATATATATATATATATATGAGGAAATAAGATAATAAGAAATTGAATTTTTAAGAACTTTAAATACATATAAAATATTTTTATGGTTACTATTATTAACTCTAGCATTCAACTTTAGATTAAATTTGAGGATTAAATCTAATGTTTATTTAATTTGAGATTAAAATTATCTTTTAAAAATAATAAAAAAACTGTTTTTTTTTTAGATACTGTAACCTAAATGCGTTTGAGGCTTTGAGCTATATGGGTAAATTGATGGAGACTTTTTTTTCAATTTCAAAATATTAAAAATATTAAAATATAATAAAAATAGTATTTTTTTTTAAATAATATCGAAAAAAAGGTAAATATTAAGCTCAGACAGATATAAATGCTCGAAAGAACGTCTCTCTCCCCTCGGTCCACGATACCCGCCCCTCCTACCACCGTCAAAAGCCTGTAGCTTCACTGTTCCGAGGAGGCGAACCGAAACAAACAGAAGAGGAAGAGCGACGCGCACGCGAGAGAGAGAGTGAGAGAGAGAAAGGGAAGGGGGAAGAGAGGGATCATTTCTGTCTCTTGCGTTCATCTTCTTATTTGCCCTCTCGAATACTTGGCCTCTGTTTTGCTCTATCTAGACACAGGCACCTCCTTTGTTTCCAGGCAAAGAAAGCCGCCGATGTTCAGCTTCTGACTATTGACCATTTCCAAATATCCCCTTCTTTTGTTCAATGGATTACTACGCGTCCTATAGCCTTTATTGTGCCGAGGACGCCGTGTCCTGGGACGCCTGCGGTGGCGGAGATGACTCCGGCGATGAGTGGGCACCTGCCTCTTTTGACCTCATCGCACTCCTCTCAGCTGAAACAGAACACATTCCCTGCTCCGACTATCTCTCTCGCTCCCTCGACGTCACTGGTCGCCATGATTCGATCAACTGGATCCTCAAGGCATTAAATTTCTCACTTAAATTCCATTGCAACTAACAATTATTATAAAAATCGGGATTTGCTAATAAGTCGATATCCACGTCCTGTTTTTCTCGAGCAGGTGATCGATTTCTATCGCTTCCGTCCGGTTACCGCCTACCTCTCCATCAACTACCTCGACCGCTTCCTCTCAGCAAACTCCCTTCCGGTAGATCTCTTCAGACCTGTCGTTTCCCTCTTTCTCTCTTCCTTCCAAGATCTGACCTTTCTTGACCTGCAGCGAGTAAAGGAGCAAAACGGATGGCCGATGCAACTTCTATCTGTAGCTTGCATCTCCATAGCAGCGAAAATGGAAGAAACCCACGTTCCACTGCTTCTCGATCTCCAGATTCTTGGCCCCAAGTATTTGTTCGAGCCCAGAACCATCCGACGCATGGAGCTAATTCTCATGGCGGCGCTCCAATGGCGGATGCGCTCTATTACGCCTTTTGATTTCCTTCCTTACTTCGCTTCCGCTGCTCTCCGCTGCGGAAGCTCTTCTCGTCTTGCCCTCTTCTATCGCGCCGCCGATCTCATCATCAGTACGCGCCGCGGTAAATAAGCTGCCTCGTTTGACTTGCTTATCAACTTTGTTTTTTTGCTTTCTTCTTTTGTTCGATCAATTTGATTATCTTTGGATTGCTTTGAATCAGTGGTGGATTTCATTAAATTCAGTCCGTCGGCCATCGCCGGCGCGGCGGTGCTGTACGCCGCAGCAGAGCTTTCCGATTTTTCGGTCGCCGATCACGGCGATTGCCTTAGCTGCTTGAGCGAGTGGTTAGGCAACGTAAGATTTTTTTACCCCTGAACATATTCAAGCTTTCTGAAATTCTTCTCTGAAATTTCTAATAAATCAATAATATTATTTTGATATCATAATAAATTCTATAAGTACAGTTAAAATTTAACAACTTCTCTCATGTTAATATGAAGAGTTTCCTACTGTTAAATTTATCATGGGATGTATATAACATTTAGAAAAATTCATATACATATCATATAATTTTTATAAACTTATATATCTAATATTTATATTTTAATATTTATAAATATAATATTTAAAAAATAAAAAAATATACTTTTTATTTTAAAAATTAATAATGATCTAATTTTTATATTTTTTGTATACATATTATACATATTGTGATATTTATTTATCTATTATTTTTATATATAAAAAAGTATATTTTATTTTTAAAAATAAATGATAATAGTATTTTTGATATAATATTAAATAATAAGATGTATGTGGTATATATTTAAATGCTCTAAAATTTAATTAATTGTTTATACTAAATTTATTTTAAAATAAATTTAATGATTTTGAGACATCTTTTTAAATCACAAGCAAAATTGTTCCAAAATAACAGCATAAGTATTTTATTTATAAAGCCATTATCTATTTAATTATATCAGTGTACGCCTAATTTGTTTTGCTGATGTTTTTAAGCGGGTTGATTTGGAGGCCTGTCGCCAGCTAATGGGCCATTATCTCAGCGACACGTGTCTGTCACCCGATCGAAGCCGGTGATCGGCCCACCCACGCCGCGAAGCCCCGTCGGCGTTCTAGACACGGCCGAGTGCGGCAGCTGCGACAGCCACAAGTCGTCCGCCGCCGGCATGGTCAACGGCGAATCGCCGCCGTTGAAACGACGCCGGCGAGCCGAGAGCCCCTGTACAGAGAGTATATTAACATGGACGGCAAAACCTCTCCGTTAATCAATTATTTCCTCTATTCAGCTTTATGTCTTTATTATTTTTAAATTTTTGGAAAAAAAAATGCCTTTTATATTTATAGCATCTAGTGTGGCTGCGGTTCCTTTTTGTCTGCGTCTTTCAATTTTATAATAATATTAATATTAATCTTTTTTTTATGAGTTAATTTTCTTGTTTTATTTCCATTTAGTGATTTTTTTCTATAATAATAATAATAATTAAAATCTGCAAATATTATGCTTTTATAAAAGGAATTTGTGGAAAAGCACGGCACCAAATCTCTTGTTTCCTGTTATACGGTAAAGTTCTCCGAGAAGAAAATAAAACGGACCAATTAATGAATGACACGTGGTTCGTGGACTTAGGTCTTGTGGGCCTGCTTTTCCTGCGGGCGCGCCGCACGCAGCGCTAAAAGGACCCTCGTGATTTTTGATTGGCTGCGGGATAGATTTTTTTTTGCAATGGGTATCCACCCAACATCCCACCATCATGGGATGTCACACTAATTAATTGCTCTACATTACCATGTTTGATCTCCAATTGATTTCACCATTATGTAGCGCCTCCATCGTAACTCGCCCGAGAGGTTCCCGGCCGAGCACGCCCACCAACCGAGCTAAGAGACGGTGGGTAGCTGCGGGATAGATGTTTCCACGCTGGTTTTCTCAAATAGTACGCTGATTTCACTCAAAGCAGTTGGCGCGAAGGGGGTGAGTGTAGGGAACTAGGATCGATATATCGCCTCGCGCGATCAGGGGTCAATCCTTCCTGGTCTGATTGCGGAATCCGTACGTTGCCATCTAATCCTCGTTCTGTGCGAATGGATCTAAGCCATCTAATTTATTAAAAAAAGTTTAACGATTAATTTTTTACGTATTTTAACTCATGATTTAAATTCCATCATAGTGAAGTGATTAAGGGCTATAAAAAATAACAAAATTTTTTTTTTATTATTTTAATTAAAAGTAAATTTATCAATAATAGAAATTGAAAAATTTTACATACATACCTCACAATTATTAAGCATTTATATATTTAGCACATAAAATTTTATATTTTTTTTTAAAAGAAATTAATGATAGTGATATTTTATTATGATATTAAAATTTTAAATCATATATATATATATATATTAAAATTTAAATGCTAGATATGTAAATAGATAAAAATTGTGTGCTTTGTGAATCTCATAGTAAAAAATTTTAAAATAAAACAGCGTAAAGTTTCAGCTTTGTTTTGAACTTAAAATAAATAGCCGTTTGGCTCCAAGTGTTTGAAGTTATACAAATAAATGTAGGAATTTTAAAATTTTAGCCAATTGATTGTATAAAAAGAGACAAATTTAGATTATTATTTTTTTTTTGAAAGATTTAAAATTCACCACTTCATAGTAAGGTATTAGCTTAACTATAGGTATTTTAATTTTAAAATTAATAATTATTTGGCTATAGAAATTCAATGTTGAGCAAATCAAGTGCAAGGATTTTAAAATTTTAGGCATTTATTTGGAACAAATGGAAAAGCAGAGTTTTTTTTATAGTAAATTTGAGATGTTTTAAAGTAAATTTAAACCTATTGTTTATTTGTAGGATTGTAAATAAAATGAGCCTATGTGAGCATATGCTTATTCGAGCTCAAGTTCGTCTACCAATATCATGCTGGAGCTCGGCTAAGCTCGATTCAAGCTTTAAGAATTGTGTCTAAGCTTGAGCTCGCTTAAAAAAATCAGGTTCAGGCTTGGCTCGGATGCGTTCATGAGCTCATTTCATATTGAGCTTATCAAACATATTAATAAGTAACTCATTTAATATAATAAATAAAATTATATGTTGAATTATATTCACAAACTATATTAATTAAAACTTATTATGTCAAAAAAATAAAATTTTAAATGATACTATTCACAAATAAGTCTTAATCAACTCACAATCAAACATTAATTAAACTCTTTAATGAACTTGTTCACGAGCTTAAAAAGATATTATTGTACAACAAAAATAAAACCAAATAAATTGTCCAAATTTATTCAATTGATAATAATTTATAAAATTATTCAAAGATAATTTAATTATTTAATTAAATAAGTCAAATCATGAATAGCTTATAAACTCTCAATTCAGTTGCAGCCCTATTTGTTTGATTGCATGCATTTAAAATGAGTGTATTTTAAAAATAAATATTAAAAGGAATTGTTATTAATTTGAATTAATATTAGACATTTCATTTAATTAAATTAATTACATTTCTTTTTTTTATTACACTAATTCGTTATTGTTTTTACGATTTTACGCATGTGTAGCTCTATTTGTAGTGATATTCTCAAAATAAAAGACAAATCTCGAAATAATATGATTGAGTAAACCGTCGAGATCAAGACTTAAAATATCATAATTTACATCAATTAAATCCGAAAATAACTAAATATGGAGTGTTTATAGTAAATCGAATTCGACGGATCTAATAGTAAGATCTCATAATTCGACTTTATTTGGGCATCAAATGCTTAAAATACATCAAATGATCAAAGAATCATCAGCCGTCCGTCGAGGGAGTGGTATCCTTATATGAATTTAAGAATGCTTTATCTATAAAGTTCATTCTCATCATGCTAAGTGAAGGAGGCCAAGTAAAGAACAAATGAGGAGTCAAGTAAGAAGAAGAGAGAGCCACCGCATCGATCATAAGCCACCATATCAGATCCTTGCTGGCCAATCATAAGCAAGGAAGAAGATAAGAGTCAGTCAAGAAGAGGAAGAGTCGAAGGAAGAAGAGGAAGAGTCAAACAAGGAAAGAAGAGGAGGAGCAGCTCGATGTATCCATACCATCAGCCATTAATAGCAAGGAAGAAAGGAAGAGTCCAGCAAAGAGAAGAGTCAAAAGAAAATGAAGAAGAGTCAAGCAAGGAAGAAGAAAGAGTCAAAGAAAGAAGAAAGAGAAGAAAAGGAAGAAAAAAGGAAGAAGGAAAGTAGTGAGGAGGAAGAGAGAAAGCAAGATCCTCCAAAAGATTTATCAGTATCAACCATCGATAATAATCATAATCATTGATTAAATTTATTCCAACATCAAGAATATTATAAACAAAATATCAAATCTGTCTCAAATAAATCAGAATCCGTATCAAGATTTTAAAAAAGGATACATAGTGGAATCTTTTCGCAGTTGTGTTTTCCCTCTTTCGAGATTTTCCATTTAAAATTAAATTTATTATTTCTTTAATTATGATTTAATTAATCAACAAAAAGGCGTAAATTTTTATTAGAACTGATTTTTCAGCACGCAAAAGTAGCTATATATGTTGCTTTTTTTTATAAACTGTATCAAGAGCAGGTGGATAGAAGCCCGATCCTGTGCAAGAACCGCAGGAGAGCTCGGCGTTGGAGGGTTTCGTGAACCACCACGTGCTTTCCCACAGCTTCCTTTTATAAAAGAATAAATATTTACAGAATTTAATTATTATTATACATAATAAGAAACTCATTAAATGGAAATTAAAGAAAAAAATTAGCCGATCCAAGAAAAAAAATATTATTATTATAAAATTTAAAGCGCATACAAAAGGATGAATCTGACCACCGCAGCCCTACTCGAGACTATAATTATAAAAGCCTTTTTTTTCCAAAAAATTAAAAATAATAAAGACATAAAGCTGAATAGAAGAGATTTGACTAATTGATTAATGGAGGAGATTTTGCCGTCTATCTTTATATACTCTCTGTACAGGGGATCTCGGCTCGCCGCCGTCGTTTCAACGGCGGCGATTCGCCGTTGACCGCGCCGGCGGCGGACGACTTGTGCCCGTCGCAGCTGCGGCAGTCGGCGGTGTCAAGAACGCCGACGGGGCTTCGCGGCGTGGGTAGGTCGATCGCCGGCTCCGATCGGGGTGACAGACACGTGTCGATGAGGTAATGGTTCATTAGCTGGCGGCAGGCTTCCAAATCATCCCGCTTAAAATATCAGCAAAAATAAATAAATAAATAGTGACATTATTGATGTACATTGATATTATTAAATGGATAATAGTTTTAATGTTTTATGAATAAGAATTATTTTTTTGGGACATATAAATAAGAATTATAAATAAAATACTAATCCTCCGTTCAGGCTATTTTCAAAATTATTAAAGTTATTTTAAAATGGATATTACATTATTTTTAGGGAGATTTTATAGTTCATTACGCTCATGACATAATAAATTGAACACATTAAAATTATTTATAATTAACATGAAATAATCTTTAAATTTTAACAGTACAATTAGAATTTATTATGAGATCAAAATAATATTATTAAATTTATTATAAAATTTAGAAAAGAATTATAGAAAGCTTTTTCATAAGGTCAGGGATAATAAACTGACCTTGCTTAACCATTCGCTGAAGCAGCTAAGAGTTTTGCCGCCATCGGCGGCCGAAAATCGGAAAGCTCTGCTGCGGCGCAGAGCACCGCCGCGCCGGCGATGGCCGACGGCCTGAATTTAATGAAATCCACCACTGATTCGAAGCAATCCAAAGATAATCAAATTGATCGAGCGAAATATGAAATCATAAAACAAAAGTTGATAAGCGCGGCTTATTTACCGCGGCGCGTACTGATGATGAGATTGGCGGCGCGGGAGAAGATGACTGGGCGAGAAGCGCTTACGCAGGGGAGAACGGCGGAAGCAAAGTGAGAAAGGAAATCAAAGGGCGTAATAGAGCGCATCCGCCATTGGAGCGCAGCCATGAGAATTAGCTCCATGCGTCGGATGGTTCTGGGCTCGAACAAATACTTGGGGCCAAGAATCTGGAGATCGAGAAGCAGTGGAACGTGGGTTTCTTCCATTTTCGCTGCTATGGAGATGCAAGCTACAGATAGAAGTTGCATCGGCCATCCGTTTTGCTCCTTTACTCGCTGCAGGTCAAGAAAGGTCAGATCTTGGAAGGAAGAGAGAAAGAGGGAAACGACAGGTCTGAAGATATCTACCGGAAGGGAGTTTGCTGAGAGAAAGCGGTCGAGGTAGTTGATGGAGAGGTAGGCGGTGACCGGGCGGAAGCGATAGAAATCGATCACCTGCTGGAGAAAAACAGGACGTGGATATCAACTAATTAGCAAGTTCCAATTTTTATAATAATTGTTAGTTGCACTGGAATTTAAGTGAGAAATTTAATGCCTTGAGGATCCAGTTGATCGAATCATGGCGACCAGTGACGTCGAGGGAGCGAGAGAGATAGTCGGAGCAGGGAATGTGTTCTGTTTCAGCTGAGAGGAGTGCGATGAGGTCGAAAGAAGCAGGTGCCCACTCATCGCCGGACTCATCTCCGCCGCCGCAGGTGTCCCAGGACACAACGTCCTCGGCACAGTAAAGGCTACAGGAGACGGAGAAAACCATTCAACAAAAAGAAGGGGATCTGTGGAGATGGTCGATGGTCAGAAGCTGAACAGCGGCGGTTTTCTTTGCGGGGAAACAGGGGTGGCGTCTGTGTCTGGAAATAGCAAAACAGAGGCCAAGTCTTCTAGAGGGCATGTAAGAGATGAGCGCAAGAGAGAGACAATGATCCCTCTCTTGCCCCCCCCCCCTCTCTCTCTCTCTCTCTCTCTCGCGTCGCGCTTACTCTTCCTTTGACTCGGTTCGCTTCCTTGCAACAGTGAAGCTACAGGCTTTTGACGATGGCAGGAGCAGCTTTTATCGTGGACCGAGGGGAGAGAGTCCTTCTTTCGAGCATTTATTTTTCTCTGAAGTTAATATTAGGTATCTATTTTCGATTATTACTTTTTTTAAAACACCATTTGTATTACTTCATTACATAGTTTTTTTTAAAATAGATTTTTTCACTAATTATAAAGAATTATTTTAATCTTAAATTATATAAAGATCCGGTTTAATCCTCAAATCTTATAAAAAAATCAAAATAATTCTATTGTCTAAATTCAAAAAAAAAAAATCAAAATAATTCTATTGTCTAAATTAGTTCATTTTTTATACTAAAAAAAACTATTTGATTTCATTAGAATAATTCTAATAAAATATATTACGTTTAACTTTTTATTTTATAATATTAGAGTTTTACATTAATTAATTTATTGACTTTTTTAAATAATTTTTTTTTCATTCATCTTGATTTGAGCCTTCACTTATATGCATTCAAAATTTTGTATCTAAATTTTTATTTGCAATTTCAAGATTGTAATCTCAAATTTTAATAAATCAATCTTTCTTTTTACAGTGAACTCTTCTATTAGTAAGTTTGATCTTGACCTAAACTCATGAACGATCTTATTCTTTTATTAAATTAATTTTGCTTATGCTTACTAAACTTTAACTAAAATATGGCTTTTATATATTATAATAACAAAAAAAATTTAAAAATATCAAAACTCTATGCATACTTTATAATACTTGTGAAATGAAAAACAATTATATAAATAAGAATAATTAGTTTTTTTTTATAATGACTATAAACTAATTTTAAGTTGGGAGATTTAAATATATATTATATAATTTTTATGTATTTACATATCTAATATTTAAATTTTAAATTTTACAAATATACCAAATAAATTGAAAAAAAAAAGAGTAGATTTTTAATAAAAATTTCTATAAATATTTATATAATTCGGCTGCAGGAATCCCCATTTATTGCAATATAATAATTAGGAGTACGTCGTCCGGTAAAATAATTTTATATTATCTTTCTCTCACTTGCTCAATGCGTTAAAAACGAATTCCTTTTTCTTTTAGTTTTATTATATTATAATTTTGTGCTCTCATTTATCATAAAATTCAATTTATTATTAATATCATTAAAATTAAAAAAAATTTAAAGCTGTAGAATTAAAAAGTGAGAAATTAAAGAGCTCTTATTATTATTAAATAATAATAATATTTATGTATTTCTAATGCTTTTCCTATTTTAATAGCTAAACTTAAGAATAGTAGGGTCTTGCTTTATACATTTTAAAATTAAATTTGGGAGTTTATCAATGCTCAATTTCTCAAAATAATGTATTTTTTAAATAATAAGTATTTAGTTTTTCATTATTAGTTAAAATTTAAAAATTTATATGCATTTTAAACTTTACAAACATCTCTTAAATTCTTCAAATACAAAAATAAAAATAAAAAATAATAATTTCACACTAGAAATAATTAAATAAATTTTATTTAAAAAAACTTAATCTTCACTATAGGCAACAAAATGAGCCTTTTTAAGTGATGGCAAACTGCTTAAGATTTACAATAATTATTAATCCAAAAATAAAATAGATAATTAAACATAATTTTTTAATGAAATTATGAGTCTTGAAACTCTAAATCTGAACTTTATAGAAAATATAAAGCGCATTATTAATTCATAAAGTTTCCTAACCATTATATATATATATATATATATCATAGTATTTTATCTCCATCAAATATATAAATTAAGTAAAATTAAATTAAAAAATAATTCTCTTCATTTAAAGCTAGCAGTTTTATTGTTAAATAATTTGATTATCTTATTATAATTTTAATTTTTTAATTTATTTTATATGAATGTAGATATTTTTCTCAAACTAATTTGAATATTAAAATTGCATTTCCCAATAAAAATAAAAATAAAATAAGCCAGCTTTTCCTAATCTGTAGAGGTGGCCCACTGGATTTGGGCTATTTGAAGAATTGTTTGAAGGAATACTACCAAAGGGGCCGCCTTTGGGCCTGCTTGGGCCCCGGTTAGAAAGGCGACTTATTGCATGAGACAATAACATTTAACCAACCATTCTTTCACTTCTATGCGTGTGGATTTTGTGAAATCTCCATGTCCATCATAATTTTTTAAAAAATATTAATATATTCTAAATATTTTTCTGTGGAAATACAATTAATTCTATTATAAATATTTTTAATTTTATACATCATATAATATTTTTCAATAAAAAATATTTAAAAGTATAATTATAGCAAATATATAAAATAAATTTTCTAGAAGAAACTTTTCTAATATTTATACAAAATATTATAAAATTATATTTTGATCTACATAAATTTTAATATAATTAAACTACTAGAAATTCATATATATATTTATATATATAAGCATGACAAAAAAGACACCATATAAAATTATGAAAAACATAGTGATAAGCACAAGTAATAAAATCAATTACATCTTAAAATAAAATATATCAAAATATCAGAATTATTTTTTGTTTTTTTTTATGCTTTTCATAATAAGAAAGAACATACATATACATAACATTTTTAAAAAAAAATTATTTGACAGAGAAGGTGCTGTTGCCTGTTCTGAGCCGAACTTAGGATTGTTTTAGGTTTGAAAAAAAAAACACATTTGTGTGTGTGGGCCAGTGGGGGGTAGAGAAGCAGCAGCATCAGATGTTCTGAAGAAACAGCTGTACACTAACCAACGTTTACCAATGTCTCGTGAACTCTATTCAATTCCCCCACCGGTCTAAGAGTCTTGCTTCACTCTAAAACCTAAATCTTTGGGACCCACAGCCACCTATTCATTGGTGGTCCCCACTGGCCACCTCCGCAATTATTGGAATGAGAAATATGCTTCGGCCAAAATAATATTAATGAAGTTTAGACTTTATTTGAGGCCGCATTTATTTATTTATTTATTTTAATTTTTGTTATTCAAAGTTATTTTCTAGATTATAGTTTTAATTATGAGTGCTTCCACATATTTTTCTAAGATAATTTTTTCAAAAAAACTTGTAAGATTTAAATAAATATTTTTTATTGATTTTTTACTATAAAAATAAGATAATTATAAATTTATCACCGAATTCTTATATATTTATAAAATTATCATCATCCTATTTTAATTTTTCAAATTGTTATCTAAATATTGAAATTCATTATGAAAATTATATATATATAGATATATTAAAATCACTAATAATTTGATCATAGTGTATTCAAATATATGAATTTTGATAGTAAAAAAATAGTTATGTAAATATATAAGAATTAAGTAATATGTATATAATTCTCCTTAAAATAATTAAAAGATAATCTAAAACAAAATTTTAGAAAGAAGTGGAAACACTGCAGAAAAAAATTATTATTTAAACAAGTTACAATTAGTATATAAAATTTTTTATATTTTATAAAAGTCAAACAATAATTTTATAATCATCACAGACAAGCAAGTCAAATTAAAAAACACAACTTTTCATATAGATAAAACGTAGCTAAAACACAATACCCAAATGATATTATGATATGATATCACACTGCATAGCTGCCTCCACCAAACCTCTTAGCCTCAATGGAGCTCACTCCCTATTCCAGCCTTGAGAACAATTTTGACAAAAGATCTCTTATGATCATGATAAATCTCAAAATTATAAAATTTATTTTGAATTAGTGTAATATAAAATAAATTAATACATTTTTAATATTATCTTCATTTTTTATTATTATTATTTTTTGAATCATGCTAGCTAAATAATTGATAAAGATACTAAAGAGTACATTTTTTTCACAACCATATCTTTTATATGTTAGGAAAAAAAGTTTAGGGTTGCCTCATGATTCACACACACATATGATAAGTGTGAAATGTATAATATGATTATAAATATACACTTATTTACCCCATTTGACCAACTTAATAATTCAATATTTGAATAAAAATGCTTAAGGTGCTATTTAAACATATAGCCTCATATAAGTATTATTAATCATCACCCTTAACTAATATAGTTGTTTATGATATGCCACTAGGCTAATTTTCATTATCATATTTTAATTTTTAATAAATTATTAACCCTAAGTCAACACAACCATAATTTAATATTACTTCACTTATATTGACAATTTTATAAAAGTTTTATTATGTTGAAGATGACAATTAAAATTTATCACCCATTCTTTGTTAGCTTAAATTGAAAAAATTCCCACACATGTAAGCACACATAAATAATTAAGAGTTCAATTACGATAATATTTTTGAAGATTTTAATACATATCACATGTATTTACATATCTAATGTCTAAAATTAGATATTTACTTATCTAATATTTTTATATGCTTAAAAAAATACATTCATTTTTAAAAAGTAAATCGATGATATTTTTGATATGATATTGAAGATTTAGATATTTTTATATATGTAAAAAATTAGTCCATGAAACTAGGATTAGGTTAGGATCTTCGAATATAGGTACTCTTATAGGTAAATTAATGGAATCAATTGATAGTTCATGAAAAAGATAAATATTTTATGTGTTCAAGAAATTAAATGGGTTGGGGAAAACCAAGAAGATTGATAGTTTAGATTTTAAACTTTGATATTAAAAGTTGTTAAAATGATATAGTGATTATAGATAAAAATTTGAAGGATAATGTTATAAATATTAATAGATGTGGAGATAAAATTATAACTTTA
The DNA here is from genome assembly GCA_021442155.1 of Cymbidium sinense. Taxonomy (NCBI): domain Eukaryota; kingdom Viridiplantae; phylum Streptophyta; class Magnoliopsida; order Asparagales; family Orchidaceae; genus Cymbidium; species Cymbidium sinense. The sequence continues at coordinate 107,452,622 of CM038224.1, read as the reverse complement.
AAGATTATCATGATACCAAGATTATCAACGCTATATGTCATGCCCTCAAGTAAGTTTGGAAGAAAAAAATTTTGGAATGGAATAATAATACAAAAGATACCTCAAGAAAGTATTTATCGGAGGAGATTTAAATTACAGGTAGATGTAGAAAATTTTAAAAGATTCATTATGGTTATGGATTTAGTAATTAATAAAGAGAGGACTATATTAGATTTTGGTTTTATGATTTTATATAACACTTTATTTAAGAAAAGAGATTAACATATTATTACTTATAAAAATGGATCTAGTAAAACACAGATTAATTATTTTCTGATAAAAAAAATAGATCGTTTAGATTGTAAAGATTATAAGGTCATTTCAAGTGAAAATTTAAGTACCCAACATCGATTGTTAGTTTTAGATTTTAAGATGAAAGATTGTAAGAGAAAAAATAAACTAAATTATTATCCTAGAATTAGACGTGGGTACTTAAAGAACACAAATAAAAAAATATCATAAGAAGAAATTACAAAGAGATTAGAATTTGGGATGTCACGAAAGCTAACATTATGTGAAAAAAATAAGAATGAAATTAAGAAACAGAAAAGATGCTTGGAGAATCAAAAGGAAAAGTTCTTAATAAGAATAGTTTGGATACAGAAAAGATAAAAATAAGTATTATAAAACTTAGTTTAGATAAAAAAAACCCAGGAGAAAAAAAGATATAAAGCTAGAGATTCTAAGAAAGTAATATATGATCTGAAAAATTTAACTTTAGTGATACAATGATTAGATAACAAAAAAAGGTGAAAGATGTATGTATAAATTAAAACCAAAGAGAGAAGTAAAGATATAATTCAAGTGAGTAAGGATAGAAAGTAATAAAATATTTTTTTTAGAAAAGGATATTGAAAATAGGATGAGATATTTTGATAAACTTTCAAATGAAGGATCTGAAAGACGATTGATTTTAACAACCTTAATACTAAACAAAAAATAGAATTTTATTTTTATCATCGATAAATCAAGTTAGGGTTTGTAAAGAAAATGAAATGTGGAAAAGCAAGAAGATATAATATTCCAATAGAAGTGTGAAAATGTTTAGGAGATCAAGGAATTTCTTGGCTTACAAATCTTTTTAATGTCATTTTAAAAACTAAAAAGATGTGAGATAAGTGGAGAAAGAGTTTGTTGGTTCCTATATTTAAGAATAAAAGTGATGCACAATAGTGTGCAAATTATAGAGGAATTAAGTTAATGTGTCATACATTAAAATTATGGGAGAGAGTAATTGAGCATAGGTTATGATGTGATACAGAAGTTTCTTACAATCAGTTTGATTTCATGGCAGGTAGATCTACTATGGATGCTATACATTTGTTAAGGGGTTTGATGGAGAAGCATAGAGAAAGTAAGGATGATCTACATATTTATTGATTTAGAAAGCTTATGATAAAATTTTAAGAGATGTTCTTTGGAGAGTTCTAACGAAAGGAGTTAATATTGGTTATATTCAAATCATTAAAGATATGTATACTAGAGCTATTACTTGTGTCCAAACACAAGGAGGATTGACAAAATATTTTCCTATTTCAGTTAGATTACATCAAGGATCAGCTTTAAGCCCTTATCTTTTCTACTTTAGTTATGGATGTTCTTACTAGGCATTTACAAGAAGATGTACCTTGTTGTATGCTTTTTGCTGATGACATTCTTCTTGTTGATAAGACTAGAGGGAGTCCAATGAAACTTGAATTATGGAGGTCAACTCTAGAGTCTAATAAGTAGATCTAAAGCGAATATATAGAGTAATTTTAGTTGTAGAAATTCTAGTAGTAGTGACATTAGGTGAACAAGTTATTAATAAGAGTGAGCATTTTATATTTAGGCTCTATTGTTCAAAATGATGGTGAAATAGATGGAGATGTTATTAATTCAAGTTGGATGGTTGAAGTGGAGGAATGCATTAGTGATTGTGATAATTTAAACTTAAAAAAATTTTATAAGATGGTAAGACTTACAATGACTTACAGAATGCCACAATAAAGAGAAAAAGACTAAGTTAAATATTACAGATGAGGATGCTTAGGTGGATGAGTGGCTTTACTCTTAGAGATAAAATGCAAAATGAGTATATTGGAAAAAGTTGGAGTACCCATTTGTAGATAAGATTAGGAGAGTCGCCTTAGATGGCCACATAAAGCTGTCCAAATAGATAGAGTAGATCATTAAATTTGCCTTTATATTAAGAAAGGTGAAAACCTAAAAGACGGTTAAGATGTATAAAAATGATCTTAGTATACTTGATTTAAATGAGAATTTAATACATAATAGACAATAATGGACAATTCATGAAATGAATTACCCATTTTGTCATTGTTGTTGTAAAAAATTAAAATTTAAGTGTTAGATATGTAAATACATAAGAATTATGTGATATGTATGTAAAGCCCCCATATAATAATTACATTTTTAAAATAAAAAATATACATAGTACAAATTAACAAAAAAAAAAAGTCTATTTTTCACATAATAATTTTTACATAAATTTCAAGATATTATTTTAAAATTTTCTAAAGCCTTTCTCATTTCTTCCAACAAGGGTATGATCATCAGGCTTATATTCTAACCAGTACTACCAAGAATCTTTCTACAGCACAATAAAAACATACTATGCATCCATTGATGCAGCTAAATGAATGCAAGTTCTACTATTCCATCTACTGAAAGACAATCAATATATCAAAGCAGTATAACAAATGTTAAATATGAAAGAAACACTGACTATTAACTCTAATTACAATAACACTGAGCTAATATTATTTCACTATATGCAGAACTTTATAGAATTTGTTTTAAAAATAAGATACAATGTTGAAGATTATATAACATTTATCTGCAGAATATTGCAGTAAAAGCAATGCAAGAGTCAAATAAGAACACAGTGTGGCTTGTGAGAGATTCCTACCTTTCTTTCTGAAAGAGAGAAATATGTTTTTACTTTACTGACCTGTCATTCAATCACCATAGAAAGACAAAGTATATATAGGTGTTTAAGATGTCTGGTGATCCGTTTGGCATCCAATATTATGGTTTAAACAATCACATGCCACACAAAAGCAAACAGGAAAGAAAATTCGTCATCAGTATACAGCAAAAGCAAATCATACAAGTTGTTTAATGGAAGTTTGTAAAATTATAATTAGGATAATTGTAAGTATTAGCTAATATTAAAAGTATTAATAGCCAAGTTAAATTTAACTAACATGTGTTAAATTAGAAACAGCAGATAGAGGAATAATATTTCTATTGAAGATAATAGAAATTGATTATAGGGATATGTATAATGAAACATAGAAAATAAATCTGTAAGACGATTAAGTAGAATTATTGTTGAAGGTTTATGAAGGGAAAGATAGATCAAAGGATACATTACAGTGGATGTTGGCAGATTCAAGTTATTCAGAGCCTTGGTTGATCCAGGTGCATCAGTGAACATTATGAGTTTAAGAACTCGTCTAATTGAGAATCGATATCTCTAAACTCCAAAAGGAGAGTATGATGTTGAGAAGATCTAACGAGTAAGGCGAGAGGGCCTTAGGTTCCATAGTATTACCACTAGAGATCGATGATTGGAAGATAGAAGTCAAGTTTCACATAATAGATTTAGATACATCTTTCAATACTTTGCTGCAGAATTATTGTTGAAGGTTTATGAAGAGAAAGATATATCAAAGGGATACATACAAAAATTATGAAAAAAAAAACACATTAAAATTTTGATATCTCATACAGCATGAAAATAGAATGAATGAAAAATAAAGATTCATGAAGTTAGTCTCAAATAAATGAAATAAATCTAATGATGATGATGAGCATATGCAAATGATTATGTTACAGAAATATCAAGTTCTAAACATGAATATCAGCAGAAATTCAAAAGTTATGATTTGACATGACAGCCCGTGTTCAAATAACTACAAGGGGTGATTGAATTAAGTTGTTTTAAATAAGATAGTTGTACTGAAAATATAACCGAGTTCAATCACATTATGCAATTTCTTTCAATGATTATCTCCCCATTATGGGTGCCAATTAGTTCGATTGATAAGGGCTTTATAAGTTGTTGTCAAGGTCTTGGATTCAAATTTTGCTTACATCATAATAAAACTCCATCTTACAGACTTGGGTCACAAAAAAAAAAAAAAAAAAAAAAAAATTCATTCGTTAATTTATGCCCAATAAAACTGTTTCTTTAGGATTTGTCTGGATTGAAGTGATATGAAATCCCAACAATTTGTTGAGAATAAGAAGCCATGATTTGAGCATTCCAACCACTTCTCCATTTTTTCACGCAAACTCCCTAGTGTCCAAACATATCCTTAGGCTCAAGATTAATCTATAAATTGTCATTCTTGAGATAAATGATGAATCTTGCAACTTAGAATCACACTTCTCTACTTTTTTTCGGAATAATGACTAAATACTGTCAGAAGGTTAAAATATTTGACGAATAGAAGCTTGAGGTGATGGACAAAGTTTCATTATTATTAGCTAGAGAAGATTGCACGGCTAGGCTCTGTATGAAGCACGTGTTTTCTGACTCAAAAAAGTCTGACAAATATACAAAGAAAAAAAAATATGTCCATGCATTGTAGAACAGATATCTTATTCATCTGGATATGAAGTACAGAGTGTAGTATTAGACGTTCAAACAGTTTATCAAATGTAAACCAATCAAGTAAGGTGTCACTCTCGTGAACAGATAAACTCAATAATGAATGACTGATATGCTCGTGTATTCAAAGGCTTATTTTGAGGGAAAACCAGAGCACTGAAATGTAATGTAAAAAATATAAATTAAATGGATATTACAGCAATCATAGCATAAGGCATTATGTAGCAACAACCATAGTACTATTAAAAATTATTTATTTGCCGACCGAAGGTAAGGAAACCTTGCACGTCAAGTCAAACTTTCAAAAAATACAAGGGGAAATTTTCCTTGGAGCGTGGCAAATAATGAGAACTGATGTGTTATCTTACATCTAAATGCATCTTCTTCTTCTTTTTGAACTATCTTACAAGCATGTCCTTTAAACGATCTCTGTTCCCACGAATGTCTTGGTTATTTAAAATAAAATTTATGCTTTCATGAAATAATATAGATTCACTCGAAAAGAAGTTAAAACTCTTGAACTCTCATAGACAATCAGAGTAATCAACTTGGCATGTAAGTCAAACAAGTTAGAACCACGTTCAAAAATCTTACCAGTCTAAAATAAATTATATATACATTATAAGTAAAATATTACAAACAAAAAAGTTGAATGAGAAAATTTTGAGAAGATTAATCAGGACCAAAATTAAATGTAGGTCTTTTAAGCAAAGAATTTGTACACTGCTACCTTAGTTTGAATATCAACTTAAGGAACAATAATCCATAATGGATCGCTAAAAACTTTTTTTGAGCTGAAGTGAATGGAACTCTCCCAAACTCAATTGATCCACCTATGAAAGTGAGGTTCAAATGATTTTTAGTGCATAATTTTTTTAAGGAGTGTAGCATGACTCTTTCAATAATCAACTAAACATATTTTTTTAGATGCATGACAATGATATTGCATCTAAACCAATGCTCCAACAATGATAAAACATCAAACAGTAAATGGCACTTCCAGTGGATTAGTGGACAAAACTATTGTGAAGTGCATCAACAGCCTCATCTAAAAATAGTATAGTGATGTTTTTATTAACAAAGCATTCATAATTTATATAAGACTATAAGTATATTAATACATTCATTAGCACTTATAAAACATAAAATTTGTATTATGACTTTAAAAACTCCATATAGAATGAAAATTGAAAAACATACGTAGCTTGAAGACATACTTTGAGAGTGAATCTGCAAATTGAGATTTCTTACAATTTCTAACAGTTAGTTGTAATAATCTGAGATTTAAAAATTGCATAAAAATACTTAAAATTCACATTAATGGCTAAATTTTAGAGCATAAATAACTAATAAAATCTCAAGCTTCATAAATAAGCTAAAATAATTTAGTAGTCATCATCTCCTCTTTCATTCACATAATATTTTTCTCCTTCAAGTATAATTTCTTCTCCTCCTCCCTTTTGTGAATCAATTCAATCTTCTCTTTCTTATACAATAAAAGTAAATATAGATTGAGATAGCCCTCATTATAGATGATCTCCCTTTTTGTTTTGATCTATTAAATCTTATAAACTATCTTCGATCAATTTTTCCTAAAGCATCTTCATTTTACCTTCAAGCGAGATCTTCATAACCTAATTATTGCTCACCAATATCCTTTGTTTCTCCAATAAAAAATAATATTTTCATCAACTAAATCCAAACTAGTATCTCTCAAATTGAATCTTCTCATTAAATGTTATTTGTGCTTGATAAAAATTAAATCATTTAAGTGCTTTTGATTTAATCAATTTCTCTCTTTCATATGAATTTACAAAAAACAAAAAAAAAGAAATCTTAGCAAATACATAAAACATATGACTTATTTAGTATGTTTATATTTAGTATGTTTAAAATTTATAAATTATTAACATGTTTGAAGACACTCAAGTTTCTCTCACTCCTAAAAGCACTGCAAGTCAATCCTAAAATCTTCAGTCAATTTTTATAAAGTTGAGACTAATGCAACATACATCTCCCACCAATCCGTTGTATAATCATTATAATATCACATTAAAAAGAAATTTTAATCAATTAAAGACTCAAAATTATGTCAAGCTACTAATCATACATAAAGCTTTCTTATCTCTGTTGTGGATGGCATACTCACAAACAACAACAACAATAATAACAACAACAACAACACAACATCCCACTAAGAGGGTCGGCTACATAAATCCTTCGTCTCCATTTGTGTCTATTATGTGTCAAATTTTCATTTAATTCAAGTATACTATGGTCATTTTTTATACATCTTAATCATATCTTTTTAGGTCTACCTCTACCTTTCTAATATAAGGCAATTCTAATGCATCTACTCTCCTAACAGGGTCATTGAAGCCGATGCTTTATGTGTGGCCAAATCTAAGGCCATTCTCTCTAATCTTATCGCCACTAGAGCTACTCCAACTTTTCCCGAACATTTTCACACAGCATCCTCATCCTCAACACTTACTCTTTGCTCTTTTACATTATGCACCATAAATCATTGCAGATCTTATCACCATCTTATAAAATTTTTCCTTAAATTTAAGTGGTACTTTTCTATCACACAACAGGCCAGATGCATTCCTCCACTTCAACCATCCAACTTGAATTCTACTAATAACATCTCCATCGATTTCACCATCATTTTGAACAATATAGCCTAAATATTTGAATCACTCTTTTTTAATGACTTGTTTCAATAATCTACCACTATAACTTCTACAACTAAAATTGCACTCCATATATTCAATTTTAGATCAACTTAAACGAAAACCTTTAGAATCTAAGGTTGACCTCCATAATTCAAGTTTCTCTTAAACTCCCTCTCTAGTCTTATCAACAAGAAGAATGTCATCAAAAAAAAGCATATACCAAGGTACATCTTCCTGTAAAAATGCCTAGTAAGAACATCCATAACTAAAGAAAAAAAGATAAGAGCTTAAAGTAGATCCTTGATGTAATCCAACTGAAATAGGAAAATATTTTGTAAATCTTCCTTGTGTTTGGACACAAGTGACAGCTCTAGTATACATATCCTTAATGACTTGAATATAACCAATATTAACTCCTTTCTTTTCTAGAACTTTCCAAAGAACATCTCTTAAAACTTTGTCATAAGCTTTCTCTAAATCAATAAATATCATATGTAGAACCCCCTTGCTTTCTCTATACTTCTCCATCAAACCTCTTAACAAATATATAATATCCATAATAGAACTACCTAGCATGAAACCAAACTAATTGTGAGAAACTTTTGTATCACATCGTAACCTATGCTCAATTACTCTCTCCCATACTTTTAATATATGACACATTAACTTAATTCCTTTATAATTTGCACATTCTTGTGCATCACCTTTATTCTTAAATATATGAACCAACAAATTCTTTCTCCATCGACATCTTTTTTCTTTAAAATAATATTAAAAAAGGTAAGCAAGAAATTCTTGATCTCAAACATTTCCACTTCCTGGAATATCATCAAGTCCTCTTGTTTTTTTACATTTCATTTTTTAAAGCTCTCTAACTTTAGATTCTAATCTGACGATAAAATAAAATTCTTTTTTTTTATATTAAGGTTGCTAAAATCAATCGTATTTTTAAATTATTCATTAAAAAAATTTATCAAAATACTAATCCACTATTTTATCTTTTCTAAGAAAACACTTTATAATTTTCATTCTTATCTTCTTTCACTTAGATCTTTCTTCTCCATCTCTTGGTTATTAACTTATACATATATTTTTTTCTCTATATTATATATATTTACTAATAAATTTTTTCGTCATATATTCCTTAGAATCTTTCTACATGTATTTTTCCCCAATTTTTACATCTAAACCAATTTTATAACAATCTTCTTATTTTTTATCTTTTTTTTTTCACTCCATCAACTATTTTTATTAAAAGTATTTTCCTTTTGATTCTCCAAATATATTTTTAGAATTTAATTTCACTTCTTTTTTTAAATTACTTCCATGAACATAAATTCAGTTTGCTTCTTAAAAATATTTTATTAGTGTTCTTTAAGTCTGCATAATCTCGAATAATAATTTGATTTATTTTCATCTTCCAATCTTTCATCTTAAAATCTAAGATTAATAATCGATGTTGGTATTTAAATTTTAGAATGACCTATTCTTTCTGACAATCTATTTTTCTTATTAGAAAATAATCAATTGTGTTTCTTAGATCCATTTTAATAAGTAATAATATCTCGTCTCTTTTCTTAAATAAAGATATTATTCTAATCATAAAAGAAAAGCAATATAATTATATCTTCTTCTAGTACCAATTCCAATTATAAATCTTAATTGTGAATAAACTACTAACATGATTATAAATAAAAAGTTCTTGATCTATAGTCATTATTTCTTTTGGACCTCCCACTCAACTAGTAATTAAATATGCTCCTTCCATTAATCACCCATCTTATTGTATCTTAGATATTTTCTTATAAAAAAAATTAAGATAATACTTAGCTTGATGCAATAGTAATCGAAGTTAACATTTTCTCATCATCAATGTGAAAGATTTGTTCATACTTCTTTTCATCTCCTCCAAATGCATCATTGATTGGATCATTGACTCTATCTATTGCAACATAATTATAACTATATTGCAAGCTTCTTGTCACCATATGCTAATCTTAACATCTTCACAATTAAGCTTATAACTTTCAATATATAAGACAAGTCTTCCCAAAATTTAAGAGAATGATCTTAGCTTTCTTCCTTTTTATATTCAACACTAAATTTAGATTTGTTCTAATCTTTAGAAACAAACATACATCTTAAATTCCCTCTTTAACCTAAAAAGATTTGATTAGGAAGTGTTAAAAATGACCATATTATAAGAATTAAATGAGAATATGATATTTAATATGACATAATAGAGAAAAAGAATTCATATAGCCAACAACCCAACGTAGAGGGATAAAGGCTAGTTGTTGTGTTGCTTATGTATATAATTGCAAGAATGAAAAAAAAGCTGCAAAATGAGTAATGTTCAATTTCACAAATTTGCACTACTAATATATTTCCTCATCATGTTAAGAGCAAATTCATGATTATACATATAGCCAATTAACTCCTAAATTTCCATGATACTATTTTTCACCAACACGTGATCTATACAGTGGGTTGCTCATAGCGTCCAACACAAATGTATCATATTCTACGATAAGCATTTGACCTTCAATAAACACTAAATAGTAAATACCATACAATAACAACAACAATAAGCCTTTATCCCACTAAGTGGGGTCGGCTACATGAATCCTTCATCTCCATTGTGTCCTATTATGTGTCAAATTCTCATTTAATTCAATTATACTTAAGTCATTTTTTATACATCTTAACAAAGTCTTTTTAGGTCTACCTCTATTCTTAACGACAAATCTAATGCATCTACTTCTTCGGGTCATCTGGCCAACGCTTTATGTAGCAATAAGGACTCTCTCTAATCTTACTTGAGCTACTCCAACTTTTTCCCAACATACTCATTTCACATTTTATGTCTAAGAGTAAAGCCACTCATCCACCTAAGCATTCTCTCATCTGCAACTTAGTCTTATGCTTCTTTTTATTGACCAACGCACATAAATCATCGTGGACCTTACCAAAATCTTGCAAAAGTTTCCCTTAAATTTAAGTGGTACTTTTCTATCACACCTAGGAGGATGCATACAACAACAACAGAAACAAGCCTTTATATATATATATATATATATATATATATATATATATATATATATATACATTAAATAGATCTTGATTGCAAGATCATAGCTAAAGTATTTATTTATAATAACTTAGAACCATATTTTTTCTTCAATCTTTTCTATTTGTGCATCTAAGAGTTTCAAAAACTTCAACACAAATTTTGAAAATTCAAATGCATCTAATGACTATAAAAATGCAATGTTTCATGGTGAGTTAATCAAAAATTAATTATAGATCACTCAGACATAAGAGTGCATACCTTTGCTTACCGATTTTTTTTTATTTCACGTCCTTCATAGTTGACTATAATTCTTTTCAAGAAGAACTCTCAATTCATGATAAGAAAATGGTTGAAGACCTAATCCATATTGTGTAATTGCTTCTACCATAAAATCAAAACTCTTCAATTTCACTGCATTAAAAGGTATTTTTGGTTGGCAGAATATTATACAGTTCTATCAATGATTATCTTGTCCGCATTTTTTAATTTTCATTTGTTTTTTCTTCTTCTTGTTTCTTCCTTTTAGATTCTTTAATAAAAAATATTCTATTAAACTTTTCATTTTAGATTAATGCTTTATGATCCAAAACTTGATCCACTTACTCTCTTATCAAAGTGCAAAGGTTATTGAATAAATGATTCTTTAGTAATATCAACTACCCTCTAATTATGCTCCATACATAAACTCTTAATTAATTTTTTTTACTCCTTGATAAACATGCAGCTCATATCTTTAATTTGAAGGTATTGTCTCACACTTGGTAAAAGTACTACTTCTAGACACATTAGAAGGGCCGACGAAGTGCTTCTTAGCTCAAAATATACCTCCATTTGCCTCTTTCTTGCCGTGAATACATAAGTGGCAAAAAATGTTTAACTCAAATTTCAACTTCATGTATTTCTAAGTTGAATCTTTTCTCCTTGCATTTGAATTGGCCATACATAATTTTTTTACATGTACAAATCAAAATCATCATATGTAATTTTTCTAAAGCAAATTGTATAGTAATAATATGCTTTGATGTTTAAAGAGATGTTATATTGTCTATAGGCTCTTCATAATCTTAGGTTCATATATATAAATGAGGATAAACATGTCTGAACTACTAAATACACCATCAACAACAAGCCATATCCTTCTATGTCTATTATTAATGTCAAATTATTTAATTACGTAAAATAAGATCATTTTTATACAATCTGACCAAGTCTTTTAGGTATACTTCTACTTTTCATAAAATAGGTAGGGGTGTGCATTTGGTTGATTTGGATGAATTGGATGATAAATTTTTAAAACCGATTGGTTTTGGATTCCTAAAAAAAAATATTGACAAATAAAATAAAATAAACAAAAAACCAAATAATAATTTGGTTGATTATTTTTGGTTTGGTTTGACACATAATGACCCTGTAATGACAATTAGGAGAGTAGATGCGTTAGATTTCTATGTTAAGAAAAGGTAAGATTAGGCCTGACTTGTTATGTATAAAAAATGATCTTAGTATCTTGAATTAAATGAGAATTTGACACATAATGACACAATGAGCAAGGATTTATGTACCACCATAGTGGGATTAAGGCTGTTGTTTTATTGTTGTTGTTGTTGTATTTTGGTTTGGTTTTGGATAAACCTAGTTGCTATTTAAAATTATTTGCATAATTTTTATTGTATAATGACAATGATAAGAAAAAAATAACAAATATAATAAAAAATACAATTAACAACTTGATGCTAAAAAAATATTTAAAACTAATTTTACTTGACGATGTTTTGTAGTTGATGGAGCATACTAAATATTATGAGACCAAAATATTTTGGAAATTGGTAATGATATACATCTACTAAATATTCAAAATAAATAAATAAAGTGTATAATAGATATCTTTTATATAAATTAATAATATCATATTACATAAAATTACTTTGGTTTATTTGGTTCCATCCAAAATTTTATTTAGAACCATCCAAAACCAAAACCAAAGTTTTCATTAATTAAAACCAAAATCCAAATTACTAAATTCAAAACCGAACCAAATTACTCAAAAACTTTGGTTCGGTTTGGTTTTTGGGTTAAAACCAAATAATGCACACCCCTAAAAATAGGTCAAATATAATACATCAACTCTCTTAAGTGGGTCATTGGACGACCATCATTTTATGTGACAACCATTAAGGAAACTCTCTCTAATTTTATCTAATACTGGAGCTACTCCAATCTTATCACGTATAGATTTGTTTCTCATTTTATCTCTTAAGTGTAGAGCCACTCATCCACCTGAGCATCCTCATCTCTGCAACACTTAAATTTATGAATATAAAGTGAAAAAATTAGAATACAAAGGAGTGGATTAGATTCACTAAGAAGATATGACATGATTAAAAATAACCAAAGTAGAATATGACAAAGCAAACAGGGAATGTATTAGAAAAAAGGGAGAATTAAGTTGATCATATATTATGTAGCAAGATTGCCAAATGTTAAGCAAGCTAATAGAAAATTCATTGCCAACAAATCAAATTAAAAGAACTTAAAACACTAATATCAACTTGCTTTTTGTTTATGTTAAGTTATTTCTAGAATTAATTATTTGTGTGGCCATAATATTTGGATCTAAACTTTATTTTGATAAATAAACTGCATGGCAATGGAGGCATTAGTTGCTCTACTATTGTGTTGATCATAAATTGTAATTGTGTAGATTATCCATATAATAATTTGAAAAATCATCTTATCTAGCCATATGATGTCAAAATTTTAAGCATAAATGGGCGGATGGAAACCTTGCATGCACATCTTCTTTTAAAAAGCCATTAATTGATCTTCAGATTCTCAAAAAAATAAAATTTGTCCTTCCTCGGATGTGTGCATGATGGTCAAGCATTACTAATTTAATATTTATCTAAAAGCCACCACCTCAATCAGTGCATATTTTATGTTAATACAATGTCAGGCGAAAGAAAAAGAACATAGGATATTTATGACTTTATTATGATTTAACATATGGGAAAGAGAGAGGTGACGAAGATTATAGAATGATTGCAATGGTATTGAATTGCTAGTACAATTAACATCAATTGGTCTTCTCTGACTTGATATTGCATATAAACAATACAAAAAGAAGTCATTGGGCTAATTTGACACTTTTATCCACAAGAAGACTCTGTGATGCTCAAGCCAAAGATTAAGATATGAAATTAAATCAATATAATTTTTCCTTCAAGATGAAGAGCAAAAGCTCAAGAGAGTGCACTCCCTTTTGGAGGAGAATGTAGTGAGTGAGAAGTTTTTTCTTACCCACTAGAGGATACTTGTTGGCAATAGGATGGAGAGCATTTTGATATTTTCAGGAGGATGGATGATGAATGGAAGAGATATTTTATCTTCCAATTTAAGCTAGATGAAGGTGTCCCTAACTGAAGGGTATTTTAGGCCATTACTTGGTCAAGAATTAAACAGTGAGGGACTCCATTCCCAGATCCATGTTGGTCCATCATAACCCAAATAATGGACAATTGAATGGAGCAACTCTGAATCAAAATAGTAATGTTAGAGACAATTTAGAAATTGGATCTATATATATAACTTTGAAATCAGTGTAGTGGATAATCTGAATTGGATGGCCAAATTTATATTGGAACTTTGAGGTTGGTGTTATAAATGTATTTCATCAAGCATAACCAAATGCTTATGCCATTCAATAGGATGAATGCTGAAGCGGTCATTCATTGTTGCGCCCATAATAGCATAAGGATTATAAGAGAACAAATTTTAGCATCCTTGACAGAACAATCATAATGAATGTGGGGTTAATATATTTTTTAGAAACACATTAGTTGCCCCTCATTTATGAGTCTTTCATGAAAAATAAAATAATAAATATAAATAAAAATAAAAACTTCTTCACCTCAAATAGTTTATTGTATGTTTAGTTCTTTTTATCTTTGGTTGGAGGTGATTTGACTACATTTGTTTTGAAATAAAGTTCTAAATTCATACCACTCAAGCAAAATCATGCCAAGGACATCAATTTAGACCTCTTCGGATTGTGAGTCAACTGGCATACAATTGACCCAATTATGCTCGTAGATTCTATTTTCTAGGATTATGATGGTTCTCTCTTAGTAGAAATTGAGTTCAAAATTTTAATTTGTAAGGGATCCTCTAAGATCAATTTTATTTTATTTTATTTTTTTATTTGAGAAAAGCATATTTAGTATCTTTTTAAAACATATTTTTATTTTCATGCGAAGATGACAATGATCACCAGTGGACTAGTGATGGCAACTAGCTATGGGCAGTAGTATGGGGTAGTGGGTGATGATAATTATTTCTAAAAATACTAAAAAAAATCAACTGTTTTGAGCATATTCAAAAACAACTTGATCCATTTTTAAAAATAAAAAATAAAAACACATACAAAATACATCATATAAATATGTTTCACAACAACAACAACAAGCCTTAATCCCACAAATCATATCCATTGTATCCTATTATGTGTCAAAATCATATAAATATGTTTAAAAAAAATAAAAATGAAAAACAAAATTGATTCCAAATAAGTCCTAAAAATCTAGATCAATTTTTTTGTCATCCTTAACTTGATCAAATATTATCCATTAGATTTCAAAGTTTAAATCTTTAGCCTAAATTTAAGCCATGAATATATCCTAACTTTGTTACCATTCATCCAATTCATTATAAAAAATATTTAAGGCATGGTAGCAATGGATGGGTTCTAAATTCTCTGCATTATCTCTCAATTTTCTACCTTTGACAAATGTTGCAATGGCCAGTTATTAATTTCAAGTTTGTCGAACAAAAAAAAGCTAACAAAGAAAGCCTAAGTATCAATTATGTCACTGGATCGACAAATCCGTAAGGTTGTTATAGGATGGTTGTAGTAGGAGTTTTTTTAGCAGTTACTAAGAAGTTTGTGATATGTATTTGCAAGGAAAGCTAGTTGTGGTGATCACTAGATATAAATGAAGATGATGGTGAAGATTAATAGGAGGTTTTGCTTGCAATGACAAGCTTGATGAACCAGTGACATTAACTATGGCTTGGTGTTAAGAAAGCTAGAGCTTGCATCAAATTTGTGCTTGAAATAATTGGAGGAAATGACTATGTACCTTATAAAATATTATAAATCTTATAAATATTATAATATTTATTCACATAATATTATATATATTTAGATTTACTTTATGGTTTTGTCATTTGGTGCTCACTATTCCTCAAAGAGACAAGAGAGGGGTAGGGAGATATTATTGAGAGATATTCTGATACTATGCACTAAAACCTTTAACTGTGTTGTTGATTATAAAAATAAAACTTTGTTGTTAATATACTTTTTTTGCCTCCCTCTTATAAGCACTTCAATGACACTATATTGTATAAATGAGATAAAGTCCAACTTAGAGAGTATTAAAAATTCACTTCTCAAAATATGATTGCTATACTCGAGGGTAAAGAAGATGAAAAGCAAGATTTGTGAGGGGAATGGACCAACAAAGAAAGTACCTACCTCTAAAAGCAGGTTTGTGAGCAAAAACATAGTATGATTTTAAAGGTGAGGAAGCAGCAATCAAGTGACTACATCAATAGGGCAAAACAACAAATGCAAATAAAGATGATATAAATTATGATGATGTTCTTTTTGTGCTTGATAGACATGGGCAAAATGCAATAGGTTTTGATCTCAACTAGCCCATTTCATGTGTTCTGACAAAAAGATATTTTTCACTTATAAGCAGTATGTTAGTGGCTAGTATATATATGTAATAGTCTGCATGCAAGATTGTTAATTCCAGTACAATGAAAGTGTGACTATGACATTAGTTGGAGTCAAGATGTAATATGTCTAAGCGAGAATCTGACATCTAACAGCTTTGAATGCTCTCAGTTATGTAAGATATTGGTTCTCTAGAAAATTTGAAGAATCTTAAGGTTTGCAAAAATGTTTTTGAAAGAAGAACAAGTACAACTTTCTTTTGTGATCTAAAGAAATTCTACGGAACTGTTATAGTCTTCAATAAGAGATCAATGCATATGCTACAGTGAATTACTTTTAACTTGGGAGGTTTTCGCACAAGCACCTTTGCATGCTTAGCAACAACTTTGGCATGTTGGATGAAAATAAAATAATAATAAACTTTCATTCAGCCAGAGGTTTTGCTTCTCATTAGAAAGTGCTAAATAACAATGAACACATTGACCCCTCACCCAAAACGATTCTCTGAATTGCAAAAGGAATATACCTTTTAAGAGAACCTTTCGATCTACATTGCATGAGAAATCTACCAGAAAGAGAATGTCTCTAAACAAAAAAAAGGAAGAGAAATAAATTCTTTAACATATCAAATATTGGAAATTCTTAAATTTCTACAAAGATATGATCTCTACATCAAAAGAGACTTCCAATAAGACCAAACAAATGATTAACTATTAAATCTTATACTAGTAAAGGATTTATGCCACCTAGATTACTATCACATCATTCTATCGGTCTTCTCAGACAACCAATTCTAACATTTCTCACAAATTAGCAATCATCATTACAGGTTAATGCACAAAAGCATTGGTTAATCTAGTGAATGTGACAGCTAAGTGAACTAACTAAAGCTGAGAAATTTTGAAATGACACAACATAGAATGAGCACAAGAAGACAACAAATTAAAGAGCACAGAGAAGACGAAGATCACAAACATCCATGATTTGCAAAAGAACAACAAAAGTTGGCAGCCAAACAGCTGTAGAATATAAGAATTGGATGTACAAACTCATACGGCAGTAAATGATAATTGATGTAGAAGAATGCTAAGATTTGTATCTATGGTTTTGATCGCTTAATTGGGTGATTCTCAAAAACTGAATGCCTACTAACACATTTTAAGGTAGCATATGTTTAAACAGACTAAGGATGGTAGTCTTAACCTGATTCATTTAAAAGCTTATACATGCTGATGCAGAACACAGCAGAATGCTCAAAATATAAGACTGGATAAATTGTTAGTTCATTAAATAAAGTGTCATGCAATATGAAAACTGATAATGATTGCTAATCCAAACCAAGTTGAACAATAGTCCACAATAAATTTCAGCACATTTTGCTGTTCCATAACAAAGAAGAAAATCACCAAGGACAGAAATAATTCACTATTAAATGTGATATTTAACTCTGCAAATTCAAAAACTAATTAGTCAATGACACTCTCCATACAAACTCACAATATAATTTCTAAAATGTAAATACACAATGTTGCCGATAACCACTACGTTTAAATTAAAGGGCTTTTACGAACCCAACACCTAATTCTTATATATTTACAAATCAAACATCCTTCTACCTCAATTTCTCAAATTAACACACAAATATTGAAATTAATAACAAAAGCCTAATCCATATTTTTCATTTTTGAAAAATTTCCAACGATCATAGCACGATAAATAAATGGGTTCATTAGTTCAAAAAAATAAGGTGTTTAAATAGCAAATATATAAGAATTAGATGGTTGGCATGTAAATTTTCCTTAAATTTATTCCTAATCGTTCAACAATATAAAAAATAAATTAATAATCTATAAAACTAGAAAGATCTTACCTAGCAGCAACCTCCTCCTGATGAAAGTTATCATGATCAGCTCAATAAAAATAATGGATCTTTAAAACAATCATGCTACAAATCTTACAAGAACTAAAAGCAAAATTTCACCCTTGAACTACAATATTGTGCTTATCAAGTTGATTTGAGGTCTCATCTCATGATGATACTCTGAAATTCCGTGACAAGGCCTCATAGTAACGTCTTTGCTGCAACATGTAACAACAAGAGGGAGAACAATGTCAAAATGTGCAAGGAGGTTCAGGGCTGGCCAAATAGAAGCGACATAAGCATAAATCAAAGGAACAAAAGAAGACAATAAATAATGAAAAAAAGGCAAATGTCTAAGAGAATCCTTCTATAGATAACTTTTGAAAGCCAAACTAAATAAGCATGCTTCCCTTAAATGCATGAAAGAATTCTTAAGTTAAAGCCAGAGAAAAACAAACTATACATATATTAGACTTGATATCACTAAGATGCCAAAACAAACACTAATATCAACAAAATGCTGCAAGAATATTACACACTAGGAGGATATCATAAAAACTTCAAAGGTAAACTTAAAAACAACAACTAGATCAACACAGCAAATTGTGCTGTAAAAAAATATTGATATATATAGGTTAGCTGTGGAAAAAATGACAATAAATACTATATGTTTGACAAAACTCAGAAGAATAAATTAAATGGATAATATTAAAAGAATAATTGGAGTTACATCTATTGATAATGAAATAATTCAGAAAAATAGAATCAACATTATATAACAAAAATTATAAAATACACCCATCAAATGATTAGATAAAATTAATGATGAAGAATTATGAAGGAGAGAAGGTAGACCTAAGGTAACATAGATAGAAATTATTCAACATGATTTGTGAAAATTGAATTTAAGAATTTGGGCAACATTCAATAGGAATAAATCAAAAATAAGAATTCATAAAGCCCATACAAAATAATTGGGATGAGCCTACTGATGATGGTAAGTAACTTTGATATTGACAATATAAAAAAGTAAGGTACCTCTTTAATAAAAACAAATTACTTAACAACAATGCATTTATTATAGTCAAACACCAATTTGTTAAGCAACTAGGATCTATTAGTATTTGATCACAGATAGAGAATCCACCCACAATGGTATAATAATACTTCACGTGAAATCCACATTACTAGATGATCTAAAAGGGCTTCTACCTCTAAATTAAGTGGCAGTCATCCCATAGCATTTCACCAAGTTGAACATCATATCCTAAATTGGTCATAAGGGAATGAAATGTATGTTATGTCTGTATTTCATACCTCCTCTGAGACTGACGGAACAATATTCTCTAGAGCCTTTTCAAAGTGTGATGTCTTAATCACCAACGGTTTATCATATGAAATCCCTTGGTCCACAAACATTTGTTTCTCCTCCTTGACCATCATGGCGGCTTCATTCACCTGTTATAAAAGAAAAAAATGAAATCCAGTTGAAGCATAAAAATAGCTCATCAAAGCTGCCAATGGTTGTAGCAAGTATGTAAATAAAAATCTATTTGACATGATATGGAGGAAGAGGCTATGACGTTGGTCAAAATGACCGCAACATTATATATGTGCAATTTTAATTATATATTTACAGCTCAGCTTACCAGAGCAGCAAGGTCAGCCCCAGTGAGATTCCTGCATGCCTCTCTACAGGCAAGGGCATTGTAATCAAAATCTGGAGAAACAGGCTTTTTGCGACTAAGAGCTTTCAAAATCAAACCCCGTTCATCAACATTCGGAAGAGGAACATAAAAGAGTCTTCCAAATCTACCAGGCCGTAGAACAGCAGGGTCGATAACTTCAAGTCTGCCATGTCATTTATAAATTGAAGTCTAAGAGAAACACTAATGGGGCCAAATTAACTGCATTAATAAGCAAGGATACCTGTTTGTAGCTCCAATGACATAAACACCATGCCGTTGATCAGCACCATCTAGTTCTATAAGCAGCTGCATTTCAAAAAAAATGTTATCCAGGATTAAACATAAACTTTTAACAGAGATGTAAACACCATTTAATATAAGCCATGCAAGTAATACAATGGCATACTACATCCACAACAAAACAAATATTAAAAAAATAACCTGGTTCAGGGCCCGTTCCACAACCCATGCTCCTTCTCTTCCTCGCTTTGGTGTCAATGCATCTACCTAACACAAATAAATAAATAAATAATCAAGACAAATGCTACTTAACATAAGATGGTATTTAAGTTCTAGCATTTAATATTAGCTTTAGTCGTTACTTAATAGTTAGTAGATATTAGATAGTCTTGATGCAACATATCATCTACATTACAAATAACTAGTTTAGTTCACTTGTCATGGCTAGAAAAAAAAAAGGTAAAACTAAAGAACCTTGCCTTGACTAAGAACCTTTCAACTTTCAAGCTGCATAATTTGAGTTTAACATGAGCTTATGAGAACTAGAATATATTAAAATTTTCCCATTAACATCTTAACTTATCTCTACTTCAAACATATTATTCAAAACCTTGCCAAAATAATGGTTATCTTAAAACAACAACAACAACAACAACAACAAGCCTTTATCCCACTAAGTGGGGTCGGCTATATGAATCCTTTCATGTGTCCCTTATGTGTCAAATTCTCATTTTAATTCAAGTATACTAAAATCATTTTTATACATCTTAACCAAATCTTTTTTAGGTCTACCTCTACCTTTCTTTAAAGCAATCGTCTACTCTCTAACGTCATGGACGAGACTGTGGCAAAAGGCACTCTCTAATCTTAATCTATCTACCACCTACTTTCTTTTTCCGAACATACTCATTTTGCATTTTATCTAGTAAAGCCACTCATCCAGCATCCTCTCTCGTAACTTAACTTAGTCTTATGCTTCTCTTTTTATAAATACGCACCATAAGTCATTGCGTCTTACCATCTTATAAAATTTCTTAAGTTTAAGTGGAACTTTTCTATCACACCTGAGCCGGATGCATTCCTCCACTTCAACCATCCAACTTGAATTCTACTAATAACATCTCCATCTATTTTACCATCATTTTGAAATAGAGCCTAAATATCTAAATGCCACTCTTATTAATGACTTATTCACCTAATGTCACAACACTACTAGAACTTCTACAACTAAAATTACACTATATATATTCGGTTTTAGATCTACTTAAATGAAAACCTTTAGACTAATGTTGACTTCCATAATTCAAGTTTCTCTTGGACTCCTCTCTAGTCTTATCAACAAGAAGAATGTCATCAACAAAAGCATACACCAAGGTACATCTTCCTGTAATTGCCTAGTAAGAACATCTATAACTAAAGCAAAAAGATGAGGGCTTAAAGTTGATCCTTGATGTAATCCAATGGTTATCTTAAAAATTAATGTATAAATTGGCATAAGAATATAGCATAATGCTAGGTAAATCACCCTGAAGGTATTGGTCAGCTAACTTCTACGAAGCATATTGCATTTACAAGACGAACCAAACCCACTTGTTATAAGCCAGTCTAGAATACCTTTTCCCAAAGCAGTCATCAACTCAGGTGACAGCCCCCACCAGAAGTTAATGATGGAGGTTAAAGTGGGTTTGATTAGGATTTTGCATTTTATAGATATAAATTTTTTTTAAATATTTATGTTATATTATCAAGGTTGGGACACATCGTTGAACCTAAACTTATCTGACCCATCCAAATGGCCAAACTATGTACATCCTAGGTTATTTCATGCATTTTCCTAAAAAATACTATAATACTGCTTCGAGGATTTGTTGTTGCAACATGGTCAGACCATTATTGCCTCAAACTACTGTTAGGATATCCTTTGCAGCAAAACAAGTCTCTATAAGGTCCCAAAGAGTGAAAACTCCATTATGATATGCAAGAAATTTACAAGAGCAAGTTCAACAAAACAAAGAGAGAACTTTTGACAAACCTAGACATTAAACTAAGCTCAAACTTGAGTGGTCCAAGTTATATAATGGGGACCTTAATAATTAATATGTTTTAAGATCACCCATCATCTCACCCCAAAACAAACCATTAGCTGCCAGATGGAATATTAAATTTCTGAGATCATTAATATTTCAAACTTTTTGGTAAAAATATTTATGCTTAAATGAAACTTATATTGTCTATAGCCTCTTTCATAATCTTATGTTCATATATATAGATGCGTATTAAACACATCTGATCTGTTCATTAATTCAAAATAGATCACTAATCTTATTTTTAATTACGCTCACTCCTCCTCTCCTCAAAACACTAATAGCAAACCCAATCAATCACCTTCCTTCCCATGTCCCTCTTAATCGCATTGAACAAACCCTAACATAACAAGTTATTGCCCGTTAGCACAACCTCACCAGCCATTGGCTACTATGACCAACTCAACTAGGCAAATCAACTGCAGGAAACTCCACAAAAACATGTAATCCACACCAATGATGAAAACGGAGGGAATAAAAAAAACTACTTCCTGACCAAGGTTGCAAGCCCTCGTCATGGATGCAACTTATGCTCCTCCAAGTCAATGCTACAAACCATGCTCTTTTGCTGCATTGTCTTCTGTCTAAACCAACATATAAAGAGTCTTTAATGCCCCAACAATGCTTGCACTAACGTGGCAAGACCTTTCTTCTCCCCCTCCCCAAATCCAGTAAGCTTTGGGTCATATCTTGATAAACAATTAGATCAGAACCCAATATGTTGACAAGCCAGCATGCAAGCATGGACGGATGTAACCAGATGAGAAATTAAGAATAAGATTCTCTCGGTATGCAGGACACTCAATCGACCCGTACAGAATAAAAATCGACTCTTTGTCTACTACAGAAGTTCCATATTTGGTTAAAAACATAGGGAACCAGTTTGATGGTGGACTGGAATCCGTGGAGTTAAGCAAGGAAAACAGAATAGAACAGGGCAAGCAAATTTACTTTTTTTTTTTTCTTATTGGCTACATAGTGGTGTAACTTTGTCGTGCATCATGTTTTAAGGAATTCTTGGTTCCTGAGGTTCCCTTGACTAAATAAAACAACAACAAGCCTTTATCTCACTATATGGGGTCAGCTATATGAATCCTTCTTCTCCATTGTGTCATATTACGTGTCAAATTCTCATTTAATTTTAATAAACTAATGTCATTTTTTATACATCTTAACCAAGCCTTTTGAGGTATAACTCTATCTTTCTTAACATAAGGCAAATCTAGTACATCTACTCTCCTAATCGGGTCATCGAACGGCAACACTTTAAATGGCCAAACCATCTAAGGCAACTCTCTCTACTCTTATCTATCACTGGAGTTACTCCAACCTTTTCCCGAACATACTCATTTTGCATTTTATCTCTAAGAGTAAAGCCACTCATCCACTTGAGCATCCTCATCTCTACAACACTTAACTTAGTCTTATGCTTCTCTTTTACTAGCCAATATTCTACACTATAAATCATTGCATCATCTTATAAAATTTTTCCTTAAGTCTAAGCAGTACTTTTCAATCACACAATAGGTAAAATGCATTCTTCCACTTCAACCATCCAACCTACATTCTACTAATAACATCTCCATCTATTTTACCATCATTTTGAACAATAGAGCCTAGAAATCTAAAACACTCACTATTTTTAATGACTTGATCACCCAATGTCATAATACAACCGCTAAAACTTCAACAACTAAAATTACACTCCATAGAAAAAAGAAAATTAATCATAAGAAAAGAAAACTAAAATTACACTCCATATATTCAGTTTTAGATCTACTCAAACGAAAACCTTTAGACTCTAAGGTTGAGCTCCATAATTCAAGTTTCCTTGAGTAAATAAAAGAGGTTGAAAAATGAAGGAACAAAGATAATAAAGAATCTTCATAGGAATAAATATCAAATTTGATAAGAATAAAGATCTAAAACATCACACACAACAAAGATTAAAAAAAAGTTTTATCAACAGATGCATGCTTTACTGATAGCACTAGATTGAACCATAAAAACATTTTCATAAAGGACACTGTATAATCTGTTATAGAAATCCAAAGTTTGTCTCACTAACAAAAGATACCATAATTTATAGCTAGTTTTCAAGTACCTTACAAGTATGACAGTAACTCTTACTTTTCTTGTTACTAATGTTCATATTTGATCTTCCAATGCAGGTAATTAAAAATAATAATTTTGAATTTTGAAGTTACACAGATGTGGGGTTGGCTATTTATATAAGAACATTGTCCTAAAAGCCTATGATAGCATATATTAAACTTGAACCTAAACCTTATCTAGTGCTTTGTGGGTGTACTAGGATTTATGTGCATTTGACATGCATTACTGCTTAAGTTTTAGACTAAAACTAGACTACAAATGAACACTTAGCCATACAGCATGGCTAAACTCAGATGATGCCATCTGTGTACCCATTTTTATATTGAATATAGTGCTAATTATGGAATGCATCATGAATTGATTGAAATTAGTCTTGTCTATTAAAAAGTTAGGTGGTACTATTATAGATTCATTTCTGCTAGAGTCTGCAATCGCAACATGAGGCAGTAAACATAACAGGATCGCAACAAAGAAGTGAAGAATTTGAATGATAGGAGTAAAGTACGCACTTCATCAAAGAAAAGTATGCATGGAGAACAAGTCCTTGCACGGCTAAATATTGTTCTAACTTCTTGCTCACTTTCTCCAACATATTTCCTCAAAATTTCAGGACCCTGCATATCATGGATACAAAGCAGACAATTATTTCCAAATAAAAAGCTGTTCTTTACAAGAAATGATCAGAAAATGTGCATCAAGAACAAGATTTTGTTCATGTGCCAAATTTTCATAGCAGTAATGCCATTGGTAAAAGATGAATGAAGACCTCAAATGAAAACTTCAGACAATTTGCACGTACCTTGATGTGTATAAAGTTGGCACCTGCCTCATTGGCTACAGCCTTTGCAATCAATGTTTTGCCGCATCCTGGAGGCCCGTAAAGCAAAAAACCAACCTCCATGTCCACCCCAAGTTCCTAAAGACAACATAAACCAACCATAGCGGCATTAACCAGGAAACAGAATTTAAATCCAACTAATACATAGAACAAATGCCAATTGAGATATATTTCATCCCATGTCGAGCTGACATTTAATCCAACTTCAACATTGGTTGGATCTCCAAGCAGAAGGAACATCCTTTTTTAGTTCAAAGTTGAAGTTGAGCTGACGTTTTTATAAATAAAATATCAGGAAAGTAAAAAAACATCCCAAACAAATCATTCATAAGAAGAGAATAAAAATGGGAGAAGAATGGGTTGAAGCTGTTGCGATTGGACATAACTGTAAACCAGATCATCAAGTAATTACCGAACAGCTATAGCACCAAATGTGAAAGTTTTAATGGTCAATAATATCAATAATAAACACACATACTTTTTCCACATTCTCTTGCTACCTTGCGTTCATGTAAACTTCTATCTACTGCTCCCATAAATAATAACTTTTATAGACTCGAAGGTATCAAATTCCAAATTAAGTATATGCAGGCCCTGACTAAACAATCAAATGTTTTGGCTTTCTTTTCACGTCAAGACACGTCTATTCTAATTAAAAAAAGAGAATGTACAAGAATTCTAATTAATCTCAAAAAAAAATTAGCTAGAAGTTAGCATCGTTAGAAGTTCACATGCTCCTGCCCAACTAATCAACATTAGCAATCAGCAAGCTACAAATATTGCAATTCAGTTACATAGATATTAGAAAGATGAGAAGCAGAGGCACAAAAGTTTCCTATGCCAAAAGCATAAGATGATGAATATCATAAAAGTTTTGTTGTAGAAAGTTTTCGGGGTCTTGCAGTCACCAGACTTTTTATTAATGTAGATTACCTCATAATCCTCTGGATGCTTAATGCGTTGAATGATGTAACGATCAAATGCTTTCCTCAATGAATCAAGGCCGCCAACATCTTCCCATTTGATATTAGGAATCGAGGAAAATCCCTCTCTTCTAGTAGAGGGTTGGACCAGTTTAATAGCTTCCTGGAAGAGGAAAAAAAAAGAAGAAAAAGTCACTTTTTGAACGTAAATGAAAAATGTATGCAGAACTTAAGCTACATGGGCTACACCACAAAGCTTTTTTTATTATATTTCAAACATAACATTAAGTATAAGGGAACAACGCCACAGTTTGCATATCACATGATAACATTCAAGGCTAAAATAAAATCTATGTGAATTCTACCACTCCTAGACATACCATAATAGAAAAAAGGTAAATCATAAGATAAAGAGGCAAAGTATCAACTCAACACCTTCCATGAAATAAAACATGAATTTAATATCCAATAAACTAAAGCAGGGTAGTGACGCAGTGTCTAGATTGACACTTACAAATATACTACCTCAAAGTCAAGCATAGTGATGCTAAGGTTCTCAATTTCTTCAGGTGACCACGGATGCCTCCACCAGTCAATATTTTCCTCATGTTCTCCAGTAAGTTGAGACCTTCTTTTATCTATTATTCTCTTCATAGCCAGATTACCAGCTTTACTCACCAATGCTGCCAAATCAGCTCCAACAAAACCTGGTGTAAACCTGGCTATCAGGAAGCAGTCAAATTCGCCCTCAATTTTGAGGTTACGGGTCAGTACCGACAATATTTCTGCACGTGCATTTTCATTGGGCACACCTAAAGCTATTTCTTTATCAAAGCGTCCAGGCCTTCTTAGAGCTTGGTCAACTGCATCAGGCCGGTTCGTAGCTCCAATTACAAGAACATAACCAGGCCTTTTATCCAAAGTTTTATCAGATGATTTTGGGCTAGAATCACTATCAATTGCTCTCAAAGGTTGTTGTGACTCATCCATGCAAGTCATAAGCTGTGTCACTATTCTGCGTTCCATCTCTCTTTGCAAGTTTTCTCTCTTGGAAGCAATTGCATCTATCTCATCGATGAATACAATGGAAGGAGCAGTTCGGTATGCCTTGTTGAAAAGGTCACGTATGTTTTCTTCAGATGCACCTGAAATAAACATATTTCTCAGCATGTCAGGAACCTCAGAAAACAAGTAGGAGGGTGTTTCAAAAGTCGAGGAGCATATTCTTTATTCTGCTTTAAATATGTACATAATATAAGAGTTCAAATGCTCAATTGAAATATATATATATATATATATATATATAGTAAAATAGATTTAATTATTTTTGATAGCATGAAATATAAAAAAAGCATGGGTACTTCTATAGCAAAGATGGTAAGCGCTCTTTAACGTAAAAGAGATAAAAATAACTTTAAAAGATTGAGAAGGAAAATTGAAAAGCTACCATTAAAAAAGCGTAAAGATTTGTAGAAAAGAGTCTTGATACTATTAAAAATGCAACTTGTAATATAGAACATATGAGTAATCATCACTAGTAGTTCAGTTCAATATGTTTTATTAGATGAACTTTCATTCATTCTTATTGAGCTTACATATGGCGTAAACTCAAATTTATACTTAATTATTGGAGCAATATTTCTTGAAATGTTAATATTGTCCTACTCTCTTTTTCCTTCATAATCCTTCCACATTCTATTCACCCACCTTATTAATGCAGGTTCGGCACTCCCTTGCTCATTCCTAAGACTACTTATGTCTATTTTCTACTATCTTATTTTAAATAGATGCTAGCCCTCAAAGTTTCCATGATAATACAATTTCTTACTTTCTTTAAAATTTTACCAAATGCTCATCTCAACGTTCTGTTTGCTTCGCAGCTAGGGCCTTCTTTGTTACTTAACTTGAAGATTTATAAAGCATACTCAATTATAATTTCAAAAATTCATCATTAAGTATCCATAATACTCGACCATCACATATTATTTATCAAGTACTTTTAACACACAAAAATATGTTCTCATTAATATCTCCAATCTTCTCAATAATACATTTAACTTCATCCTATCATGTCTCATTATCACTTGATTTTTCAATAAAATTGATTAATAATTGTCAACTTCAAAATCAACTAAAAATACATCACATAATCCAAATATTTTAGTAATCTTGGATGATTTTCTTCTAAAATTTCCTCCAGTTCTAACTTCTAGCTTATTTTAAAAGAGGATACATCTATCAAAATTAGTTCACTAACAAATAGAATTCCAAAACAACTTAAGTATATTTAGTAAGCATCCACATAACCATCGTAATATTGCACTTTGTTGAAACCTTACGGTAATTGATAATTATCTGGTCACCCCAAATTAATGGCAATCACAGCTTCAACATGTATATCTTAATAACTCCAATATATATTTGGAACACTCTTTTCCTTTAATTATAATCAATGTAATCCTCATAATATTTAATCATTTTCCTATTCAATGTTAACAAAATCTTATGAAGACCTTGTCGTAGCTCTTTAGACTTTTCCATTAATTACCTTGGTTAAAAAATTCCCTCCAAGTTAAATTTTTATTACATAAAACTAAATTGATATCTAGTATCTTTCTTAGTTCTGGTTAAATACATCCACTACAACTCCTATGACTATATCATATGACCTAGAGGTTTGATTCCCATATTATACCATAATCACAACACCCTCATTTATTTTTAAATATTAATTCTAAAATATTTTTTTCTCAGTTTAAACTCCTAGCTCCATGAATAGATTTGTCAATGATACAACACAAATATCTCTCATAACCCACCAAAGCTAAATAGATATATTAATATGAACAAACAAAACTATAATAGCAACTAAAGATAAAAATTAACTCCAAATAGACTTATAGAATTATCAATTCAATTTAGAAAGGACTAAAGGACAAACATTGTCTCTAGATCTTTAGGATTGTCCATTTTAATTGCAAACTTTTCAGGCATCTAATCTAATCTTAAGACCACAAATCTTAACCAATTTAGTCATACCAATGGCTTAATCATTTATTTGGATTAAAATTAGGAGAGAAGCTTTCCGTAAGTATTTTTAACTTTTTGAGGTCAATTCCATTAGTTTTAGTTGACATTAAGTAGTGATATTAACCCAAAAACTCCAAGACTCCCTCATGAAAATCTTTCCTCAACTAATTTCATCCAAAGAAATGATAAAGCTGACATATGACCAAATTGGTCCAAATTTAGTTAGTTGACAAATGAAATTGAAAATCTAAGACTAAAATAAACACATATAAAAGTATAGAGATCAATTTTGGCATTTATTCTTTAGAAAATGCATCTCAACCAATGATCATAATATAGCTTCAACCAAATGGTAGAATTCACACTCATTGTTACATGATATTTTTCAAGCCAACTCATTCATAATATTAAAATTAATTTGCTCTTATAAGTTGTTTGATTGCTAGCATTTAGAATGTTGTATTTTCAAAAATGTAGAGAAAATTAAATAGGATGCATTTTGATTTCTCAAAGGTATTTAATTGGCTATAAAGTAAATGAAAAGAAATTATTTTTTACTTAGATGGGTATAAAGCTCAGAGTCTTGGTACTCCACTAAAATGCAATAGAAATTTACCTCTTCATTACCTTTATAACAATATAAAACATATAAACTTGCAACTAGTCAACATAATACAAAAATCAACAAAAATATCATGTCCATTTATAATTTGCTTCATCTAATCAAAATAAAAAAAATAAAAGTTTGATCAATATTAGAACTAATAGTTGAGTTCATTGATTCTAGCTGGTTCAATGTAGAAGTGATTTTAGACATCAACTAAATCGATCAGAAAACTAATATAAGGTCAAACTAATTGAACCGATGAATTCAGCCCAATTTTTAAAACCATAGCTACTATCCTATCGAAATCCATAGATAACATTCGTATGAACCATAAACAAGTGAAGGATTTGATCCAATTGTAGATTCCACTCCCACCAAGAAAACAGCCTCAATACGGGACAACCAAGTTTCCATTGAGATCTATACTAACTAGACTAATTGTCAATTGAAAAAATATTTCATATTTTATGATTAGTTGTCCCCATTTATAGTCTCATATTAACTTGTTTCTTACAATCATGAGCTAAGATGTTATGTTTACTGTAATAGCAGGGAATTATGATAACATGGGAACACAAACATCTTAATGATCCAATTAACTAATGTGCTAGGGTGAAGTGCAGCAATAAGTTAACTATTAAGTGACCTAAGGGTTGTCCAACAATAGACGCTTAATTGAACCGCTTGCAGAATGCTACCACTATCCAGCTAACTGATGCGCAAGAGGGTGAAGTCTGGCAACGAATTAACTGCTCAAGTGACCTAAAAGACGCCCAACAACAAACTGGACTACCGATAGACTGTTACCACAATTCAACCAACTAATATGTAGGAGGGTGAAGTCCAACAACAAGTGAATGGCTCAAGTTACTTAGTGACCTAAGGATCATTCAATAACAGACGATCAATCAGACCACTAGCATAATGCTAATGTAATGTGGCCAATTGTTGTGTGGCAGATGAAGTGTGATAATGAATCAACTACTCAAGTGACCTAAAGGTCATCTAAGAACAAACACTCAATCAAACTACTTGCAAAATGTTACTGCAATCTAGCAAATTGGCACGCAAAGAAGTATGCGACAATGAATCAACATCAAACGCATGACTAAATCAACTAAAGAATGTTACCACAATCTAGCCAATTGGTGTACAAAGGTTGAAGTACAAAAACCAGTTAAAAATTTGAGTGGCCTAAGGGTCGTCCAATGGTAAATGTTCAAGAGGAACATCTGAAAAATGCTACTATAATTAGACAAAAATATACGTAGGAGGATTAAATTCAATAACAGTTTATCTACTTGAGTGACCTAAAGTGCCCAATAACAAGCACTAGACTAAACCGCATGTAGAATGCTATCCCAATCCGACATGGTGATTTGTAGTGGGGTGAAGTCCAACAATGAGTTAACTGCTAAAGTGACCTAAGGGTCATCCAACAGTAGAAGCTCGATCGAATCACCTGTTAAGTATTATCACATCACTCAAAAAATTTCAAAAGAAAGTATAATTTGCAATAATTAAATCATTCATATTCATTTATAAAATGATCATAAAATTGATCAGGTTATGTGTATGTATGATGCCTCAAGCCAATTACAGAAAAGAATTTTATAACAATCAAATTGGATTATTATAGATCCGACCAAAAAAAATACAAGCTTTTACACAAAAAATCCTACCAAGTTACTCAATATGTAGGGCTTCTATTAAGAGAGTCCCAACTAAGAGAATGCAGCAAGAAAAAGGTGCATGATCAACGCCCCTTTCAAGGTCAAAAACCCATGAAAATCGCCACATATTCATTATGCTATAATGCCTCCACTCCACACCACAATTATGATGGCTTCGGATGTGATCGCAGATCAACAAGTTCCTTTTAATTAACTTGGAAAGATTAAGCATCCAACTAGAAAGACCCTTCCGCTAAGGTAGTCTGGTCAAGGCAGACCTAAAGTCACAAATGATCTCCACTTGCACAAGATCGGTGCACTAATGACCAACACACCAAGGATGTCCTTCAACACAGCCGAAGCCACCAGTGTACCCAGCCCCAAGCATTCTAGAATTCTTAGAATCCTCCCACCTGCCATCCTGCAACTCTCCACTTGAAACAAACTAACATAAAACAAGTATGACAATGCTCAATCAACACACCATCATTGTCCTTGATTCTCAAAATAGCCATGACACCACAAAATTTTCACCAAAAGTATCATGTCAAAGAGCTCCTTCAACCAGTTGCCCCACTTAGTGCTAAGCAAGTAAGCCCAACATCTACTGAAATTCCTCAAGGTACGGTTTCTCATACTAAAAAAAAGAAACTTCTAGATTGTGATGGTTGTAAGAAAATAACCAAGAAAACCTCCTCGAGAAAAGTACAAACCTCTCCAAGAACTTTGCATAAGGAAAATCCTTGCATCCCCAACCAAAAATCTCGCGCAATTCGATTCCTTCTAGAATACCAATAGCCATCGTAGTGACCATGCAATCTCTTGCAAAAAGGAAGGCAGCTTTGGATATCCACCAATATCGCCACAACAGCACACACTACTCTCAACATAACTTCTTTATCGACCACTACAATCATCTCTATTGTTCTTGCACATTGATAAGTACAAGAGGCTAGAGTTCAAAGATTATATAGCTCATTAAAGAAAATAGAAAAGCTAGACATCTTTATTTTGTTTTTTATTTCATTCCACCAATATCCCATAAATGGTTCTCGTGGAAACAAACGAGGAGAAGTAATGCCTCAATTCCAGCACTTAATCAGGATCATCAAGATAGCATCTAACATGATCAATCAAGACAAGTGGATCTGAAGCACCTAATGAAGCCAGCATCGAGCATGGTTAATCAAACCTGATATATATCCCTCAATTATCACACTAAACCTTTTAAAAAAAACCCTCCTTCTAATCTACAATTATGACAAGTGGATCGCAAGAGTACTTTGAAAGTCCAACCAATTAGCCTGTCCAAAATAACCATCTAGTTCAACTTTGTGCCAACTAAACTAACAACCACCCACCCAAAGGGATGCAACTTCTACCAAGCCAATCCACATATCTGATTGGTTCAGATGATTCATCCTTTCCAAGAAAAATCACTTGAATCTAAATCAAGTACAACCAAGTCATCAAGTGACCCAAACCAATTCCACCCTAAATGCCCGTTTATAATTCAATACGAAATATCAAAACAGTAGCTCACCTATGATGACATAATAATACACTAAACCATCCATAATTTCATAATATTATGGCATCTCTTCTGCAACCACCATACTACCTCATGCCTCCAAACACTTCACAAGCATGTCCACACCACACATTAATGGGAGAACATCCTGAAAAGTCTTTAAAAAGGACAGGGATCAGTTCACATAAGGAGCTCCTTTTTATGGACATTTTCAACTTTCTAGGATTGAGACTCAAGTTCAAGCTCTGCCTCCTTTAAGCAACAACTTTCCCACCATATCTCTAGTCTCTACACATGTCTATTCTCTTTCTCTTAAATTCTATTGTAATAAGAAAGAATTTGAAAGTTTTCTATGGTGGACATTGGCAAAGACTATCTAACAACTTATGGTGTGCTATTGTTCTATGTGATCTCTCTCTCCACCATCTCTTCTAGCTTTTTCATCGCAACAACCCAAGTAAGCTAACTTGAAAATCCCTTTTTTTTTCTTTGACTTTCACTCTCCTCAAGCCACAAAGATCTAAATTTGAATCCAGCCAAACTTGCATTAACACTCATTTTACTTATAGTAGAAAAATGCCAACATTAAAATCTCATATACCCCAAAAAAATATAAACATATATGTGGAAGAGTGGTGGCATATAAGGCATTGTACTTTACATCCAAAGAAAATGCTTGGATTTAAATCCCACAAAATAAATGGACAAAAAAATGCTAAAAACATGTCCATCGTGTCTTTGTCAAGTCTCAATTGCGTCTTGCAATGTCAACACAAAAACTTTTCTATTTCTTTTAATATCAAACAAAAAATTGTAATGTTCGACATATATTTGATGTGTTAGTGTCTAATATGTGTTTTACATTCAATTATATATATATATATATATATATATATATATATATATATATATATATATATATATATATATATATATATATATATATAATGATGAATAACTGCGATGCCTCACTCTTTATCTGGAATCATAAAAGCTAATCGTATACCATTCAAGAAAAGAGAGAACTTATTTTCTTCTGAAGATGGCCAATTTAAAAGTAAATCAGTAAAAAAGATGCAGGTTCACTCTACCTGAGACACCAGAAACCACTTCAGTAGCAGAAATTTTGTAGAAGGGTACGCCAGTCTCATTGGCAATTGCATGAGCGAGCTTTGTCTTCCCACATCCAGGCGGACCATGCAACAAAATTCCGCCCATTGGCCTCACCCCAAGCCTTCTGGGCAACTCCGGATGGCACAACGGTACAATCACCTCCATCATCAAGTCCTCCAAAACCATGTTCATCCCTCCAAGATCCCGAAACCTCGGTCGTTCCCTCCCTGCCTCCCCACTTGCAACGTTACCCCTACGATCATTGCCGACAACCCCCAGTCCCACAACAGGAATCTCCTTCCCACTCCCTCCACCCTTCTTGACCGCGATACAAATCTTCCGCTTCTCGTCAGCAACCGTCTCGATCTCAACATTCTTCTCCACGTGGCCTTTTTTAACGCTCTGTTCCGATTGTTTGACGTACCTCTCCCGGAGCATGGATTTCGTCACGTCAAACTCCGGTTCTATATTCTCCTCAAAGGCGGCATCATCGGAAGTGGAAGTCGATTCATCTGACGACTCGGATGGAGAAGAAGACGCGACATGGTTCCCCTGCAACCGGCGGAGATGCTTGGACTCCGCACGGAGGAGCCGCTCCTCGAGCACGTCTTCCTTGCCACGCTTCTTGCGAGATGGCCTCTCGCCATCGGAAAAGGAGGAAGTGGAGGTGTCGCCAACGGCGGAGGGTTTGGTGGAGCCATTGCGGAGGTGTTGTAGAACTTCGCGGAGTCGGGCGGAGAAAGGTTGGAGCTTGATGCGAGAGTAGTCGGGGTAGTGTTCACGAAGGCGCTCAATGATAAGATCTGGGTCGGGGGAGGAATTTAGATTTAGGGATTTGATGCGGCGAAGAAGTATGGAGCGGTCCAAGACGGAGGAAGGGGAAAACGGCGAGCGGCCGCCACCGCGACGTAGCCGTTTCCCCATCGGCGAGCTTGATGCTAATCCAAGAAGAATCGGCCGCTCTGAACACTAACCTTTGATCAAAGGTGGATTTACATAAATATCACACATTTCTTATGTATTCACGTATCTAATACTTAAATTTTATCTTTTAAATATATAATATTCTAATTTTTAATATCACATTAAAAATATTATCATCACTCATTTTTTAAATAAAATATACATTTTTTAAACATAAAAAAATATTAGATAAATAAATATCAAACTTTAAATATCATATATATAAATATATAATAATTATGTGATATATATATATATATAAATCTTCCTTTATCAAAATATTTCAAAAGAAGTATGTCAGACATAAGAAATTTATGAAAATATATATACATAAGAATTAAGAATCTAAATTATGGCTATATATAAACTAATATTAAAATTAATTTTTTAAATATTAATTGTGTATATTTACATATGTGCTATGATCAAAGTAGAAAGAATTTGACATGAGTGATATAGTAAAAATAAAATTAAAATGTTCATAATATTTTAGTTGATGATGTTGAAGTTGAGTGTTAATCCCATCCTTAGATGTGATGGATATATGATCTTGAGAAAATTAAAGAGGCAGAGTGAGAAAGTTATGAAAGTCACTATAAAAGATAGATTTGCTCACTCCTTGTGTGAAAATAATATAACCAAAAGCAAGGACGAGATAAAGAGATCCAGTTGAGAATGCTATTTGGAATTATCAATGCTATCGAGGAGTTGGAGATAACATTACCAAAATATCATGATAAAGTGAAAAGAAAAAGTCATAGAAATCACTGAAGATGTATATTTTAATCCTCGCTTATACGTTGAGACAGAGAAGTTCTAGGAGTGTTAATATTAATGCTAATTATATTTGTGAAATGGTTTGAATAGTCAAAAAATATGAGATAGAGTTGTTATCCTAAAATGGGTAAAGATAGGGAAATCAAGAGTTGACGAGCAACCTAAAGTTTGAAGGTTCGAGAACAAATGACTCACATGACGGCTCTACATGATTG
Source organism: Cymbidium sinense (assembly GCA_021442155.1). Classification (NCBI taxonomy): domain Eukaryota; kingdom Viridiplantae; phylum Streptophyta; class Magnoliopsida; order Asparagales; family Orchidaceae; genus Cymbidium; species Cymbidium sinense. The sequence continues at coordinate 107,416,816 of CM038224.1, read as the reverse complement.
AGCTTGCTCTTAGCGTGAAACTTTGTGGCATAATAAAAACTTTTGCTTGAATATGGGTGATGATCAATGTGGAAATGCACTATTATGTTTGAGAGAGATTATCAAGGTGCATGAGATTACTATGTTGAAGCTCACATCATATAGTTAAAAAATATATTAGTGTATAAGTTTAATTTGCTCCACCTTAAGAATATAGACTTAATAATGTCATCCAAGTGAGAGGGAAAGCAATTGACATTTAAACAAGAGATTTGATGGAAGAGTATGAAAGATGAGCATAGATCCATAATTCATTGAGAAGATAATAAGAAGGATAAAAAGAATAATGCATAATTATTATCTACTTCAAGTATCAAAATTCCTCACAACATGACTAGGCTCTTTTATATAGGCTTATTGTTTACATTGCTTTCCAAATTAATATATCGTCGAAAAATCCTCAAATTAAGCATAGATTTTGAAGCAATAATTTGAATTTAGAATTTATGGAATAAATAAACTTTGGATCAATAAATTTATAGTTTAATCATGTGTTTCAATGAGCTCAAAATTATTCAGTTATGATATCATTAAGGTACTCAAACAAAAAATATTGTTGTTAAAGGTAATTAGCACATAAAATTGATATTTTTTTCAGTTTTTTTTCTTTTTGATTTACATTCGCTGGCACTTTTTTGCCTTATTTGCTTTGATTCACATTCATTTAAATAAGCATTTATCGATATTTTTTCTATTAAATTATGAAAAAATAGAGAAAAAATCAAGACTAAATAGATAAAGATTGTTAAATTTTGAAAATATTATGAAAATAAAAATAATGCTCATTAAATCAAGTTCATATGTTAAATCACAAAAATAAAAAATAAAAAAAATAAAAAGAACGCATGAATCCATCACAACATAAGTTTAGAGTTTTCAATCATTCGTGAATGAAATAGTATTTCTAGGGCCTTAGTTATTTTATTTAAGGAAGGGATGTGAGTAAATAATTGAATTATCATTTAGAATTGTTGCGTGCTAGAAAACGAGTTGTGGTAGAGTGAAAGTTTACGCCTTTAGCCTTATTATGAAATCCAGCACACACACAAGTATTTAAAGAGTGAACAAGAAAATTTCAGAATTTTAACGTGAAAAACCTCGAAAAGAGGGAAAAACCATGGGGCCTAGCCCAGTAAAAATCATCCACTATATATCTGTTTCAGAGTACAAAATCTTCCCGATAATGGGATTACAGAATTGTATATGAGAAAGGAACAACAGCTATGTAGCCACGGGTAGAACAGCTTAAGGTAGTAGATAATGGTGAACAGGGGAATAACGACCGACGTTGAAGGTCATCATGATGGAGAGCTGATTGACGACGGCGAGGAACTGGCCGGTTACGGCAACGACCAATGGCGCAATGTGCTTGGAGGATCTTCAAGCTTTAGAGCTCTCTCCTCCTCTGCTTTTGATCCCCTCATAATGAGGAATATTTATGGACGGAGAAGTGGCGTCTCAGTAAATACATGCAAAACCAGTCACCCACTTCTGACGGCTCAAAATGATCTCTTTGATCATTTGATGTATTTTAAATATTTGAATGCTCAAATGAAGTCAATTTTAAGATTTTGATTTTGTTAGATCTTGTTAGCTCATCGACGCCGATTTATATAAACACTCCATGTTTGAGGGCTATTTAGGGATTTAACTGATATCCCAAAGTTTTCAAAGATATTTTAAGTGTTTGATCTTGATCAGTTTCAACTTCGAATCAATTTGCTTTTAACATCAAGATTTGCGCTTCAACTAGTAAAATTTTCAGTGTCATATCAGTTGTCCCCCTATTTTTGGATGATATTATCTCAATCATCCAAAAATATATATGACATATATTTAAAAATAACAAATTCTTCAACGAAATTTGTAGTTTCATTAACCATATATTTTGAGAGAGCAGATCTTCATGGGAGCACAAGATTATGATCACTAAGCGGTGCAGAGGATGGTATGTGCCAAGATTTGAGGTTACTGACTATCGCACTTTGAGCATCAGATACCATGGCTCGCGACTTCGCGAAGCGTATGGCGACCATAGATGGTCAATCGGTCGCGGGCATCGCGTCCCGGCCACCACGAGTCGGCATGCGGCTGTATCACTGATCAGACGCTACCTCATACAGAAAAGCGCGCGGCTGCAAGTAGCAGCCTTTACGCTCGGCAGTGTAATTAATGGGCCACGCATGTGCCCAAACGACAATTTTTGACGATTTCGGGCTATTTTGGCGCTTTTATTTTTTACAATTTTTACCCTTTGCCCCTCTGGTCTATAAAACCCCAGGGCAAGGGAGAAGGCACACTTCTTTAATGCTCAAGCATTTCTCTTTTTCTTGAGTGAAGGTTGTTCAGAGACGATCAAGACCCGTAGTTCATACAGCAAGGCTCCAGTTTTCCCTTGAAAGAGGTGTCAACTGACCTCGTTGGACCGATCGGGTTTGGAGGCGATCAAGACCCATAGTTTATACGGCAAGGCACTAGTTTTCCCTCGAAAGAGGTGTCAACTGACCTCGTCAGTCTGACTGAGTTTGGATGCGATCAAGACCCGTAGTTCATATGACAAGGCTCCAGTTTTATCTCGAAAGAGGTGTCAACTAACCTCGTCGGACCAACCGGGTTTGGAGGTAATCAAGACTCGTAGTTCATATGGCAAGGCTCCAGTTTTCCCTCGAAAAAGGTGTCAACTGATCTCGTTGGACAGACCGGGTTTGGAGGCGATCAAAACCCATAGTGAGAAATTGGATTTTTTCAAACTTCGATGGATGGTTCGATGGTCGATAATTGCCAGATAAGCGGTAATTAGGAGTCACTTGAACGACTCAAAAAATTTGTGTAATTTGAGCATCATTGGGGAGGAATATTTTCCGTCTCTCTCCCCTTTTCTTTTGATCTCACATGTATGCATGTTCTTTCGTTGATCGTAAAAAAATTCTGTCAATGTGGGAAATAAAAGGGTATGCCCAAGTATTGAGGTGAATGAGTAGCTTCACAAAATTTTTAGATTTTTGTCATTTCTCCCAATCTTTACTTATTCATTATGTATTTTCACATGATGATGGCTGGAGAAAAAATCATAGCGTGGCAGCTACAGACGATATACCATCCCTTGTCACATGAGATAGTTTAATAGTGTTACGTAGGAAATTTCATTTCCCTAATGAGTTGGTGGTTATTGTTGCCAAGAGGTCTGATCGAGCTCATTCACCTCCGTCGGGATACTTCACTATTTCTGAGATGATTCTTCGTGCTGGACTACGATTTCCTTTGGCTCCCGAGCTGATTGAGATCTTCAAAATATGTGGTGTAGCTTTGTCACAATTTTTATTTCAGGCTTTAGTGGTCATCGGTTTGTTTCCTTCTTTAGAGCGTGGTGTTACTTTGAACATCAAATACTTGTGCGAATGTGTAGATTCACATGTGATGCTCAAGGGCGTGTTTCTTAGCTATAAAAATTAGAATTTTTTACGGATCCATCTAAAAATTAGTCTAATGGATTCTTTTTTGTGAAAAATGAGTGGGGCTTCCTTGAGAGATGGGGAAGATTGAATGACCTTCCAGATCCATTGTTGATAGCGGAGATTGACATCCTAACAACTCTTAATATTCTTGATGTAGGAAGCTTGCAACATGAGTTATGTCACATTGGCAAATATATAGTTGAAGATAGGATGTTCAAGGTTGGCCTTTCCATCCAAGAAGGAATATCTCATGCTCTTCCGCTGAAGAGGTCAAGTAAAGGTGATGCAAGGTCTCCTCATACTCATAAGGTTCTCTCAAGAAGCCCATTATGGAATCATGGTGGTAGCAATGCTTCATCTTTACGAAAAAAAAAGACATGGAATCTAGTCGATAATCACAAGAAGATGTTAAGCTGTTGGCCTCTGAGAATTTAGTTGTTTCAACTCATGATGGGGGAGTTTGTTTCTTGAAGCCACACATTCCTCAAGAGGTGTTAAATCACATATGCATTGGACGCCAACAAGCGATGAACTGCGTTGTCTTCGCTCTTCTTTTCTTCTTTTCCTTTGTGTAATATTTGTGATGATTTTTTATAGGTAACTAAAAACATTATGATGGCTTATTTGGGTGTCGCTTAGATGAGTGAAATATTGAATTTGTGAAGATAAAATATCTGCAAGGTGAGTATGAGAAAGATGAGTATTAAGGGCGACTTTGGAGGATCACACTAGGTGCTGAAATGAATGTTATGTTCTTTCTCTTCAGTGTCAGGAGATGAAGCGCACTCGTGATGAGCTGATTGAGGTGAGGATAGAGACTCGTCAGAAAGAGAAAAAACTCAAGGCACTTGCAGCGGAGAAGAGGGCTCTCGAATTGGAGAAGAAAGTATTATAAGATCGTCTTTCTGAGAAGGAGCATATAATGTCAGAAGAGGAAGCAAATGAAATTTTCTTGAAGGCAGTGGAAGACTTTAAGAGCTCTCTGACTTATCGCGATATAATCGAAGACCATGTTCAGGAAGCTCGTAATCATATTCTTGATGTTGAAGTGAAGGACTTGGAGCACCAATATTTAGAGGAGGGCTTCATCAGGGTTCCTAAAAGGAATTCGCTTAGTATCACAAGACTGGAGCGAGGATCTCCGCGTCTCAAGACTCTTCATTCGTGAGATGATGAAGAGTGAGTCCAATGGAACATCTCCTAGAGGAGGACGCGATATCACCAACTAATATGATGTAGCATCACTGAGGATATATTTTTATGTTTTGTTATTAGTGTGTATCAAAATCTTGATTCTTTCTTATATCACCATGTTAATGTTGTCAAATTTTTTTAGATGATATGTCCTTGTTATGTTTTTACACATCCGGGGTAATTGGTTGGAATATTATTCGACGACGCTAACATGTATGAGGTTGAATTGAATCCATCGAGATTATCGACCTTATAATATTGTTATTGGTTGTTTGCATACGCTAACCTGTATGGAAGAGGTCGCAGAGTCCACCAAGGGACCTTTTGACCTATCCTGTATCAAAAGTGTTAGATGACATTAACATATATGGAAGAGATCGTAGAATGTCCACCAAGGACCTTTTGACATATCATAGGTATTAGCCAAAGTGTTACTTGACTTCTTACCTGTATGGAAGATATCTGATCAAGTCTTCTTGGAATTGATTATGCCCTGATTGAGATACAACGTGAATTGCATATTTCTCATGTGGGAGGATTAAATGAAGAAGAAACAAGCTTGTAAGAAAAAAGCTATAAATTCATTACTCTTATAAGTTCGGATACAATCATAAGATGATTTTAATACTGGATATGAGTTTCAAGAGGAAATGATGACAACAACAACAAGTCTTTATCCATTAAGTATATGGCTACATGAAGAGGAAATGACAAACGAGACAAAGTAAAAGTTGCAATAATTATGCAGTAGGAATTACTGATAATATTTTTGAAGATTCTCAGTGTTCCAAGTTCGAGGTAAAGTTTTTCTTTTTGGATCCTTGAGCTTGAATGTTTACGGCTTTATAAGAACTATAACCATATGGTAATCCCAAAGAAGTGAGAGTTTATTATGTTGAGGGCTTTTGCTGCGACGACTTTAGGACCAAGTCATTGATATATATGGGGCGAGATTTTACTCTTACATTGAAGTGATGAGCTACCCTTTGGTGATAGGAAGCGGTCAGAAATAGGGCATGTCATGGGTTTGAGGGGAGGCAGTCCAGTGTGGAGTTTTTCTTCATTACCATCATGATCGAATAATTGAACTCTTGGACTTGGAACCCGATCTCGGTATAATAATCTTCTTGAAACACAAGTTATATGATGTCTCATCAGTCGGGGTGAGCGATGTAGTGCGGTAAGCCCAAAGAACATTAGAGAGCTCATCAATCCATTGCCCCTGACCTTCTGAGGCGTGTTTTAGTCCTTTGAGTATAGTCTGTTGGTAGCTTGTCTGCATTTGTTTGAGGATGTTACTATATGTGCTAAATGTGAAGATCTTTGCAAAAGGACGTAAAGACTTTTCCAGTAAATTGGGTTCCATTGTTAGTGATGATATTTGCAAGAAGACCGAATAAATATACTATATTTTTCCAAATAAATTATTTAACATTTGCCTCCATGATTTTAGCGAATGGCTCGGCTTCCACCCATTTAGTGAAGTAGTCGACGACTAAAATGATAAACTTTGTTGCCACGATCTTGTCGAAAAGGTCCCATGATATCAATTCTCCAGAGCAAAAGGCCATAGGCTTTGAATGGATGAGAGCTTTTGTATCTCATGTGAGAGGTTAGAGTGCAAGACAACTTGCACATTTTTTGTGAACTCAGGCGTCTTGTTTCATGTAATAGAATGCTTTATAATTTTAAGGGCTAGCGCCCTTCCTCCTAGGTGTTCTCCACATATTCACAGTGAACCTCTCTTAATGCATGTCGACCTCGAAGGTGAGGCATTTGAGGTATACAGAGAAAGCTCGTTTGTATAGCTCACCTTTGATAATAGTAAATTTTGAAGCTTGTCTTCGGAGACGAGTTGCAGAAGTTGAGTCTTTAGGAAGGATTCCTTCTTGTAGAAAAGATAGGATGGGGTTCATCCACGAATATTCTTTTATCTCATTAATTGCTTGAATTATTCATGACCCTTGGATACTAGAAAAATGTATTTCTTCAACATGCCTTCTCTTAAATAGATCTTTAGTAGATGTAGCAAGCTTAGCGAGCGTCATTTCAGTATTCTTCTCTCGCAGTATGTGAATGATTTGATGTGTCTTGAAATGGGCAAGAAGAGACTTCACCAAGTGGAGGTATTATGTCAGCTGAGGATTATGAGTATTAAAGTTTCCCTCAACTTGGGAGGCGACAAGCTGAGAGTTAGTGTGGATCACTAAGTCTTGAGCTTCGTAATCAATGGCGAGTCTCAACCCTACTATGAGAGCCTCATATTCAACCATATTATTAGTTGCATAAAATTTTAGGCAAAGTCCATACTCTAAGGTATTCTGTTGGGGGGAAATAAGTAAGATTCGCATCGCACCTTCTGAGCTCCATCAACATAGAGGGTCCATTGAGGAGATAAAGCATGTAGAGATAGCTCCTGGAGTTAGGTGCATTCCATATAAAGTCTGCGGTACTTGAGACTTTATAGCGGTGTAAAAAATTTATATCAAACTCTCCCAATTCTAGACCATTTGATTAACCTCCCGGATGCTTGTTTACGTAGGATGGCCCTTAATGGTAAATGAGTGTAAGCCGTCGTGAGCTTGAAGTATGAGCAATTTTTTGCGTTGAGAAAACTAAAGCCGAGCCACCTTATCGGCAAGTGGATAGACTTTTATATATAAAGAATTTTCGACATAATAAATTGGTGTTGTATCATTTTCTTCTCACTAAACTGCTTATCGCATGGGAAGAGATTGCGAGATATAAGTATAACATCTCTCCTTGAATAGGCTTGGATAGTAGGGTGGAGATGCTAAATACTCTTAGGCTCAAAAGCGACATTCATTAATTAAAAAATTATTATTTTTAGCTCCCTTTAATATTTTAAAGAATGATATGTATTTATCCCATGCAGCTGGAAGTGGGATAACGTAATTCGTCCATTCAACATTGAACTTCTTTGATATTCTTGAGGAGTCATATCTTTGAGAGCTTTGATTTTCTCGGGGTTGGCCTCTATCCCGGTGGGTTACCATAAATCAAGAAATTTCTCGGCGTAACCCCAAAAGCACACTTGGTTGGTTAAGTCGCATGTTATAACGTCGAAGAAGATTAAAGCATATTTCTAAGTCAAAATATGTTGTGATTCTTCAAGGTTTTCACTTTATGTAACATGTTACCTCCATTGTCTGCGGCCTAATAGGTCTTTAAAAATCTTATTCATAAGGCGTTGATAGGTAGCACCAGTATTTTTTAATCCAAATGGCATAACTTGGTAACAGTATAAACTTTTATTATTTGAAATGTTGTAGCTTCTTCATCCGTTGGGTTCATTTTATTTGGTTGTAACCGAGTAAGCATCAAAATTGAGCATTTGATGTCAGGCGTAGCATCAATCAATTGATCAATTCGAGGAAGAGGAAAACTATCTTTCGAGCAAGCCTTGTTAAGGTCGTACACATTCTCCATATGTTCCATTTATTTTCTTAACCATGACAATATTTTGCCATGTAGGGTAATGTACCTCTCATTATGAATCGCTTATGAGCTTGTTAACTTCTTGTTCAATAGCTTGGAAGTCGTGCAAAACTCACTTTATTTTGGATGATTGGTTTGAATGTTGGATCAATCTTGAGGGAGTGCATGATTACATTGGGGTCGACCGTGCTCGGACTCAAGCGAAGATGTCTTGATTTTTGCAAGAAGTCTATGTATTTTTTCCTTTGTTTATAGCAAAGATCTCACTTGCTGTTAGTGGTTGGTCATCGATAATGCAAGAGAGCAAGTCTTCTGTGAAGCTTTGGTACTTCTTCATCTCAAAATTAAAATCTTTGATCTTTGAAGGTCAGAAGAGCGTGGTTGAGCTTGTGATTGTGCTATGTTGATTTTTTGACCACTCCAACTCCAACGAGTTGAAAATTTCATCTTAAGATGAGATCGAAGTGATGCAGAAAATTGATTGGAGGGGCCCGATAGCGTTATATGTTGAATAACTTGACCACCATGAATTGGATTAAATGAGCCACTTGTCGAGAAAATTCACCAAGGATAGGAAGGGTGATTGTCCCTCTACTGCATGCAGGCGATTATCAAACCGCTAATGGTCTGCGGTGGGTTGGAGCTTTTCTCCACCCATGTTAAGAAATGTGGAGTAAAATAAGACATCAACATAACTCTCATTGTCAATCAAAATTCTCTTAACATTATAGCATGGGTCACCGATCCCTGCACTGATGACAAGTGGATCTTGATGAGGAACATGTACTCCTTCTAAGTCAGTCATTAAAAGTGATGGAATGATCGCAGACTTTTTTAACTCCGGCTCTTCAGAGATGGTAATGAGAACTTGATTAGATAGTATTGGTCCTCCTGCGATTGTTTCAATTTCTCCAACTATTTGATGATTATTTTGTTGTTTCTGTGATGATTGTCCTGGTTGCCCCCCAGTTGGAGGTATGTTTGTTTGAGTCGATTGATTCTTCACAAATCGACGTAGATATCCTTACTAAATGAGCCTCTCAATTTCTTCTTTGAGTTGTTTGCATGCCTCAGTAGTATGTCAATGACTTCGATGGAAGTGATAATATTGCTCTGATTTCTAAATTTGGTTTCAATGGATGCCACTTGATATTTTCTTCATCTCGAATAGCCATTGAGGTTAACACGAGATGTTGTGGCGTGTATTCCTTTTCGGTGTGGTTCACACATTGATATGGGGCGTGGAGGAGATCACGCCTTGTTGCTTCTTTTGATAGTGGTTGCATTCCACAGGTACTCTTACGTTTTCCTGTAGATTGCTCAAATTATTTTTGATGGGCAGTAATAGCCTCATCAGCAGAGATTTGTGCTTCCGCGCGATGAACCAAGTCGGCATATGAGTCGACCGTATCTTGCATTAGTGATGAGTAAAAAGACTCTGGGAGTCCTCCAAGAAAAACTCCTCTTAATAGTTCGAGTCTACTCAGTATTTGGCGAGCTTCAGGAGAACCTCACGGAAGTATTCTTAAGTGATTCACCCTCATTTTGATGAATCGGGATAGGTGGGAGAATCTTTAATGATCATCCGGTTTGCAATGAAGCTCCAAAAATCTTGGCGAGTTCATCAAAGGTGGATGGATCCCCTTGGAAGGGTAGAACCAAGTGTTTGCCTCTTGAGGCGGAAAGACGACAAACCGGTGTGTTGAGCTCGTTGGAATATGCATGATAGCCCTGTAATGATCGATGTATTCATGTGGGTCAGTCGCCCCATCATAGGAATCAATGCTCAGAAGCTTGAAACCTACGGGAATAGGTAGTTGAAGAATAGCTTCAGCTAAAGGTGAGGATTCTTCATAGCCGCGGTGAGGGGGAAGATGATTTATGTCTTGAAGGTGAAATTCGTCTTGTATTAAGCGTCATAATTTTGCACGTATAACATGACGAGTGGGATCAATAGGACGAGATGTGTCAAGCTACCGGCAACAATTGGTGGATTAACAGTATGTTGAGTTGCACGTGATGGATGAGTAGAACTAGCGGTGTCAGGAGATCGACATCGCGTGAAGCGGAGGAACTTCATTGTTAAGAGAATTTTGACCTCCCGCTAATGATCGATCTTGGGGGAGGTGTGTTTGCCGTGGTAATGGCCGTTGTGTTCCTCTCAAAAGTCGGATCATCTCATTTTGAGACTCTTTCATTCGGCGAACACAATTTTCTAAAGAAATCCCTATCGCCTTCATGAGCGGTCACGTTTATTAGGGGAGTGAGGCGGCTTGGCGTCCTTAGTTCAAGGATTGATTTTGAGAGTGGCGGGAGTTGGGCGGGGAGGCTCGGTTGTAGATTGCCTATTGACCATAATCGGTGTTCACAGAAATTGTGATTGATGGGTTCTCTTCCCATCAGTGCCAAACTATTGTGTCTTTAAAACCTTGTGGTAGTGATAGTTTCTTAGCTTATGAAATCCGGCCACACAGTATTTAAAGAGTGAATAAGAAAACTCAATTTTAACGTGAAAAATCTCGAAAAGAGGAAAAACCACGGGCTTAGTGAGTAAAATCATCCACTATGTATCTATTTGAGTAAAACCTTCCGATAATGGGATTATAGAATTGTATGAGAAACAACATGTATGTAGTGATGGTCGGGTTGTAACGATTCAGTGGTAGTAGTGATAATGGTGAAACGTGAGAACAACGGCAGCGATGAAGGTTGTCATGATGGAGGCAGAGTGTGATGGCGGATGTGGCGGTTGGCGGCAACGGCCGTGGCGGTGGTTGGCAACCGAGTGGTGGCATGTGCTTGGAGGATCTTCAAGCTTTAGAGCTCTCACCTCCTCTTGCTTTTGCTCCCCTTATGAGGAATGAGGGCTATTTATAGATTGGAGAGCGTCTGTATACATACAAACAACCACTCCACTTCATCGGACGGCTCAAAATGATCCCTTTGATCATTTGATGTATTTTAAATATTTGAATGCTCAAATGAAGTCAGAATTTTAAGATCTTGAGCTTGTTAGATCCAGCTCGTCGAGACGCTCGATTTGACTATAAACACTCCATATTTGAGGGCTATTTAGGGATTTAACTGAAATCCCAAAGTTTCCAATGATATTTTAAGTGCTCGATCTAGATCAGTTTCAACTTCGGATCAATTTACTTTTAACATCAAGATTCACGCTTAAACTAGTAAAATTTTCAGTGTCATATCAAGAATGGAGATCGATATCTTATTTATATTGTAGTGTGCACTATTTTATTTTGATATTTCATTAAAATAAAATTGGATTTACATTCATACCACTCAATTCTTATATATTCTTATATCAAATTCTTAAATCTCTATATTTAATTATTTAGCACCTTAATCTTTATAATGTATTAAGAATATCACTAATATTAACTTATTTAAAATAAAATATATATTATTGTGCATATTTCTCGATGCTATATAAACACTAGTGTTATAATACGTATTAAGATCAAGATGTTAGCTATGAAAATATATGATAATTTAGTGGAGTGCACGTAAAGCCCACAAAATAAAATACTAATTTCTACACGTTATGAAATTCATATCAATTATAGAAATGTATAAAAAAAGTAAATAAAATTAGCCCTCAATTTAATCACAAATTTAACTAACCTAAAAAAATAATAATATTCACATGGATAGCCACATTAAAAGTTTACATCATTAAATCCTTGCACTTAGTCCCTTTAACTTCTTAAGCTGCATTTAGGAGAGCAGTGTTGCAATAATGCAGTGTGAAAATACATTTTTGTGCCATTTGAGAATTTCATTATGGCTATGTTTGATTATGTTTTAAGAAATACGATGAAAAAATTGTATTTTTTAACCCTAACTACCTATAGTTGTGATTGAAAAGCTACTATTTGACTTTTGCAAGATAAAAGAAAAGTTATATACCCATCATAGCTTCTACTATAAAAACTCCACCACAGTATTTACATATAACTGCATTTGTCCATATATACCCTATTCTAATACATTGTTAGAAGAACTACATATAGTCAATATAATTTCTTAATTTCTTTAATCATATACTCTTTCCATGCTAAGTGGTATTAATCTCCTTCTAGTACTTGCTAAGTTCATTTCTTATTAATCATTAATAAATGTTTATATGAAGATAATAAATGGATTAAATCTCACAGATCTCAATTAGTCTTAAAGATACCTTCTCTTTACAATATGCAATTATTTGCTTCATCTCTAAGCTTTCTAATTGTCAGAAATATAAAAACAAATGCAGTGGTTCTGCCAAATTGCCATTATAACAAACTTTGACCTACTCGCCATTTCCACTGGTCACATAGAATGCACAGTAATCTATGAAATATAGGCTCTCTTTGATTTGAAGGAATTGAGAGAGAGAGAGATGAGGAAGAAAGTAGAAAAATATGAATCGAATTTAGTTTTTATCCACTTATTTGATTGAGAAAATTATAGTGGAAAATATGTTTTTTATTACTTGATTGATGCTCTTTTTTTTATTATTAGAATAGGATTGAAAAGAGTGAATGAAATAATGTATTTATTAATATTTTATGGGAAAATTTAATTATTTATTAACAATTTCTAGAAAACATAATAATATATTTTGATACATTTTATGCCAATATGAGGCAATTTTATTGTAACTGTTCATGAAATCATATGATACTCTGCTCTCTCATAATATAATATATATATATATATATATATATATATATATATATATATATATATATATATATATATATATATATATATATATATATATATATATATTCTTTATATATATATATATATATGCAACACATACATGTAGTGCATGTATTTTCAAATTTATGCTTGTGAATACATTTTATTTTTTGTTATATTATCTAATAATTTAATTGTATTTATCTTTTATCTTGTAAATAAAATTTATCTTCTTTAGATTTTTTCTAGTTCTACAAATAATAAAAGATTTTTTTTAATTTTAAGTCTTTTTTAATAATTATTACAGTTATGAATTCCTAATAATTAATTTAATTGTTTTTTCCAATAATTTGGTTATATGTCTCTTTTAAATTTAATTGTATTATCAAATAATTTTGTCGTATTATAGAATAATATGTGACTTATAAAATCATATATATATATCTATATATATAGAGAGAGAGAGAGAGAGAGAGTTTTATGAGTGAGAATAAGAAAACATTGCTCATTAAGTTGCTCACAGTCTAAAAAAGTTAGTTGAAGAAAGCAATGGACTTACCGACTCTCAACAAAAAACTTTGGAAACAACTGAAGAAGTAGAAGACAATTGGAGGTTGGAGATCAGAATAATGTCGGTTGGTGTCTTCTCTGTCAGTATTCTATAAAAAGGCCATTGTTTTCTTCATGATCTGTATGACAGTGTACGATTGGTTTGAAAGAATTGAGATGAATTCTAACGAATTTTACTTCATAATGATTTTATTTTATTTGTTATGCTTTCGCTTTCAATTCCTTAAAACAAATATAGTGTTAAGAATATGAAATAAAATTAAGAGTAAAAAAAAAATGGAAGTATAAACCAAAAGTTTAGGTGTTTGGTGACATGGAGATCAAAATTAAGAGCTTAAGATCATTCAATTATAACATATTAAGACAGTTAAATATTCAAAAAAAAAAACTTTAAAATCAAGGGGCTCGCTTTTGGCCATTAGACAGAGTGCTTTGGATTTCAGTTGTATTATAGGGGGATGCTACTCTAAAAATATCTATAATTTGAGCACTCATCCTCGATATGGGGGAACTAAGTTGGAGAAGGTAATGAGCTCTAATATTTGTAGGATTATCGGGCTGAGCACCACCGTCAGACTATTGTCTAGTCATCATAGTTAGACTACCATTATAGACTATGATCGTCGCAATCCAACTACCATCATCAACCTATCGTTGCCGAACTATTGCCTAGGATCACTGTCGTTAGACCTCTGCCTTTAAACCAATGTCGCTCTGTCATAATAGTCTGATCGCCCCTCATTTTATACTACATTTGTAAGAGGCCATGCTAAATAACCATACTTTTGTAATCCTCCATTCTCTTGCTTTGGATTTGGGTGATGCTATATAACTTATGTTCATATAATATAATCATTTTTAAGTGGACAAGACTATGTCATTTTTAAACTTTAGGTTTTTTATGTAATAAATTTTAATGTCTTCCATTCTTTCCTCATTAATTTATTTATTTGTGAGATCTTTATGTAAAATTAGGCGTAAAACTCTTACTTTAGTAGCATAAAATCATGAATTTCCCCACATGGGACATTCCTTAATACATAAATAAATATAAATAGATATTAATTAGTAGATCTGAATGATACATATAATCCAATAAAAATGAGAAGAAATTATAACAAAATTTTTTTTGAATAAAAAATAAGAAAAAATCAAAAACAAAATAAGATTAAATAGAATTTTTAATCAGGATTCATTATAATGATAATACTTTTTATTAGTACCTTGCATTATAAAAAAATAATAGGAAGATTAACATATATGCCACACATTTTTTATACATTTACATATATATAGCACTCAAAATTAGATATTTATCTATTTTTTTATGATAGTTTTGATATAATATTGAAAAACGAGGTTATTTAATCCTAAAAATTAAAGTTTGGATGTTTAATTTATAAATACATTAAAAATGTGTAATATGTATGCAAATCTCCTAAAATAATATGAAAATTCAAAACACAAAACTCAGCCCAAAACAATAAAAAAAGCAGATTAAAATAAATAATTAATTAAAATTAGTTATAAAGCCGTCCAACTATAAACACTACTTCATGAATGATAAAAAATTCTAAGCCACTCAACCACCTCTCTTATCACAGCTTATAAATGTATAAAAAGCATTATTCCACCTTAAGCACATACGATCATGATCATAAGCACACATAAATAATGCAAATTTTTTTAAACAACTATCATTTTGATAATGATTTTGAATTTAGATTTAAGTTGATCTATTTATTAGAAATGTAACTTAAATTTTATGATCAATAATGATTTAATTATTAGGAAATTAATCGCTTGGGATGAGATCATATAACATTACAATGAATGGCTTATTAGCTATGATGCACCGATACTTTAAATAAGGCGCGCAGTGCCCGACTCGTGTCGAACATGGCAGAGAAGTGTCTGATTAAAATAATATTAAAAAATTAAATGGATGCGAGTGTCCTAAATAATTCAATTAAAATTATATAAAATATATTTTAAATATAGTTTTTTATATTTTTAATTATTATAGAGAGATTTAAAAATTTAGAGAATGAGATTTGAGCTAAAAAAGAGAATAATAAGATATATTTGATATGACTCTCAAAATATCACTAGCCAAGAATCTTGATGTCAGCGATATGATTTTTCAAAACCGACGTCGAGATCAAGCACTTAAAATATCATTTAATCTTTTGGGACATCAATTAAATCCCAAAATAGCTCTCAAATGTGGAGTGTTTATAGTCAATCGGCGTCTCGGCGAGGCGGATCTAACTTGAGCACTAAGATCTCATAATTCCACTTCATTTGGGCATCCAAATGCTCAAAATACATCAAATGATCAAAGGAATCATCCGAGCCGTCCATCGGGGGAGTGGTACTGCTTACATGAATTTACAGAATGCCCTCCTCCCATCTATAAATAGGCCTTCATTCCTCACACAAGGGGCCAAGTGAAGTAAGTGAAGTGAAGAAGAGGAGCGCCGACGGCCGCCAACCATCAGAAGAGGATCCTGAGCTAAGCAAGGAAGAAGAGGAAGAGTCCAAGCAAGGAAGAAGAGGAAGAGTCCAAGCAAGGAAGAAGAGGAAGAGTCCAAGAAAGGAAGAAGAGGAGGAACCCAAGCAAGGAAGAAAAAGAAGAGTCCGAGCAAGGAAGAAGAGGAAAAGCCTAAGCAAGGAGAAAGAAGAAGCTCAAGCTTGAAGATCCTCCAAGCAAGTCACACCCCTTCGACTCATCAACCACCATCACCTACCACTTATCGCCAATTGTCCTGATTCCACCTACTACCACCAACTATTACAACCGATCATACATAGTTATTTTTCCTCCCTCATATGCAATTGTAATCTTGTATCGAAGACTTTGTACTCAAACATACATAGGAAGCTTTTATCGGGCTAGCCCCGGTTTTTCCCTCTTTTGAGGTTTTCCACGTTAAAAATGAGTGTCTCTTGTTCGCTTTTAATTACTGTGTGGCCGACTAATCAAGTGCGGCGTGAAACTTTCACTCTACCGACCGGTTTTCAAGACGCAACAAGCTGCCGCTGTGGGAAGTAAAACCCTTCAACCACAATTTCATGAACATCCACGTTATGGCTAATAGTACACAACACTGTCATAATGGAGCCTCCAACTCCCCGCTATTCTCAAAACCCATCCCTAAACCAAGGACGCCATGTTGAGGGCGAACGGAATCTCTTTGGAAGATCGTGGTCCGCCGAATGGAGGAGTCTCAAAATAAGATGATCCAGCCTTTTGCAAGGACTACAACAAACCGCTACTACGACAAACATATCTCCCCAAGATCGGTCGCTGCCCTAAGAGGTCAAAACGCTTAACACAGGAGTTAGCAATACGTAGGAGGACGATCTCCTTGACCGCTAGTTCCACTCATCATCATCGCGTCTCAACCGGTTACTAATCCACCGATCGTTGTTGATAGCTTCACATGCTCATCTTAATCCGCTCATCATGACATTTGCAGTCTGACGCTTAATACAAGATGAATTTCACCTTCAAGAAATCATCTTCACCACCGCGGTTATGAGTCCTCACCTTTAGCTGAAGCCATTCTTTGACATCCAATTCCTGTAGGTTTCAAGCTTTCGAGCATTGATTCCTATGATGGGGCAATGACCACAACACATCGACCATTACAGACTATCATGCATATCCAACGAGCTCCACGCTGCTTGCTTTGTCAGGTCTTTCCAGTTACCCTCAAAAGGCAGGCTCGCACTTGGTTCTACTCTCTTCCAAGGGGATCCATCCATACCTTTACGAACTCTTGTTCTTTGTGGAGCAGTTCATTTCAAATCGGAGAATCATTAAAGATTCCTCCCATCTTTGGATTCGACGAGCGAGGGTGAATCATTCAAAGAATACTTCCAGGTTCTCCTTAGAAGCTTCGCCAAATACACGGTAGACCCACGAACTATTAAGAGGAGTTTTCCTTGGAGGACTCCGTCAGGCCTTTCTATTAGTCATTAATCACGGGACGGTCCGCTCATATGCCGACTTAGTTCATCGTATAGAAGCACAAATCTCCCGATGAAGCTATTAATGCCCATCGCAAACAATTTGAACAATATGCGAAAGCAAAAGCACCCGAAATGCGGGGGACGGCCCATCAAAAGAAGCGACAAGGTAGTCATGATCTCCCTCCACGACCCCATATCAACAAGCGTGAACCTCAGAAAAGACATACACACCGCTGAACACATCGTGTTAACCTCATGGCTATTCGGATGAAGAAAATATCAGTGGCGCATCCATTGAAAGCAATTGATCGAGAATATTGTCACTTTCATCGAAGTCGGTGGACACTGAAGCATGCATACAACTCAAGGAAGAAATCAAGAGACTCATTCAACAAGGATATCTACATCGGTTTGTGAAGAATCGACCACCTCAAACAAACACACCTCCGTTTGGGGGGGCGGGACAATCATCACAAACAAAATAATCATCAAATAATTGGAGAAATTGAAACAATCGCGGGGAGGATCGATACTACAATCAAGTTCGTTCACCTCCAAAGAACCGAGTTGAAGAAGTCTATTGATCATTCCATCACTTTCAATGACTCAAACTTAGAAGGAGTCCATATCCCTCATCAAGATCCACTTGTCATCAGCGGATCGGTGATCCTTATTATAACGTTAAAAGAATTTTGATCGACAATGGGAGTTCTGTCGATGTCTTATTTTACTCAACTTTTCTTAACATGGGTAGCTAGGCAAAAGCTCCAACCATTCGGACCACTATATGGGTTTGATAATCACCCGACGGTGAAGGGACAATCACTCTTCTGTTACTCAGAATTCCCTCGACAAGTGACTCATTTAATACAATTCATGGTGGTCAAGTCAGATTCTGCATATAATGCAATCTTCGGGAGGCCCCTCCAATCAATTTTCGGTGCTATCACTTTAGTGCCTCATCTGAAGATAAAATTTCCTACCCCCGGTGGAGTTGGGGTGGTTTTGTGGAAATCACAAACAATCATGTTATCTCGGACAAGCTCAGCCCTTCCATCACCTTGACATCGAAGATTTTAACTTTCGAGATGAAAGAGTACCTCAAAAGCTTCCCACAGAAGATTTACTCTCAATAGCATTATCATGATGACCAACCATTACGAGCGGTACAAGTGGGATCTTTACTCTCAAGAACAAAGGGAAAAGTATATAAATTTCTTGCAATCAAGACATTTGCTTGGAGTCGAGATATGCGGGGTCGACTTGTAATCACGCACTCCCTCAAAATTAATCCAACGTTCAAACCAATCATCCAAAAGAAGCGGAGTTTTGCGCCTGATCGTCTTCAGGCTATTGAACAAGAAGTTAACAAGCTCATAGAAGCGGGATTCATACGAGAAGTGCATTACCCAACATGGCTAGCAAATGTTGTCATGGTTAAAAAAACAAATGGAACATGGAGGATGTGTGTTGATTACACTGACCTTAATAAGGCCTGCCCAAAGGATAGTTTTCCTCTTCCTCGAATCGATCAATTGGTGGGCCACGTCAGGACATCAAATGCTCGATTTTTTGGATGCTTATTCGG
The DNA here is from genome assembly GCA_021442155.1 of Cymbidium sinense. Classification (NCBI taxonomy): domain Eukaryota; kingdom Viridiplantae; phylum Streptophyta; class Magnoliopsida; order Asparagales; family Orchidaceae; genus Cymbidium; species Cymbidium sinense. The sequence continues at coordinate 107,397,829 of CM038224.1, read as the reverse complement.
TACAATCAAATAAAGATGAACCCAACGGATGAAGAGGCTACGACGTTTCAAACATATAAAGGTTTATATTGTTACCAAGTCATGCCATTTGGATTAAAAATCGGTGCTACTATCAGCCTTATGAATAAGGTTTTAAAGACTCTAGATGGAGGTGTATGTGGATGACATGTTAGTGAAAAGCTTAGAAAAGTCACAACATATTTGACTTAGAAGCATGTTTGACCTTCTTCGACGCTATAACATACCTTAACCCGACCAAGTGTGCTTTTGGGGTTACGTCGGAAAATTTCTTGGATTTATGGTAACTCATGGGTGGATAGACTAACCCGAAAAATCAAAGCTCTCCAAGATATGATTCCTCCAAGAATATCAAAGGCGTTCAACGTTTGAATGGTCAATTCGCATTATCCCGTTTCTAGCCGTTGGGACAAATACTTGCCATTCTTTAAAATATTGAAGGAGCTAAAAATAATAATTTTCAATGGACCGATGAATGTCGGTATGCTTTTGAGCAACTAAAGAATATCTAGCATCTCCACCTGCTATCCAAACCTATTCAAGGAGAAGCGTTATACTTATATCTTGGTTTCTTCCCATAAATAAGCTCAGTTTTAGTGCGAGAAGAAGATGGGGCACAACAACCAATTTATTACGTCGAAATTCTCTCGATATAGAAAGTCGTTATCCATTTGCGATAAAGTGGCTCGGCGTTAGTTTTCTCGGAAATTGCGTCCATACTTTCAAGCTCACACCATCGACGTTTACACTAATTTACCATTAAGGGCCATCTTACAGAAACCAGAAGCATCTGGGAGGTTAATCAAATGGTCTATAGAACTGGGAGAATTTGATATAAATTTTCTACCTCGGCCTGCCATAAAGTCTCAAATACTTGCAGACTTTATAGTGGAATGCACCAACCCAACTCTAAGAGCTATCACTACGTCTTTCATCTCCTCATGGACTCTCTATGTTGATGGAGCTTGAGAAATCGGTCTTTGTGCGGGAATCTACTTGTTTCCCCGACAAAATACCAGAGTATGGACTTGCTTAAAATTCCCAACTAATAACATGGCCGAATATGAGGCTCTCATGAGGTTGAGACTCGATCATTTAGCCCAAAACTTAGTAATTCACCGACTCCCTTGTCGCCTCCCAAGTTGGAGGAGATTTTAATACTCATAATCCTCAAGTGCAATATCTCCACTTGGTAAAATCTCTTCTCATTTCAAGACACATCAAATCATCCACATACTACGAGAGAAGAATACTGGTGGCTCTTGCTAAGCTTGCTACCTCTACCACGGAGATCTATTTAAGAGAAAGCATGTTGAAGAAATACATTTTCCTAGTATCCAAGGGTCATGGGTAATTCAAACTATTGATGAGGAAAAGGAGCGATGGATAGACCCATCTATCTTTTCAAGAAGGAACCCTTCACGAAGATCCAACTTCCATAACTCGTCTCAGACAAGCTTCAAACTTATTATTGGAGGTGAACTATACAAGCGAGCTTTCTCGTCCATATCTCAAATGCCTTCCACCTTGAGGCGATTCAGCGTTAAGAGAGGTTCACTCGAGAATATGTGGAGAACACCTTGGAGGAAGAGCATTGGCCCTTAAAATCATGAGGCAAGGGTTTTATTGGCCTACAATGAAACAAGACCTTGAGTTCACAAAAGATGTGCGAGTTGTCAATTGCATTCTAACCTCCCTCACATGCCGCATGCGAACTCTCATTTCAAAGCCCGTGGCCCTTTGCTCAATGGGGATTGATATCATGGGACCTTTTCCAATAGCATCGGGGCAACGAAAGTTCATCATTCTAGCCGTCGACTACTTCACCAAATGGGTAGAGGCCGAACCACTCGCTAAAATCACAGAGGCAAATGCTAAACAATTTGTTTGGAAAAATATAATATGTCGATTGTCTTCCGCAAAGATCATCGCGACAACGGAACTCAATTTACTGGAAAAGTCTTTACATCCTTTTGCAAAGATCTTCACATTCAGCTACTACATACGACTGTAGCACATCCTCAAATTAATGGGCAAACCGAAGTTACCAATAGGACCATACTCAAAGGACTAAAAACACGTCTTGAGAAGGCTGGGGGGCAATGGGTTGATGAGCTTCCCAATGTTCTTTGGGCCTACCGCACCACGTCACGCGCACCCCGGGTGAAACCATATAACTTGTGTTTTTGGTACAAAAGCTATCATCTGGGTGGATATCGGGTTCCAAGTCCAAGAGTCCAGTTTTGATCATGGAAGTAATGAAGAAAAACTCCGGCAGCACCTAGACCTACTCCCTGAAACTCGGGATATGGCCCTACTTCGGACTGCTTCCTATCACCAACGGGTAGCTCGCCACTTCAACAGAAGAGTGAAACCTCATCCCATATCGCGGTGACTTGGTCTGCGTCTCGAGTGAGCAAAGGCCTCGGAATAAACTCTCACCTCTGGGATGGTCCGTATGTGGTCATAACTAGTCAAGAGAACGCTCAAGGACCGGAAGGAAAAACTCTACCTCGAACTTGGAATACTAAGAATCTTTGAAAATATTATGTAACTCTTCGCATAATTATTCTTTTATCTCGTTTGTCATTTCATCTCAGATAACATCCCACCTAGTGGGATTAAAACTGTTATTGTTATTTGTTGCATTGTTGTTGTCATTTTCTCTTAAAGCCCATGCGTGTCTTATGATTATATCATTGAACTAGTGAATTCTGACTTTGTTCTAACAAGATTTGCTTTTTCTTTACTTTTCTCCCACTTGAGAAATATACAACTCATGTTACATCTCAATTGGGACATGATCAATCCCAAGGGGACTTGATCGGACCTCTTCCATATAGGTTAACGTCATCGGGTAACACTCTGACAAACAACCTCGGATAGGTCAAAAATCCTCAAGGGATTCAATTCGACCTCTTCCATACAGTTACGTCATCGGTCACCTCGACAAACAACCTGGGGAAGTCATCAGCCGCCATTATCCTCCCCGCAGCCAGCATCATTGTATTGCCACCCCGTCGGTCAATCACATGCGGTCCGCGCCAACTATTGTAGGCCATCTCTGCCGATCACCATATCGCCGCCGGTCCGCTGAACCATCAATCTTGCGGTCCCCACAATCATCTCGGTCATCCGTGACTACCGGCTATAAATTGATCGGTGCATTCATTCGACCACCGTCGGCCAACCAATATGGCCGGTCACCGTATCATTCGATCATCACCGGCTGATATCGCCGGTCTGCCGATAACCCCTTGGCCAACCGCCTTGGCGGTCGACCATTCTACCGTCACGGTCCAGTCGACCATCGCCGGCAATCGCCCGGTCATCACCATTATCGCGGGTCATCCGGCCGACTACCGATGCCGGTTACCGCTGACTCGCTCCAATTCAACCCCTCCCATGCCATCGTGTAAAAACTCGGTAACAACCGATAGTCAAAGCGTCCAGTGGACTTCGCGACCTCTTCCATACGGGTTGCGTCATCAGCAAAGCTCGACAAACAACAAGATTGGTGAAAGCGTCCTTGGTGGACTTCCACGGCCTCTTCCATACGGGTTAATGTCATCGGAAAGCTCGACAAACAACCGGGATAGTCAAAGCGTCTTGTGGACTTCTCGGCCTCTTCCAGTTAAGCGTCGACGAATAATATTGACAAATAACCAGAAAGGTCAAAAGGTCCTCGGTGGACTTCCGACCTCTTCCATACGAGTTAATATCGTGAATCGACAAGACGGATGGGTAAATCCTCTGATCCAACTCACCCATATGCATGTCAAATAATATTTTGACCAATTACCCCAGATGGGTGAAAACAAGATGAGGGCGTATAAAAAAAAAATAATAAAAGAAAAGAAAGAGAGGGTATATCCAGATATCATTGATAGTATTAATACGATGATATAAGAAGTAATTAAGATCCTGATACACGATAATGACATTACATAGAACAAACGATGAAGAAAAGACATCCGTGCTACATAATATCGATATCCTCATCATCACTGGAGGCGCTCCCACAGAGCCACTCACAACTCCTTCATCTTGAATCTGAAGGATCTTGGATCTTTGGGAGATATATCCACCGATTTGGCCCGGTCTTGCGATGTAGAATTCCTTTCGAACCCTCGGATGAAGCCCTTCTCTAAGTCGTTCCAAGTCCTTCACTTCAACATCAAAGATATGGTTACGAGCCTCGGATAATGTCTTCAATAGCCCACGATAAGAATTCTTGAAGTCTTTCGCGCCGATCTCTTGCTTCCGCCGACATTCTATGCTCCTTTTGAAAGACGATCTTGTAATGCTTTCTTATCCGCAAGTGCTAATCCTCTTCTCTTTATGGCGGTCTCTACTCGCCTCAATCGACTCATCAGTGCGCTCCACCTCTTGACACGAGAGAAAAGAGTCGACATATTCGCGATACACTCATCAGCTGACCCTCCAAGGTCACCACTTCTTTAGCTTTAGCATTCATCCTTGCTCATACTCGCCAGATATTTTATCTTCACAAATTGTATTCCATTCATCTAGGCGACACCCAATGAGCCGTCGGCAGTGATACGAAAAAAATTAAATAAATAAATAAATATCATCAGCACCAATGTTACATAAAGTAGAATAGAAGGAAGAAGGAAAGATACGCAATTCATCACGCGTTGGCGTCCGGACATATGTGATTTAATACCTCTTGAGAATTTGCGGCTTAGAGTAGCGGACTCCCCATAGTGAAAACTAAACTCGGATCTAAGTGAACATCATCTCCAGATATCTCGACCATTTCAGCAGTCTTCTCTTTCGCAAGATGGAACATTGCTACCGCCGATTGTGATGGGCTCCTCGAGAGAACCATATGAGTATGAGAGAACTCGTCACTTTCTTTTCAGAAGAGCATGAGACCTTCACGGATGGAAAGACCAACCTTAAACATCCTATCTTCAACTATATATTTCGATGTAATGTAACTCATGTTGCAAGCTTCCCACACTATTAAGAGTTGCTAGAATGTCATCCTCCGATATATGGATCAGATCAATCTTCCCCATCTCGAAGGCCCACTCATTCTTCAAAGAATCCGAGACCAAGTTTTGGCGATCCGTCAAAATTCTATCCAATTCTTTAGTCCGATAAGAAACGTCCTTGAGCATCACATGTGAATCTACATTCGGCACAAGTATTCGATGTTCAGTAACCCACGCTCACGAAGAAGGAAACCAATAATGACCGTTAAAGGCTCGGCGAAATTGCATCAAAGCCCCACATTTTTTGAAGATCTCAATCAGCCGGGGTCAGATCGACGAAGAGTCATCTGAAATAGTAAAGTACCACGCGGGCGACAGACTCGATGACTTTTTTAGCAACAATAACTTGGGGAAGAAAAATTTCCTGGAACACCATTAAACTATCGATGTGTGAGTGGAGGACATATCGTCGTACCCTATGAGTTTTCTTTGACCATCACCAGCAAAATACATACAAATAAATAAATAATAATAAATGAAGAATTTTCTCGCTCACCCTAAGCATCTTTTGCCTCCGCTGCATAGTTTGGAGTAAAATTTTTCTTCTGATCCACAAAAACATACACACATACACATAAGAAAGAGGAAGGAGGGGTATACAAAGAGGGAGAGGGAGGGAAAGAAGTTATCTCCTCCAATAATGCTATAAAATCATAACTTTCTAAGTTGAGGCGATGGTTCCTCGTACTTCCCGAGTCTTGGCAATTTTCATCGAACCTTCCATCAAGTTGAAAGAATACCAATTTTCCACAGAAGTAGCATGGGCGCGATGCCTCTTCGGTCGATGAGCGGTAACCGGAACACGGCGTTCCGTGGGCCTTGATCGCCTCTAACCCGGACGGTCCGACGTGGCACCGGAACCAACGTATCGTGGGCCGATGCCTCCCAACGGTCCGGCGTGGCGGTCCGGACCCACAACGTGCTCAGCGCCTCGCCTCTAACAGACGGTTCGGCGGCCCCGGAATACGGCGTACCGTGGGCCTTGATCCTAACGGACGGTCACGGGCTCAAACGTATATCGTGGGCGCTAATCCGGACGGTCACGTGGCGACGGAACCGATCGTGGCCTTGATCCTCAACCCGGTCCACGATCCCACGACGATATGGCTGATGCCTCCCAACGGACGATCGGCGACTAAGAACCACATTCTGGTAGCCTTGATCGCCTCCTTGATCGCTTAGAGCGCCTCTTGATCATTCTTGATTGCCTCAAAGGACCCTCACTCAAGAAGGAGAGGAAAGGTGTGCCTCTCCCTCTCTCCTGAGAATTTATAGGGACAAAGGGTAAAAATCCCTCAAAAATGGTCAACTTCAAGAGTGTGGCCAGCCAAAGCATTTGTGCCTCCGACCCGCCTCGAAGACGGTCAGCTAACCCAACGTATGAGACAGGACAGAACCAACCCGCGAAAGCGAAGAAAGTCACCAGCGAGAGTGACAAGAAGTCATGGAAGCGAGCGAACCAGTGAAAAAGCCCAGTGAACAAGAGCCCAGAAGAAGTGCAAGCTCCATGAGCAAGGAAGCAAACTTAGTGGCATCAAGTAAGAAGAAGGAGGAACCAAGGAAGAAAGAAGAGTCCGAGGAAGAAGAGGAAAAACTAATAAGGAGGAAGAAGAAGCTCAGCTTGAAGATCCCAAACAAGGTCACACCCTTTCGACGGTCATCAACCATCCGCACTTTTACCAATTGCGTCTCACTCTACCAAGAATATTACAACGATCGTTGTTACATGCTATTTTCCTCTCGTATGCAATTCAGAATCTTATCGGGAAGACTACTCTCAACAGATACATAGTGGAAGCTTTTCTTGGGCGGTGGTTTTCCCTCTTTTGAGGTTTTCCACGTTAAAATTGCAGGTGTCTCTTGTTTCTTTAATCACCCTTATTGTGTCGACTAATCCAGACTAAACTTTCACTCTCATTGGTTTCTAGCAATATTTATTATAAATAATTAAAATTATAAAAAAGTATAATTAAATTTATAAATTTAGATTGATAATAAATTTTAGTCATTATTATTAGAGTACAATAAAATAAATTATTTAAGTTATATATATATATTACTTAACTAATTAATTTAAATTTTTAATTAAATGACTTATTTTATTATTATTTTAATATTTTATCTATTTAATTTATATTATTCTTAATTATTATTATAATATTTAATTAATGATATCATACTTTTAAAAAGTTTATGATATGTGTATGTAAGTATCCCGTTCTTCGTATCATTATAAAATACCTCATTAGCCTTACATCCTAATTAAATACATGACTTATACTATCATTAAGATAATGCCATCAACCTAAATCTAATATAATTAGTGATTTTAATGAGACTTACACACACAAAGTTCAAATCGTGACTAATAAATCTCGACTTAAACTTATAATTATGCTGGAAAGAGAATACCAACTAGAGCCACTTATAAGTAATTTTTAACTCATTTTATAGTAGTCTTAATTAACACAATATAAGCTAAATTATTTTTGATTAAGAATTGTCATGTGGCTGAGCTATTAGAGATAAGTATTATGGTAATTAGGTGTTAATGCAAACTCAAATGCTTGCTATAATTTAGCATCGTGATGTGAATGAGACTTTAATCTATATAATGACTCGTAAAGCTTTAATGCATTTATTTATTATAAATGAGATCTTACTTGGCGAATGACCTAAATATTCAAATCATTATATATACAGAAATGTTAGTGATATATTTAAGTAGGATATCACTTTTGATGTTATTACTTTAGAAATTTTGCAATACATCTTATATCGGTTGAGAAGAATTTGGTTGGAATGGATAACCACAAAAGAAACTTAAGTGGCTAATAAAATGATTAATCATGGCTAATCTAAACTCTAATATAGATAGTTCGAGTGATTTCATGAGCTAACACGATAAATTTGGACCTACTCCTAGTTACTATGGCTCATTTGGCTTGGTCAAATATGATCAAACAAAGTCAATATAATCATAACTTAGGTTCATTATGTATATTAGCATTGTGGACTTTTCTTAGACCCTATATGCTAGATTAAAGATTAAATCTAATGTCCACTAAATCTTAATCAAACTTGTTTAGCATAGTACAAGGTCACCTAGATAACTAAACCTTAATGCTTTTAATTAAAACTCAATTTAATTAATTTATACATAATTAAAGTTAATTAACTATTTCATTCTTAATTACCACCATTGCATAATAATAAAAAATTAATGTATTTTTTAATATTTTTTGTAATTATAGATAATATAACAATTTATTTACTAATAAATTATAAGGTTTCTAAACATGCTTTATCTATTTAAATACTTATTTTTTAAAACAAAACAAAAAATAAAAATAGTATAAAAATGAATATTAATGATTTGATTTGATGTAATCTTAAACCAAATGTTAGATCACAACAAGCAAACCAATATTAAATGTATTGATGTGCAATTTTCTTGTCATGCAAACTTCAATCACATATGGAGTATTTAATATTTTATACATTTGTGAGAAATTACTTTGTGGTTAGTGCTAAAGATATGCTCAACACAAAAACTAATAATAATGAAAATATAATCCCCAAAAATTCTCTCATAAATTTTAAGGCATATCAATATCTACAATTATCCATCATAAATTTTATATCATTGATCAGAGTCTAATATTTAGTTCGAAGGAGGTCAGATTCGAGTAAGAAGACAACATTGTATAGGACTTAGCTCGAATGGATCTAACTCATAATTGACTCAAAAATAGTAAATATTATAGAGATATTTACATATTATTATTGAAAAATAATATTTAATAAACTCTTGATTAAATAACATTTTGATTTAAAAACACCTTATTTAGATTTATACCTCTAATTATAAAGGTCATATTTATTTTTCATCAATATATATTTAAATTAAATGTCTAAGGTCCATAAAGTCAATTCGATGGTCTCCACATCAACAACAAGTTAGTTATAATTAATGCATTGTCTTCTAATTTGGTTTAAGGCTTAACCACATTGGTTCAAAAGTCAATGGGAGAGTTAAAACACTTTGTTTGTTCTATGTGGAATAGCTAAGAGAGAAACCTATTGCATGAGATAATGAGACCTATTTTTAGGCTATTATTGTGATATAAATCTTAAGAGGAAGAAACCTTCTCTTTCATATTATTCTAAATCTTTCATTAAGCATTGCCGTTATATGCAACCAAAAATTTTGAAAGGCCAATACTCATATATAAATATATATATATATTTATTTATTTTATTATTTTTAGAAATACAACGTTAAAAAAAAAAAATGTATTTGAATTACTTTATATTATTTAGTTGAAAATTCTACAAATACATAAATTTATTTTTTTTATTTGATAAAATAAATATAATATAAAGTATTTTTGAGGTTGTGGATGGCGGAGACCAACGGGGCGCCAGAGATCGGCGATAGAGAGGCGCTGATCTATATAATTCTGTTGTGCAATATATTTAAAATTCATCCACGAATTTCAAATATATCAAAATTTATCTATATAAAGAATTCTAAATATATTACATTATTTTAAAATTTTACTTTTTATCTTATCGAATAATAAAATTTTAAATTCTCTATATTTATATTATTTTATATTTTAAAGTATTCAAAACAAAGAGTGTCTTAATACAAACGCATCAAATATTCTCTTTGGATTATAAATTGAGCACCATGGCATTTCCACAAACAGGTAAAACGCACGTGCTTGTCCTGTCTCACAACTCACAGGTCCTGCTGCTTCTCCCCTCACCTTTCTCTCCATCTCCATTTCATCGCAGAAAACCAAACCAGCAATGGGAAATTGCCAAGCGGCGGAAGCAGCGGTCCTGATCCAACACCCAAACGGCCCGTCTGAGAAATTCTACCACTCGCTAAGTGCCAGCCACGTCATGGCCTCTAATCCCGGCCATTATGTCGCCGTCATCATCACCTCACGGCCTATTCCCAACTCCTCCGTCTCCGGCAATGATGCTCCGGTGAAGTACCTGAAGCTTCTCCGCCCTGATGGTACCCTCCATGTCGGACACATCTATCGCCTAATTAGCTTCCAAGGTTTGCCGTTTCTTCTCGATTTCCATTTTCTGATGCCCGATTAATTTTTCGTCCGGTTGTTGATGGAAACTGGGGATCGATCAGAAGTTCTTAGTGAATTTGCGTCGAAGAAGAAAGTGAGGCTTAGCAAATTGATTGTTGACTGCAAGGAAAAGAGCAAGAGCTGGGAGAGTAGAAGAGGCGGAGATCGAGCGGCTGAGTCCGGCGGTAGCTCGCCGCCGGCAGCGGTGAGTTAAATTAAAGCTTTCAATATTATTAATTATTACATGTGGCAAATATATATATATGAACTCTGTAGAGTACAAAGTTGGCACTTATGGCATTATTTATTTTGACTATATTTTGAAAATTTTATAGTAAAAAAGTTATATTTTTTAATTTAATTTGATTACTTATAATAACGATTAGAAAATTATAAATTTATTTTTATAAAATAAAAAAAATTATATACTCATTATAATTTTGTAAAATAATAACTTCTTATGTAATATTTTCATCAGTTTTTTTTTTTTCATGTAATTTTAATTGGTTCAAACAGACTTTTAGTATATTATTACATGCTTACATATTTTTTGTACTTTTTAATTCATATATAGAGCTACATATATAATGGAGAACCCTGTGATTTTTAATATAAAACGTTCAATTTATACCCTTTTGCATAATAAAATTAATTTATATGTTGTATTAAAGCATATTTTTGATAGGCCAAATATTAATTAGGTGCACAAGAAAAAAATAATTAAATAAAAGGAGCTTAAAGAAATTTTATTAAAGGTACAAGCACATAAAAATTAAACCCATTTTCAAGAAAACATTAAATAAAAGCGAGTTTTCAACATTAGCTTTTTTTTTTTTCTTTGGTAAGGGATTATATACATATGGATGTTCATAAAAAAAATGCTAATTTGTTTAGCATTTGCTTTGAAAACCCTAAATAAATTAGTATTGTTAATGAAAATACTCATTTTGTTTAGCTTTTTCTTATAAAACACTAAATATTAAAAGTCACTTAAGGCTTTGAGTGACCTATTGTTTATATTGACCCAAATTTGGGACTAATCAAATCTCTTAGATCAATAAGTGCTATTAGGACTTTATTGCGTGCTCATGTTTTGAAATTGCCTAAGAGATTATAGAAGTCGCCTTTATGATAATATCATCTTTATCGAAGATTTTGGCTACTCATTTTGAAGTATGCACTTGTTGAGTAGGGTTTAGACTGAAGGTTTGTTTGAGGTAATTGCAATGGTGTTAAAACATAATAATGAAGATGCTATAAAAAAGTTGATGTCTAAAGCGCTACGATGTGCATTACAATTTTTTTAATTTTAAAAAAAATCAGATCATGATTTTCTAAATATCACACATTATCGTGATCAAAAAACAACTTTACTAACAAATTCTTCAAAATTCAACTAGAATACAGTTTCTCAGATAACACTTGCCCCAAACACAACCTTAGTGAAATCACGTAAGATTGTCACTATAAGTACTTATAGGAGTATTTGTCCTCTCTCATAACTCAATCATGGCTTTTGTTTAGCAGACAATTGACACCAAACTTGCATGAATGACTTCATTAAGATAATTTATATATTTATTTTGTTATTTTTAAGTATATTTTGTGACATCAACTTTGTTAAATAAATCACTATTCATGCATTGGCATTAATTATTTTATAATTTTTTGAAAGAATTTCTGATAAAATCTATATCATCAAGATTTTTAGAGCTTTTCTATTTAAAATCTCTATAATTTCAATCTAATGTTTTTTTTTTTCTAAGAAGTTAATTAGGTCATCTATAATTCCTAATGAATTTTAATACAGGCAACAGAGGACGATGAAAGGCAATGTAGAGAAGGGGCTACCTTGCTCTTGAGGCAAGTTCAGTGGAGGCCAGCCTTACAGAGCATCACAGAGGTTGAAGGGAGTTGAGGCCGCCGGCAGTGTGATGATTTTACTGCCCTTTATCATATTAAAAGCTAATATTAGGTTTATATGCCATTATTGCTAGAATGAGAGAAAACTCTCTATTTGAGTTTTAATCCATTAGGTTTGGGAAAGCATTAATTCTTAATCCTTTGTACTGAAATGACCACTTTGAATTATAATTTGAGAAGATGTTCTTATAAAAGAAACAATTTTAATGTATGTTTAAATATAATCAATTTCTAAAATACACAGTTAAATGCATATTCATACTTAAGGCATCATCATTTCACAGTATTATATGTACATAAGTTCACATCTTTTTATATTTGAGTTATTTTTTTTTCCTATCCTCCTTACATAAACCATAAACTTTTTTTGAGCCCATTCATTCATTTAAAATTAAAAGATTCAAAACCATTATAAACTTGATTAAGAATTTAAACATAAGCTAAGATTATTTATTTAGATGTATCACCCAAAATGTAATTAATCATATGAATAATATTCTCTTCAAAAACCTATGTTTTAAAAAATAAAAAAATATTGATACAAAATTATAAATTATAAAATAATCTCCACTTATAAATATTTTTTTTTTCATAAAATTTTTAATGCATTTGGATAAGTTTGGTTGGTTTTTAAATTCTTTAGATCTCCTCTCTCAACTTCTTCCATGAAATTCATTATAAACTACTTCATATAAAAAGTATTAATAAATTCCATAATATTATTTACAAATTAAATTATGAGTCACACATGACCTCAATAATTTATAAGGTAACATGAAATTAGTGCTTGCCTAGATAGTTAGTTCTTTTTTAAAATAAACATCATAATTTGTTGCAATATATATATATATATATATATATATATATATATATATATATATATATATATATATATTTTGTTTTTATGTTTTTGCTATTATAATGATATTGCAAGTTAAAAAGAATATGTGAGGTTGGCTAATTGAATCAATAATATCTAGGAGGAAATTTTAAGGAAAAGGATGATGATGAGTAATCTTAGCCTAATGGTGAGAGGATGTTGCATGAACATTCTCATGTTGATGAAATGTGAAAGATCTCATTGTATTATTCCTTCATATGTTGGATTTAGTCTTATAGGGGTAAATAATAAGTGCATGCATTGATAGGGATTCCTTTATAATGATAGAGTGGATTCAGAGTATAAACTTGAATACAATTTTATGGTTCTTGAATTGAGTTCTCATCAAGCCTAGATTTGAGAATCTACAATACTACATGCATTTCACATATTCACCATTATAAGAGAGTGATAAGGTCATTACAATCAACTGATCATAAATGCTTATTTGTTTAATAATGGTAGAATGTGTTTTCCATGGACGGCATAAAACGATTTCATGATATAAATCATATCAAAAAAGATCGAGTTTATTTGTCTTATATATGAATGATAGTGCACACATAATCAAAACTAGATAATACAAAAATAAAAAAACATAATGTTTTTATATGAAATCTTATGAAGGGAAAAATCATGAGGTCTACTACTACAAAAAATAAATAAAATAAAATAAAAAAAATCTTCTAATAGCCGTCATCTTGCATTACACATCGTTGACCTTCCCCAAAAATTGGGGTGTCATTACAATGTAAATAAAAAACCCAAATTAGGGCTAATATCTTCTACAATAACATAACAAAGAAGTAAAGTGATGCATGATAACTGTAGAAGAGATTGAGAATAATTTTCATGTTCCTACTAAAGGGGAGAGAGAGAGAGAGAGAGAGAGTGAAACTTGAAGGAGATAGAGGAGGTGACACATAAAAATTGTAAATGAGGTATAATATGACATGGTCATAGATTTGCTTTAGAGGTGCATATATAATAACATCACAGAGTCGATTACAAATTTGAAGGATGATCATAGCTTTAACTTTTTGTTATGATTTAAAAGTTTAAAATATACCAAATTAGTAAAATTATGATCTATTCGAACATAATATTATGGTTACTATTTGAATTATGTTATGATATTCTTCATTCTTAGCAATTATTGATGGACATAATTATGGCATCACATCATTACAAATTTATTTCATGACATTGCATTTAGGCTAGTCCAAGCTTGATTCAAGTTGTACAATAATAGTTCTACAGTGGTCACCACCAACATATTAACCAAGCAACAATTTAAAAAGTTTTCAATGTCATGAATCCAACATGGTTGATGAGCAAAAATTATGATGGTATAATTAACATGAATAATTGTAAGAATGGTTGTAGACTACATTTGAGGCCATCCAAAAAAGGTGACATTAAATGTCCACCTTCTCAAAGGAATCTTTTGTCACAAATAGCTTATAACATAGAGGTCATGGAGGCTGCAATAACTCTAGGGACTCCAAAATTTACTAGAGAATTGCTCAAAATAAGATGAATCTCAAATAGGGGCATCATCACTATAATGTTTACTATAAGAGTTTTCTAGGGAACTCATGTGTTGATGATAGAAATAACAAAGCAATTGTTGTTCAATTAGAGTATATATTTCCCTTTTACATGTAAAGGAAGAGGTTGGCCCATTTGAAATGATAGAATTAACTCACTTTGGCTCACTCGATTTAGAATTCTAGTGTTTTTCAATTTGAGCATTTTTATAATAGTTGTAATTAGTGTGACCAGCCAATCATTTGAACAATTAAATTGAGACATCTAAAGTATATTTCATTTGAAATATTATTTGAATCAAATGATTTCCAATTTATTTTTTAATTGTTTAATGTTCACTCTTTGATTGATTTTTTGTATTTGTTTAAAAGGGGATTTTGTTATTGTCTAAAATTGCTAAAATTGTTATTTTCTCTAGATAGATTTATATTTTTTTTACATTTTTTTATAAATAATATCATCAATTTTATGACTATTAATATTGTTAAAATACAATCACCAATATTTTAATGCATTAAAATGCATATTAAAGTTGCATCCCATGATCCAATGAGAAGTGGCAAAATGCCAACCTAAATATACTTTTGCTTTAAGTTAATTCAAATGGGATTCCTATAAAATCAAAATTTTTAAAACCCTAGGGTATTGACTTCGAAAAATTATTTGATACAATAATTATTAAATTCAACTAATTCTAGTAAAATATATTTATCTTTCTCCTCTCGTGATTTAAGATATAAGCGATTATGAGGTGTAACAAAAAACTTAAAATAATGAGGATCTAATGTGAAACCTAAAGTAATAAAAAATCATCAAAAAGTATCTTATAAGATACATATAAGCATAGCTTCATTTTCAACATCATCTTCATCATCTTCTTCTTTAGAGGAAAATTTCATGACTATTTAATGATGAGATCTTGAACATAATAAAAAAATTATCACAATAAAAATGGAAGCTCATCAGAAGAGATTGAGATCTATGATGATGATCAGAAGACAAGCATAATGATAAA
This sequence comes from Cymbidium sinense, assembly GCA_021442155.1. NCBI lineage: Eukaryota > Viridiplantae > Streptophyta > Magnoliopsida > Asparagales > Orchidaceae > Cymbidium > Cymbidium sinense. Next base: position 107,382,322 of record CM038224.1, on the reverse strand, counting down.
TCTTAAGTGTAAAAAATACATGCAATGAAAAAAGAAGAGATAAATAATTCGTTTGAATAAAAGAGATTATAGATTTTCAAAATTAATTCCAAAAAGAAATGTTAGAATGTATCCCCAAGCATGATTTATGAAATTTTATATTTATTGAATAATTAATGTAAAATAAATATTTTTTACATAATAGGTATAAAGATATTAATAAAAATATAAGAAAAATTAGGGGATTTACATACATATCACATAATTCTTATGTATTTACATATCTAATACCTAAACTTCAATTTTTACATATATAGCACCCTAATCTTCAATATGCATTTTTTTAAGTATAGAAAAATATTAGATAAGTAAATATTTAATTTTAGATGTTAAATATATAAATATATAAAAATTGTGTGGTATGTATGTAAATCCTCGGAAAAATTAAGTTCAATTACTATTAAATATTATATAATAAAGTCCCTCAAGCTCCATTTGTGCAGGTTAGATCGCAGAGCCCATCGTGGCGATTTCGGCAGGTCCCTTCCCCGTGGCGAGTTCGAGGGGCCGCAGCTCGTATAGAAGCAAATCTTCTGATTGTTATCTGATACGGTGAAACGCTAGAGATGCAGATGGCTGCCACTCTCCGTCACTTCACGCCCACGCCCTACTTCCTCGTTTTCTTCTTCATCTGTCTCCCCACTTTCAGTTCAGCCGATGAGTTTGTAGGTATGCATTCCTGATGCGCCGTATCTTTCTCTTCTTCTCCCTTACTGTTTCCGCCTTTGACCTTTCTCGCAGTTGCCGCCCATCCTTCTCTTCTCCGTCTATCCCCTGGCCGGCCGGTGGAGAACTCTCCCGGCACCCGCACCGGCGCCGTCGTCACCTGCAATCGCGTCCACCTCCGCGGTCTCTCGAGGATCCGCGACCTCGACAGGTTCTTCCACGCCCTTAAGCTCACCGCTTCCGTGTCGCAAGGAGATGGTCTCTTCCGCATCCAGACGGTCGAACTCTGCCTCCATCGGTATCTTTCCCAATCCTTGCTCTACATTCTCATTTTGCGGTTTTGTTTTCCTTCTCATGTTCTCTCCACAGGAATTCATCTCTTGGGATCGGGATGTGCTCTGCTGGTCAGTGGCGGAAGGTTCCTAATAAGGATTCGTTCGTTCGTTCATTATCGCCGTTCGAGGATTGGATTCTCGATGTCAGGGTGCTACCGGATCCATCAAGGGTCGTCGAAGTGACAAGTGAGCTGAGTGAGTTGTAGGGTAATTTTATTTGTTGTTATGCTTTGTAGAAGAAAGAACTAAATGTTTGACACGGTTGACTTGTATTTTGCAGAATTCCTGCCCCATCGTGTGGTTTTTCTTGTTCTGGGGTTTTCCATTATGCTGATGGCTGATGCTCTGAGCGAGTCCATTACCTTCTACTATGGCAGCGCAATGACTATTGGCATCATACTTGTGATACTAATTGTTCTCTATCAGGTTAGGTTACATTAAAGCTTCCAAAGGGCATCTTGTTCACTTGGAACTTTTTTTTTTTTTTTGAGGAATGTTAGGAGCATTTGCTCAACTATATTGAAAATAGAAACGAGATGCAGAGAATGGATCAAGCTAAATACAAGGCAGCTTATTCAAAGACAGAGACAAAATGCTCCAAGGTGTTTCATCAGGAAAAAAAAAAAAATTCAAAAATTGTTACTTAAAAAACCTCTTAAGTCAAATGGGCTGAATGTTTGAAATTCAGAACAGCAGGTTCATATAAAAATCTGATAAGAGTAGCACAATGAGCTCCTTCCATTGTAAAAAGAGCTTGTTGAGGCATGATCATTATTGTTCCCAAAAGAATTGTTCAATGCACGTCACCTCCATCTTTTCCCATTCGACATGCTAACCAGCTTCTCTATGATACATAATATGACTTTCTACAAGAGGCCACACCATTCTGTAATAAGAAATGATACACAATAATACATACCATACACAGAACGAAAGAGGTGTAGATCAGGGCTCCAACCAATTGCTGCAAAATTTTCTATGTTCTCATTCTGTTTTCTTAATCTCTTCCAACTATGAGTTATATATTCTACTTGATTTGGTGAACTAAGCTTTGCAGTCCTTAACAGATAAATCATGTACTCTAGTGTTTCTCTCTTGCCATATGATTATCAGAATTTCCACCATTAAGATATACAAGTTTCACACCAAAAGGTTTGGATGGTAGGCTTGGCCAAATTGAAGAACTTGCATAATTAAGCATTAAAAAGAATAAAATTCCCAAAGGGAGCAGGTTATGGATAAACCACGTAGAGGAAGGACATTCTAAACAGTTTTTTAATATCCACGCCTTGAATGCATAACAAACAGAAATTATTGACAGAATTGTCCCTTTTTCCCAAGTTGCTAGTAGTTTTAATATTTAGACCTTCCAAGCAAGCTTTTCAAGTGTAAACAGAGAATTTCAATGAACACAGCTTAATCCACATTGTCTTGGGGCAATCTACATTAAGAGTATTGCTGAAAAAAACTCTTTAAAATTGGAAATCAAGCATAAGTTCTTTCATTTCAATAAAGGGGTTGTTTGGTTGGCTAAATTTGAAATGTAGTGTAATTGGAATGCAGTGTAAAGTGGAAGTAATGTATTTAAATTACTTTATGTTGTTTGATTGAATTGCTAAAAATGTAGGAGTTTACTTTTTTCTTATTTGGTAAAGACAGGTAATGCAAAGTAAAATATTTGTGGCTTTGACAACAGTGGATGGTGGTCAGCATTGATGGTATGTGGGTGATTGCGGGAGGATGACGTCAGTGGTTGGTGACCTGTTGTGGAGGTGATGGGCGGCAGCAGTGACCTGTTCGTCGATAGCAACTAGTAGCTGATATTAGCAAAGAATTTACGGTTTATTTAAAATCACTCATTTTGAATGAATTTTAAATGCATAAAAAATGAACTAGATGGTAAATTTAAAATTCATTGATGAAATGCAATGAACCAAGCTCTTGCAATTCTAAAATGAATGTAATTGATTTACTTTACACTACAATTACTTCATACCAACCAGCCCCAAAATCTTATCAACCCCACCACCAAGTATAATATTACAAATGTTAAGGTAGCACTTAATGAAATTAATTTAAATCAGTTGGAAATACCCATTTCCTTTAGTAATAATGTCAGAGTGACATTTGTAGGTAAGGGTAAAACAGAGAATGTATATTCCCTCAAATAATCCCAAATGGATTTGCCATCAATCAATTCATCAAAATATAGAGATATGTTATCCCCATTTCCAATAGAGAATCTAATTTGACTCTTAATAGAAGTAGTTATTTGATTCAAGTTATTTTAAAAATATGAAAAGTTAGACTGTTATAGATTCCAACATGAATGAGTGGCACTTTTCCACCAAGAATTGTGCAGAGTTATTGGAAAGAAAACTAAATTTCCTTTATTTTATTAGCCATGTTCAGTTTAGGACTTAAATAGCTAGTCCACTTTTCTTTTTAGGTCTTGCCATGGTAGAATTTGCGTCTTGTTGTTTCAATGATTATCAAACAAAAATATTTTATATATGATGTTAAATATTTGAATGATAGCTTTTGATATGCAAGTTGATCTGAACTAATGATATAGGTAGTTTCTTATAGAAACATTGCAAATTGAACTCTTTCAACAAAATAAATTATTTTCTGCACATCATCAACAATCCATAAATTGAGTATAAAAAAAAAAGTTTGATAATCATGAGGTTCAGATGAGTGGCTGTCAGGGGAGACTCAAACAAGAAACGGGAAGATAACTCATTTTAAACCTAAAAAGAGCAATAAGCTTTTCAATATTAGAAATGGCTTTAGAAAATAACACATTCAGTTTGTCCAAATAAGCTGACAAACCCACCATAGAAAGTTCCAAATTCTGTGAGCAGGATATCATTTTAAAAATAGTCAAAATTAGCTTGCTCTAGGAACATGAGGTCATCTGTAAATATAAGATGACTAATAGTACGCTATTATTATAATAGGCTTGAAAGAATTGTTTAGACAACATTCCTTGAAGCTAAAAAGTTCTTCCATATTAATGGTGAAGAGGTATTGTGAGAGTGGGTAACCTTGTCTTAAGTCATTTGTAGAATAGAGGTAAACACAAAGTTTCCCATTAACAATTACAGAGAAAGGAATTGTGCTAATACAGGCAACAGTCTAGCTGATAAAAGTGGAAGGGAAACCAAGAAAGGCAATTTTGAGTAGTAGTGAATCCCTGATAGCTCAACAATCAAAGTCATTGTTAAGATTCACTTGAGCAAAAAAGTAATTAGTGTCATACTTTTTTGGAAAAGCTGTAGTACTTTAGAATCCAAAATAATATTATAAAAAAATGTTCATTCCTTCCACTAAAGTAGCTTGGGCTGAGTTAATCAGGTTGGAAGTATAATCTCAAGTCTGCTAGCTAAAATCTTAGTTTTAACCTTATTGGTTTTACAGAAAGCTAAGGGTGGTTTGTAATTTGGGACTGTGCTTGCATTGCACATCTTTATGTTTGGGCAATAGTAGCATATTAGAAAAAGTTGGACATCATAGGAGTTTTAGAAGAAATACTCATATGGTCTTATGAATTGCGGGCCAATCATTTCACAATAATCCTTCTAAAAATTGACATTAAATCCATGTAAGTTAGGTGCTTTTTCATTACGTAGGGAAAATATTGCATTCTTGATATTCAAATCAGACACAGGGTTAATCAGAAGTTGCTTATTCAGCCTTGAGATACCCATCAGTTACACTCAACAACAAATGATTAAATATTAGATGAACTAACAAAGTGTAGATTATTAAACGGATTTTTGTAGAATAAAACATCCAAAGAAATCTCACAGTAAGTGGAGACAATGCCATGTGAGCTATGAAGCTCACGAATGGTGTTATGATTTTTTCTACATTTATTTTTTTTTTTAAGGAATTCCAGATCTTACTCACTTTTCACAAGCCAATTCACCTTAGCCTATTAAGAGATCCAATTATACTTTAAAGAGGATGCAGAAATGAGTTTGTCTTGAATTTTTTTTCCTTAGGTTAATAAGAAATGATATAAAGGGCCAATTTCTAGATTATTGAAAATTTTGATTTGTTCTTCTCTGAATTTGATAGGTAAGGAGGCAATGTTGCTAGAGCTGTTTCATATAGCATTTTAGGTTGAGTTTTTGACCATTTTTTGTTTCTGTCATAGAATCGAGATAGGGTCACCCTTGACAAAAGGTATCCCAAGCGTTGTTGTTAACATCATTAAATCCAATGCAATTGCTTCATAAATTCTTATGAAAGAATCTATGTTTTAAATTGAGGACTAACTTAAACTAATCCAAATTCCAAAAGTTTGTTATTGCATAGGATGTCAAGATTGCATGATAAAGCCAATAAAGTAAAGAATCATATTATCTTTGTTGCCAATCATCATCTCATCCAAAACTGGCATGGTCAGTCACAATCATCAGGTCCCTTTCTTTGCAATGTGTGAAGCTAATTGCATTTGTTTGAATAATCTCTCAACTTATAATAAGTATTTTATCATATTATTTGATTCTGTTTTATCATTTAATATAAATAAGTTATAGATCATAAGGAATACCGACAAGATGCTATAGCATTATCCAATTGAAATTATAATATACAATTACTAACGTGAGCATTGAAAACCTTCAACTAAGCAAAAAATCCTCATGTGCGGTGCTACTTTCACATTATTCTTTTGAGCAATTATGTGCAAAAATAATTCAATCTAAAGATCACAACTTGAACAAATCATAAAATTGTCTGGTGCTAGTTTTGCTTACTTGATTGTTCCAATGGTAAAAGGTTTTTCTTCTGCAAGAAGTTTGGCATTGTTAGAGGGGTTTTGATTCTTAAAAGCACAGCTCAACTTGAACAAATCATAAAACTAAATGACTGAACGTGGAGATCCCCTGATATTTCAGGAGGATTGTTTGACCTTCGCTCTGTTAATAAAAGCATGCTATCTTTTTTACTTCTCTTTTTGCCGACTTCTTCAAGACTTAAATTTTATAAAATAATTCCTAGTGATTTGCTGATACAACTAGTCAAACACCTGCTTAACAATCTTCTTGCGTTTATATATAAGCTTGTCATAAAACAATGATTTAAAATGGAGGCTTGCTACATGTGATTGTCATAGAATTTTGGGATGGTAAAATTGTTTTTTGAGAACAGTCTCAATTCATAGGACATTAAAATTATTTGGTTTACCAATTCTGTTAATTGCAGTTTGTATAACTTGTTTTGTTGATCTCTTTTTGTTTTATCAGGAATGAAGTGATCTAGAGAATGCTCTAAATGTTTAATTTTCTATGCTCTGCATGCAGGGTATGAAGCTGTTGCCAACAGGTCGAAAGAGTTCACTTGCTGTAGTCATGTACTCATCCATTGTGAGCATCAACTATGATAAGCTGCATAGCTTACTTTTCTTTTTTAGCTGTCCAGTGTCAATTGCATAGTTGCACTATAAATATTATTTGATTTTAATGTAGGTTGGTGTTGCAGCCTCTCTTTTACACTACATTTCTGTCTTACTGCGGGCAGCACTTGTTGAGATAGGAATCTATGAGGATATGCATAAACCTGTATGTAAGTTTCTTTGTGATTCTTTCATAGCCTTTCTTCTTAATGATCAATTGGTATTTTTTAAATTAGCTATTAATTTCTCTGCTTTGTTTGGTAGAGGACTTCAAAGAAAATCTGTGTTTGTTATGTTAACATAAAACATATTTTTCAATGTATGCTTATTAATTTCATATGCTCTGTTTATTGATGTCATTAACCCTGTCACTTCTCGCAGAACAACTGTAAAGCAATGGTCAGCATGAACTTTTTACTGAGCATTTTATAACCAAATAAGTATTGTTGCCCATCATTCATAATTCCAATTTATGATAGTCTTATTGTATTTAGCAAATGCTCCATACCTTTGAAAATTAGTGTGACATCAGCGCAAGTCTGCAAGAGCTATTTTGTTGGAATTTATAATTTTGTAATAATATTATACATTTTTCATTATGGATGATACAAGTTTATTGATGTGGTGGCTGTAGGCTAAGGCAGTGGTTTTTCCCATTATTTAAAACAAAAGGAAAAAAAAAATAGTGTGTTAGATTTCTGCTTAATTCCTACTTTGCATGGTGTGATATATATTCTATGTAATTTGGGGGATTTGTTTTTGAGGGATTAGCATGCAGCCTTCTTAGATGGGCTTGCCTGTGTGTGACCTTAAATTGATATTTTGTGGATCTGAAAATTTAAATTGGGAGGTTGTTGGTTTCATTGATTATGAGATTTAAATTAAATTGTGAATTTATTTTGGGAATTAATTTAAGTTTAAATTAAGACTAATAATGTGTCAACCTTATCTATTAGCCAAAGTCACGTGTATTCTATAAATAGTGGATCAAGACATGCAATTCACAATTTTTGGCTTGAATAAAATTTTTCTATTCCAATTTTCAGCTTTGTGAGTGCTAATTGGATGTGGGATTTTTTTCTATTGCGATATAAATATGACTACTTAATTTTGTGGAAGTAAAGTACTTGTATATGTGAGGTTTGCTTTTTTCTTTACAATGGTAATTTTGTTATTTGCTTATTGACTAATTTAGTGCTCTTAATTTTTGTCAAAAAGGATTCATTGAAAATTTGATTTTGTGGAAAACTAATTTGTTTGTCTATTTATTTTATTTGTTTTCAAATTTTGCTTAAAGTCTCAATATATTTACCATAATTTCATCATTAATTAGCTTAAACCTAATATTGATTATTTTCATATAAAGAAAGTTTCTAGTAAACATAATTTTTATATGTTAGTTGCATTAGGAATCCTAACTTTTGAGTAGTTTTGCATCAAATTAGTAGAGTTTTATAAGATACAAAATTTTATGATACAGTATATGATCTTTTGATATTGGAAACGTTATTTGTTATCCAGAGTATTTAGTATATTTTAAATATCAAGGTCTGGGATTGAGTTCTCAAAAGAAGCTAGGACATAAACATGTTAAATGGATAAAATTTTGTATGAATATTCCTTTTGTCTTTAAATATTATGCTGATTGACACCGCATTAGAAGGGGCAACTAGATATTATTCCTTTTCAAAAGAAAAAAAAAACAATTAACAGGAATTACAACTAGAAGAACATCCAAGAATCTTTAAGATAAGGCTCAACTAAACTGGATCACTAAGTAAAGAATGACACAACACTATAATTATTCGGCAAAACAATTAACAAGAGACTATGATATAACAATGTAAAGGATTGCACCAGTCTCTGAATTAGACCAGTAAAACAGTCGAATTTAGCTTTGTTATTGAGCTCAACTCCAAGGTAAGATCATGATCAGATGCAGGAATGTATATTCCCATGACTCCTATGGTGAGAACCAATCTTATGGATTCAATAAATGCTATTTTGGTTCTTCTTGAGTTGATCTGGAATGTCCCACCTCCATAGCAATGATTTCCAACAGCTGGACAACTTTGTTTTCTATTTATGCTGCTGTTATCGAAGTTGTGTAAGCTTGGGTCCTGTAGTGAATTCAAAGGGAAAGACAACATTAGATATCTGCTGCAATATAAAAAAAAAATTTAAATGCTAAGGGTGTGGAAAACAGAGAACCTGAGGTAGTAGTAATTTCCAATGCAAACCCACTGCCCTTGCTAAATTTCTGAATACTGGTAGACTTGAATTCAGCAGCCTCTGTGTTCCACAAATAGTTTGTTGCATTCAGTGATGCAAATCTCTCTTTCCTTAATAAGTAATAACAAGAAATAAGAATTAGGTAGTTTACTGTTTTAAGGAAAATTGCAGCAAACTATTTCAGAATTTTTGCTAAAAACAGAAAAAGAATGACAGTCTATCTTGGTTTTATATGTTACTACTCCGAGAGTTACCAGTTTTAAAAATTGCCTTGGACTTTAACCGAACAAAATCTGGAATTCTAGCAAAACAACACCTGTGGTTCTTCTGATGATGATTCTTGATTCGGAGAACTCACGAACTGGATGAGTTTCACCTCCTGCCAACCCCAAATACAACAATCTTGATGTTCTTTCTATTGGATCCTCTTGGTCAGATTCACGAATAGCATTTTAGCATCCTCCCTGATACTGCCCGAGAACCTTCCAATCCTAACCGTGGCCTGGAATTCCCTTCCTGCTGGAACCTCCATGGAAAAATACTCCAAACAACCCACAATAATGCTAGAGGTAATGGATTATCAATCTTGGCAAAGTCTTGGATCTCACTATGATTTTCCCCTCACTTCTTCCTACCCAAACCTAAGGAATCCACCTTAGGACTAGGGAATCCACCCTAGAAAGCTATAGGATATCCTAAAAATTAAACTCAAGCAAAAGACCCGTACTCCCTCCCAAAAGGTGTATTTATAGATTCCTAAAGAAAATATTCTTCTATTAAAAATTAACCCATGAGGGATGAACATTGGCCACTATACGGTGGACCATGCCATCCTAAAGTTTTAGAGCCTATGTTTAGAATTACATGTTTGGGTGTTGCTTAATATTTGGGTTGAGACAAAACTAGTGCATGATAGGGAAAATATTTTTTGCCAAGTCTGAAAAGAGATGCAATACGTCAGTTTTATAATGAAAGACTTGCCAATTTGCCAAGGGTGAAAAATATTACACATGATTATATACTTATTTAACAATTTCATATAAACTTTTTGAGAATGATAGTATGGACTATGTCCTAGGTTTATCAAGAACAGTTAAAAACATGAATCTTTTTTTTTAGTGCCAGATCATTTTTAAAAATGAAAGGCTTATTTCATAAATTATATGGTATCATGAAATAGTTGATGCATATTATATTGCTAAACTTTATTTTAATAAAATGGTTAAATTATATGATTTATTTAAACCATTTAATTTTGATCATCAACAACAACAACTACTACTAGCCTTTATCCCACTATGTGCAGTTGGCTACACAATTTTTTCTCCATTGTGTTTGATTAAGTGTCATATTCTCATTCAAGTCTATGGAAATAAGAACATTTTTTATACTTCAGGTCTACCTTACTATTTATTTTGATCATAAAAAAATTAAGAAGAAAATGGAACACTGCTTAAATTTTCAAGTGCTTATCATCTACAAATTGATGATAAGATTGTAAGTGTTAATAAAAAGCTTATGGAATTTGTTATTGTGGAAATTCTAAAATTAAATTTGGGATCATTGAAAACTTAAGCCAACATGCCATAAATTTAGGAAACACTTCGGTAAATTACAACCAACATTCTATTAATTCTATAAATCACTCCACCTGCTATCTTGCATAATGTTAGCCATATAATCAATCAAACAAAAAAGCCTGTTACTCCAGCAGTCTGCTAGCTTGCAGATTCACGAACTGCTCCTGTAGCTTACCAACTTGCAGCCTCGCTAGTTGCTCTAGCAGCCCTCTAGCTGTACACATCACCTTGTTCTCACACTGTGGCTTCCATTCCGAGCTATTGTGTGCTAGCTACTTGTTACTTATTGGGGAATAGATTTAAATCTTACATTCAATTCATACTTAACTGCAATTGATTAGGCTAATTTTTATCTTATTTTTCCTTCTTTTATGCGGTCAAGTATGGTTTATTTTTAACTTATAATTTTTATTATATTGTAGGCCCACTAATTGGGCTTTTCAGCTCTTATAAAATTTGTACCCTTTCCACCTATTGAATTATGAAAAAAATGTATTATTCTTCTACTGTGTTTTACAACAATTATATTATTTGGTAGATCATATATCCTTTTGGGATTTATACTTTCTATAATTGAGTTTCATATAAATCATTTGTTAATAGGTATACTGCATTTGCTTCATCATTTTTATAACGTATGAATGATCTGCATGAGGATATTACAAAAAACTGGCAACTAATTATGATAATTACAAGTTTCATGTTGATGTGAATGAGTGGTATATGAATTTAACCTTAGTGATAAGGTAGTCGTGTGTCTAAATTTAGAAAAAACTTCTATTTGGAATTTTTAAAAAGTTGATGTCGAGGATGGTGTAAATTTTTAAAATTGTGCTATACATTAGAATCAATGTTTACATAGTGAAAATTTTGGCATACATCTAATTTTTAGTGTCTGATTTGATCTTATTTTCTGAGCTGACTATCAATTCTTTGAATTATACTATTTTTATTTCTTTTCTGTGTGTCCACATCTAATTTGTCTTATATGTAGTTTATTCCTGAAGCTATTTTAGATTATGAGATTGTGCTAAATAGTATTGGGAAAAATTGATGGCACAGGCTGATATAAAAACTGTGCCCAAAATGATTTCGTGTCATCTAAACTGAAAATAGATCAATTTTAGCTAAATTTTCAACCCATGGTTTAAGATTTCAAATTATTGTGGTTATAGTTTATTGTAGTTAGTGGTAAATTATTCGGACCTATCATGAACTGTTGTTAAATCAGACTATTACTTATCAAACCACAATACAGTACTATATAAAAGTGTTTAGGTTTTCTTACCTTTGGTCTTGAGGCTTTAAACCAGCTCAATATTTTACTTTTATCAGTTTTCATTAGTTTTTTTATCGATATCTTCTTGCTCATCATTCCAGTCTGTAAACTGAGATGCTCAGTCTAGTTATAATTTGCATGCTAGTGTTGTTTTAAACTGTTATTAGCAATGATGATTTCTGTCAGTCACTGAGCAATTCTATCTTATTTTTTACTGTCGTTCACAGCTTGGTATACTCCTCCTAGTTTGTCTTATTCTAGCTGGAGCATGGTTTGGGTATTGGGGTGTTCGCAAGCTGGTTCTGACAGAAGATGGTCTAGTAGATACTGATGTTGCTTATTTTGTTAAATGGGCAGTCCGAATTTTTGGTGGCATCATGATCCTTCAGGTAATTTCTTTATATTTTTCTTTATTTTGTTTTGTTATCCTATTATATGCTCATAGTGTCTAAACTTTCAGCTATCATTCATCGACTAAACTATTTTGATTTCTGCAAAAGAAGCATTTGTTGTTTCCTCGCTTGACTTTTTCCATTTGCAGAGCTCCTTGGATGCTAGTTTGGCTGCACAGGCACTAATTATTTCTATTATAACATCTGCTGTGTCAAGAGCACATTGGAAATTGACGTTTTTGCATCGCTTGATCAGGTAAGCATGTATCTTGTGGTTTATCACTTTTTAAAGTAGTTTTAATCTTAAAGGATCATCATCATTATTATCATTATCATTATCAACATGATTTCAATTATTGTTGGTTGGTTAATCCTTCTCAATTCATTGTTGTTAGGAACTAAATCAGGGCAAGCTACTTTTGGTATTCATCTTTACCACTCCGTTCTTGCCACATTAATGATATTTGCATATTGTATTAGTTCATCTACTGCCCTATGCTATATAAGTGCCCAAAAAAATTATTTTACTCTAAAATTATCTTTAATCTACATCTTGTTAATATTACATTATCATTTTCCACAATTTCATTACACATTTATCTCAATATTTTATGTTTTTTTTCAAGCTAAATTAGCTGCCATTTTTTTCTTATTACTCAACCCTTGAGTTTTTACAACATGGCTAGTTTGATTATTAGTTTATATAACTTTCGTTTGCTTTCTTTATGTTCACTTGTATTGTCTTATCTTGAATCATTTTTCTATTTTAACTAACCATACATGTCATTTAGGTTTCAATTGGTCTTTTGGATTATTGACATGTAATAGTTATTTTCAATATTACTAAGGTTCCACATCATATTTACATTATTCCACTAATCATAAGCCCCTTGTGTTTTATGATAATCATCCCAACATTTGGCTTGCATTAGAAGACATCTCACCTATTATGTTGATGTTCAAATAGTATTCGCTTGTGTTAGAAGACATCTCACCTATTATGTTGATGTTCAAATAGTATATACTAAGATACTTTTCTTCAATATCTTTTGTATGCTTCTACATAACTAATACATAAAGATAATGTACAAAATTTTCATTAAATTTACTAATGCAAGTTAATTAGTATTATGTGGCTAAAATTAGTGATTTTTGGAGTAATTGATCAATCTAATTATTCTCTTAATTTCTTTCACTTAATTGTTATGTCAATTTAAATTATTAGATATACATATTTATTAATTGTAAGCATTTTACGCATTCATGCATCATAGATGAGCATGAGCCATCAATTGTGCTCCATTTGTGGCCTAACGATCCCACTCTGCGAGCAGCGAAATTTTAAGTAGGACACTCTTAGCCCGAGAAACGCTGATGTCGAACCGAGCAAACCCTTGATGTAAGAATACTCGGAGAGCTATGTGATGACTGAGGATACTCGATGTATCATTTTTGGCCTAAGGAAAAATCCCACTTTGTGAGCTATAAAAGTCCTAGTAGGAGATCCAAATACTTTTCGCCACACTTGGTCCGAGAAATTGAGTTAGATAAGCTACTCTCTATTTCGACCGACTCTACAAGATCTATAGTGTAAGATCAACACCTCGTGAGGTCGGCGACTAAACTCTAAAAGGCTAACTTTTTTATTTGACAACAAAAAAGACCAACACTCCATGCGGTTGACGACTCTAGTGTAAGACCGACACCCCGTAAGGTTGACAATTACACTGAAAAAGACTGGCTCTCCTAGTTAGCAATTAAAAAGACCGACACTATGTGCGATTGATGACTATAGTATAAGATCGACATCTCGTGAAGTCGGCAACTAAACTCAAAAAGACAAACTCTTCTAGTTGTCAACAAAAAAGACTAATACTCCGCAGTTGATGACTAGAGTGAAAAATCAACATCTCGTGAGGTCGATAACTAAACTTAAAAAGACCAATTATAGGGTTGGCAACAAAAAAGACTAACACTCCTTGCGATTGACGACTGTAGTGTAAGACCGACATCTCTTGAGGTTGACGACTAAGAAAAAGACCAATTCTTCTAATTAGTTGATTGCTCACGAAAAATGCTTTTGAAAATCTCCGCCATCTTTAAGGGATGTTTAGGGAATTTGTTCTTCATAAGGAAGATTGATTTATATTCAATCAGATTTTCCCCAACAGTATGTTAGGGTTTATTTAGATCTGGGTTGTACTTCCTATGAACGCAAACATTCATAGTTAATTATTCCTTGTAATGTAGTAAGAGGGCACCTCGATTAAGGTTGGAAATAAATCTCTGGTATAAATCAATGTCTAGTGGTGTGGATGACTATTTAAAAGGAAAAATGAGGGTAGTCTCAATCGAGATCTCATGATTCCATCATCTTGGAACTGTCGTTATTCCAGTCTATCAACATCAGAGGGCTATTAGCTATGATGTTTAGGGAGTCTGATTAGTAGTCATGGGTTGTCTCATTCTAAAAATCCTGAGTAGATTAGAGTTGTTGTGCAGGTGTTATTGTGAGTGTAAATATTTATTAAATTATTTAGGCTAAACTTAATTTATAAGTTTATTCAATAACTCAATTTTATAAAATCTGCATTACATAAGTATGTAGGACTTATATCCGTGGGAATGCCATATTGATTAAGGTTGAAGTCTGCATTGCAAACATGCATATGACTTACATCCATTAAAATACCATATGAATTGGACTTACATCCCTTTGGATTGTCGTTTTAAGAATTGAGATTCATCCCTTGGAATGCCAGTTGAATTGGCGTTCACAGCAAAACGATGACGACTTACATCCTGGAATGCCATCAAGTGTTGTATTGCGATGTATAGACTTATATCCATACCATATTCAATGTGAGTGATGTTTGCTTCAAACATGATATAGACTTACGTATGTTTTGAAAGCTAATGTTTAGTATATAAAATTCGCTTTGCGAATGACAAGCGGACTTACATCCATTAGAATGCCATAGTTGATTGATTAAAGTTTGCATTACAGACAAATATTGGGTTTACATTCATTGGAATGCCAAATATCATTGAACTTATATCCTTTGGAGATTTTGTGTCTATTTGAAAGTTTGTGTTAAGTATTGAATTCCATCTTGTAAATATGACAGGACATTGGCTTATATTCGTCGAAATATCCGAGTAATTTTGTGATCACTTCATAATTAAAATAACCAAATATCGTTAGCTTGTTTATTTGTATTTGAATACATGACATTATTTATTCGATCGATTTAAATGATCGACAATTATGGAATTTTATTAAATGGTTATTAATTCCACAGGATTCCTATATGAAGAATCCAAATTCATTAATGTGTTAAATTCATTTAGAGACTTAATCACTTAGGATTAAATCTTTCAAATATTTGAGTTTAAGTCTTCCATTTAGGCTTTATTATTTTAATGTGAAAATACTAGAGAATGATTGCGTGTGATTTTAATTTAGACGTCATAGGTAGGGGTGTGAACGAGCCGAACTCTTGTTCGTGTTCGGCTCGTTTGAAAATTTCTTTTATTGTGTTTGGCTCGTGTTCGAAATGTCTCAAAATTTCACCGTTCGTGTTCGGCTCGAATTGTTCGAAATGGCTCGAAATGCAATAATTCGAAAAATCTGTAAAAGGGATGATTCGAACTTGGGCCAATCTTTTACATAACAAAAGTTTTAACCACTGAGTTTAAATTTATATATATATATATATATATATATATATATATATATATATATAATAATAATAATAATAATAATATAATATAATATTTTATTTCAAGTTAAATCAAGTAAACACCAAAGGATTGTCATTTTACGTTCGCTTTATAAATCGAGGAAATATTTGTCGTCGACTTTGTTAACTAATAAAGTTTAACACGAGTCGCAACAACAAGCTTTTTTTCCATAAATATAGGTCGATTTTATTTAATAATTAAAGATGAAATTTTGACAACATAATAATTTAGCAGTGCTATATTTTACAAAATTTAGTGCAATGCAAATCTTTTCCCTTCTGGATCCAAGATCATCGGAGGAAAGATTTTTCATCTCACATCGGACCCAAGATCGACGAGGTCTTCGTAAATTTCTTGGTCAGATCTAAGATCAATAGATGTGGGTATTTGAATTTTAGGACCTGTAATTTACTTAATTTCTAGTTAAATATTTTTTGATTTTGGCAAAGTGACGACTTATAAATATTGCAATTATTTTTTGGCTAAATAGAGCGCTCGTGCTTTCTCTTGCTTTAGATCCAAGATTGACGAAGAGAGGTAATTTCGTCTAGCACTGGATCCAAGATCGGTGGAGTCCTTCAATTTGACCTTTGGGAGGAAGAAGTTAATTATAAAAATTTTATTGCCAAAATTTACCTGAAATTGGTGCTTCAAAAACCATTTTTTCATTGTTGGACGAAAATATCCTTGTTTGGCCTTTCTCTAATATTTAAGGAAGAGAGGGTATTTTGGGAATTAGGATTTCTATTTGCTACGAAATAAACCAAGGCTCGGTCAGGGCATCAAGGCTGATTGAAATGCATGATCAAGGGAGTCGGCTTCAGCTCTTCTTAGGTGGGGAGGGGATTAGCTAGGGATGGCGGTGGCCGAGGATGGTAGCCGCACGGCGACAACCAAAGGGAGATCTCGCTCCTTCCCTTTCTCTTAGTCTCCCTTTTTTTCGGTTTTGGGTGTGTATCTCCTACGTGTATCGACCGATCCTCTTCTTATAGCCCAACAAGATTCAACCATTCTCACTCCTTTCCCCATGCGGTTGTATTGACGTGGACAGTGGGAGCGGTTGTGGTTTTGAAATTTTTTAACTTTTTTTATTTTCTGGTTGCAAACATTGACAAATTAAGGTTAATTATCTAAAGAGGCGACTAATGTACACTGCGACTGTGTATGGAAGGTACCCTCATTTGATCAGTGACTTAAGATATTCTAAGTCATGGATATAATTATGCAAACATTAAGCGAGTAACTACTCAAAGAAGTATATCAAACTCACCATTCTAACCCGATTCTATATGAAGGTTATCTTCTGTGATTAGTCTCTAAATATTCTAAGTCATAGGCGGAGTATTCGTATCAATGAACGAGTATCAAATTGAAGATTATACATAATCTCGCAATGCTAAAGTTACTGTCCAAGGAAATTCTTTCCATTAATTGATGGCTCAAAACATTCTAAGTTATAAGTCAATTTATTCAAATAAGCGAACAATATGCTAGCGAGTATGCATAGATTAGCTATGCCGGATCAATTATCTTGAGAAGATTCTCTCAAATATTTGACATCTTAAGTGGAGTTATTCGCGTATCAACGAATGAGTATCAATGTGAAGAATATGCATAAACTCGCAATGCTAAAGCAACTACCCAAAGAAGTTCTTTCCATTGATTTGTTATCCAAATATTCTAAGTTATGAATAGGCTTATTCGCGCATCGACCAATTAGTATCAGCTCAATGACAAAACATTCATTCAGAATTATTCAGTAAAGAAATAAATTCAGCCACTACTCAAATAAGTATACTCGACTAAAAATGTACTTGTGATTTTCATTTCATATAAAATATTTTTATAATTAAGCGAGTAAAATACATGCATCTTATTTGTTAAAAAAAATTACAAAGAAATGGAGGAATGGATATGTCAACTTGAAATGCCATCATCGTCATCATCATCTGAATCTATGAGTGCGAGTATATTTGAGAAGTCCAAAAATTTGGCGTCAAAGTGACCGTGTTTTACCAAATTGGCGATAACAAAATGGGCATTGTCTTTAAACTTCTGTTGTAAGAGCTCTTTGTACTCATTAGAATAAAAAAACTCAGCGAACTCGGCTTTTCTCTTCTGAAACTCTTCAATTTGACGTGAGAGTTTCTTCTCCAATTCTCTCTTCTCCTTCACAAGGTGAGTAAGCTCCAGGGTCACTCTCTCTTTCTCCTCTTCTTTGCGAGCAGCCTCGGCCTAAAGTTCTTTGTGCCTGGCTTCGAGGGATATTAGCTTCTTCTTTATACTCGCTAGATGGGACTTGCTCGCATAAGCCTTTTTTCCTTCTTTTGAAAAATTTGTGGCAGACCTCCCATGTTGACTGCCACTCTATCTCTTGACCGATCATGATAGCATGCGGCAGGCGAGCATTAGGAAGGTCGCCCAAAAGATCATTGAGATCTTGCGAGAAGATGGATGAGCCGATCTCGTAGGTTTCATGGGTGGGCTCACACGAGTTTGGTGTATAATTATTCTCCAAGCTTTCGTCTTGCTCGTCCTCCACAAACTCGTTGCTTTGTTGGCAACTGCGTGGAGTCAAGCTCGCGACACTTTTTCTGAACTTTCTGGGCTGTACTCGGCCCTGCTTCATTAGCAACCTCGGTGGGAGTTGCACTTGGCTCTCCTTCCTTCTCTTTCTCCTTGCCAACCTCGAGAGTAGTCGGTCCTAACTGTCAACCACTCACCCACCAATATCACGCTCGCCTTCTTTGAGGAACTGGAGAATGTCGTATTAAGCTTGGGGTAGGAGTCCCTGAATAAGTAAGAAAATAAAAAAATAGAAGAATGAGTCGCCAAAGGTATAAAATAATTAGTGACTAGAAAGGAGAAGTATTTATCAAGAGCAGCGGAAACCTGGCTGATGCGAAGATAGAGAAATGTTCAGGCTACGACCCTACAACCCCGCCATAATCTCTTCCTGCGCACTCGGCTTATTGAGCTTAGTCTCCCTAATCGGCTGGTAGGGAAGAGGAACAGTTGACAACGACCACTGGGATGCGCTTCTCACGAAAAGAAGCTGCGAATGCCACTTCTGCACCTTATTTTGTAGATCGTGAATTTTCAGCAAAGTCTTTGAAAATTGCATGGTTCTGTTCTGGTGGCCTTTCACCATGAATTCTCGACGGAAGAGGTCCAAGCTCCACGGAATGCCCTCTTCTCGCAAACATAGGATGAAGGAAGTGATGCTCAACACCGAATTAGGAAGGATTTGGGTGGACAGCACTCCAAAGAAATCAAGGATGTCAATCCACACTCGAGAAGAGGAAGTCAGAATCTATTTTTTAAATGGGCGAGTGGAATATATAACTCGTGCATCTTGACCAAGTTGAGGCGCACGCTCTTCTCGACCACTCGCACAGTAAAGTTTAGGGTGAGGTTTAGAATTGATTCTTCAAAAAACATATATTTGGAATACAGTATGTCGGCCTTTTTTGTCTTTTAGTTACTCCTACTCTATCTTCACTCTGTGCTATTATAATTGTGCCAACCAAATGTTATAACCTAAAGAGATTGGTCATGATTCAAATTTGGTTCAATCTCAATCATCGTGAGTTTATTTGGTTTAGTTTGAATAAAATATTTTTAGCTTGTGTTTTCTCATTTAGGCCCAATTGAAAAAAAATCTCTATTCTTCTGCATTTATTAGATTCCTAATTTAGGTATGAGGCTTTGTAAGTGCATGCTTCTCTGTGGATATTGCTTGTTTTTCCATATCAATCTAGTTAATCAATCAACATTGTTGAAGAAATGTGTTTGATCATTTGTTGCTTCTAGCAGATAAATCAGGGTCGATGTTTACCGCAACATACACATCACACTAAAGAATATAATCGTATTGATTGTGCACCCTAAGTTGTGCATAAACCCTAAGGAGTGTAAATATCATATGACGTTAAAACACATGCTTATGACATTATCAATCGTCACTCTAAGAGGGTGCTAACATAGCATGTGTCAAAAAATGTGCTAAGGCGTCGATACACTCTAAAGGATGCCAATCTCCATCCCAAAGGTAGTATCAAACTAAAAAATGTTGTCATGTTGATAGGCCTCATCTTACCATGAATCAAATTAACTATACAACAACAACAACAACGAGCCTTTATCGACTAAGTGGGGTCGGCTATATGAATCCTTCGCCTCCATTGTGTCCTATTATGTGTCAAATTCTCAATTCAAGTATACCAAGGTCATTTTTTATACATCTTAACCAAGTCTTTTTAGGTCTACCTCTACCTTTCTTAACATGCAAAAATGCATCTACTCTCCTCTCATCTGGACGGCCGACGGTTTATGTGGCCAAACCATTTAAGGCTACTCTTTCTAATCTTATTTGCCACCGGAGCTACTTCAACTTTTTCCCGAACTTACTTATCTCGCATTTTATCTCTAAGAGTAAAGCCACTCATCCACCTGAGCATCCTCATCTCTGTAACACTTAACTTAGTCTTATGCTTCTCTTTTATGGCCAACATTCTGCACCATAAGTCATTGTAGGTCTTATCACCATCTTATAAAATTTTCCCTTAAGTTTAAGTGAAATTTTTCTATCACACAATAGACCAGATGCATTCCTCCACTTGAACCATCCAACTTGAATTCTACTAATAATATCTCCATCTATTTAACCATCATTTTGAAAAATAGAGCCTAAATATCTGAATCGCTCACTCTTATTAATGACTTGTTCACCTAATGTCACAACACTATAACTTCTACAACTAAAACTATACTCCATATATTCAATTTTAGATCTACTTAAGCGAAAACCTTTAGACTCTAATGTTGACCTCCATGATTCAAGTTTCTCTTAGACTCTCTCTCTAGTCTTATCAACAAGAAGAATGTCATCAGTAAAAAGCATACACCAAGGTACATCTCCATGTAAATGCCTAGTAAGAACATCCATAACTAAAGCAAAAAAAATAAGGGCTTAAAGCTGATCCTTGATGTAATCCAATTGAAATGGAAAAATATTTTGTCAATCCTCCTTGTGTTTGGACACAAGTAACAACTCTATTATACATATCCTTAATGACTTGAATATAACCAATATTAACTCATTTCTATTCTAGAACTCTCCAAAGAACATCTCTTGAAACTTTATCATAAGCTTTCTATAAATCAATAAATATCATATGTAAATCCTCCTTACTTTCTCTATACTTCCATCAAACCTCTTAACAAATGTATAGCATCCATAGTAGATCTACCTGACATGAAACCAAACTTATTGTGAGAAACTTTTGTATCACATCGTAACCTATGCTCAATTACTCTCTCCCATAATTTTAATGTATGACACATTAGCTTAATTTCTCTATAATTTGCACACTCTTGTACATCACCTTTATTCTTATATATAGGAACCAACAAACTCTTTCTCCACTCATGTGGCATGTTTTTAGTCTTTAAAATAACATTAAAAAAATTTGTAAGCCAAGAAATTCCTTGATCTCCTAAACATTTCCACACTTCTATTGGAATATCATCGTCCTATGCTTTTCCATATTTCATTTTCTTTAAAGCTTCTCCAACTTTAGATTTACTAACTGACGATAAAAATAAAATTCTATTTTGTTTATAATATTGCTAAAATCAATCGATATCGATTCATCTTTATCAAAATATCTCAACCACCTATTTTCAATATTCTTTTAAGAAAGCATTTTATTATCTTAATCCTTAATACACCTCACTTGAACTAGATCTTTACTTTCTCTTTGGCTTAACTTATACATACATCTTTCACCTTCTTTGGTATCTAATCTATCAGATAAATCACTAAACGCTTTTTTTTTGATCATATATCGCTTTCTTAATCTCTCTGGCCACTTTTATATCTTTCCCAATTCTCCAAGTTTTTCCATATAAACCAAATTTTATAACAATGCTTCTTATTTTTACATCTAAATCAAATTAACTATATGTTTGCAAAATATTACTTTTAGAATAAATTAGAATTTGTCAAAAAACAATTTGATTTGGTTATGTTATGCGTCTAATTTTTGTTAATCATATCCAAGGACTCTAAACTAAATATCATTAAAGATCTCCCCAATTAAGATTTGTTGGGAATAATAATTAAGTTTCAATACTGTTTATCATAACATAATAAAATATGATGCAAAAAATTAGCTTTTAATGTTTTATATAATAGATTAGATACCAAAAAAGGTGAAAGATATATGTATGAGTTAGCCAACCAAAGAGATAGGAGAAGTAATTATTTTGTTCAAGTGAGGTGTATTAAGGATGAAAATCATAAAGTACTTTTCTTAGAAAAGAATATTAAAAATAGGTGGATGAGGTATTTTGATAAATTTTTCAATGAAAGATTTGAAAATACTATTGATTTTAGCAACCTTAATATTCTAAACAAAAATAAAGAATTTTATTTTTATCGTCATATTAGTAAATTTGAAGTTGGAGAAGCTTTAAAGGAAATGAAGTATGGAAAAATAGTAGGACTGATGATATTCTAATAGAAGTGTGGAAATGCTTAGGAGATCAAGTTATTTCTTGGCTTGCAAATATTTTTAATATTATTTTAAAGACTAAAAGATGTCAGATGAGTGGAGAAAGAGTTTATTGGTTCTTATATTTAAGAATAAAAGTAATGCACAAGAGTATGCAAATTATATAGGAATTAAGTTAATGTGTCATACATTAAAATTATGGGAGAGAGTAATTGAGCATAGTTACGATGATACAAAAATTTCTCAAAATCGGTTTGGTTTCATGCCGTAGATCTACTATGGATGCTATACATTTGTTAAGAGGTTTGATGGAAAAGTATAGAGAAAGTAAGGAGGATCTACATATGATATTTGTTGATTTAGAGAAAGTTTATGATAAAGTTTCAAAAGAGGTTCTTTGGAGAGTTCTAGAAAAGAAAGGAGTTAATATTAGTTATATTTAAGTCATTAAGGATATGTATACTAGAGCTATTACTTGTGTCCAAATACAAGGAGGATTGATAAAATATTTTTCTATTTCAGTTGGATTACATCAAAGATCGGCTTTAAGCCCTTATCTGTTTGCTTTAATTATGGATGTTCTTACTAGGCATTTACAGGAAGATGTACCTTGGTGTATACTTTTTGTTGATGACATTCTTCTTGTTGATAAGATTAGAGAGGGAGTCCAAAACTTAAATTATGGAGGTCAACCTTAGAGTCTAAAGGTTTTTGTTTGAGTAGATCTAAAATTGAATATATGAGTGAAATTTTAGTTGTAGAAGTTCTAGTGGTGGTGTTGTGACATTGGGTGACCAAGTCATTAAAAAGAGAGCGATTCAAATATCTAGACTCTATTGTTCAAAATGATGGTGAAATAGATGGAGATGATATTAGTAGAATTCTAGTTGGATGGTTGAAGTGGAGGAATCTATCTGGCCTGTTGTGTGATAGAAAAGTATCACTTAGACTTAAAAGAAAATTTTATAAGATGGTAAAACTTGTAATGATTTATGGTGCATAATGTTGGCCAATAAAAGAGAAGCATAAGACTAAGTTAAGTGTTGCAGTGATGAGGATGCTCAGGTGGATGAGTGGTTTTACTCTTAGAGATAAAATGCGAAATGAGTATGCTCAGGAAAAAGCTAGAGTTGCTCTAGCGACATATAATATTAGAGGGAGTCGCCTTAGATGGTTTGGCCATATAAAGTGTTGGCCGTCCGATGACCCTGTTAGGAGAATAGATGTATTAGATTTGTCTTATATTAAGAAAGGTAGATGTAGACCTAAAATGACTTGGTTAAGATGTATAAAAAATGACATTAGTTTATTTGAATTAAATGAGAATTTGACACATAATATGACACAATGGAAGAAGGACTTGTTGTTGTTGTACCGTTTATCATAATACATAGCCAAGAACCTGAATTCTATCTCACTTTCTCCAAGTTGAGCTACTAGGATACTCATTGCCATATTCATGATAATCATCACTCTTATCACACATATTAAGGTTTTAGTAAACATAAACCACATTGATACGCATGCAATTGCACATATGATAATATTAGTGCATTGAAAATAACGTTGAGATAACTATGAATCTTAAGAGTATATGTACTCTAATTAATACAAAATTATATGTATTGACATATGTGTTAATTGTTAAAGCATAGCTACTTTCTAAGGAGTATATCAATCATCATTTCAATCAGGAGATTTTATATGATGAGTTTTTATAAATAAAGAGGTTTTATATGTTGAGTTTTTTATAAATAGAGATGCATTTAAGGTATGTAGAAAACAATAGTTATACAGCTAAACAAAATTTTATATGGATTAGTAAATCTTTCCTTTTCTTCTTGAATTTAATCCTTAATCAAGTTACTTTGGGAGAGATTATCTTCGTGTACATGTAGGAGGCTTAAATTTTAGGTGACTTTTTATTTTTGCTTGTATTTTTTGATCATTGGTTGAAAGTGATACCGTGTTTAGTCATAATTTTGATTTATGTCAATTACTGAAATTTCAATTGTTTCGATTGGAATTAGAGAAGGCCATATATCTTATTTTATTGAATTTATTTATTTTTTAAGTTTCATCAGAATTAATGAATAAGTAGTTGCTTATGTTAGTACTGTCCTGTGAGTTTTTGCATGTTTTTTGTATTGATTTATGCTATCATATGTTTAATTCTCATTAGAAATTTTGGATCTTAGATGTTCAACATCTAGGAGAAGCTTGCGATTGAGATGCATTGTCGTCATGGAGGAGAACATGAATGGTGAGGAAGTTTTGTGATTATCGAGCACGAAGTTGAAAAACTTGCTCTGTTAAGCGCTTAAGCAAGGGATGGAGAAATTGTTTATTAGGCTTAGCTTTCTTCATGTAAAGGAAAAACATGAACCAAAGCCATAAATGGTTAGGCCCACGGGAAAGGGTGTTAAGAAGTTTAGCGGGTCATTTTCACTCGGTTGTCTTCATCACTGTTGCACTTGCTCTTGTTACTTCAAAAGGCATCATTGATATCATTCTTCATTCTTATATACATTGTCATCTCCATCTTTTCTCCCAGGTTCTTCGCCACCATTCTTCTTCCCAATGTGTCACCTTTCCTTATTAAAGTGCCATATTTTTCCATGTCTTTACTAATCCCTTGCAGTCAAAATTACTGAGCGTCACTGATGCCAATTCTTATTTGTTTTTGTGTCTGAAGTATTCTCACAGATTGCCGTGGTTATCTGTCGCTGCAGATAATGTTCTCGTGATCGGTTACTTGTTTTGGACTTGAATAAATACTACTTAGTTTTGTGTTAAATTGTTATGAGGGAAGTCAGTAGCTTATTCAGAGCTACTTTAATTATCATTATTTTATAATGATACATTTAAATAGCAGTTAGTTTTGATGAAGTAGATAATATTGGCTAAATTTGGATTACCTAGAATACATAGCAGAGGCTAATCGAGCAAAATCTTTTTTTTTTTCATCATATAGTTTTTAAGCTTTTCTTTTTGGACCAATAGACTGCATAAGCATGGCTCCCAAGCTCTTCACTTTGTTTATCTGAATAGTTTATGAAAAATGAGCTCCGGGGTGTTACTACCGCTGCAGGAGGGTTATTCGTCATCCTTTGATTTCCATTAAGGAAGCTTTTTGGTTTCTATCAACCTTCCTTGATATTGCTTTCTATATTCTTAGAAGTTGAATGATCATTTAAAATTAAATTAATTTTAATTTTTTAAAAAAATTGGAACAATTCTGTTACCAATCAATGAAAAAATTTCAAGAGCAAATAATCACAATGAACTACCAATATAAATACAAAGAAATAAAAATAAAATAAAATATATTGAAATAGAGTAACTTAAGAGCTGAACAAGTAAATATCCATCTAAAAGCAGACCCACATTCAAACACTTTCCCGAATAGCAAAGTCATTAGGGTGAGTTATTATACCTAGTTAGGAATCCAATTTTTCTCAATAAATACTGAGCTGTGCTCAGTGTGGTCAATGAAACCTACATGTGTCGGTCACATTACTCCCCACTTGTATGAAGCTCCTAAATTTATTACTTTCTTTTCAGTCATTTTATATGTTTTTTTGTCAAATTTCTTTTCAAATTTGATTCTGATCATTTAATATTTCGCAGGGTGATTGTGAAATGCGTTTACACTGTTTTTAGCACAATTCAATTCCCAAATCCTATTAAATACAGACAACAGTTTCAGGACTTCGATTCAAACACACCCACTCAAGCCATCAATCGGAGAACAGCTCAAAACAATTCAACTAACATAGGTTTGTCTTTTTTTTTTTTTTTTTTTAAACTGTCAATATTTGTGAAGTAATTCTTCTTTTATATACTATACAATTCTTATGTATTTACATATCTAACATCTAAACTTCAATTTTTATATATATTACACCTCAATTTTCAATATCACATCAAAAATATCATCATCACACCTAAAATGCATCTTTTCAATCATAATTGTTGCGTGCTAGAAAATCAGTAGTGATAGAATAAATTTTACGCTTAGCTTTGTTAGAAAATCTAGCACACATATAAATATTTAAAAGAGAATAAAAAATTTCAGAATTTTTATGTGAAAAAATTGTAGATATAAGGGGAAAAAAATCATGGTGTCTAGCACAATAAATACTCCACTATATATCTATTTTAGAGTACAAAATTTAAAGTCCAGCAACGAATTATAAGATTGTATGAAAATCAGAATTCCTTATCTGCTATAATGAGTGATAGAGATATAATGATTATTAATGACATTTATAATGCAAATACATGGCAATGACATTAATTTTAACTTTTAAATTTATATCATTTTGATCATTCAATCAATATTTCAAAATTTATATATATAATTTTTGAGTTTGATTCAAGTTTATTTGGACTCGATTTGATTTGATTCGATTCTAGTGTTATTATATATATATATATATATATATATATATATAATTTATGTTTGATTTAACATGATATATCAATAGTAAGTATTATACTAGTAAAAATTTAACTTTTAGATGTTAGATATGTAAATACATAAAAATTGTGTGGTGTATATCTTCTTTTTTTCCTTAATTCATCTTTACACTTCTGAACCGGGATGAACAAACACTATAATCCCATTCGTAGGAGAGAACTACTACTCGACTTTTCACAAGACACCAGAGAGGAAGATATTCAGAAAGGAAGAGTGGAAGACATTCACTAGAGCAGAAACTAGAAAGGCTTTGAGGGAATTAGTCTCGTCCCCTGATTTCAGTAGATGGGCTGCAGAGAATGCTGAAAGAATCACTCTGACCCCTCCAGCGGACGCCAGAAGAACAAGAATGCAACGCCTTTTTGGATGGTGGTCGTAGCAGTTAAATTCTTAATGATCAGTAATCATCTTGTATAGTAAAACCAGACAAATTTGTTATGAATGTTTTAAATTTAGGTTTTTTTTTTTCATGTTTATGTTAATAATCATTTTTAACATTTGAAAAAGTTTATTTATTTGGATTAATCTGACAAGTCTAGCTTGTTTTTTTAAGAATAATTATATACATAACACCCAAAACTCATTTATTTTTAGATGATCCGATGTATTTATACATGCTAAGATCAAATCATTTGGATTTTGATTAAAATGAAAAATATGGGTTAGAATTTTAATGTGAATTTCAATATTTGAGTGAGAATTTGAACAAAATAAAATAAGAGGGTATTAGTTTTGTAAATATCTATATTTAGGGCTGCAAATGAACCGAGCGTTTGACAAGCTACTCGTGGCTCGACTCGATTAGAGCTCATTCATATTCAGTTGATTAGTTTGAACACTTTTTTAAATACTCAGCGCTAAATGAACAAGCTTAAATAGCTTGTTCTATTTATTTAAAGCTCATGAAAGTTCACAAAGAGCTGACATACCAATTATAGACAAGCTTATTTGTGAATAATGTTGTTCAAATTTTTTTTTTTTTTAAGCTTAATAAAATTTTATTTGATATAACTCATATTTTTAAACAAGTTCGTGAACAAGTTTGATTAAGGCTTTATTAAAGCTCATTTATTAAACGAGCTTCTCGTTGATAAGCTTGATAATTCAATTTGATAATCCAATTTGAACTGAGCTGGTGAACAAACTCGAATCGAGCTTGATAATGATAAACAAGCCCAAGCTTGAACATATATATGCTCGGCTAGGTTTGTTTGCAGTCCTATCTATGTTTTGAGTATTATGTATGTAATTGTCTCTTTTTTTTAATAGTTGTACTTTGAGAGCTAAAGTTTTAATTAAGAGTTTTTGGATTTAAAGTTTATATATACGTTGTGGATATGATTTTGTGATTTAATTCTATCACGTCTTTAGAAAAAAAGGAAGATTTTATTATAAGAGTTATAGAAATTAATTTTATTTTTAGCTAGCTCTATGCTCACGGGGCAGCTCGTTGCTTTTCAAGTCTAATTTTAGGAGTTATTTGAGATAATTTTTTTTTACTTATTATTTTATTTTACTTTTATTTTGATTTAAAATAAAATGTTTAATGATGATTTTTTTTAAAATATTTTAAATACTTTAAAAAGTGTTCTAAGTATTTTTAAAATAATGTTATTTATTTTAAAAAATAAAGATATTTAAAATACATTAATGTTCTTAAAATAAACATTAAAAACAAATTTAAAAAAATATAAAATAAAATTAATGTCTAATACGTCTTTTTAAGAAGTCTTCATATAGGAGGTCAGGTTTGTTATTAATTACTGAATAGAACTTCAATCAGTTTTATGAAAAATAATACCTTTTATAAAAAAAACTCTAATCAGTATACCTATTATTCGATATTTATTTAATGACAAACTCAAAAATTTAATCCAGGAACATAAGCGAACTTACTTATAATCCAGAGCATAAAAATTTTAAAAATAAATAATATATTTATTTTTAAAAACACTCAAAACATCATTAAAAGTTTTGAATATTTTTAGAAATAATTAATGCCAAAAAATATATTTTATTTTAAAGTAAAATATAAATAAAATAAAATTGAACCCAAATGGGGCCTTGAAAAGAACAAACTAATCTAACAACGTGAAACCCAGAGCAATTCACAACTTCCTCAAAAGTTCAATAGACCATAAGCAATTCAGCAATACAAAATGGCACATAAATGAACCAAAAATACATATAAAATTTAACTTATAGCATCACACTTCAGAAACATTCTTAATGGAGAATTAAAATGCTCATGCAAGGCCAAAAACATGAAGCAATACTAGCTCAGTTCATATTATGACACTGCATCTCTCAGTCCATTTCCTCTGCAAGATACAAACGAAACAAAGTGAAACAGTGAAATAAATAGAACAAAATTAAAAAAATAAAAAAAAAAGTTCTTATCTTTTAATTGAAAATAAAATGGCCAATAAAGGAGTTAAATCTGTGAGCAGAAACTTACAGATTTTGTTAAAGGCCACAATATCACAGCTCTGGATGTGCTCATTTGCAGGTTCAGAGGTGAGGTGATCCTCAATGAGGTTGTCGACAGACACCAAGTCATCCACAATGGTCAACATAATCTGCAATTTCTTGATTCCATATCCAACTGGAACAAGCTTTGCTGCAAAATCGTTCAAAAAAAAATCATCATAACATCAGATTATGCTGCTTCAGAGTTGTAAAATTGTTCGTCATGTTGATTTTCATTTCCATTTGTACAAATCAATCGAGGAAGCACATATAACATGATGACTGCCAAATCAAGATCGCATATGTTTATCATTCCAGAGTAATCAAACTTTAATCTCTCCATAATAAGATAGTAAATCCAGCTCAACTTTCGTTTTTTTTTTTTTGCTCAATCAAATCTGCAAAGTAGGACTTTATTATAATGTAGACGAGATTTAAATCTAATAAATTTCTTACCAAACAGACTAGTTAATGCCCATAGCTCACAACTTGAGGACCTTTGTTAACAAATATAGGTTACATTGTTCTAAAAAGATTTCATAAATTTTAGCAAAAGGACACAAGTTCCCTATACTTTATTTAAAAGACTTGGTTAAGATGTATAAAAAATGATCTTAGTATACTTGAATTAAATGAGAATTTAACACATAATAGGACACAATGGAGACGAAGGATTCATGTAGCCGACCCCACCTAGTGGGATTAAGGCTTGTTGTCATTGTTGTTGTTATTGTTGTTGCAAATCAAAAATACCAAATTGATTGTGCTTCTTGTTTCAATCAAAACTACCACTAAATCCACTCTGAAACTAAGTTTTGATAGATGCCATCAAATTTTGAATTTAATAGAGATAAAGCACGCCCCTTAAGAACATGCTCATCATTTAAACTTCATTTCAATTAAACAGTAACTTTTGAACCAAATCAATCAAACAGTGGCATATAACATAAAAAGAACAATTAGTCACTTACAGGCTCCCCAAAACAAGCCATCCATTTGTACACTCCTGACTGCTTCTTCGAGCTTCTGCATATCAGTCTCATCGTCCCAAGGCTTCACATCCAATAAAACTGATGATTTTCCACCTATTTTCATCAAAAACTACGTTTCAGTAAAAATAACAATGACGAGCACAGAAGTATCAAAATGCACAATCTACAACTATCGCAGGTTCTTCATACTTCAATATAAACAATATGTTAGCTCCTTCACCATGTCAGAAAATATATGAATATGATAGAACATTCTAAAAGCCTTACTCTCTTTCTTCTTTCCAGATGCTTTCACCGCAGCAGCACGCTCCTCAGCAGCCTTCTTTTCCTCCTCGGTTTCCTCACCAAATAAATCAACATCATCATCATCATCATCATCATCATCAGCAGCAGCTGAGGCCTAAAGTTCAAGTTGACAAATTAGAAGAAAAATGAAAACCAGCTCAAGAAAAGCTATCTATAATTGTGAAAAACTTTTGAACAAATGAAAACTTTCACCAGCAGTCATATGACAAATGCTTTTTAAAAATTAAACAAGCAGTCATTTTTCAAGCACTAATCTGATAATTAATCTTCTAGTCAACAAACACAACTTTAAAAAAAAGGAAGGTATGATTAAACATCACATGGCTGTCCAAATCTTTCTTTGGAATAATTAATATAGGACAGATCTTACAAGTAAGCTTTCAAAACCATTCCGTTCACATTTTAGTTAACTGATCAACATTAAAATTCATCTAGTTCAGTAGATTGATACAAAACCAGTAAAAGAAGTAGGGTTCCTCACCTTGGTGTCAGCAATAGGTGGTGAAGCTGGAGCTTCCTCAGATACAGTAGTAGACCTTTCAACTTTCACACCTTGTCCCTCACCAGAAACGCCGCTGTAAAGAAAACAGTGTGAAAGCAATGCAAATGCAATAGCAAGCTGACAACTGAACAAACTGGAAAGATCAATTATGATGAAGATCCTACCTCAACCTCAACAGGGCCTCAATGTGGTTATACCATCTGGAGATATTAACATAATCTGATGAAGGAGGGCTGGAGAGTTCTGCATGTACAGTAATGTCATCCTTTGAAGCTTGGTAGCTGATTAATATTTAGTTAAGTGTCAGAAAAATAAAAAATAAAATAAAAGGAGGCAGAAGCAGAGGATTATTTAAAGATGGGATCAAGAAGACAACCCTGTGATATAGCTTCGAGGGAGGAGATACTCGTCAAGCTTTTTGAGTCCAGACGCTGACTTAAGGTTGTCGAAAGTCACAGCCATGACCGCTAAATTACTTTTTTACCTAAGGCATTGGTGCAAGATAAGAAGTCTAAATCCTCCAAATGCTAAAGTATGTATTTCCATTGCAACCACAACAGAATCATCACACGAGAAAATATGAACATTGCATGGAAATATAGGTTACAAAAAGATATATCTAACAGGAGATTATAGCTAGAAGAGATTAAGAAATTAATTTACAAACATAGAGGCTAAATGCAAATCTGTATTTGCTAAGTACCCATCAAGCTAACATGCCAAATCTAACCTGCCCAACTGCTCTTCTAATCAGATAAGTTTCAATCAGAGAGGCACCCAAGCCCAATAAACTTAATAAGTTAGCAAAAAAATTTAGCCCGACAATTTCTAATTAACAAATAAAGAGAGTCTTTTAATTTGATTATTAAATATAAAGTGTTAACTTAAAGCATACTTACACCACAGTTCCTTTTAACCGTTCCATTGAAACATTACCAAGTAAAACCTAAGGGGCCGTTTGGGATCAATTTTATTATTTTATTTTTTTAATGTTTTTAATTTATTTTATTATGTTTTGTTTCAAAATAAAACATGTTTGATGGTGATGATCTTTGTTTTAAAAGGTGTTTTTGAGGTGCACCATCGGTGTGCACCGGGGATGGGAGGGGCGGGCTAATTCCAACCCAATTTTTTGAGGGAGGCGTTCATCCCTTGGGGAGAATGCTCCAAGCCCTAGACGTTCACCCGAGGTGCACTTTTTGTGCTCCAAAAACTGGGCTACGCCTAAACTGCTAGGGCATATTTGTAGTTTTTTTTTTAATTTTACCTAAAAATTAAATAAAAACCTAATATTTACCCTATCCAGCTAACCAACCCACATTCCTCTCCCCCTTTCCCTCTCAACGTCACTTTTTTGCTCCCTCACTCCTATTGCCGCTAGCACACACTGCCGCTGGTGCAAGTAGTCATTGCTCATCAAAACCACCCTTGCCAATCATTCATTATGCCTAGATTTTTTCTTTTTTGCCTAAGATTCATTCTGGAGATATGTATTCTACTTCTTCTCTATCAATATACATTGTTCTAACTTCTAAGATGATCGAGAGCCTTCTTAATCTTAATACAATTGTATTTTTGAAGTTAATGTTGATCCGTTAAATTAGGATTATAAACATGTGCTTCGCTTTTTTTCACTAGAAAATGAATGTAAGGCATAGAAAGGAAGATGATTAACATGTGCTCTCTTTTCCCTCTCACTAGAAGATATCTCTCTCTCTCTCTCTCTCTCATAAGATTATAAGTGATGGCATACTTAGCTTTTAGCAAGAAAACTTCTCTCTCATCATGGGGCTTATGCCTCATGCCTTGTGACTTACGCCCTACCCAACTCCCCCGCCTTTTAAAACATTGGTGATGAATGTTTTTTAAAGCACTCAAAACAAGTTAAAGTTGTTTCGAGTGTTTATAAAAATAATGTTATTTGTTTTTTAAACAAAATAAAAATTCTTAAAAAACACACTGAACAAACATGTTTTTAAAAAATAACTTAAAAATATAAACACAAAACACTAAACAAAATTGATCGCAAACAAGTTCTAAATGTTTAGCCATATTAATTACTTAATAGTCAGCTATTGAATGCATTAAATTATCTTGCTTATCAACAATTTATGGGTGCCTAATATTTGTTATTATTCTTCTTAACATAAATTTAGTAGTTATCAACCAATCAATCAACAACTTGAATAGAAAATGAAATAGTTATTAGACAATTAATAAGGACATTCTCCACATTTGCAACATGTATTAGTAACTTAAAAAATTGATTGTTTAAAAATAATCAATCATTAAATAAGTTCATAAATATTGATAGCTATGCAACTAAAAGAGAAAAAAAAGGAAGTGCAAGGGGAAAGCCTGAAGACCTAAAATTTGAAAGGGGAGGATTAATTATATACCTCACTTAAATACAATGGTAGGAATAAGAAATAAAACTGTAACTATCATCTTCATCCACTATTTAGATCCACTCCGACAATGTCCCAAGATGTTAACATCGCACTAGCAAGAAGATAACAAACAAAGAAAGATCCCAACAGATCCCAAACAAAAATTATGTATATGATATTGTTGAAAGAATCCCTAGGTCAAGGGGCTTCGGATCCCCTCAAAGGAGGTTTCTTTATCTTTCTCTATTTGGTCAACATGATAAGGATCAACTCAATCAAAGTGAGCATGTTTAGTATGGGTGCAATGAAGGAAGGCATTCTGCTTCAATGCGTTGCAACATAGACATTCTACATGGCTTAAATGCAGCTAAGGTATTGGTCAAGTATTATGTTTTGCTTTGGCTGAAAAACATTCTTCCAAATTATGTTTGATTATCCTTCATTACAAGTAAATAATTTTCCCCCAAACAAATATATATATTTTAACACAACGGTGACAGCCCAGTAGCATCTTACGAATTTTCCCCCAAAACTGTACTTCGCTAAATAATTGTTTTCAGCATCTAAATATACAAAATATTCCACAAAAAAAATCCTTGGCACAAAATCAGAACACAATATGTTGATCCAAGGGAGAAGAAGATTGAGGAAGTTCAAATTTTCTTGATCTGAACCCTAGACGAAAACCTTCAAAAAAAAAAAAAAAGACTCCTAGAAAACGCATATATTATTACAAATCATTAAAGAAAACGAATGGAAATTGAAATAGAGGGAAGAATACTCGTAATGGCA
Source organism: Cymbidium sinense (assembly GCA_021442155.1). Classification (NCBI taxonomy): domain Eukaryota; kingdom Viridiplantae; phylum Streptophyta; class Magnoliopsida; order Asparagales; family Orchidaceae; genus Cymbidium; species Cymbidium sinense. Next base: position 107,348,196 of record CM038224.1, on the reverse strand, counting down.
CCTTTTGAAACCGTCGAGCAAAGGCGACCGGGGATCGTCCTGAAGCGAGAGCTAGGGTTTCGTAAGAAGATGGTCACCAGCTGTAGCTAAGCCGTCAGGGTGTGATTTATACAGGCGCTCTATCTCTTCGTAGCCGCATGATTGGAATTTTTCTTTTTTTAGCGATCAATTTTAAAATATTTAATTATTGAGCTCTAGGAGTAAAATATGATAAAATTTTTAAATTAAACTTAATACTAATCTTAATTAATAATTTAAGCATAATTTTTTTTAACAAAATAGGTCTAGTTATACTTTGAACGGACGACTGGCGTTAACGCATGCGCCAAACGACTCAGATGGCTTCTTTTTTATTTTTTATTTTAAAAATAGGGCAATTTTCATTTTGCGAGTCATACCTCCGAGCGAACTTGGTATTGTTGGAATCATAACGAAATTTTCTATAACTTTCATGTTGGTTAAAATTGTGGGTCTGACACTGTTTATGCAGAATCATAAGTCGAAATTTCTGAAGAAATGTCAGATTTTGCATATTTCAAATGACGATTTAATCGAGTGAACTTGGTATCGTTGAAATCGTAACAAAATTTTCTAAAACTTTCATGCTGGTTGAAATTTCCTATTATGAATCGTAGCTTTTTGTGAATGCTCACAAAACCGACCGAAATAAACTTTGGAGCTTTTTTTCGTGATCCAGACGTCATATCGAATCGAGCACATGGTATCATATCGGAGTTGTACATTGATGTATATTTTTTAGTGATGTTATTTCCTTTAGTAGTAAGAGTAGAGAGGTAATTAGTTTGTGTTGTGAGCTTAGTTTGAGTTGACTTATTATCCTTGTTTGAAAATAGTTTGAGAAGTCTCTTATATGAATGTAATCAATACAAATAATTATCTCCAAACAATAAAAGTAATGGGCTAGCAGCACCTGTTTGTCTCTTAAAATTTATTAATTGCACTTCATTAAGAGTGTTTGTTTAGCGTGAGTTATTTGTGCATTTCATCATTGTTCATTTTACAAAACGCTAATGCATTATGATACGCGTAAAATACAAAAGTTCTAAAGTCTCGCTTTTCGTGCATTTGTAAAAACTGCGTATCGCGTCATAATCATAAATTTTAAATGAAAAGTTTTAAAATTTCGTTACGATTCCAGCTTAATTTTGACATTGTATGACGATACGCGAAAATACAATAATCAACTCAAATTTCTTGACGCAGTTTTGAGCGATTCAAAGAGACGGCACAATCAGAATTTTAACCAACATGAAAGTTGTAGAAAATTTTGTTATGATTCCAAAGATACCATATTCGCTCAATTCCGACACCGTATGACTCCGATACGTGTAAAATACGAAAGTTTCCCCCAATTTTAAAAAAAAAAATAAAATAAAAGCCGTCTTCAACCTGACACTGTAACTATTTTGTTAATTTTTTTCGCTTTAAATTAATATTAAGATAGTTTAATTTAAAATTTTGCCTTTATAAATATGTTAAATATCCGCTTCAAACTCACAAAAACATCTCTTTCATTTGAGTCAACACATCAACACATATTTATATTTATAATAATTAAATCTTTAATTACACATAAAAATTATTTCTATTCTTTTTTTTTTTAAATTAATATATCATTCATGCATAAATAAAATATTGAGCAAATAAATATCAAATATTAGTTATTAGATATATTAACACATAAGAATTGTGTGGTATATATGTAAATCTTTTTCATTTATTATTTATTATAATATTTTTAAAATATATTTTTGGCTACAAGGAATTCATGCTTTTGATTACATATTTTATTTTCTATGAGTATGTATTATATACTACTAATAGATGCACACTTATAACCATATTATTAGCCATTTATATTTTTCACACCCAATCATCTATGACTAAACCATCTCTTCATATATACACTACTGATGATATGAAATATACGAGATAATATTGCTTTAAGCCTAGATTTAGTGAGCAATTAGTCTAATCATTAAAATAGTTGAATATTTTTTTAACAACCAATAAGAAAAAAATTAACTATAGAGTGTGTGGTGAAGAATGACCCCTATAGATTCTATCTTTGATGACCCCTATAATGTCATCAAAGACTTGGATTGACAATTAAAAGATATTAAGAATATAAAATTAGCAACTTATAAGTGATTAATTAAGAAGGATTCCACTAATTGAGCATTAATTATCTCATGATGGTATATTTAAATATGGCACCATGACAATAAATCTTTCAAAAATTTCAATGGGCTCTTGAAGCATGCTCTCTTGGCTTACTAATTCAAGCTCATATTTAAGCAATCTATTATAATATTATCACTTTGATTGTAAAATGCTCTAATTATAGAAATATTTTATCAACTTTAAACAATTATATATTCATTCGAAGGGCAAAAAGTTCTATTAAGAAAAAATAAATTACATGCAAGCCATTTTTCAAAACCTATCCATATCAACATGTATAAATTTTAAGTTTTTTGTTGTATCTATCAAAATATTTTGTACAAGATATAATATTTTTGGTGAATGTAAATGCATTTAAGTTTCAAGAATATAAAATCATTTGCAATCAATAGTAAACATATCACACGCTTTATTCAGATGTACTTTATATAATTGGGATGAAAAAATGCATCATAACTTAATTTTTTTTACCATTTACATAGTTGACAATTATAATAAGAAAAAATGCATCATAACTTTATTTATCCCTCCACAAGATTCATGACCCAAGTTTTGTTCAATAACTTTAACAAATTGTAGAATTATTAGCACTTGCATGCATATAATGATCGCTCAAAAACATGCCCAAACTTTTTATGAGCACAAACTCTCATAATTAATTATATCTCTTGTTTATGGAAGAATCGTGTCAATTAAGGATAATTATATTGGAATAATTTTCAAGATTATACTTAATATGAAGTTCTAACTAAATTAAATGGAGAATGTTTGGTGGGAACGGAAGTAAACTTGATTAAGTTCATATGATTTTGCCATCCTAAAAGTACTAATGATTTGAATCTACTAACATAAGAGAAACAAAAGCTATAATATATAGAAAATATACTTAGTAATTATGGTTGCCTCCTCTCAAGAGTTTTGAGTAGATCAAACTGAACATATATAATTTTTATATGCTTTTTAATTGATTTAATGGGTTTGTTAGTATATGGCTGACATAGATATAGTTTGAATTAGACTTTACATTCATTAGAAGATGCTAATTTAATTTGAGTTAGTACGACTTATTTCCATTAAATGACATGAATATAAATATGACAAGGCTTACATCTATTAGAAGGCTTAAACATAAATTGGGTTGTGATTTATATCTATTAGAAGCCTTAATTTAGTTAATAACTGAGCTTATATCCATTATAATACTTATATTTTGGTTAATGATTGAATTTATACATGTTGGAATTCTCAAATCGGTTAAAGATTGACTTGTATGCATTGTAATGTTTATATTAATTAAGTCACACCTTCGTGCTCTATGTGTAAACCACTTAATATTTTTAATTTCACTTTGATGGGCATGATAGCTTTTGGCATACATTTTTGATCTTTTCCAATAATGTTATGGTAGACCAAAGAATGAAACTTTTATATATTATAATACAATGGTGGCATTATCTAATCATGTCTATCATTTTTTATATATATTAAGAAAAGTAGTATGACATATTATGCAAATTTTTATTTAGTTATGAGAATAAAGGTCTATTAATTATAGCGACATAACTATCAATCCTTGACTACTAATAATGATTTTCTTTTGATCTAAAATAAACACTTATTAATGCCGCATCATAAAAAAAAAAGAGTTTCCTTCTTAGATTGCACGAGTCCTAAACAAACCAAATCAGATTTTACCGAGTGAATATTTGATGCCGTTATCAAGTACTATTAACCTCATTTTTAGGATGAGCTCTCAACCCCTCCCACTTAGACTTAGGATTCCTTTTAGATAGTAAGAGTTTCTTAGTCTTAAGACACATCTAGTGATTAGGTGAACTCAACTTAGCCCTAGAGACTTAGAAGGGTTAGCCATAGGAATAGGTCATGCCTTAGGGGTGTTAGGAAAATTTCTCTACCCTTAGATTGAACCATTCCTCACCTTCCTTCCTTCAAGTCAAATTTTAAATCAATCTTAATTGATTTTCTCAAACTTCAAATCAATCTTGTTTGATTTTCTCCAAACTCAAATCAATGCCATATGATTGAAATCCATGAATGAAATCCATGATTAAATCCCAAGTTGAAATTCCTAATTCAAAATCCTTCCTAAGTCCCTAATCCTTTCATGGACTTAGCCAACATCAAATCTAAATCAATCCAAATTCATGAAATTTTCTCACAACTCATTTATATTCTCATGTATATTCACATATATAAATGAAATATAAATTCAAATCAATCAAACTAAACTCAAAAATCAAATCCAAAATTCCAAATCTTTCCTAAGTTTTTAATTCCCCTCTTAAGGATTTAGCTTAGATCATATTTAAATCACTTCAAAACTCACAAAATTTTCTCATAACTCATTTATATTCTCATTTACATTCACATATATAAATGAAATATAAAGTCAAATCAATCAAATCAACTCCAAAATTCAAGTTCAAATTCAATCAAAATCCAACCTAAGCTTTTCAAGCCAAAATCTTGAACTTAGCCAAATCAAGCCAAACTCTTTGATTTTCCTTCATGATTCAATCAATCATTCAATCATGAATCCAAATATAAATACAAAATCAAATCACTTAACCAAAACTCAATTCAAAAATCAAGCCAAAATCCATTTCATGTTCACCCTTTGAACTTGAAATTGTCAAATGAATCAAAACCCATTTGACTTCAAACCACTTGCAAGTGGATTTATATTTCAATCATAAGTACATATACAAGTTCAACCAAACTCAAATCAAGCTTTGACCAAGTCATTTGACCCAATTAGGCTCACTTGACCCAAAGTGACCTAAAGTACCATTTATGAGCTAAATTCTAATCCTAACCAAATTGGATTGAATTAAACTCACCTAAGCCTCTCGTCAAGATCAACAATCATCATGAGATGATCAATCAATCAACTTGGGTCAAACCAAGTCAAACCTAAGGGTTGACCAAGTCAACACTTAGCCAAAATGAAACCCAACATAGCCAAAATCCACTATAGGCCAAATTGATTGAAACAAATCATCTAAGTTCATTTATGATCAATGTTTTAACTTGACCAAGTCAACATTTGAGCCTAATCTAGCCCAATTGACCACTTGACTCAAGTTGACCCAACTTGACCTAAAAAGTCAAATTGTGCCAAAACTTGATCTAAGCCAAAATGATTGAAACCAATGGGTCAAGTTCATTCTAAATCACTTGTTGTACTTGACCAAAGCCTCAATTAGTCAACTAGACCTAATCTAGCCTAATTGACCTTGAACCCAACTTAACCTAAAAGGGTCATATTGAGCCAAATTCAAACTTAACCAAAATTGATTGGAAACAATGATATCAATCCACTTCATATAACTAACCAAACCTAAACCTACCCATGACCTAGCTTAAATAGGTCAAATGAGTCAAATTGGTTAACTTGACTTATTTGACCTAAATGAAGTCATATGAACCAAATTCAAACCAAAACCAAATTGAATCAAACCAAAATCACCAAAATATTTTAAATGGTCATATGAACTTGACCCAACCCTTGGTTTGACCCAATTTGACCATTTGGTCAACTTGACCCAAGTTGACCAATTTTGACCTAAATGGGTCAACATGAGCCAAACCATACCAAATGAACTTCAAATCCAATGAAACTTGGCCAAACCTATTTCTCAACATACCCAACATATTCAAATTCAAAAATCAGCCAAATGACCATTTTATTCCTAGGCCATAGAGTAAATTTTGGTCAATTCCACTTAGAATTTGGTCAAATCCTCTTTATACTTACTTGATACTCTCCTAATAGATCAAGTGAACACTAGGGAGAGTGGTGCATCCAACTCAATGGGTTTGGGTCAGCCCAATTTGACCCAATGGTCAAACCGACCACTCCCCTTGAAATGGCCACATGAGAATCATGCATCCACTTATTTTGAGTACATGGGAAGTTCATATTCCCACTCCTTTGGCGAAATCGAACTCAAGGACAATCCTAACAGCTCAAATAACCCACTGAATCAGGGCAATTAGATCAAAATGACAAGCTTATGCTCGGTCGTCTGATTGCCAAAGGAGGAGATATACTCCCCCTAATTCACTCTCATTCCAATAGAGCCATAATCGATTGAGTGAGAGGGAGTCATAGGAGCCATTTGCAAGTGATCCTAAGCTTCCTAGAGGGAGATTCAATTTGCATCTTCTCGATTTTTCTTAAGTAAAAACAGGGGAGGTCCATTGAATTACCAACTTTCTCCACACCCAAACTCCACTCAATTTCTTCTTCAAGCTTCATTAGAGGATCAAGTCAAGTGCACCCATACTCTTTCCCAAGCTTCAAAGGTAGAAGAGGAGTGCACTAGACCAAAACTAAGCTCAAGCTAAGGAGGAGGTGACCTATAGGAAGATCCACTCAACCTCAACCCCTCAAACTTTCAATAAAGCTTCATCTCAACCAAACTTCTCCAAGGGAATAGAGCGTTAGTGATCACCTCCGATGAGGTTAGCCATTTTATGATCACTAAACTCAATGTGATGTGGAGCTTTGTGAAATAAATGTTAATCTCATAGGATCTTGACCGTTGTATGTAATCTCCTATGCATGTTGATGGTGTGGGTAAAATTTGGGATCAATCCGAGCTCATTTGAGCTCAGATCATCCCTTAGAACATGGGCGACCTCCATTGTTCACATGGGATATCAGGGAAGGATCTCTAGCCGTCCATCTGCGCATTTTGGATGGACGATCGAGATTAAAACACATTTTATATCTTATTTTATCCCCTCTAATCCGTGGCTTTAATCTCAGTTGTCTAATCCTTGATTGGACGGCTGAGGGAAAAGTGCGTAGCGCCGCCACCATGCGGTGCTACGATGGATGTTTTAAATAACCAATGGGAAGGCACCGCGTGTAAAGCGCACGCCGCGTCAGCCATTGCGTGGCACCCGTGGGATTAAGGATTTAATTATGATTTAAATAATTCTAATTAATTACTTAAACTTCTAAAGTTCATATCTCGACATAGAAACATCAGAAAAATATGAAATAAATTGCATTGGATAGATAATTTTATAAGGAATTTTATAAAATTAATTTTAATTGATTTTGAACAATGTCCTTCTCTAATTTTAGGTTTTATTGGGAATATTAATTTACTAATTACCCTTTAATGAATCCACTAATCACTCCCAAACTTCTTGAGTATATTTTCGGGTATGACTTCTGCCTCTCCTAATTTTATTGGAATTTATTGGTGGCTTAATTAGGAAAATTGCTAATTCATTTTCTAATTACCCCCTTAATGTAATTAAGGTTAATTAAGGGTTTGATTAGTGGTTTAATCCTTCATTGAAGTTAATTAAGGTATGTTTCAGTGAATAGGAGATTTAGGGAATAATTTTGGGGTATTTTCCCTAAGCTATTCCTTAAACCCTCTTTTCTTCCTTAATCCTCTCTAATTAAAAGGTTACATTACCCTCTTAATTAATTTCTTAAAATTCTAAAAATTTCTAGAACTCAATTAATCTACCTAGGGTAGTTTCTTAGGTGTTCAAGAGCCTAAGTACAATTAAGGAAATCAAAATTCAACTCATATGTGTGAGGGGTGTTTTGAAATTACTTAACTTAAAACCCTTAACTTAATTAATCATTAATCATGAGCCAAATTGCATTAGTCCATTTCCTTTCTAGGTGCATTGCAAATTTAAATTCCTTGTGAGATTTTATGTCATCTCATTGGCTCATAATTATTTGATTTACTATGCTAAAGTGGTGTAGGAAAGAAGTAATTAATATATTTAATTCATACCTCAACCTAATCAAAATATAAAATGAATCTAATCATCTAAAAAATTGAACAAAAATATCAAACACATGTGGGAATGGGTTAAGAATAGTAAACTCACCTCACATTTTTTAAAATTAAATCAAACTCTAAATCAAACAAAAATCACATGAAACAAATTTATATTTACTTTAAACTTTCCTATCTCGTAAGATTGTCTTTAGAAATTAATTAAGGTGAATATTTTTACATTCTTTTATTACTTTAGTTCTTTCCTAACATGCTAAATGTGTGTGTCATATGATTTCATACGTTCATGTTTTCAAAAATCAAATTTAAAATGAAAATGTTTTCTTTATGTCAAAATTGTATGTTTTGGCTAAAGTAGGAAAATGAGTGGTTATTATCACTATTAAATCCAAATTGTTTTCAAAAATATATGAATTAATTATCAAGACTAAAAGTGTGTTACTTATATCTTACTTACAAGCTTGAATGTGAGTAAAATATAAGAATGTGCTTAGTGTAGTTTTCCTTCTCCTATCTTTTTGTATAGTTTTGAATAGGATTTGACAAAGTGTATGATTCATTTGAAAAGAACACAACACTTGCTCAGTTTCATTTCCTATTCATTCCTATGATATGACTTAAGAAGGACACCTACATTTACACATATAAATTGTATAAACAAACCAATATGAAACAAATACAAACTTTTGCATCTTTCTTTTTCATTCATTTCTTTTTGTACACATGCTTGTATTTAAGGAAAGTGGTATAATAGTCTGGACAATCCCAGGGTTACGAGGCTTTAAGTAGCCCTAAGTAGGTCTTGTACCTTACACCTTGATGCTAACAATGGCGCCGTACTCACTTATGCCTTTCATACACTCATGTGTGCATATAAAAATTGGATAAGAAACCCCTTTGCTACTTAATGAAAATCATGCATCATAAACATTCAAATTTTCTTAAGTAACTTACTTAGCATGCATCATAAAGTGTGCTAAGCATTCCCATTTGTATGTATATATATGTTTAGGACTCATTCATATATATGTTACACATGTTGGGAAAGAAGTGAAGTGTTGTATGTTTTGTGATCTTAATTCACTTTATTTAATCTTAAAATATCTTTCTTTTTAAATATGTTTGTTTAGAGTTCATCTAAACTTAGGATTAATTAAAACACATAATAAAATATTCACTAAACAAAACTAAAACATGAATCCACTTTAGAAATTACTTAGGTTAGGGAAGAAAAGAGAAAAGAAAAGAAAAGAAAAGTTTTCTTCTCTTTCTCTCTCTTTACAACTTAGTAATTAATTGTAGGATTCACTTGAACCCAATCAAAATAAAAAAAAAAATAAAATCAACTCAAAACAACTAAACCATTTAAATGAAACCCTCATCTGAGTTGAACATTTTTCACACTTAGAAAATTCTAATTTAAAGCCAAAGCTAAGCATACCACACAAATCTTAAAAGAACACACATTAGGCTAAGTCACCACTTCTAGCTTTAGGTTAGGACGGTGCATGATTTGATGTTTATATTTTTATTTTGTGATGTTATGTTTTAGTTTAGATGTTAGGGTGTATGTGTGTAGAATGAATGATAGGACGATTTAGTCTAATCATTATTTTCTGCATATGATTGTGCTTAAGGGGCACTGTAATAAATGAAAATATAAATGCTTTTATTGTGCAGGTACTTATACCCCTAAACATAATCCAATAGGCCAGGTGGACTTAGTCACCCATGTGTGGGGTGATAAGTCCAATATACATGCTTGGGATTTGTGTGGTTTATTTTGCTAATATCTATTTTGCAGGTGTTAGCTAGATGTATTTTTCTTTTTCATGTAATTTTTATAATTAGGATTTTGGAATGATTGTTATGGGGATTAGGATGAGCATTGATCATAAGATCTCATCTTATGCACCATGTGAAACCTTTGGAGCATCCACCTTCCAACCATCCAAAAGAAGGAACCAAAGAAGAAAAGAGAAAAAAAGAAGAAGAAGAAAAGAAGAATAAAAAAATGAAGCTTGAAGACCCCCATAATAATGAGTTCCTTGCTTAATTGTATTTAATTCATTTGTAATTCGGGTTGTATAAAGGGTAGAAGCTTTTACCCAATTTATTTAGTTTCTTGTGGTGGTGCAGACCACAATGGCCTCTTATTCTTTTGTTAGCTTTATAAATTGATTGATGATTTGTTTAGCATGTGCATTAAGTGACATCCGTTTCTTAGTTTCTTCCTTGCTTTGTGTATGGCCTGAATATGGATTAGGCTCTTAGGAAAAAATAAATCTTCTATCAAATTTAACAATTTAAAATTAAAATAAAGAACTCATAACCTCACCTAAAAGCTTAGGCTAAAATCAAGATAAAAGAATTAACAACCCCTTAGCTGGATGAGTACTTCTTTTATAACATCATGCACAAATGCATATTATTTTCACTCTTGATTGGAGGACTACCACCTTTTCTAGAGAAATTTGACTTGACATTTGAGAGCCATGGTGGAAACTCACTTCCTCTCTTCTTGTTGATTTTGGCCAAAAATCTCATTTCTCATGCATTATGCATATGAATCCTATTAGCTCGAGTCAAAATGATTGTTCAAAAATGAAAATAAAATATAATATGAATTGCATTACATTTAAGTCATTTAAAGCATACCCTTACATGATCTAGTCTCTTTGGGAGTGAGTTTAAGGACTTAGTCTCTTTCTAAATAAATAACAGCCTAGGTATCTTGCATAAAACATATGACTTGCCTACATGAATTTAAAATCATAGGAGGAGTTAGTTGGCGACCACCCCTAGGTGGTTGTAAGTCCAAGCAGTCGGGTGGTTTGTCCTCTCTTGTGGAGGCAAATCAAATACCCATTTTTGCCTTAGATTTAGGTTGTGCTTTTGGCCCTTGCCAAAGCTCTTTAGATTTAGGTTCTAAGGTTGCTTCTCCCCTTTGTGGGTCATAAGCATAAATCCTCACCTCTTAGGCATTTTCATAATCTTGTGTTGAGGAATCATAAGTCCTAAATTTCTAATGAAAAATTCAACTCAAACAAATTAAATTAATTTCAAAAATACAAAGCCCAACCGTAAGATAGTTTGAGATATTCGCTAGGTTTTCTAGCATCGTGAGTATCTCTTACTTATCTTCATTTGGCCTCGATAATAACTCTCTCTTTGATTAATCTCATTTGATCTTCTGAAATAAACTAATCGATTGATAGTCCTACCTTATTGAAATCTTTAGAGATAACGATCATTTACTTTAATCGAGAGTTTTCCTAAGGAATTCCCATTCTTTATGATGTAATTAACTATGAGAGCTTGCCCCTGTAGGGAACTTAAAAAACCCGATTTAAATAAACTCTGCTTTACTTTTTCATGTAAAGTAGGGAAAGAATCTCTAATACACCTCGAAGACCCAACGTATTCAGGAGTCTTTATTTTGGTGATTAGGTCCATTGTAGTGTTGATTTTTATCTTTTGAGATAGTATATCTCTCCTTAATATCATACCCGATCATCCTAATAAGTACATCTGCGGATCTACATGACGTCCGACCAAGGCGATTATATTCCTGTTCTCATTTATCTCCTTTCCACCCACAGAAGGAGGATAGATGAAGACATGAATATAAATCTCCACCACAAGTACATAATATGTTTAAGAATTAATGAATATGATATTGAGTTAGCTAATATCATGGAAGAACACCAACTATGAGGGCATTTATATATCATATATGCATTCATTAGCATTATCATAATTAGTTGGTTGCTAAGAGAATTATATATATATATATATATAACATGATACTAATGAGTTCTTATTGAATTTCTTGATATATCTATATAATTATGGTATCTCTTGGCTTTATGTTATATTAATTGTTTTGTTTTATATGTGTTGCGTGCTAGAAAATCAGTTACAGTAGAATAAAACTTTATGTCTTAGTCTTGTTGAGAAATCAAGCATACAAAGATATTTGAAGAAAGAGAGAGAAACTCCAAGATTTTTACGTAGAGTGAAAAACTTCAAAAGGAGGGAAAAAAATCATGGGGCCTAGCCAGTAAAAATGTTCTACTATATATCTATTTTGAAGTATAAAGTTTAAGTTTTCCTGATAACGAGATTACAGAGTTGTATGTGAGAAAGTCTAACAAAAAACAATTAACAATAGCGGTGTTAGTTATAACAGTTCTTTGGCGATTATGACAATGAACGATTATCGTGATGGTCGGCACTATCAGTGCAGCGATTAGCAGTGGTGACAGTAGCGGTCAGCAATAATTAGTCGGCAGCCATTGACATGGCGGGAAATAACGACGTGGTCGGCGCGATAACCGATATGGTGAGTGCGGTGGTCGACAATGGTTTGCGGTGGTGCCGATCGCGGTAACCAAACGGTAATCAGTGCGCGGCAGTGATAACCGTGGTCGATGGCGGTGGTTGGCAGTGGTGACCAACGACGGTGGTCGACGGTGGCGAGGACAGGTGGTGGTGGCCGATGGAGGGGATCGGTGGTGGTCGATGGTGGTGACTGGCGACGGTGGTCGGCGGCCGTCTACTGGTGGCACGATTATGCTTTGAGGTTCTTCAAGCTTTAGAGCTCTATCTACTCCTTTGCTTCCGGGCCCCCTCATATAAAGAATGATGGACTATTTATAGATTAAATGAGTGACATTTCTGTAAATACATGCAAAATCTAAACCACTCTATCGGTCGGCTCAAAATGATTCCCTTGATCATTTGATATATTTTAAGTATTTGAATGCTCAAATGAAGTCAGAATTAGGATCTTGAGCTTTGTTAGATACCGTCAGGCATTTGACTATAACATTTCATTTAGATGATATTCTAAAATTTTTAATTATATTTAAGCATTTAATTTGGATTAGTTTAAACTCAAAATTAGATTAATGTCGACATTAAAATTTATACTTCAACTAGTAAAATTTTCAATGTCATATTAATATGTTAGTTTTTATAATTCACAAGTTACTACCTCTGTCACGAATTAGTGTATTAATGCATATATATATTGACGGAATAATTTAGAATTAGAACATTAACAAATTGTATGATATTATAAAACTTTCCATAGTCCGCTTCCTCCCGATTCCACCAATCAAATCCGAGGATTTTAAATCCAGCGGCCAATAATGAAATAAAACCTTATCATCGGATCGCTACTGCATCTAACGGTTGTGGAGGCATACAACAAACGCATAAATTGCTCTCCTCGGCTTGTTGATCTTCATCGTCACTTTCGCTTTCCTAATCTCTGAGAACTGAGAACCCTAAACAGAAACAGAAAAAAATGTCTGGAAGAGGGAAGGGAGGCAAGGGTCTGGGAAAAGGCGGTGCGAAGCGCCACCGCAAGGTTCTCCGAGACAACATCCAGGGTATTACGAAGCCGGCGATACGGCGGCTGGCGAGGCGTGGCGGCGTGAAGCGGATCAGTGGTTTGATCTATGAAGAAACGCGCGGCGTCCTTAAGATCTTTCTCGAGAATGTTATTCGCGATGCCGTCACTTATACGGAGCATGCTCGTCGGAAGACTGTCACGGCCATGGACGTTGTGTATGCGCTCAAGCGCCAGGGGCGTACTCTTTATGGCTTTGGCGGATAGGAAGCTAGGGTTTGTTGTTGGGGATCGTCGAATTTGTGGGTTTTTAGTGCTTTAATTTAATGTAGTAGATCTTGTGGCGTTAACTGAGGATCTGATTTCTTTGTTAAATGGTGTCAAATGTAGTTCTATGAAGTTTTATCGTAAAGCGCAACAGCTTGGGCATTCGTTTTCTAATTGTCTAAAGAGTTTATTGTGATGTTTCAGTTCTTAATACTCCCAATGCCTATTGGTTGTGTTTATAATAATTTATACCGAGCTAATTGTCTGATTTATTATGTTACTTGTTCTGTGCTGTGGTGGCAGAAGAGCTTCCATGGATGAACATACTTATTTTACACATCAAAGCAGGTTGCTTTCAATCCCTTGTTCTTGTTTTGCTATCCATTCTTCCTTTTATCTACCATTTGCATCAGATGAAGTTTTGTGTCATCTGATGTTCCCTATTTTCATGACTTTGAAATCATGAAAGCAATATTCACGTTCGATAAATAGATTTGCGGCATTTTCCCCTGTAATGAAAGGGGTGCGAAGTCACCCAAAGGAGCGATTTTCATTCGCCTCATACTGCAGGCTTAACAGAAGTGAGCCATTTGGGGTAGCAATTGTTCTGCTGTTTTACGGCTTTTTCTTTTTCTCGATCCTTGGTGAAGTTAGATCTTTTTTTTTTTTTTTTGCTCATTCACCATTGTAGCATCGATGGATATTATTTTGAGTTTTCATATCATTTGTTGTGCAATGGGTTATTTTATTTGATTTTTATTAAAATATGTTAGTGGATTATATTCAGATTTTGTTTGAATTATAATAAAGTATAATTAAAGATATCAAAGATTATGAAATTTAAACAAAAGATAAAAAAATGTTTTATTTGATTAATTTAATATTTATGATATTTTTTTTTTGTCTGATCGAGATATTTAAATATTATATTAGTAAATGTAAATATTTACATGTTACTTATAAAAATTTCTTTTATGGTATTTGTGTAAAGTCTCTTAAATTTTATTCTATGTACTTTCAAATTAAAAAAAGGCTACAGTTATAAAATAAAATTGGATGATTTTGATATTTAAGCACATCAAAATCAATTTTTTTAAGGATCTTTTCATAATTTCAGATCAATGTGAAATGTCAAATGTTGGTATAATCAAGAAAACGATCTATCAATTTTGTTTGTCTTAATCCAAAATAAATCAATTGTGCATTTACAATTATAAAGTTCTTCTAAGCAATATTATGAAATATGAGGAAATATATATAATTTTTTTAGATCATTAATATCATATATTAAGAAAATAAATATTAGGTATAATTTATGATATAATAAAAAAATATTAGATATAATTTATGACGTCTAAGGGTGTGCATTATTTGATTTTAATTAAAAAATTAAATCAAATCAAAGATTTTGAATAATTTGGTTCGATTTTGAAGTTGGTGATTTGGATTTTAATTTTAATTAATGAAAACTTTAGTTTTTGATTTTTGGATCAATTTGTTAAATAAAATTTTGGATGAAATCAAATAAATTAAAGTAATTATATATAATATGATATTATTAATTTATGTATAATAGATTTATTTATTATACATTTATTTTTATTTATTTTAAATACTTGTAGTATTTTTTTGTAATCATTATCTAATTTTTTCAAAATATTTTACCATCATACTATTTATTCTATCAACTTTAAGCTCAAAATATCGTCAGTAAAAATTAGTTTTTTTTTTTAGATAATGTAAGAAGTCAGATTGATTATACAATTACGCAAATAATTTTAAATGTAGCTAACTTTTATCTAAAACCAAATCAAAATAACAATCAAATTATTATTCAGTTTGATTGTATTTTATTTGAACATTTGATTTTTTAATCTAAAACCAATCGGTTTTAAAAATTTATCATCCAATTCATCTAAATCAACCAAACGCACACCCCTACATATTAGTCAGATAAAATAAATATTTTTTATTTACTATGTAATAATTTTATTTATATTTTTTTAATTAATTTTTTTATCTATTTTTATTAGTTAAAAATGTGGAAGGTCTAATTTAAATTTATCTCAATTTTTCTTTTAAATTTTGCCACTTATATTTCTAATCTTGATTCATTGATTATCTAAAGATAAGTGCATCTTTTCATATATAAACTTTGATAATGCACCTTTATATATAAATTAGTATTTTGATGTGATTTACAAACTAGTGCTTTATATATAAATATGAAGACTTGGATGTTGGATATGTACAATGCACCAATGTTGTGTTATATAATTTTTTTTATCAAAATTTGATTATAACTCTATATTTTTAATTAAAATTTTTAGTTTTATGTAATCATCATTATTTGGATGAACAAATCATCATCAGAATTTGATTTGAGTTTAACAAATTAATAGCCATAGATCGACTTAAATCAAATGTAGTTTGGGACTAGATAAGTTAAGAGGTCATTTAAAGCCACAAATCACCTATAATTGAATTATTATAAGTTGTCTATGAGCTAGCTTTTAAAAGGTCATTATAATCAAGCTATTAAGCTTGTTTGAGTAGTCACTCAAAAAATCTATTTGCTTAGGAAGCTTAGCTACTTGCCTTAATAAGTTGTTGGCTGACTAGAAATTTTGTTACACAAGACTCATCGATCATACTTCAATTTTGAACCTATCTTGGAATTTTAGCCCAATAAAGAACTATGAGTTAGGCTCATGATGAAAAGCTTGTCAAACAACTTGTGTGCTAACTAAACTAGTCAACAGAACAAACATTTCTGCTCGATTTATAAATGAGACTAACATGAACAATCCTTTGCGATCGTGTTTCGTTCTGACTAAATAATTAGATTATTATTATTATTATTATGATTATATATATATATATATATATTATAGCTGGAAGCATGACTTAGTGGTTAAAATTTTTGTTATGCAAATGATTGGCCCAAGTTCGAGTCCCTTTTTTTTTTGATCAGATTGAGTATTTCAACAATTGAAATGAAGAATATAAGAAATTTTGAGCCATTTCGAACATGATCAAGGGCTCGGCTCACTCAAGCTCGGGCTCGTTTACACCCCAACTTGTGGCACAACAACAACAAGCCTTTATCCCACTATGTGGGGTCGGTTACATGAATCCTTCTTTGTCATTGTGCCTTATTAAGTATCAAATTTTTATTTAAATTTAATAAACTAAGATCATTTTTTATACATGCTAACCAAGCCTTTTTAGGTCTATCTCTACCTTTCTTAATATAAGACAAATCTAAAATATCTACATTCTTAACTAGGTCATCAAACGACTAAAACTTTATGTGACCAATCATCTAAGGTGATTCCTTCTAATCTTTTCTGCCACTGGAGCTACTCCAACCTTTTCACATATATATTCATTTTGAAATTTATCTCAAAGAGTTAAAGCCACTCATCCATTTGAGCATCCACACCTCTGAAACACTTAATTTTATGCTTATCTTTTGTTGGCCAACATTCTACACCATTAATCCTAACAAGTCCTACCATCATCTTATAAAATTTTTCCCTAAGTCTAAGCAGTAGTTTTCTATCACACAATAGGCTAGATGCATTCCTCCACTTCAGTCATCCAACTTAAATTTTATTAATAACATCCACATCTATTTCACCATCATTTTGAATAGTATACCCAAGATATCTAAAATGTTCACTCTTTTTAATGACTTGATCAACCAAAGTTACAACCCCACCACTAGATTTTCTAAAATTAAAATTACACTCCATATATTCAGTTTTAAATCTACTTAAATGAAAGCCTTTAAACTCTTAAGGTTGACCTTCATAATTCAAATTTCTCATGAACTCTCTAGTAATATCAACAAGAAGAATGTTATCACCAAAAAGCATACACTAAAGTACATCCTCTTGTAAATCTCTAGTGAGAACATCCATAAATTAAGTAAAAAGATATGGACTTAAAGCCCATCCTTGATGTAATCCAACTGAAGTAGAAAAATATTTGATCAATCTTCCTTATATTTGAGCATATTAACCTCACTTTTAGAGTGAGTTCTCAACCTCCTCATCATAGATCTAGGACTCATATAGACACTAAGAGCTTCTTAGCCCTAAGACACTTATAGTGATTAGGTGAACACTTAACCTAAGTCTAGAGACTTAGAATGGTTAGTCATGAGGGGTAGGTTATGCCTTAGGGATTTAGAGAGACTTGCCCATCATATGGTATAAACCCAACCTATGTTCACCTCCTCAAACCAAATCTCAAATTCAATTCAAATACCAAATTCAAATCCAAATTCCAAATCAAATGATTGTAACCCAGAATCAAATCCAAAATCAAAATCCTGCATAAACCCTATGATTTTATATTGTTGGCCTTAACCCTACCCAAATTCAAATCAATCCAAATTCAATTGATTTTCTCCAAGATCAATTTAATCCATCAATCATTTATCAAATTCAAACAAAATAAACTCACTCCCAAAATCTTGATTCAAGAAAACCATTGATTTGGCTTTATTTTGGTTAAGTCCAAAGAATTGTCTTAAAGGGTTTAAATTGGGATTTGATTTGATTTTGGATTTGGTTTTGGCTATTTGAGATATAAATGACTTATAATAAATCACTTGAATTTGGAGTGGTTTGGAGGCAAATTTGACTAAGCTCATGGAGGTAGGTCAAAGGGGCTTAGAAGTAAATTGATTTAGTTTGATTTAGTTTTGATCATTAGAATATGGATTTTATTTATATTTGTTAAGATGATTGAATATATAATTGATTTATGAAAAAATCAATTGATTTTGGATTGATTTGAGTGGGATTTGGCTAAGCTCATGGAGGTGGGTCTATATGGGTTAGTTGGGATTTGATTTGGTTTTAGTTATTTGAGTTTATATTTCATTTATATTTGTGAATGTAAATGAAGATATGATTAATTCATGAAGAGATCAATCAAGTTTGGATTGAATTGGGTGGAGATTTGGCTAAATCCATGGAATTCAATCATAAGGCTTAGCCCTTTTAAGATTAAAATTCTAAATGAACCAAAATCCATCATAGCTCAAATTGATTGCAGTTGGATTTATATTTCAATCCTAAACTCATATATAAATTCAACTAAACCTTAATCCTAAACCCATTTAGGTCCACTTGACCCAAAGTGGCTTAAAGAACACATTTGAACCAAGTTCTAATCCAACCAAAATTAGATTGAACTAAGCCCATCCAAACCTCATACCATGATCATTGATCACCCTAGGATGATCAATTGCATTAAATTAGGTCAAACCAAGTCAACTTGATCATTTGACCAAGTCAACCCCTAGCCCATATGAAACCCAAATTAGCCAAAACTCATCCTACACCAAATCTATTGAAACCATTGATTCACATCAACCCATAATCAATGATTGAACATGACTAGACTATCAATTGAGCCAAACCAAGCCCAATTGGCCATTTGATCCAAGTTGACCCAAATTAGCTTAAAAAGCCAAAATAGGTCCAATCATGATCCAACCAAAATTGATTGCAACCAATGGCTCAAGTTCATTCCAAATTGATTATTGACCAAACCCATAATTGAACCCAATTTGGCCAATTGAGCCTGATTGACCAACTTAGCCCAAATTGACCTAAATGGTCAAATTGGCCAAAATCTAAATTAAATCCAAATTGATTCAAACCAATCATTTTCAATTAACCAATTGAACTTGAACCAACACCCAACCCAAGCTAATTTACCCAATTTGGTCAAATTGGTCAACTTGACTCATTTTGACTTATATGAATCCAAATGAGCCAAAATCAAACATAGTCTAAATTGATTGAAACCACTTGAACCAAAACACTTCAAGCTTTGGTTTGGCCTAATTTAACCAATTGGTCAACCTAACCCAACATAGCCTAATTTGACCCGTATAGGTCAAATTGAGCTAAAACTCTTGAAACCAACCCATGGGACCTTGGAATCCAACCAAACCTTACCCAAACCCATCCTAAGCCCAAAACCAGCCCAAACCCAATTGGAGCCAAACCCAAGGCAAATCTCCCTTGGATATGGAATTTTGCCAAAATTGGCAAAGTCCACGCCTCTTTTCTTTGGCATCAAATACCCAATAGTCTGACTAGCCACCTCACTCAAGTGGGCTTCCATAGACCAAAGGGAGAGTTAATTCACCTCAGGCCAAAAATCCAATGGATCAAGAAAGATGCAACCAGCCATATCCCACCTTAACCCACCTCCCAAGCTCTCCTCCACTTAAATTGAGCCACGTAGACTTGATGGGGACAACTTGCATGTGGTCATGAGAAAATGAGGATCCCGTCCATCCACCTCAGCCATGTTGACCTCTTTTTTAGAATGAACTCTCAATCCCTCCATCTTAGACATAGGACTTCTCTTAGACTTTAAGAGTTTTCTTAGTCTTAAGACACATCTAGTGATTAGGACACTCAACCCAGTGAGACTTAGAAGAGTTAGCCATAAGAATAGGTCATGCCTTGTGAAAATTTGCCTACCCTTAGCTCAACAATTCCTCACATTCCTTCCTTCAAGTCAAACTCTAAATCAATCTTATTTGATTTTCTCCAAACTCAAATCAACTCCATGTGATTGAAATCCATAATTAAAATCCGTAATTGAACCCCATGAATGAAATTCCTAAGTCCAAATCTTTCTTAAGTCCTTAATCTTTTTTTGAGGACTTATTCAAAATTATGATCTAAATCAATTCAAACTCATGAGATTTTCTCATAATTCATTTATATTTTCATTTATATATTTATATTCACATATATAAATGAAATATAAATTCAAACCAATCAAACTAAACTCAAAATTCAAAATCAATTCATGAAATTCCTAAGTCCCTTAATTTTCTTCTTAAGGACTTAACCTAAATCATGATCAAATCAATTCAAATTTATGGGATTTTCTCATAACTCATTTATATTCTCATTTATATTCACATATATAAATGAAATATAAATATAAATCAATCAAATCAAATTCAAAAATTCAAGTCCCTACTCCAAAATTTCCTAAGTCCCTTAATTTCCTTCTTTAATGGACTTAGCCTAAATCATGATCAAATCACTTCAAATCCTTGAAATTTTCTCATGACCCATTTATATTCTCATTTATATTCAAATATATAAATGAAATATAAATTCAAACAATCAAAACCAATCCCAAAAATCAAATTCAAATCCACTCAAAATCTAACTTAAGCCTTTCAAGTCAAAATCTTGAACTTAGCCAAATCAAATTCAAATCAAGCCAAACTCTTGATTTTTCTTCATGATTCAATCAACCCTACAATCATGAACCCATGTATAAATACAAACTTCAATCAAACGATCAAAATCCAATTCAAAAAATCAAACCCCAAATCCCTTCATATTCTTCCTTTGAATATGAAATTGTCAAATGAATCAAAACCCATTTGAATTCAAACAACTTGCAAATGGATTTATATTTCAATCATAAGTCCATATACAAGTTCAATCAAACTCAAATTAAGCTTTGACCAAACCGTTTGACCCACTTAGGCTCACTTGACCCAAAGTGACCTAAAGTATCCTATGAGCCAAATTCTAATCCTAACCAAATTGGATTGAATCAAACTCACCTATGCCTCTCATCATGACCAACAATCATCATGTGATGATCAATCAACCAAATTGGGTCAAACCAAGTCAAACCTAAGGGTTGACCAAGTCAACACTTAACCAAAATGAAACCTTACATAGCCAAAATCCACCATAGGCCAAATTGATTGAAACCATTGATGTAAGTTCATTCATGACCTATGTTTGAACTTGACCAAGTCAATATTTGAGCCTAACCTAGCTCAATTAGCCACTTGACCCAAGTTGACCCAACTTGACCTAAAAAGTCAAAATGTGTCAAAACTTGATCTAAGCCAAATTGATTGAAACCAATGGGTCAAGTTCATTCCAAATCACTTGTTGAACTTGACAAAGCCTCACCAATAACTAGACCCAACCTAGCCCAATTGACCTTGAACCCAACTTGACCTAAAGGGGTCATGTTGAGCCAAATTCAAAATTAACCAAATTGATTGGAAACAAAGATACCAATCCACTCCATATGACTAACCAAACCTAAACCTACCCTTGACATAGATAAAATAGGTCAAATGGGTCAAATTGGTCAACTTGACTCATTTGACCTAAATGAAGTCATATGAGCCAAATTCAAAACTAAACCAAATTGAATCAAACCAAACCCACCAAAACATTTCAAATGGTCATATGAACTTGACCCAACCCTTGGTTTGACCTAATTTGACCAATTGGTCAACTTGACCCAAGTTGACCCATTTTGACCTAAATGGGTCAACATGAGCCAAACCATATCAAATGAATTCCAAAACTCATGAAACTTGGCCAAACCTATTTTATTCACATACCCAACATATTCCAATTCAAAAAGTAGCAAAATGACCATTCTACCCCTAGGACATAGAACAAATTTTTGCTAAATTCATGGGTGATTTGGTCATGCCCTCTTCATATCAACTTGATACCTTCCTAATAACTCAAGTGGACCCAATGAAGAGTGGTTCACCCAACCTAATGGGTTTGGGTCAGCCCAAATGGACCCAAGGCCAAACTCGACCCCTTAGCTCAAATTGGCTAATTCAAAACCTCCCTCCGCTTGATTTGAAGCACATGGGAGGTTACCAATCCACTCAAGAGCTCAAACCGACCATGTGCAACACAAAACATCCAATAACCCATATGGTCAATTGGATCAAAACAACAATAAGGTGCCGATTGCCATAGGGGGAGATATACTCCCCCTAATTCCATCTGAATTGAACACCCTCATTGTTGATTGAACCCTAGTGAGTGTTAGGAGACATCAAAGAACATTCCTAAGCTTCCCAAGAGGGATTTGAATCTTGCATTTCTTGATTTTCTTCAAGAGAAAATAGGGGAGCTTCACTCTTTCTTCATACTTCACCTCTTTTGCACACTCATCAAGTGTACAAGTTTTCCTGTTCTGGGCAATAAGCTAAGAGTTGAATTTCAAATTTCGCCCATGATTTGAGCGCTGAGATCACAGGTATGGAATTTTTCAACCACTAAGCATAGGAGGTGTTGGTCCTTTGTGAAAGAAATTGTCATGGCATGAGAATTCCACCGTTGGATAGGCTTTCCTTTAGTGCTAGATGGTGTGGGTAAAGTCTCATTCCAATCCAAGCTCAATCGAGCTCAGATCTTTCCTTAGATCATGGACGGTTTCCATTGATCCTTAAGGAAAAATAGGGAGAATCCTGGCCGTATTTTATGAATCCTTTATCCTTTTAAAACCACGGGATGATCCCTGGCCATTCGATCCTTGATCGAATGATAGGGATCAAACCTTATCCCATCGCCACGCTGCCACCCTGATGCAACATTTAAATGGATGGCTCATAGTATGACGTGTAAAGCTACCATCATGAGATTTATTAATTTTAATTAATCCCCTAAGCTTTAAAAATTCATATCTCCCTCAATAAAATTAAAAAAATATGAGGTAAATTTTTATGGAAAGATAATTCAATCTAAAATATTTTAAAATTGATTTTAATGGATTTTACATTATATATTTTCTAATTTAGATTTTATTGGAAATCTTATTTTACTAATTATCTCTTAATTAATCCTCTGATTAATCCCAAACTTCTTGGGTATATTTTGGGGGATGACTTCTGCCTCCCCTAATTTTCTTGGATTTGTTGGAGGCTTAATTGGGGGAATTACAAATACATTTCCTAATTACTCTCTTAATGTAATTAAGGATAATTAAGGTGTGATTAGTGTTTTAATCCCTCATCAGGGTTGATTGAGATAGATCCAATGAATAGGAGGTTTAGGGAATAAATTTAGGGGTATTTCCCCCAAGCTATTCCCTAAACACCCTTTTCTTTCCTTAATCCTCTCTTAAGTAAGGGGTTATTCATTAATTATCCCCTTAATTAATTTCTAAAAATTCTAAAAACTTCCAGAACTTAATTAATCTACTTTGGGTAGATGCTTAGGTGTTCAAGAGCCTAAGTTCAATTAAGGAAATCAAAACCAAACTCATATGTGTGAGGGGTGTTTTGAAATTACTTAAGTTAAACCCTTTAGCTTAATTAACCATTAATCATGAGCCAAATTGCATTAGACCCTTTTCTTCCTAGGTGCATTGAAAATTTAAATTCTTGTGAGGTTTTATGTCATCTCATTGGCTCATAATTAGGTTAACTATGCTAAGGTGGTGGTGTAAGGGTTAATTAACTTATTTAATTCATACCTTAACCTAACTAAAATCTAAAATGAATCTAATCATCTAAAAACTAAACAAAATTATCAAACACATGTGGGAATGAGTTAGGAACAGCAAACTCAACTCACATTTTCAAAATTAAATCAAATTCTAAATCAAACAAAAATCACATTGAATAAACTTTGATATATTTTAAGCTTTCTTATTTCATAAGATTATCTTTAGGATTTAATTGAAGTGAATGTGTTTACATGATTTCATTGCTTTGATTCTTTCCCCAACATGCTAAATATGTATGTCATATGGTTTCATGCATTCATACTTTTCAAAATTAAAATTCAAAATGAAAATATTTATTTTATGTCAAATTTGTATGTGTCGGCTAAAATAATAGTATGAGTGGCTATTATCACTATTAAATTCAAATTATTTTCAAAAAAATATATGAATCAATTATCAAAACTGAAAGTGTGCTACTTATATTTTAATTATAAGCTTGCATGTGAGAGAATATAAGGATGTGCATAGTATTTGTTTTCCTTCTCTTCTCTTTTAGCATAGCTTTGAATAAGATTTGGTAAGATGTATGGTTCATTTGAAAAGAACTTAACACTTGATTAATTCCATATCTTATTCATTCCTATGCTATCACTTAAGAAGGTTACCTATGCTTGCACACATAAATTGCATAAACAAAATGAATCAACTAATACAATTTTTGCATTCCTTCTTTTCCATTTCATTTCTTTTGTACACTTGTTTGTATTTAAGGAAAGTGGAATATTAGTCTGGACAACCCCGAGGTTGTGAGGCTTTAAGTGGCCGTAAGTAGGTCTTGTACCTTACACCTCTGGTTAACAATGACGTTGTACTCATTTATGCCTTTCTTACTTTTATGCGTGCATGTGAAAATTGGATAAGAAATTCTTTTCTACTTAATGAAAATCATGCATCATAAACTTCCAAATTTCCTTAAATGAATTACTTAGCATGCATCATAAAGTGTGTTAAATATTCTCATTTGTGTGTATAGATATGCTTAAGGACTCATTCATATGCATGTTATATATGTTGGAAAGAAATGAAGTGATGTATGTTGTGTGAATTTAGTTCATTTTATTTAATCTTAAAATGCCTTTCTTTTTGAATGGGTTTGTTTAGAGTTCATCTAAATTTAGGATTAATTAAAAGACTTAATCAAAACATTCACTAAGCAAAACTAAAATGTGAATCTACTTTAGAAATTACTTAGGTTAGGGAAGGAAAGAGAAGTTCTCTTCTCTTTCGCTCTCTTTATAACTTTGTAATTAATTATAGGATTCATTTGAACCTAATCAAAACATGAAATAAAATCAACCCAAATTAGTTAAACAATTTAAATGAAACCCTTCTCTAATTTGAACATGCTTAACACTTAGAAAATTCTAACTTAAATCCATAGTTAAGCATACCACACAAACCTCCAAAGCACACACATTAGGCTAAGTCACCACTTCTAGCTCTAGGTTAGGGCGGTGCATGGTTTGATGCTTGCTTTTTTATTTTGAGATATATGTTTTTGATGATGTATGAATGTGGAATCTTAGTCTTATTTTCTATGGGGATATGTGCTTTCATAAATAAAATATTGGGGTGGTGCTTATACTTAGTCTATGTGTGGGGTGATAAGTCCAATATACATGCTTGAGATTTGTGTGGTTTATTTTAGCTAATCTCTATTTTGCGTTAGATTTCCATTCTTTTCCTTTTCATGTAAATTTTGCAATTAGGATTTTGGAATGATTGTTATGAGGATTAGGATGAACATTGGTCATAAGATCCAATCTTATGCACCATGTGAAGCCTTGGAGCATCCACCTTCCAACCATCAAAAGAAGAAGCCAAAGAAGAAAGAAGAAAAGAAGAAGAAAGAAGAAAAGAAGAATGGAGAAATGAAGTGTTGACCTCATTTTTAGAATGAGCTCTCAACCCCTTCATCTTAGACATAGGACCTCTTAGACTTTAAGAGTTACTTAGTCTTAAGACACATCTAGTGATTAGGTGGACACTCAACCTAGCCATAGAGACTTAGAGGAGTTAGTCATAGGAATAGGTCATGCCTTAGGGGTGTTAGGAAAACTTGCCTACCCTTAGCTTGAACCATTTCTCACTTTCCTTCCTTCAAGTAAAACTTCAAATCAATCTTATTTGATTTTATCCAAACTCAAATCAACTCCATGTGATTGAAATCCATGATTGAAACCCATGAATGAAATTCCTAAGTACAAATCTTTCTTACGTCTTTAATCTGCCTTTTAAGGACTTAGCCAAAATCATGATCTAAACCAAAATCAAACTCATGAAATTTTCTCATAAGTCATTCATATTCTCATTTATATTCACATATAGAAATGAAATATAAATACAAATCAATCAAATCAAATCCAAAAATTAAATTCCAAATCTAAAATTCTTGTTAAGTCATTAAATCCCTTTTAATGGACTTATCCTAAATCATGATCAAACCAATTCAAATTCATGGGATTTTCTCATAACTCATTTATATTCTCATTTATATTCACATATATAAATGAAATATAAATACAAATCAATCAAATCAAATCCAAAAATTAAATTCTAAATCTAAAATTCTTCTTAAGTCCTTAAATCCCATTTAATGGACTTAGCTTAAATCATGATCAAACCAAATTAAACTCATGGGGTTTTCTCAAAACTCATTTATATTCTCATTTATATTCACATATATAAATGAAATATAAATATAAATCAATCAAACTAAATTAAAAAATTCAAGCTCCAAAGTCCAAAAATTTCCTAAGTCCTTTAAATTCCCTTTTAATGGACTTAGCCTAAATCATGATAAAATCACTTCAAATCCTTGAAATTTTCTCATGATCCATTTATATTCATATATATAAATGAAATATAATTTCAAACAATCAAAATAAATTCCAAAAATCAAACCCTAAATCCCTTCATATTCTTCCTTTGAATATGAAATTGTCAAATAGATCAAAACCCATTTCACTTCAAACCACTTGCAAAGAATTTATATTTCAGTCATAAGTCCATATACAAGTTCAATAAAACTCAAATCAAGATCGGCTCTTTCGACCCAGCAATACGTAACTCACTTGACCCAAAGTGACCTAAAGTCCTTATGAGCCAAATTCTAATCCTAACCAAATTGGATTAAACCAAACTAACCTATGCCTCTCATCATGATCAACAATCATCATGAGATGATCAATCATTCAAATTGGGTCAAACCAAGTCAAACTTAAGGGTTGATCAAGTCAACACTTAGCCCAAAATAAAACCTAACATAGATAAAACCCACCATAGGCCAAATTGATTGAAACCCGATGATCTAAGTTCATTCATGAGCTATGTTTGAACTTAACCAAGTCAATATTTGAGCTCAACAAATTACTTGACCCAAGTTGACCCAACTTGACCTAAAGTCAAAATGTGTCAAAACTTGATCTAAGCCAAATTGATTCAAACCAATGGGTCAAGTTCATTCCAAATCACTTGTTGTACTTGACCAAAGCCTCAATTGACCAACAAGACCTAACCTAGCCCAATTGACCTAAAAGGGGTCATGTTGAGCCAAATTCAAACTTAACCAAAATTGATTGGAAACAAAGATACCAATCCACTCCATATGACTAACCAAACCTAAACCTACCCATGATCTAGACCAAATAGGTTAAATGGGTCAAATTGGCCAACTTGACCCATTTGACCTAAATGAAGTCATATGAGCCAAACTCAAAGCTAAACTAAATTGAATCAAGCCAAAGCCACCAAAATATTTTAAATGGTCATATGAACTTGTCCCAACCATTGGTTTGACCAATTTGACCAATTGGTCAACTTGACCCAAGTTGACCCATTTTGACATAAATGGGTCAACATGAGCCAAGCCATATCAAATGAATTCCAAATCCAATAAAACTTGGCCAAACCTATTTTCTAGACATACCCAATATATCCAAATTGAAAAATTTGCAAAATGACCATTCTATCCCTAGGCCATAAAACAAATTTTGGTTTAATCCATGGGTAATTTGGTCATGCCATCTTCATATCAACTTGATACCTTCCTAATAGCTCAAGTGGACCCAATGAAGAGTGCTGCACCCAATCCAATGGGTTTGGGTGAGCCCAAATGGACCCAAGGCCAAACCGACCCCATTTCAAATTGGCTAATTCAAAATCCTCCTTCCACTCAATTTAAAGCACATGGGAGGTTACTAATCCACTCAAGACCTCAAACCGACCATGCACAAAGATCTAACAACCTAAACAACCCCTCCCATATGGTCAATTAGATCAAAATAATAAGCTAAGGCTCGACCATCAGATTGCCATAGGGGGAGATATACCCCACCTAATTCAATTTGAATTCATCCTTCCCATATTTGATTGAGCACTAGTGAGTGTTAGGAAATATCAGAGAGCAATCCTAAGCTTCAAGAAGGAAATTTCTTCTTTAGAAAATAAGGGAGCTCACATCCTCAACTTCCTCTTCACTCAAATCCACTCCACCTCTTGCACACTCATCAAGTCGAGTGCACAAGCATTCTCTCAAGTTCCCAAAGCAAGGAGACCAATTGGATCAAATAGGGAGAAAGTGGTGTTGGTCCATGAAGATCTACTCAACCCCAAGGCTTGAAACTTTCATGCTTGCCTCCACTGACCTACCTCTCTTCTGATCACCTCCAAGGTATGAAATTTTTTGACCACTTAGCTTAGGAGGTGTTGGTCTTTTGTGAAAGCAATTTTCATGGCATTAGAAATCGACCGTTGTATAGGTTTGTAATTAACTTTAGATGGTGTGGGTACAATCTCATTCCAATCGAAGCTCAATCGAGCTTGGATCTTCCCTTAGATCATGGACGACCTCTGTTGAGCCTAAGGGAAGAACTGGGGTGATCCTAGCCATTCATCCGCACATTTTGGATGGACGGCCGAGATTAATCCCATATTTTAGAAATGATTTATCCCTTTAATCATAGATGATCACCCATTCGATTTTGATTGAATGAGATCAAACCGCATCCCACCACGCGTGGCTACGAAGCAAAAGGGATTAGTCACTGGGGTGTAATAAAGCCTCAAAGTTTCACTCTGATTAGAGCTCATGTTCGCTCATTTAATTAATCGAACTTGAACACTTTGTAAATATCATTGTTAAATGAACAAGCTTCAAGTTATTGTTCCCATTATGTTCAAAATCATTTAAAGGTGAACAAGCTCAAGGAGCTCGAAATGGCTCGAAAGGCTCGAAAGGCTCTAAGGCTCGATTAAGGCTTGTTCATCAAAATGTGATTCGTTAATTTTGTTAAATTTCTTGGTTAACCCACCAAGTGTATCAACCCGCTCAATAGAAGGAGAATATTCGTCAATTCTTTTGAACCATCACACCTGGTCAGGATCAATTCTTTGAACCGCTCACATTCCATCAATTCTTTTGAACCCTTGATTTTCTTGGTTTTCTGCTTTTAATCTAAACTTTGTTTTCTCGACTTTTCGATGAGCTTCTCTAGAGAAAGTTAGACTTTAGATCTGGAGACATTCATGTCAAGAGAAAAAGATAGAGAAGGTGAAGAGGAAGAAGAGACTAAAAGATAAGGATTTGTTTCAAATATTTCCTCCTTTTCTGTGGCTCACTAAACCTATTTATACATCTTCGAAGTTCATGCCTAGATCACAACTTTTACCAAGTGGATCCACCTTCTTTAACTTTTTTTGTTATGATTGATTCTAATTAAGTACATTAAGGCTATAGCTCAACACTATTTTTTTTTATCCTTAACACCATCGTATTGACCATCGAAGTTTCGATCGATTGCAAACGAGCTTGAACTTGAATAGTACCGCCTTCGTGTGCTAGCTTAGTTAGGATTTAATTAATTTTAATTAATCTCAATTCTTCAAAATTCATATCTCCCTTAATAAAATTTAGAAAAATATGAGGTAAATTCTATGAAAGATAATTAAATCTAGCATATTTGAAAAATACTTTCAATGGATTTTGAATTATACTTTTTATGATTTTGGGTTTTAATGAAAATATCATTTTGCTAATTACTTCTTAATTAATCTTGTAATTAATCCCAAACTTCTTGGGTATGTTTTAGGGGATGAGCTCTGCCTCTCTTAATTTTCTTGGGATTTATTTAAGGCTTAATTAGAAGAATTGGAAATATGTTTCCTAATTACTCCTTAATCTAATTAAAGATAATTAAGGTTAGATTAGTGTTTTAATCCATTATTAAGATTGATGAAGGTTAGATCTAGTAAATAGGAGGCTTAGGGAATCATTTTGGGGTATTTCCCCAAAGCTATTCCCTAAATCCCCTTTTCTTTCCTTAGTCCTCTCTTAATTAAGGGTTAATTAATTAATTATTCTCTTAATTAATTTCTAAAAATTTTAAAACCTTCCAGAACTTAATTAATCTACTTTGGGTAGATGCTTAGGTGTTGAATAACCTAAGTTCAAATAAGAAAATCAAAACCCAATTCATATGTGTGAAGGGGTGTTTTGAAATTACTTAAGTTAAACCCCTTTGCTTAATTAACCATTAATCATGAGCCAAATTGCATTAGGCCCTTTTCTTCCTAGGTGCATTGCAAGTTTAAATTTCTTGTGAGTTTTTTATGTCATCTCATTGGCTCATAATTACTTAGTTAACTATGCTAAGGTGGTGTAGGTAAGGGTTAATTAACTTGCTTAATTTATACCTTAACCTAATTAATATATAAAAATGAATCTAATCATCTAAAAATAAAACAAAAATATCAAACACATGTTGGGAATGGGTTAGGAATAGAAAACACAACTCACATTTTCAAAATCCAATCAAATTCTAAATCAAACTAAAATCACATTGGAAAACTTTGATTTATTTTAAGCTTTCTATTTCATAAGATTGTCTTTAGGATTTAATTGAAGTGAATGTGTTTACATGCTTTCATTGCTTCAATTATTTCCCCAACATGTTAAATGTGTATGTCATATGACTTTATGCATCCATATTTTTCAAAATCAAATTTAAAATGAAATTGTTTATTTTATGTCAAATTTGCATGTGTTGGGTAAAGTAGAAATATGAATGGTTGTTATCATTATTAAATTCAAATTATTTTCAAAAAATATAAATCAAATGCATAAAACTAAAAGTGTGCTATTTATATTTTAATTATAAGCTTGCATTTGAGAGAATATAAGGACGTGCTTAGTATAGATTCTCCCTCTCTTTTCTTTTAGTATAGTTTTGAATAGGATTTGGTAAGATGTATGATTCATTTGAAAAAACCTAACACTTGCCTAATTCCATATCCTATTTATTTCTATACTATCTCTTAAGAAGGGTTACCTATGCTTGCACACATAAATTGCATAAAAAAATGAATCAACTAATACAACTTTTGCATTCTTTCTTTCCAATTTATTTCTTTTGTACATATGTTTCTATTTAAGAAAAGTGGTATATTAGTCTAAACAACCCTGAGATTGCGAGGTTTTAAGTAGTCCTAAGTAGGTCTTGTACCTTACACCTCTGATTAACAATGGTGTTGTACTCACTTATGCCTTTCTTACTTTCATGTGTGTATGTGAAAATTAGATAAGAAACCCCTTTTCTACTTAATGAAAATCATGCATAATAACCTTCCAAATTTCCTTAAATGAATTACTTACCATGCATCATAAAGTGTGTTAAATATTCTCATTTATGTGTATAGATATGCGTAGGGCTCATTCTTATGTATGTTATACATGTTGGGAAAGAAATGAAGTGATGTATATTTTGTAAATTTGGTTCATTTTATTTAATCTTAAAATGCCTTTCTTTTTGAATGGGTTTGTTTAGAGTTTATATAAATTAGGATTAATTGAAACACTTAATCAAAATATTCACTAAATAAAACTAAAATGTGAATCTAGTTTAAAAATTACTTAGTTTAGGGAAGGAAAGAGAAGTTCTCTTCCCTTTTTCTCTCTTTATAACTTAGTAATTAATTGTAGGATTCACTTGAACCTAATAAAAAAATGAAATAAAATCAACCCAAATGAATCAAACAACTTAAATGAAACCCTCCTCTAAGTTGAATATGCTTAACACTTAGAAAATTCTAACTTAAAGTCTTAGCTAAGCATACCACACTAACCTTCAAAGCACACACATTAGCCTAAGTCACCACTTCTAGCTTTAGGTTAGGGCGGTGCATGGTTTGATGTTTATTTTATTTTTTGATATATATTTTAGACTAAATGTTAGAATGTATGCTCATAAAATGAATGGTAGAGCAACCTTAGTCTAACCATTATTTTCTGTAGGGGATTGCGTTTAAGGGGCGCTATCATAAATAAAAATATAAATGCTTTTGCTTGTAGGTGCTTATACCACTAAGTATAATCTAATAGGTCAGGTGGACTTAGTCACCCATGTGTGGGGTGATAAGTCCAATATACATGCTTGGGATTTGTGTGATTTATTTTAGATAATCTTTGTTTTGCAGGTGTGTGGAAAAAAATTCCTATAGGGAGTCATCTTTCAAATCTGTGGAGAGAAAAAAAAGGCAAGACCTATAAAAATTCATCTTTTTGGGATGCCATGCAGATTCACAGATGTACTCATTCAGGTGATCGAGTATGTCATTAAGAAAATAGTGTACTATCTCAAAAGATAGAAATCACTACCCTTTAATGGACCTAATCACCTCAATAAGGACTCCTAAGGACAATGAGTCTGCATATGTACTAGAGATTCTTCCCCTACTTTACATGAAAAATTAAAGCAAGGTTTATTTTAAATTGGGTTCATTAAGTTCCCTATAGGGGCAATCCCCCATAGTTAATTACATCCTAAGAAATGGGGATTCCTTAGAAAAACTCTCGATTAAGGTAAATGATCATCATCTTTGAAGATTTCAATAGAAAAGGACTATCAATCGATTGGTTTTATTTTAAAGATCAAATGGGATTGATCAAAAGAGGAAATTATCAAAGACAAAATGGGAGATAAGTAGAGATGCCCACGATGCTAGGAAACCTAATGAGCATCTCAAACTATCATACTATCGGGCTTTACATTTTTGAAATTGATTTAGTTTGTTTGAGTTGCATTTTTCATTAGAAATTTAAGACTTAAGATTCCTTAACACAAGATTAAGGAAGTGCCTAAGAGGTGAGAAATAATGCTTACGACCCACAAAGGGGAGAAGAACTTAAATTAAATCTAGAGCTTGAGGGTCAAAAAGCACAACCTAAATCTAAGGCAAAATGGGTAATTGGTTTGGTTTCCACAAGAGAGAACACCGACAAATTGGACTTACAACCACTTGGGGTGGTGCCAACTAACTCCTCTATGAATTTAAATACATGTAGGCAAGTATTTATGCTTATGCAAGATAGCTAGGCTATTGTTTATTTGGAAATAGACTAAGTTCTTAAACTCACTCCCTAAAGAGACTAGATCATGTAAATGGCATGCTTCAAATGACCTAAATCTAATGCAATTCAAATTTCATTTTATTTTTATTTTGAAAATTATTTTGACTCAGGCTAATAGGATTCATATGACTAATGCATGAGAAAAAAGGTTATTGGCCAAAATCAGCGAGAAGGGAGGAGGTGAGTTTCCACCATGGCTCTCAAAGGTCAAGCTAAGTTTCTTTAGAAAAGGTGGGAGCCCTCCAATCAAGAGTGAAATAAGATGCATTTATGCATGATATTACAAAAGAAATGCTCATCCAGCTAAGCGGTTGCTAATTCTTTTATCTTGATTTTTAAACCTAAGCTTTAGATGAAGTTATGAGTTGTTTAGTTTTTATTTTGGGTTGTTAAGTTGGGTAAAAGATTTATTTTTTCTTAAAGAGCCTAATCCACATCCAGGCCATACATAAAGTAAGAAAGAAACTAAGAAAAGCATGCCACTTAATGCAAAAGCTAAACAAGTCATCAATCAATTTATAAAGCTAATTGCAAAAAGAATAAAAGGCCATTGCGGTCGGGCACCACCGCACAAACCCAAAAATATCAAATATGGGTAGCCGAGATCTACCCTTATACAACCCGATTACAAATGAATTAAATTACAATTAAGCAAGAAATTCATTATTATGGGGGTCTTCAAGCTTTATGTATTCTTTCTTCTTCTTTTCTTCTTTGGTTTCTTCTTTTGGATGGTTGGAAGGTGGATGCTACAAGGCTTCACATGGTATATAAGATAGGATCTTATGACCAATGTTCATCATAATCCCCATAACAATCATTCCAAAATCTTAATTGCATAAATTTATATGAAAAGGAAAAGTAGAAATCTAACACACACCTGTAAAATAAAGGTTAGCTAAAATAAACCACACAAATCCCAAGCATGTATATTGGACTTATCACCCCACACATGGGTGACTAAGTCCACCTGGCCTATTGGATTATGCTTAGGGGTATAAAGCACCTACAAGCAAAAGCATTTTATATTTTATTTATGATAGCGCCCCTTAAGCACACTCCCCTGCAAAAAAGAATAGTTAGACTAAGAGCATCCTACAATTCATTCTATGAGCATACACCCTAACATCCAGTATAAAACATAGATCACAAAATAAAATAAAATATCAAACCATGAACTACCTAACCTAAGGCTAGAAGTGATGATTTAGGCTAATGTGTGTGCTTTGAAGGCTTGTGTGGTATGCTTAGCTATGGCTTTAGGTTCAAATTTTTTAAGTGTGAAGAACATGTTCAACTTAGAGGAGAGTTTCATTTAAGTTGTTTAATTATTTTGAGTTGATTTTATTTCATGTTTTGATTTGATTTAAGTGGATCCTACAATTAATTACTAAGTTATGAAGAGAGGGAAAAAGAAGAGAACTTCTCTTTCCTTCCCTAACCTAAGTAATTTCTAAAGTAGATTCACATTTTAGTTTTGTTTAGGTGAATGTTTTGATTAATTATTTTAATTAATCCTAAGTTTAATAAACTCTAAACAAACTTATTCAAAAAGAAATGCATTTTAAGATTAAATAAAATGAATCAAAATTCACATAACATACATTACTTCATTTCTTTCTCAACATATATAACATGCATATGGATGGACCTTAAGCATAGCTATACATACAAATGAGAGTATTTAACACACTTTATGATGCATGCTAAGTAATCAATTTAAGAAAATTTAGAAGTTGAGATGCATGATTTTTCTTAAGTAGAAAGGAGTTCCCTTATCCAAATTTTCACATACACACATGAAAGTAAGAAAGACATAAGTGAGTACAACACCATTGTTAACCAGAGGTGTAAGGTAGAAGACCTACTTAGGGCTACTTAAAGCCTCACAACCTCGGGATTGTCCAGACTAATGTACCACTTTCCTTAAGTACAAACATGTGTATAAAATAAATGAAATAGAAAAGGAAAAATCAAAAGTTGTATTAATGGATTCATTTTATTTATGCAATTTATGTATACAAGTATAGGTAGCCCTTTTTTGGTGATATCATAGAGATGAATAGGACATGGAATTAGATGATGATTAGGTCCTTTTCAAATGAACCATATATCTCACCAAATTTTTATTCAAAACTATACCAACATAAGAAAGAAAGGAAGCTAAGCATACCTTTATATTCTTTCACATGCAAACTTATAATTAAAGTATAAGTAGCATACTTTTAGATTTAGTATTTGATTTATATGTTTTGGAAAATAAGTTGGATTTAGTAGTGATAATATCCATTCATATTTCTACTTTAGCCAACACATGTGTTGACCTCACTTTTGGAGTGAGCTCTCAACCCTATCCTCTTAGACTTAGGAATCTTCTAGACACTAAGATTTCCTTAGTCATAAGACACATCTAGTGAGTAGGTGAACATTTAACCTAAGCCTAGAGACTTAGAAGTGTGATACATAAATAGAGCTTTCGAGCAATACGTAACCGCTATCTTATAACCTAAACCCAATCTAGATACACTTTATCAAATCAATCCCAAATTCAATTATCAAATAAAATCTCAAATTTAAATTCAAATTTCAAATATAATTTCAAATTTAACTCCAAATATTTGAAACCCAAAATCAAATTCAAATCCTAAAGCCCTTCCTAAGCCATATGAACCACATTCATAAGCTTAGCCAAAATTCCCTTAGATCAAATGAAACTCAATTGATCTCTTTATAAATAAATTATTCCTTCATTTATATTCATAAATATAAATGAAATACAAATTTAAATGACCAAAACTATATCAAAAATCAAATCCAAACTCAATCTAAACCTTTAAGCCACCTTTGGACTTAGCCAAATTCTATCCAATCAAGTCAAAACCAATGAATTTTCTCTTGAACCAATCATTCATTCAATTATCTACCCAAATATAAATGAAACCTACAATCATCAAATCAAATCAAACCAACCCAAGGCAAACCCAACTTAGCCCTTTTGACTTGAAACTTTCAATTGAGCCAAAACCTATTGGACTCCAAATTGATTGCTGTTGAATTTATATTTCAATCTAGGCTCATATATAAGTTCAACTAAACTCAAATCAAACCAAAACCAAACCAATTGACCCACTTAGGTCCACTTGACCCAAAGTGACCTAAAGGACCCATTTGAGCCAACTCTAATCCAACCCAAATTGGATTGAACCAAGCTCACCAAAACCTTCCACCATGATTTTGATCAGAATGAAAATCAATTTGGTCAAACCAAGTCAAGTTATTTGACCAAGTCAACTCTTAGCCCAAATAAACTAAAACTAGCCAAAACTCATCCTTCACCAAATTGATTGAAACCAATGATTTGAATCAACCTAAAGTCAATATTTAAATATGACTTGGCCACCAATTTAGCCAAACTAAGCCCAATTGGCCATTTGATCCAAGTTGACCCAAATTAGGTCAAATCATGATCTAACCCAAATTGATTACAACCAATGGCTGAAGTTCATTCCAAATTGATTATTGAACTTGACCAAAGCCATAATTAAACCCAATTTGATCAATCGATCCCAATTGGTCAACTTGACCTAACCTAGCCCAAATTGGCCTAAAGGGTCAATTTGGCCTAAATCCAAATTAAATCTAAATTAATTAAAACCAAAGACCATATTCATCTTAAATTAGCCAATTGAACATGAATCATCCCATAACCTAAGCTAATTTGGTCAATTTTGGTCAAATGGGTTAATTTAACCCAAATTGGGCCAAATCCCTTGAAACCTAGCCAAGACCCATTAGGGGCTGATCAAACCTGACCCAAACCTATTTGGGATCAGCCCAAAACCAACCCAACCTATTTAAATCCCTCATGGATCCTTCCCCACATAGGATTCTACCCAACCTCATTTAATCCCCATCATGCCGCTCCTTAACTCCCCCAACATTTGCATTGAATAGCTAATCATATGAGAAAGAGAGGACTTTGGAGCAAAAATCCAAAGTCCTCAATCAATCCATCATCCATCCCAACCACCCAAGTAAGATGACAATCAATTTGGAGATAAAAAAATTCAAGAAAGATTGTATTTTTGACCATTATAAAAGGAGGGGGAAATGAAGCTTTAGATCTCTTCCTCCCACCACCATTCAGCCCCAAAAGCTCCCCAAAGCAAAAAAGAATCCATCCCCCACCTCTTTGATCCATTTTTAAGCTCAAAAATATAAATAGTTATTTTTCAGCGAGGCGATGATAAACATCGGAGAAGATGACATTTGGAAGGGAGGTAAGGGTTGAAGATCATTCCAAAACTTTCTCATATACCTAAGCGTTCGCTCAGATCTTCACCACTGCCAGAAACCATCCTCGATGAGATAAATTTTTGCCAAACTTTAGCCGGCCTTAAGATTTCTCATATTTTGTGTTAATTTTCTTTCGATCTTAGGAATTTCCCTAGATAATTCTATATTTTTACTTTAAATCATCCCAATTAGAAAATAGAATTTTTTTAGTGTGAATCGACGTGAAAATGAGTCCATTTGGACAAGTTTTGGCTTAGAAACCCTCATTTTTTTCCAAAAAAAGCTATTTTTGTTCACCGCGTTACATCCGTCGTCGCCCCGCGATGATCGGATGGCGATCACATGTGATCACGGACCAGTCGGATCGCATGATGCGGACCATTCGACCGCGACCGTTGCAATTGCACGGATCGCATGGATCGCACAACCGCATGATCGCCGATGCGATGATCACATCACGTGGTTCGCGACGGACGCCGCATCGCACGCCGCCTCGGATCGCTTCGATGTGACCATCCGATCTATGATCAGATTGTCCAGAGCAAGCCGCAGGTCATTTTCCCTGCCCACCCAATGGGTGACGTCAGTGCTGCACGTATTTTTTTTATAAAAAAAAATTAATTTGAATTACCTGAAACTTCAAAAATTCATAGAAAGTAAAATATTTAACCAAAAATAATAAACAATGGCTCGTTGGATTCTTCTTTCTGAGAGAAATCCAATAAATCCAAAATCCTTAAATTTTACTAAGTATTTTAAGCTTAATTTGAGTTTTAGTGAAAATCAAATTTCATTAATTAAACCAAAAATATATGTAATTTAAGTTTAAATTTTTAGAGATTGAAATTAAAGCTAAAACACACATACCATAAAAATTTCAATTGAAAAGGACTTCTAGATTGAGAGAAATTAAATTTTGAACTTGATTTTCCATTTTAATAAAATAAATCAAATAAAAATTCAGAAATTTACAAAAATCTTCAAAATGGCTTAAATCACTTCAATTTACATCTAGGATTCTTAAGAAAATAATGTGATATTCTGAATCCTAATGAACCCAAACAAACACTTAAGAGTAGAGTTTAATCAATTAAAGAGTTAATTAAAACATAATCAAAAAATATTTAAATATCAAATCAAAATTAGAAATGAAATAGCACTTAAGCAATCATTAATCAAACCTCAAATCAGAATAATATCATCCTTAGAGGAAATTAAATTAAATTTGATTAAACCCATCTAAGTTAAAAGAACTCAATTAAATGATTAAATCTTAAATCAAACTCAAAATTCAACAAATTTAGGAAACTTTAATATGGGTCAAACTAATATAACTAAACCTACACTAAGCATGGAGTCTTAATCATATGAAACTCCTTAATGAATATAAATAAATTGAAATTAATTAATCATTAAATAAACTAAAGATCAAATTGATTAATAAATAAATTCAACATAATCATTTGATATTAATCGAATTAAACCTAATAAAATTAAAATAAACTTAATTAATATATGATTAAATCACATCCATTTGGAATAAGATAATTAATTAACCATTAAATATTTCAACCTAATAACTAAATCGAACATGTTAATGAAATCAAACAAACATAATAAATGAATCAAATCAAATAAAACTCTAATAATAAATAATCAAACTTAATTGAAATGAAATAAATAATTAATTCACTTAATAATAATGATAGTAATAACAATAATCCTTTAATCAAATCAAACTTAAGGAAAACACTTAACTAAACCAAATCACTCACATGTGGAAAATTAAGTCATTAATCTTTAATGAAACAAATCCTTAATTAATCTAATAATTTACAAATTTAATTACCCTTAATCAAAGTTAACTAATCAAACATCTAATTAAAGAAAACTTAATCAATTAATCCATCATCTTAATTAATCAAATTAATTTAAATAGGTTACATTAAAGCTAACTCTAAAATTAAGCTTAAATCAAACCCATAATTAAATTTAATAATCACGTCCCTCAAGTAAACTAATTAAATTAATCAAATTAATCATATTAAACCTAAGCTTAATCAAACATAATTAAAATGTAATTAAATACTAATCAAAACCTAAATTAAACCTAAATCAATAAGTCATTAATCTACTTAAACAAACCCTTAATTAATAATAATTTAAAAATTTAATTACCCTTAATCAAACTTAATTAATCAAACATCTAATTAATGCAAACTTAATAAATTGGTCCATCCTCTTAATAAACCAAATTAATTTTATAAATCACATTAAAATTAATCTAAATCAAATACTTAATTAATAATTAATTTAATCACACCTATTAAATAAACTAATTAAGTCAATTAAATTAATCATATTAAACTTAAGCTTAATCAAACATAAAATGCAATTAAATGTTAATCAAATCCTAATTTAAACTTAAATCATTAACTTATTAATTACATCATTAACCCAAATAAATATGAAATCAAATTAAAAAGTAAACAAATCTTTATTTAATTTAATAATTAATTATACCTCTTAAATAAACTAAATTAAATTAATTAAATTAATCATATTACACCTAAGCTTAATCAAACATAAATGTAATTAAATACTAATCAAAAGCTAAATTAAACCTAAATTATTAAGTCATTAATTACATCATTAGTCTAAACAAATATGAAACCAAATTGAAAATTAAACAAACCTTTATAATCAACATAAATACACTTCTTAATTAAACTAATCACATAATCACATTGAACCTAAGCAAACCCATAGACCAATAAAGCTAATCAAATCAAATTAAATCAAATTAAGAAAGACTCTCATCAATTTAATATGTAATCAAATCAAACCTCATTCAACCCACTTTAATAAGATAAAATAATCAACTATCCAATGTATAAATCAAAATACAAACCAAACTTTGATGAACATGACAAATGAATGTGATTAAAAATAAAATCCTAATTACAAAGAATCAAACCTAATTTAAATCAAAATGAAATCTCAATTAATCTAATCCAATTGAATTACTGATAAATGAACCACAATCAAATTAAATAAACATAAAGTTAAGTCACATAACCAAAATCAAAGAAA
The DNA here is from genome assembly GCA_021442155.1 of Cymbidium sinense. NCBI lineage: Eukaryota > Viridiplantae > Streptophyta > Magnoliopsida > Asparagales > Orchidaceae > Cymbidium > Cymbidium sinense. The sequence goes on along the minus strand of CM038224.1, from coordinate 107,307,428 downwards.
AGAATTAGATATTAATTTAAAAGGATATTGAATTATCAAGATTTAATTAAATCAAAACATATAATCTAAAATTAATCAACCAAAACAAATGAACTTAAATAAACTTAAACTTCATTAGATATTAAGGATATTGAATTATCAAGATGCAATCAAACTAAAACATCTAATCCAAAATCAATTAATCAAATACTCAAACAAAAAATTCTAAATTTAAATCAAGTCAAATAAAATCAAATCAAATGAATTACATAAATTCAAATGGGCTAATTAAGATACTTAAGGATCTTAGTTAGACTTTAGTGTTAGGATGTAGAATAGGGTGAGTTCTCTACAAATGGAAATTCTATTCTCCATTCTTGAAAACCTAAGCATCATTTAACCAAATAAAAGTGAAATAAAAAAATAAAATTAAAGCATTAAATCATTTAAATTGAAATCACCCAAAGGTAAAATTTAAACAAATTCAAACTCCAAATTGAAATTTAAACTAAAGAAGCCTAGTAAAGTATTGTTACACAAGCCTTAAGGACACACATTATAATAAGTCACCAGTCACCTTCTAGTGCTAAGTTAGATGTATGATGTTGTATTTTATTTTGTGATATAATATTTTAGACTGGATGTTGGGTGTATATTTTAGACTGATGTTATGCATTATTAACCTAATCATATTCAGGGTTGTGCTTAAGGGCTGTAATAAAAATATAAATGCTTTGTGCAGTTGCTTAGTAAGCCTAACTCACGTGGGATAGTGGGCTTGGTTACCCATGTGGGGTGCTAAGTCCAAATTATTCATATAACCGCTTTGTTGTATGGTGTGTTTAGCAACACTTATTTTATAGTGTAACTAGATTTACTTTTACTATTTTTTATGTAATTTTGCATTAGGAATTAGGATTAGTGTTATGGGGATTAGGATGATGGCCAAAAAAGGCTTAGTCCCTGGGGTGCCCTGTGATGCCTTTGGAGCAAATCAAATCAAAAGAAAGAGAAGGAAGAAATGAAGAAAAGAAGACTCCCATAGCATGTATTTTTTGTAATCCGGGTTGTATAAGGGTAGAGCTCAGCTACATATCTTTTTTTCTCTTTTCGGGGTGTATGGCAGAACCCGACCGCACTTGCCTTTTATTATTTTACGGTAGTCTATAAAATTGTTTGATGTTGTGTTTAGATTGCACATTAGAACAACATGCTTTTCATAGTTTCTTTATGATTGATGCTTGAATGTGTGGCCTGGATGCCATAAGCTCTTAGGATGAAATTAATTTTTCTACCCCAATTAATAACTCATAACTAAAATTTTGAAACAACTCATAACCTCACCATAAAGCCTAGGAATTAAATCAAGATAATAAAATTTTTTAGCAATCCCTTAGCCGAATGAATGAATGTATAATATCATGCATGTCATATTATTTCACTCTTGTTAAGAGGGGGTTCCATCTTTGCTAGAGAATGAAGGCTTAACCAATTAGAGCCTTTGGTGGAAGAAGCCCCTTTCTCTCTTGATTTTTCCCATAATCAAATTCTCATGCATTTAGGCACACAAAATCCCATAGCTTATGTCAAAATAAAGAGTCCAAAAGAATCAAATAAATTTGATAAAATTTGCATTAGATTAAATCATGAATTCATACCACTCATGCTATAGTCTCTTAGAGAGTGAGTTTAAGGACTTAGTCTCCTTTCTAAATAAATAACAACCTACCCATCTTGCAAAAGCATATGACTTGCCTACATGGACTTAAAGTATAGGAGGAGTTAGCTGACTACTACTCCAGGCGGTAATAAGTCTAACAGTCGGGTGGTTTATTATCTCTTGTGGAGTTAAATCATATACCCATTTTCACCTTAGATTTAGGTCGTTCCTTTATTTTATACCAAAGCTCCTTAGTTTAGGAATCTGAGGTAGTTATTCCTTGGGGATACAATCATAAATTCTCACCTCTTAGACATTTTCATAATCTTATGTTGTGGAATTATAAGCCCTAGCAATCTAATAAAATGTTAGCTCAAATAATTAACTCTCTTCAAATTTCAAAAAATATAAAGCCCAATTATAGGGTAGATTGGAATGCTCACTAGGCTTCCTAGTATGATGAACATTTCCTACTTTCCCCTTTTGGATTCTAAATATAAGTCTTCTCCTTGATTTATCCCATTTGATTTTCTAAACTAGCCAATCCTTTGATAGTCTTAACCTTGAAATCTTTGGAGACCCTAATTATCTACTTTAATCGAGAGTCCCATTCCTTAGGATGTAATTAATTATGGGGGCTTACCTCCATAAGGAACTTAACGAACCCGACTTAAAATAAACCCTACTTTACTTTTCCATATAAAGTAGGGGAAATATCTATAGTATATTTGAAGACCCATCATGCCTTAGGAGTCTTTATTAGGTGATTAGGTCTATTATAGGGTGGTGATTTCTATCTTTTGAGATAGTACATCATTTTTTAATGTCACTATCACTTCAATAAGCACCAAGATCTATTGGTGTCCCACATCCCAAAAATAAACACCACAAATTTTTCTGACGACTCTACTAGGGAAGGTTCCTCTCTCCATCTTTAGTGGACAATTATTATCTCCAAGCATCGATAGTGGACTTATACTTTATATAGGCCCGAGACTATCATTCTTTCCGTTAACACTTAGCTTATTTCATCCTTAAGCAAAGTTTGCCAACATCCTTTATGTTTTAAGACCTCACTTTGTGTAGGTCCTAAAATCCCTATGGGATTCCCCCAATAGGTGAAAATTAAAATTAATCAAACAAAGGAGATGACCAAAATTAAGAACCTCTTCACCATCCTGATGGTGAGACAAGGTTCATCCCATGAATAATAAGAAAATAAAACCCTTCTACAAAATAACATGTCTTTCCAAAACCACTTTTTTAAATCCATATAATAAAAGATCTTTATATAAAAATTTATGAGAAATTTTCAAAAAAAGGCACAAAACACATATAACCAAACTTTGTTTAACAAATCATATGATTTTTACAAGGAGGTTCCTTTTTAAAAATCAAAATCAATAATTTTTAATGTATTTTTCAAAAGCACTTTTTCTTTGGAAATGGCTATCCCCATCCCACACACTCAAATTTGTTGGATGGAGATTCTATCTTCGAATAAAATCATGATATAAAAATTGAAACGCCACTTAGCATACTTCACATGGGCTAGAGTTGAAGTTTCTCCTCTTTTAAAAAAGCAATAAATCATACACACACAAAAGAGAAGTCAAGACATATTTGAACCCCCCAATTGACATAACCAAATTTGTCAAATGAGAGTTCCCCTTACCTTGGAGAAGGTAGAGAAAATTCAATTCTATTTGCATTTATCTGATAAAACTCCTTCTTGCCAAAGTCTTGGACTTTAAAACACATTAGTAGCTCATTTGACATGTCCAAGTATATTAAATGAAAACCAAAATCAGAACAAATTGAACTCCATTTAACATACCTAAATTTGTTAAATAAGTCATTTTCTTTCAAAATCATAAACACATTTGACTTTCACTTAACATGCCAAATTTGTTAAGTGAGAGTTTCATTTTCAAAATCATAAACACATAACTTAACCAAGTTTGTTAAGTGAGAGTTTCATTTTCAAAAAAATCATAAGCACATTTGACTTTCACTTAACATACCAAATATGTTAAGTGATAGTTTTATTTTCAAAATCACAATCACATTTAACTTTTACTTAGCATACCAAATTTATTAAGTGAGAGTTTTATTTTCAAAAATCATAAGCACATTTGACTTTCACTTAACATACCAAATTTGTTAAGTGAGAGTTTCATTTTCAAAAATCACAATCACATTTGACTTTCACTTAACATACCAAATTTGTTAAGTGAGATTTTCATTTTCAAAATCATAAACACATTTGACTTTTACTTAACATACCAAATTTGTTAAGTAAAAGTTTTATTTTTAAACACATTTGACTTTTACTTAACATACCAAATTTGTTAAGTGAGAGTTTCATTTTCAAAATCATAAACACATTTGACTTTCACTTAACATACCAAATTTGTTAAGTGAGAGTTTCATTTTCAAAAAAAAAAACAAATCATAAACACATTTGACTTTCACTTAACATACCAAATTTGTTAAGTGAGAGTTTCATTTTTAAAAAAATCATAAACACATTTTCACTTAACATACCAAATTTGTTAAGTGAAAGTTTCATTTTCAAAATCATAAACACATTTGACTTTCACTTAACCAAATTTGTTAAGTGAGGGTCTCTTTTCACACATTTGATCCCTATTTTAACATACCAAATTTGTTAAATAAGGATCCAATTTTTCATGTCAAATCACACTTGAGCTTTCACTTAACATACCAAATTTGTTAAGTGAGAGTCTCATTCTCAAAGAAAACAAACATATCTCAAACACATTTGGGGCTTTCATTTAACATACCAAATTTGTTAAGTGGAACTCCCATCTTCAAAGAAAAGCAAATTTATCTCACAATCACATTTGACTTTCACTTAACATACCAAATTTGTTAAGTGAAAGTCTCATCATCAAACACAAATCAAACACATGTGACATCTACTTAACATACCAAATTTGTTAAGTAAGAAGCCCCATTTTCAAATCAAAATATCACACAATCAAATCTTCACAAGCAAAAATATTTCAAATACACAATCACAACCTCTTCTTAGCATACCCAAATTTGCTAAGTAGAGGTATTTCAAACTATCAATATTTTCAAACAAGATGCACAAATCACAAATATCTCCAAGAAATCTCTCCTCAAATTTTAGAACCCCATCCAACCTACCTAAATCGGTTGAGTATGGGTTCTAAATCAAAATCAAATGGCAAAGACTCTCCTCAATATCCAAATCTCTCCAATGAACCCCACTTAACACATTTGAATCATTGAGTGTGGGTTAAAAACTCCAAACTTCTATTACTTGTGTGGAAGATATCAAGGAAGAAATCTGATATCAGTTATATTTTCATAAATGCAGACATACAACTTAGATCAGCAAGTGCAGTCTTTTTAGTTTTCACACATGGCAGCTCAGAAGTATGTGTTTACTTTTCCTTTCGGAATGGATTTGGCTTTGGATCGGGCCAGCCTCTCGCAGATCAACTTTGCCCACCTCATTCATTTTGGCTGAGGTTTTGAGGGTTAGATCACTTGGGGACACCCTCACAACCGCCAGCAAAGTGTGGTGAGCGTGCTCATCCATTGAGATGCCATCCGACTCGAGTTTCCTCCACTAAAGAGGAAGGCGGCGTTCTCGCAAGAGTTATAATTCCGTGCACACTCTGGTTCTCGCCCCAAGACGGCCAAGACCCACTCTTGGCTCCTTCCAAGGGAAGGCTACCATCTTTAGGGATAGTCTCCCCACTCAGGTTGGTCTAGTTCTCTCGCCTCCTAGTAGACTGTCGCACATTTAAGATCAAGCAAAGATCATGACCGATCACAAGAGTTAGAGAGAGATGCCTTCCCATCTGGAGGAGATTACCTAGATAGTGTCCCTCTTATAAGTGGTAGAACAAGTTTCACCCCTCTCGGTTCGATGGAGAGGAATACATTAGGAGGATATCAATTTCACCTACCCAATTTGAGGCTATCAGACAGAGAAGGTCGATGACAACCTCACGCCTCTATAGAAGTTGATGAGCTTAGGACGATGAGAGTCTGGGCTCAATTTGATTTACGTCGTCATCCCTAGAGTGTGAAAACACATCGGAGAGAGGGCTGGAGGCCCAAGTATCGCTGATTACTAAGAGAGAGACATGTAGCCGACAATGCTCAACCTCATGGAATTTTTCGATCGCGCCACCCCATCATCAATATTTCTACTTGATGGGTACTACCCACCATAAGAGAGAAGCTCTGTGAGAGCGATGTTGCTCCACCACACCAATCCACCACCATCACTGCTCAGTCCCCCCATCCACCCTACAAAGGCACATAAACAACATCCAGGAGAAGAAAGCCCCATTGGTGATCCATGCCCAAAGGGTCCCACTTCATCTACTCCACACCTGTGAGGAGAGTTCCCTACCACCTCCCACTCCCTTTGGTGAAGAAGGAGGAATGGACCCACAATATCATGGTCGCACCACACAACCACCACCATCGAGGTAGTGATTGAACCATAGAAGGGGAAGGGATAGTTCTATGCCCCCATGGTAGTGGATCTCCTGTGGACACCACTCACCCATGAGCAGCCAAACATGTCTATTCCAGCATCCTCCTGAGCTAGCACTCCAAAGGATAGGCATTGTTAAGTGCATCTTTGTCAGTGAGCACAGCCCCACCACCGATCAATAGTGAGTGTTTGTCCCTGTATGATTAGACCATTCTCGATGAGATCGCCAAGATTTCTAAGAAGAGGGAACTTGGGATGATTTCTCAATGAAGAGGATGCTAGGGTCGATCTGGGATGAATGATCTTGGAGGACTCAGAAGTCCATATGGTTGACACTAGGGGTTCCCTCCTTAAGGATCATCATAGCCAGGAGGGTGTTGTAGTTGAAGAAGAAGACACAGTTTATTCAACCCAACACCTTCGTTAGCAACTGAGGTAGAGGGATGAGCATATCAATAAGATGGAGAAAAGAGTTGAAGACTTATTAACTGCAGTCCTAGCACTTTAAGGCCAAGCTCCATCGCCTACTCTTAGAGGCCACCACCGGTTTTTGCATGTTCTGATCAGCCCAAGAGTACATCTCATGACCAAAGAAGGTCAGTGATAGTACCTTCATGCCTGAAAGAGATATAAAGCATATGAGGGAACAACAAGTGAAGGAACCGTTGGCACACGCTTGAGGTGGCTCATCTGTTCCAAAGGGTGGACCCTACCTAGAGGAATTTGATGTAGTCCAATATCCCAAGGGTTTTGTGCCACCATGCTTCAAGATCTTTGATGGCAGTGGAAACCCTCGACAACATATACACACTTTAGAGATGGTATTGTAACGCCGGAGGTAGTGATGCACTTCTTCTGACTCTTTGTTAGTAGTCTGTCAGGGATTGCATTTGATTGGTACGCTAAACTGCCCAATGGTTCAGTGAAGACTTTTGCTGAGTTGGAGCACCTCTTCATTAAGAGGTTTGCTGGAGCCCAATAAAGGGTAACTGTGGGTGACCTCATTGTGGCACAACAAAATCCAATGAGTCTCTTGTTGATTATATTCTCAGGTGGTGAAACTTGAGTATGAAATGCAAACCACAACTGTCCGAACATCATGCTATAGAAATTCTTCTCAAGAATATTCATGGCCCGGATGCTTTCATGCTCAAGGGATTTACAATCAAAATCTTTGAGAAATTAATCAACAAGATGACTAGCATACAAGGAGAAGCTAAACAATTACCTTTTTAAGACCAATCGTTCAAGCCCAAGATGCAAAAAGCATTCGAGAAGAAGCTAGGGGTAGTAGTATTAGTAGACAAAAGGAAGTAGCCAGCTAGAGCTCAGTATGAGAGACCTCACATACCTCCATTGCCACCTCCTCTACCACCACCTCACCAAAGATATCCCACCACCACAGCTACCTTGCCACACCTCCATAATATACTCAAAGAACTCATATCCATCGTAGCTATTACCCACCTACTTTGATATTGAATAAGCCATATTCATTCAAGAGGGAGGTAGTTAGGAAGATCTTTAAGAATCTCTTAAAGAAACCTGACTTTCAGTTACTTGAGCCCAAGAGGTCAAAAGATGTGGGCAAGAGTAATGATCCTAACTATTGCCCCTACCACCGCATGGTTAGTCATGTCTTGGAGGATTATGTCACCTTTAAGGACTAGCTTGAGCACAGCTACAAGTAAGGTGCTATTATTATCCCCAAGGAATACTTGTTAGAACAACCCTCTAGTTCTATCAGGGTAATTCTTGGGATACTGATCCTCTTAAGATAAAGAAGGTTGGGATATTGTCTTATCTCAACCTCTAAAAAAAGTGGTCTCTAAGATCAAGAAGCTTTCTTTACGTGTGCTCAAGTAACTCAAACCTCCAACACCAAGGAAGTTTGCCAAAGATAACTTGAAGAAGGTGTCGCCCGAACCTACCTTACCCGATAGCAGCAAAGACAACCACCATTCGAGTTTAGCACTCCATCCCCATTGCAACTACTACTTCTTCCTCCACTAGCTCCTCTTCTGCCAATAGTATCAGCAACAAGGGCACTATACCCCTTTCCTCGCTTACTTTATTAGATTTCTATCATGTACCTCCATCTAAGAAGAAATCAATGAAGAAAGCTTTCACTTACATCTTGTCCACTTCTGATACTCTAGATTTTATTCCTCTCAAAAACTCTCCAAGTCTACAAAATAATAATGATAACTCTATTTTCGATCATTCCTCTTCTGATTTAGAAATGGATTTTCCATTCTTGAATCATTTGGGTTCACCCATTGAGATTGATTTGGAGTCATCTGACTCCGATGATCCCATAGGAGAACCTGTAGGTACAGCTGATAGAAGGTAGAACTTCCAACAAATTCATCATTCTAAGAGGTCACTGAAGTTAACCTTCATAGTGGCAAAGTTCTACCTCCTAGGGTGGCACCTCAGGATAAGGGTAAGCAAATCATTAGTTCTAAAGAGTAGATAGCCCCTCCACAAGATGCTCCACCCATGGATATGCTTGTGGAGGATCAAGCCAAGGTTGACTACAATGTCCTAGCACATCTTAGAAAGTTGCCTAAGTTAAGCATATATGACGCCCTTATCTTATCCAAAGAGATGAGGGAATCTCTAATCAAGGCTCTTCTTGATCCGGAGATATGCTTAGCCTAGCTGACTGCTACTGAAGAGGAGGCTCGTAGTTCAGAGGACACTCTAGAGTTACATTCAGTGATGAAGACTTGCTTCTAGGAATGACCAAGCACAACCACCCTCTTTACATTATAGTGGATATTGGAAGATATAGGATATCCAGAGTTCTTGTTGACCAGGGTGCATCAGTGAATATTATGAGTCTAAAACCCTCACTTACTTGAGGATTGACATCTCCAAACTTTCAAAAGAGAGGATGATGTTGAGAGGATTCAATGAACAAGGCGAGAGGCTTTAGGCTTATATATGTTACCATTAGAAGTAGATGAAAGACTACCAAGTTTCATATTATAGAATCGATATATCTTTCAATTTTGCTTGGGAGACTATGGATACATGAGAACAACATGGTTCCATCCTCTCTCATCAGTGCATGAAGTTCATGAGGGGTGAGATAGAATACTACGTCAAAGGAGATCTTAAGCCATTCAAAGTTCATGAGGTCAAAATATATGAGGATGCAGCCTACTATCTCCCTCAAAATCAACAAGTTTATTCTCGTGAACTTGGTGAAAGTTCAAAATAAAAAAAAGAAAAAAAAAGAAAAGAAAAGAAAAGAAAAAGAAAAGAAAAAGAAAAGAAAAGAAAAAAAAGGAAATGAGAAAGAAAATAAAAGAAAGTGAAATAGACTTGGAGGAGAAAGTAGAGCCGACATTAGATTCCACCCACATTTGTTACTCCATTCAACATATGGGTGGGATGAGACCTCCACCAGGCAGAGGAAGAGGCAGATCCATAGACATGCTTACGGATGGAAGACCTCCTTATTGGCCATCTAATAGAAGTTATGTCCCTACTACGAGGACTACACCTACTATCTATATAGATTTAGAATTTAGTTCAGAGGATGAGTCATATATGATTAGTATGCTAGCTAGCAGTTCCAGATAACAGATCCTCATGCAAGTGATAGTTGAGCCAGATAGTGATGAAGACCGGGCTCCTAAGCAAAGCATAAGTATATCCGAGCTATATGTGAAATAGTGAGGCATCAGTTGGGAACTTTAGCTCTAACCCCACTTTCCTCATAAAAAGTTGAGGGTTTGGTAGTTAAGGAAGCCCCTAAGTCTTCCACAAATGTAAAGGTGCAGAAGTTCTTTCTTGGAGCATCATCCTCAAGTCAAGAAGTTGATGTAGAACTTGAGGATGATTCATATAAAGATTTAAGAATTATCTTTTGATTGGTACTCACTTTGTGTTCTTAATTTAACAAAGAAAGGATTAATCATGCTTGGTCTAAACATAGTTGGATTACTTTGAAAGGTTATGGGACAACAAATGCGACATTCACAATCAAGAGACTAGGATTTGATACAGTGGGTCCAATGAGCGATGATGACTACTAGTCATCACCAATCATCATTTAGAATCGATAGGTTCTTTTCAAATCATGCTAACTCATATGAGGAGGTGTGCTTAGAAACTTGAGATGATCCAAATGACTTTAAGTTAAGGATGCACCACCGAGTTTGAAGAGGAGATCGATCAACTATCGATGAGCTCAAAAGAAATCAACCTAGAAGAAGAAGATCCGCCCAACATATATCAATTTCTCTATTGAATGAAAAAGAAATGATTTAGTGAAGCTATTGATGAGTTTAAGGATTGCTTTGCATGGAGTTATGAAGAGATGCGGTCTATCTCAACATAAGTCCATAAACTAGCAATAGAACCTAATGTTAACCCTATCAAGCAGCTCTATGCATTAGACATTGAACATCATGTCACTTCAAAATCAAAAATTGATTGATCTTGGCTTTATTAGGGAAGAAAAATATACTGGTTTGGTTGGTGTGTCATCTAGTTAAGAAAAGAATGGCCAAATTCATATGCGTTGATTTTAGGGATCTAAGACATGCCCTAAGGATGAGTTTCGACTTCCTATACTAGAATTAATGGTGGACATCACCTCATCTCATGCAATATTCTCCTTTATGGATGGGTCATATGGCTACAACCAAATTAAGATGACCCCAAAGGATGAAAGAAAAATTGCCTTTCAAACCCCAATCAGAATCTATTATTATAAGGTCATGCCTTTAGGCCTTAAAAATGCCGGTGCCACATACCAATGGGCCATGACTCGAATCTTCAATGAACTCATTCATCATTAAGTTGAAGGCTACGTCGATGATCTTGTTGTCAAAAGAAAAGAAAAGGAAGACCATCTCTTTGACTTGAGAGTACTTTTTGAACGGTTAAGATAATACAACCTCAAAATAAACCCCCTGAAGTGTGCATTCAGAGTAGCTTCAGGAAAATTCCTTGGGTTTGTTATCCAACATCAGGGAATTAAAATCGATCTGGAAAAGATCAAAGCGATATTAGAAATGCCACCCCCTAAAAGCCTAACACAACTCAGGTCATTCTAAGGGTGGTTGGCGTATCTAAGATGCTTCATTTCCAACTTATAAAAGATGCCAACCATTCTCGACTTGTTAAAAAGGATGCCAAGTTTAAATGGGATGATAAGTGCGCATGCTTAAGACATCAAGTAATATCGATGACACCGCCACTAGACTATCGGGGCAAGCCACTCATATTATATACATTGATTAGACTCCTTGGCACTTTGTTGGCTCAAACCAATGATGAAGGGAAGGAGAATGCTCTCTATTATCTCGTCATCTAATCTATGAGGCAAACTATTACCTATTGAAAAAACGCCTAGCTTTAATCTTTGCATCCCAAAAGATACGACATTACATGCTTTCTCATAAGGTGAACTTGATCTCTAGAGTCAATCCACTATAATAACTCATGACATGGCTGACCTTATCTAGATAGTTGGCACATTGGTCCATGACTTTATCTTAGTTTGACATAACATTCGTACCCCTTCGTGCTGTAAAAGGACATGCACTTGCGGATTTCTTAGCAGCACATCCACTCTCTGCTGATTCTCCGCTTAAAGATGATCTCCCCGATGAACAAATCATGAACTTATGGGGTACTAGTGCTTGCTGCTAGGAGATGTACTTTGATGGTGCAGCTTTCTATCAAAGAGAAGAAGAACCACAACTTACTATCCTAGGGAAGGCAGGGGTAGGAATAGTTCTCCTAACTCAAGATCGTGATGTGATGAGATTCTCATATCATATGTTTAATCCATGCACCAATAACGAAGTTAATATGAGGCTCTCTCTGATTATTGATTTGGAGTTAGTCATTACATTATGCATCTAGAGTATCAATATATTTGGGGATTCTCAGTTAGTCATCAACCAAATTGCTGGGTCTTACAAGATTCTAAAGCCTAAGCTCCATCATTACCACAAGTATACTATGGAATTGTTGGCCCAAATCCTAGAGGTTACCATCTATAAGATTTCTCGAGGAGAGAATGCAGTAGAAGATGCATTAGCCAAGCTTGTTAAAGAGTTGACATGCCCAGAAGATGAGTCCATTCCAATAAGGATCCAAAATAGACAAGTCTTGTTCCTTATTGATGCTAAACTCATCGAGAGATTCTCTCTAGAAGGGGAGGTTACCATTACCAAAAGGACAAGTCATATTGAGGTAACCATTCATAGATTATTTAAATGTAAGCAAACTACCTAAGAGAAATCACTACACCAGTGAAGCAGAGCCTTTTTTATACTCTTGTAAACATATCGGTAGTCCTTCAATCATATGTGGTTATGTTGTTTGGACAAACACGAAGCTCGTAGGATTGTGACCGAGGTATACTTAGGGTTATGTGGAGCACATCAATTCGGTCCAAAGATGAAAGCCAAGATCAAGAGACTAGGATACTACGGCCGATGATCACTATTATATGGGCGTATAGGAGATGCCACCAATGTCAGGTACATGGTGTGGTCCTACATCAACCTCCCAACATTCTACATCCTACATTGGCCTCATGGCCATTGAGTGCTGGGGTACTTTCATTGTGGGCCCAAACAATCCTCCTTCTTCCAAAGGTCATCGATTCATTCTAGCTGCTACTGACTACTTTTCCAAGTGGGCAGAGACAATCACTTAGAGAGGTCACAGCTCAACATGTGCTCCAATTTTTCAAGAATCATATCGTATATATGTTTGAGGTTTCTCAATGAATTATATCCGATAATGGTATTGCATTCAAGAGCACTAAAATCAATAGCTTTACCTAGAGACATAACATAGATTGGAGATATTCTACCATCTACTACCCAAGGGAAAATGGGTTAGCAGAAGCCTTCAACAAAACTCTCATTCAAATATTGAAGAAGACACTAGATGATAATAAACACAATGGCATGATGAATAGTTGAAGCCTTGGGCCTACCACCACATAGAACTCCAACTCAATCTACCCCTTTCTCCTTAGTGTATGGGTCCAAAGCCATTCTACCATTAGAAGTCCAACTCCCATCACTAAAGATGGTCATGGGTAGTAAAATCACAACAGAGCAAAATGCCAAGTTGCAGTTGGAAGAGCTCGAAGGTTTGGAGGAGAGATGCCTACGGGCAAGCCATAACCTTGAGTTATACAAAGCCAAGATGATTCAAGCTCATAACAAGTTGGTCCGTCCTAGAGCTTTTAAAGTAGGAGAGCTTGTTTTAGTTCTAAGGAGGCCAATTATTGCCCGTTGGAAGAGAGGAGGCAAGTTTGAACCCACTTGGGAAGGCTCTTATGCCATAGAGAAGGCCTACCAAAAAGGGTCTTATCAACTCATAAATTATAAAGGAGAGCGCCCAATGCTTCCAATCAATGGGCTCTACTTAAAGAAATATTATCCATAAATCTTGTTTGAAATAATTATCAATAAAACTTCTTTTTATCTCAAATTTCATTTCTTCTATGTTAGAAATATATTTTACTTACAAATCTACCATGATGTATTTAGGGTAGGTATAAGAGAAACCAAGAGTCATCCCATCCTCCACACACAAACATAAACTATAAAATGATCCTCAGTGCTGGATAGATAGAGAACCTGTCATTCTTCTTTCACAACATAAATAAACATATATCTTTTATCTCGTTATTTTGATGTGGGAGCAAGCCCCTGTGTGGCACTCACTCATTAGATATCTAGGTCGTAGGTCGATGTCCCACACGAGGATGTGAGTCCCACACTTTCTTCCAAACTTGACCATTGCAAACCAACGAGTGCCTTTAGTATGGTATATTTCATGCCTACCATGTTGATTATGTAAGAGATGTGAGTCCCATGCTTTCTTCTTGAACCAACCATCATGCACTAACTAGGTTGAGTATTTGAGGTTTGTAAGTCCCAGGCTCCTTTCTCTTGATTACATTTGAGATGTAAGTCCTCAGTGGCATTCACTCAAGTAGCCCCTAGGTGGATGACTAAAGATAGACTATCCGTGATCGCCCACTTTAGAGATGTACATGCCTTTCTGGACCGATCACAAATCGATGGGCACTGGTTTATGTACTATGTGATACGACTCACGGTGGATACACCACTCTTGGTAGATGTGAGTCCTGCTTCTCAGTTGGCCATCATACTATTTGATATATGACTAGCCATGTCATCTTCTCCACGGGATTCTTTGGCCCCATCTCGGCATTCTATTTGGATCACGCCCTTTGCAACCCCATTTAGATGCTACTTGGGTTACTTTTAGATTGGACAGTCCCCCTTTCCTAGTAGCCACCCCTGTGGTTGGAGAATTTGTTCACATGATTCTCCCTTGTTGAGAAATAGAGTCTAGCTATATAAGCTCCTTGATCCCTCACAAACCAGGGTCCACGTTAAAATAACTAAACAAATAAACAAAATATCTTGCGGATTAAGAATTCAAGCCCCTAGTGGCCCCTTTCCAGACATCCTATGTTTAGGCGCGTGAAACTCCCTATAGAATTGCATGACTTTGAGTTAAGATAAGTCTGACACTCTCTCTTAGTTGGGTTCAACTTGTCCTGAGTTACCCCATCATCTTTGCTTTGAAAGGTATAAGTCTATTACTCATTCTTTCCAACATGATCCTTGCAAATTGATGGGCAACCCTATTTGATTATGACGATCGATCAGGTTCCTTGTTTAGAAGATGTGAGCGCTTTCAACTTGACCATTACAAACAAAGACACCCTTAGATTGGTTAGTTATACTACTGGTAGACTATCCCTTTGGATTTATAAATATAAGACAAGTGATATTAGCCTTAGTGGGCACACCATGTGGTCCATAAATTAAATTAATTCTGACTATTCTTGAGTCGATATGAGTTCACAGTGGCATTCACTCAAATAGTCATCCTAGGATGGGATTGATTTTTTGCACCATCAATAGATCCCCCCAATGGTTGATTCCTACTTTGGAAGATGTAAATGCTTTCTTCAAGCGTCATTGCACTAACCCTTGCGATAACTTGGGTGGTAGACTCCCCCTTTGGATTTGTAAATCTAGATAGGTCAAGGCCCACATAGTTCTCGGGTCCATCGAGATTCCATAATATAACACACCAAATTAAATTAAATCAACATAAATCAAATTAATCATTAGGACTACTCTTGAGTTGAGGTAAGACCCCCAGCAGTGCTCACTCAATGCCCTAGGACGGGATTGATTTGTTGCTCCATCAATAGATCTCCCCAACGGATGATCCCTACTTTGGAAGATGTAAGTGAGCTATACTTTCTTCCTAGTAAACATCGAAAGGGCAACCCTTAGCGGATACCCTACCTTGGGTGGTAGACTACCCTTTAAATTTGTAAATCTGAGATAGGTCAAGGCTGACATAACGCCTTCTCAGTGGGTCCATCACACACCGACAGGGTCCACAATAGAACACACCAAATTAAATCAAATCAATATAAATCAAATTAATCATCAGGACTACTCTTGAGTTGAGGTAGGACCCCCAACGACGCTCACTAGTAGGTCGATTGATTTGTTGCGCCATCAATGATCCCCTCAACGGATGATCCCTACTTTGAAGATGTAAGTCTGCTATGCTTTCTTCCTAGTACAGTCGTTGCACACCGAAAGACAACCCTTAGGCCAGATTGTCCCACCTTGTGGCTAGTAGACTATCCCTTTGGATTTGTAAATATGAGATAGGTCAGAGCCCCTTCTCCATCACAGTAGGTCCACAATATAACACACCAAATTAAATCAAATCAATATAAATCAAATTAACCATTTGGACTACTCTTGAGTTGAGGTAAGATCCCCAATGAGCCACTAGTCACCTAGTCGGATTGATTGCATGCCATCAACAGATCCCCCCAACGGTTGATCCCTACTTTGGAAGATGTAAGTCTGCTACGCTTTCTTCCTAGTACAGTCATTGCACACCGAAAGGCTACCCTTAGGCCAGATAATCCTACCTTGTGGCTGGTAGACTACTACTTTGGATTTATAAATCTGAGATAGGTCATAGCTCCCTTCTGGGTCCATTGCACAGGCGGATCCATAATATAACACACCAAATTAAATTAAATCAATTAAATCAAATCAATATAAATCAAATTAATCATCGACTACTCTTGAGTTGAGGTAAGACCCCAACAACACTCAGAGTCACCTTGTGTAGGGTTCGATTGGTTGCGCCATCGACAAATCCCCAATGAATGATCCCTACTTTGAAGATGTAAGTCTATGCCTTCTTCCTAGTATATAATTGCAAAAGGCAACCCTTAGGTGGATAGTCCTACCTTATGTGTAGACTACCCTTTGGACTTATAAATCTAAGAAGGCCAAGGCCCTTCTTTTCTGTAATGTCCATCGCACACAGGTCCATAATAAAATAAATTCAAAACCAACCTCCCCAGTGGAGTTAAATTAAACATATCAAACAAACCAAATTTCTCTTCAGTGAGGTGCAAATCAAATTGGCCTCTCTAGTGGAGCTTAGATCTAAATCAAACAAATTCAATCAAGTGTATATTCTCAGTGGATATGCCCTCAATCTAGAACCTTACTCCTTAGTGAAGCCATAATAAATTAAACCAACCTCCCTAGTGGAGTCTAATCAAACAAATAAAAGAAATCCAATCAAATTCTTATCCCCAGTGGATACACACCTAAACAAATCATACTCATAATCAAACTCATATCCATATCCCTCAGCGGATAACTTGAACCTGCTTCCAAGTGGAAGGTTCATGTACTCAACCCCTAGCAGATTCCTTCTTGCTCTCTTATGCCCTTGGCATAAAGAGAGTTGCATCACACTAAGATCATGATTCTATCTACCTTTTGGGTATAGGTATAGATCACTTCCATTGTTTGTTGCAATCTTCTGGATGTTATTGATCATTTCGGTCAACAATATGCGTGTGCCGTTACACCACACCTATTGGGGTCCTTTGTTGACCTCACTTTTGGAGTGAGCTCAACCCCATCCTCTTAGACTTAGGAATCTTCTAGACCAAGATTTCCTTAGTCATAAGACACATCTAGTGATTAGGTGAACACTTAACCTAAGCCTAGAGACTTAGAAGTGTTAATCATAAGATTAGGCATTACCTTAGGTCTTAAGGAAGTTGCCTATCCTATAACCTAAAACCAATCTAGATACACTTTCTTAAATCAAACCTAGATTCAATTCTCAAACCAAATCTCAAATTCAAATTCAAATTCTAAATCTAATTTCAAATTTGACTCCAAATGATTGAAACCCAAAATCAAATTCAAATCTTGAAACCCTTCCTAAGCCATATGAACCACATTCATAAGCTTAGCCAAAACTTTTAGATCAAATCAAACTCAATTGATCTCTTTATGAATCAATTATTCATTCATTTATATTCACAAATATAAATGAAATCCAAATTCAAATGACCAAAACTATATAAAAAAATCAAATCCAAACTCAATCTAAACCCTTTAAGCCAATTCTTTGGACTTAGCCAAATTCTATCCAGATCAAGTCAAAACTAATAAATTTTCTCTTGAATCAATCATTCATTTAATTATCTACCCAAATATAAATGAAACCTACAATCATCAAATCAAATCGAAACCAACCCAAGTCAAACCCAACTTAGCCCTTTTGACTTGAAACTTTCAATTGAGCTAAAACCTATTGGACTCCAAATTGATTGCCATTGAATTTATATTTCAGTTTAGTGCTCATATATAAGTTCAACTAAACTCAAATCTAACCAAAACCAAACCAATTGAGCCACTTAGGTCCACTTGACCCAAACTGACCTAAAGGACCCATTTGAGCCAACTTCTAATCCCCAAATTGATTGAACCAAGCTCACCAAAACCTTCCACCATGATTGTTGATCACCCTAGAATGATCAATTGTAATCAATTAGGTCAAACCATGTCAAGTTAGTCATTTGACCAAGTCAACCCTTAGCCCAAATAAACCAAAACTAGGCAAACTCATCCTACACCAAATTGATTGAAACCAATGATTTGAATCAACACAAAGTCAATATTTAAATATGACTTGACCACCAATTTAGCCAAACTAAGCCCAATTGGCCATTTGATCCAAGTTGACCCAATTAGCCTAAAGGACCAAATTGGGTCCAATCATGATCTAATCTAAATTGATTGCAACCAATGGCTGAAATTCATTCCAAATTGATTATTGAACTTGACCAAAGCCATAATTAAACCCAATCAATGAGCCAATTGGTCAACTTGACCTAACCTAGCCCAAATTAGCCTAAAGGGTCAATTTGGCCTAAATCCAAATTAAATTCAAATTAATTAAAACCAAAGACCACATTCATCTTCAATTAGCCAATTGAACATGAATCAACCCATAACCCAAGCTAATTTGGCCAATTTTTGTCAAATGAGTTAATTTGACCCAATATGACCCATATGACCCAAATTGGGCTAAATTCCTTGAAACCGAGCCAAGACCCATTGGGGGTTGATCAAACCCAACCCAAACCCATTTGGGATCAGCCTGAAACTAACCCAACCCTTTTAAATCTCTCATGGATCCTCCCCCACATAGGATTTCACCCAACCTCATTTAATTCTCCCCCATCACATGCACTTAACTCCTCCCCAACATTTGCATTGAATAGAGCTAATCATATGGTAGCAAGAGAGGACTTTGGAGCAAAAATCCAAAGTCCTCAATCAATCCATCATCCATCCCAACCACCCCAAGCAAGATGACAATCAATTTTGAGCCAAAAAATTCAAAAAATATTGATTTTTGGCCATTATAGAAGGAGGGGGAAATGAAGCTTTAGATCTCTTCCTCCCACCACCATTCAGCCCCCAAAGCTCCTCAAAGCAAAAAGGAACCCATCTCCCACCTTTTTGAGCCATTTTTGAGCTCAAAAATATAAATAGTTACTTTTCATGAGGCGAGAAACATCGGAGAAGATGACAAAGGAGGGTTAAGATCATTTCAAAGTTTCGTCACATACCTAGGAGTTTGCTAGGATCTTCACTGCCATTGAAAACTATTCTCGGTGAGGTAAATTTTGCCAATCTTTAGTTGGCCTTAGGATTTCTCGCATTTTGTGTTAATTTTCTTGCGATCTTAGGAATTTCCCTTAGATAATCCCACATTTTTTAATTTAAATCATCCCACTTAGAAAATAAAATTTTTTGGTACAAATCGACTTGAAAACAAGTCTATTTGGACAAGTGGCTTAGAAACCCTCATTTTTTCCAAAAGCTATTAACCGTTCACCATCGGGCTCTGACGTCCATCCCACCGGGGATCAAATGCAATGGCATGGATCCTAATGCAATTTAATCATCCGATCGAGATCGGATCGATGGCGCACATGGATGTGGATCGCCTTCCGACGCTGCGAATCGCCGATCACGATCGCGGATTGATGGGTTCACGATCGCCTCGATCGCATGATGAACCATCCGACGGCGAACGGAGCGAGCCACATGTCATTTTCCTTTCCCGCCCAATAGGTGACGTCAGCACCACATGTATTTCTTTTTATAAAAAAATTTAATTTAAATCACTAAACTTCAAAAGTTCATAAAAAATAAAATATTTAACCAAAAATTATAAACAAGAGCTCGTTGGATTCATTTTTTTGAGAGAATTCAACAAACCAAAATCCCCAAATTTTACTAAGTATTTTAAGCGTAATTGAGTTTTAATGAAAAAAATTTATTAATTAAATAAATATATGTCGATTGATATTTTATTGTAAAGTAAGACACAAATATTATAAAATTTCAAGTGAAAAGGCTTCTAGATTGGGAGAAATTAAATTTTAAAGTTTAGATTATCCATTTTAATAAATCAAATAAAAATTAGAAATTTACAAAAATCTTCAAAATGGCTTAAATCACTTCAATTAACATCTAGGACTCTTAAGAAAATAATATGATCTTCTGAATCCTATTGAACCCCAATTAAACACTTAAGAGTAGAGTTTAATCAATTAAGGAGTTAATTAAAACATAATCTAAAAACAATTTAAATATCAAATCAAAATAAAAAATGAAACACCACTTAAGCAATCATTAATCAAACCTTAAATCAGAATAATATCATCCTTAGAAGAAATTAATTTAAATATGATTAAACCTATCAAAGTTAATAAAACTCAATTAAATGATTAAATCTGAAATCAAACTCAAAATTCAACAAATTTAGGAAACTTTAATATGGGTCAAACTAATATAACTAAACCTACACTAAGCATGGAGTCTTAATCATATGAAACTCCTTAATGAATATAAATAAACTGAAACTAATTAATCATTAAATAAACTAAGATCAAATTGATTAATAAACCAATTCAACATAATCATTTGATATTAATCGAATTAAACCAAATTAAATTAAAATAAACTTAATTAACATATGATTAAATCACATCCATTTGGAATAAGATTAATTAACCATTAAATATTTCAACCTAATAACTAAATCAAACATGTTAATGAAATCAAACAAACATAATAAATGAATCAAATCAAATAAAACTCTAATCATAAATAATCAAACTTAATTGAAATGAAATAAATAAATAATTCAATTTAATAATAATGATGGTAATAACAATAATCCTTAATCAAATCAAACTTAAGGAAAACACTTAACTAAACCAAATCACTACATGTGGAAAATTAAGTCATTAATCTCTAACAAACAAACCCTTAATTAATCAATAATAAAAAATTTAATACCTTAATCAAACTTAATTAATCAAACATCTAAAAAAAACTTAATGAATTAATCCATCATCTTAATTAATCAAATTAATTTAAATAGGTTACATTAAAGATAACTAAAAAATTAAGCTTAAATGAAACCCCTAATTAAAATTTAATAATCACACCCCTTAAGTAAACTAATTAAATTAATCAAATTAATCATATTAAACCTAAGCTTAATCAAACATAATTAAAATGCAATAAATACTAATTAAAACCTAAATTAAACCTAAATTATTAAGTCATTAATCTCTAATTAAACAAACCCTTAATTAATCTAATAATTTAAAAATTTAATTGCCCTTAATCAAACTTAATTAATGAAACATCTAATTAATGCAAACTTAATAAATTGATCCATCATCTTAATAAACTAAATTAATTTATAAATCACATTAAAAGTAATCAAAATCAAATACTTAATTAATCTACTAATTAATTTAATCACACCTATTAAATAAACTAATTAAGTTAATTAAATTAATCATATTAAACTTAAGCTTAATCAAACATAAAATGCAATTAAATGCTAATCAAATCCTAATTTAAACTTAAATCATTAACTCATTAATTACATCATTAACCCAAATAAATATGAAATCAAATTAAAAAATTAAACAAATCTTTATTTAATTTAATAATTAATTATACCTCTTAAATAAACTAATTAAATTAATTAATTAATCATGCTAAGCTTAATCAAACATAAATGCAATTAAATACTAATCAAAACCTAAATTAAACCTAAATTTTTAAGTCATTAATTACATCATTAGTCTAAAAAAATATGAAACCAAATTAAAAATTAAACAAACCTTTATAATTAACATAAATACACTTCTTAATTAAACTAATCACATAATCACATTGAACCTAAGCAAACCCATGGACCAATAAAGCTAATTAAATCAAATTAAATTAAATTAAGAAAAACTCTCATCAATTTAATATGTAATCAAATGAAATCTCATTCAACCCACTTAAATAAGATAAACTAATCGACTATCCAATGTATGAAATCAAAATACAAACCAAACTTTGATGAACATGACAAATGGATGTGATTAAAATAAAATCTAATTACAAAGAATCAAACCCAATTAAAATCAAAATAAAATCTTAATTAATCTAATCAACCAAAATAAATGAACCACAATCAAATTAAATAAACATAAAGTTAAGTCACATAACCATAATCAAAGAAAAGAGTTAAATTTAAAAGGATATTGAATTATCAAGATTTAATTAAATCAAAACATCTAATCTAAAATTAATCAACCAAAAACACATGAACTTAAACAAACTTAAACTTCATTAGATATTAAGGATATTTAATTATCAAGATGCAATTAAACTAAAACATTTAATCCAAAATCAATCAATCAAATACTTAAATAAGCTGAAATTCTAAATTATAAATCAAGTCAAATAAATCAAATCAAATGAATTACACAAATTCAAATGGGCTAATTAAGATACTTAAGGACCTTAGTTAGATTCTTTAGGTGTTAGGATGTAGAATATGGTGAGTTCTGTCTACAAATGGAATTCATTCTATTCTTCATTTTTGAAAACCTAAGCATCATTTAACCAAATTAAAGTGAAATAAAAAATAAAAATAAAGCATTAAATCATTTAAATAGAAATCACCCAAAGGTAAAATTTAAACAAACTCAAACTCCAAATTGAAATTTAAACTAAAGAAGCCTAAAGTCTTGCCACACAAGCCTTAAGCACACATTAGAATACTAAGTCACCACTTCTAGTGCTAAGTTAGGGCATTGTATGTATGATGTTGTTTTGTTTTGTGATGTATTTTATGATGGGGTGTATGTTTCATAGACGGATGTTAGAATTAGCCTAATCATGTTTTTTTTTTGCGGGTTGTGCTTATAATATAATAAAAATATAAATGTATGGGTTGCTTAGCCCCAAAGAATAAATCATGTTAGGTGGGCTTGGTTACCCATGTGTGGGTGCTAAGTCCAAATTATTCATATAATTGCTGATTGTATGGTGTGTTTAGCTAATATTTATTTTCTGTGTATTTAGATTTATTTTTCTATTTTTGATGTAATTTTGCATTAAGAATTAGGATTAGTGTTATGGGGATTAGGATGAGTAGTGGCTAGAAGGCTTAGTCCATGGGGTGCCCTGTGATGCCTTTGGAGCAAATCAAATCAAAAGAAATAGAAGGAAGAAATGAAGAAAAGAAGACCCCCATAACATATATATTTTTTTGTAATCCGAGTTGTATAAGGGTAGAGGTTGACTACCCATCTTTTTTTTCTCTTGGGTGACTAAAACCACCACACCTATTTTTTTTATTCTTTTATGGTAGTCTATAAAATTATTTGATGTTGTGTTTAGATTGCTCATTAGAACAACATGTTTTTCATAGTTTTTTTATGATTGATGCTTGAATGTGTGGCCTGGATGCAGCAGGCTCTCAAGAGGAAATTAATTTTTCTACCCCAATTAACAACTCATAACTAAAATTTTAAAATAACTCATAACCTCACCATAAAGCCTAGAAATTAAATCAAGATAATAAATTTTTTTAGCAAGCCCTTAGCTGGATGAATGAATGTATAATATCATGCATGTCATATTATTTCATTCTTGTTAAGAGGGGGCTTCCATCTTTGCCAAAAGAATGAAGGCTTAACGTGAGAGCCTTTGGAAGAACACCCCTTTCTCTCTTGATTTGGCCCATAATCAAATTCTCATGCATTTAGGCACAAAATCCCATACCCATGTCAAAATAAAGAGTCCAAAAGAATCAAATAAATTTGATAAAATTTGCATTAGATTAAGTTCATGAATTCACTCATGCTATAGTCTCTAGGGAGTGAGTTTAAGGATTTAGTCTCTTTCTAAATAAATAACAACCTAGCCATCTTGCAAAGCATATGACTTGCCTACATGGACTTAAAGCAGGAGGAGTGGTTGCTACCCTGCATAATAAGTCCAACAATGGTGGTTTATTCTCTCTTATGGAGGTAAACCATATATCCAATTTCACCTTAGATTTAGGTCATTCCATTATTTTGTACCTCCTTAGTTTAGGAATCTGAGGTAGCTATTTCTTTTGGGCTACAAGCATAAATCCTCACCTCTTAGGTATTTCCATAATCTTATATTATGGAATTATAAGCCCTAACAATCTAATAAAATGTCAACTCAAATAATTAACTCTTTTCAAATTTCAAAAAATATAAAGTCCAATTATGGGATTGGAATGCTCACTAGCTAAGTATCTTGAGCATTTCCTATTTCCCCCTTGGATTCCAAAATATGTCTTCTCTTTGATCTATCCCATTTGATTTTCTAAAATAGCCAATCCTTTGATATTATTTTAACCTTGAAATTTTGGAATATATATATATATATATATATATATATATGAGCATAAGAAAGAAAGCCCCAAATCACATGACCAACTAATTTAATCACTTAGTCAATTATGAATGCATCTATCCTTGATAAAAGAAAAGGGGTTTTAATTCCATGATTAAATACACACACACATGTATAAGAGACATAAGCTAGTTCATGCCATTGTTAACCAGAGAAGTGAGGTAATCAAATGACCTTCTTGGGGCTAGCCAAAGCCTTTGTCTACTTTAATCGAGAGTATTCTTAAGGAATTCCCATTTCTTAGGATGTAATTAACTATGGGGGCTTGCCTCTATAGGGAACTTAATGAACCTGGTTTAAAATAAATCCTACTTTACTTTTCCATGTAAAGTAGGGGAAAGATCTCTAGTATATTCGAAGATCCATCATGCCATAGGAGTCCTTATTAGGTGATTAGGTCCATTATAGGGTGGTGATTTCTATCTTTTGAGATAGTACATCATTCCTTAATGTCATACCCAATCACTTCAATAAGTACCCCATAAGATTTGCGTGGTATCCCACATCCCAAAAATAAAAACCACAACATGCAAATTTGACATAAAGTAAATAATTTCATTTTTAAATTTGAATTTGAGAAATATGAATGCATGAAGCCACATGACATACAAATTTAACATGTTGGGGAAAGATTCAAAGTAATGAAAACATGTAAACAAGTTCACTTAACTTAAATTCTAAAGACATTCTTATAGAATAATAAAGTTTAAGATAACTCAAAGTGAATTTAAAGTGTTTTTTTTTTTGCTTAGTTTGAAGTTTGATTTAATTCAAAAAAGGTAAGATGAGTTTGCTGTTCCTAACCCATTCCTGCATGCGTTTGATATTTTTGTTTAATTTTCAAATAATTAGATCTATTTTTATGCATTAGTTAAGTTAAGGTATGAATTAAGTAACTTACTTAACCCTTACCTGCACCACCTTAGAATAATTAACCAACTAGTTATGAGCCAATGAGATGACATAAAAACTCACAAGGAATTTAAATTTGCAATGCACCTAATAAGAAAAAGGCCTAGTGCAATTTGGCTCATAATTAATAGTTAATTAAGCTAAGGGGTTTAGCTTAAGTAATTTCAAAACACCTTTTCACACTTATGAATTGGGGTTTGATTTCTTTAATTGAACTTAGGCTATTGAAAATCTAAGAATCTACCCAAAGTAGATTAATTAAGTTTAAAACTTTTTAGAATTTTTAGGAATTAATTAAGGGGATAATTAATGAATTAATTTTTAATTAAGAGGAGATTAAGGAGAGAAAAGGGGGTTTAGGGAATAGCATAAGGGAAATGCCCCAAAAATATTCCATAAACCTCCTACTTACTGGATCTGACCTTAATCAACCCTAATCATGGACTAAAATCACTAATCATACCTTAATTATCCTTAATTACATAAGAAGGGTAATTAAGAAATCCATTTGCAATTCTTCTAGTCAAGCCTTCAATAAATCCAAAGAAATTTGGGATTAATCATAGGCTTAATTAAAAAGTAATTAACAAAATAAAGTTTCTAATAAAACCCAAATTCAAAGAAAAATATAATTCAAAACCAATTGAAAATAATTTTAAAATATTCTAGGTTGAATTATCTTTCTATAGGAATTTATTCATAATTTTCTAAATTTTTAGATGGATGGCAGCGCATGCGGTTTGATCTTCACCGATCAAAGATCTGACACGACTCTCCTCATGATTTTAAAATGGATAAAAAATATATAAATGTGGGGAATTATATCGGCCATCCATCCAAAACATGCGGATGGATGGCTGAGATCATTCAAATTCTCCCCCTTGATCAACAGAGATAGTTCCTGATCAAGGGGAAGATCCAAGCTAGATCTAGCTCAGATTCAAACCAAATTCAACCCACACCATCTAAAGATAAAGAGCGGCACATCCAATAGTAAAAAATCCATAGGATTAAAATTTCTTTCATAAAGCTCCACACCACATTGAGTTTAATGAACAAAAAATCCCATACCTCACCGGAGGTGATCACCAACACTCGATTCCCTTGGAGAAGCTTCGTCTAGTTGAGACAAAGCTATGTTGAGAGTATGAGCACTTGAGGTTGAGTGGATTGGTATATGGACCACCTCCTTCTTAGCTAGCTTTCAGCCTTGATCCAATTCAACTCTTCCTTATTGTGGGAATTCCAAAGGAAGCTTGGGTGCACTTGACTTAGTTCCTTGATGAAGTATGCAAGAACAATTGGATGGAAATTGAGTGAAGAGAAAGTTCAAGAATGGATTGAGCTCCCCTATTTTCATTATTCAAAAACTGAGAAATGGGAAATGGCAAGAGCTTTAGGAGGCTAGGGATCACTCTCTGATGGCTCCTAAGTCTCTCTAGTACTTAATCGAATTGAGGAATGTTGAATTCAGACTGAATTAGAGGGAGTATATCTTCCCCTTAAAGGATTGGATGACCGTCCATCCTCTTGCCATTTTGATCCAGTTGATCATAGGCAGTGGGTTGTTTGATCAGTTAAGAGTGTGCACATGGTCAGTTTGAGCCAAGGAGTGGATTGCCAACCTCCCAAGTGCTTGAATTTAAGTGGGAGAGGGATTTTGAATTTTGCATTTTGACCCATGGGATCAAGTTTGGTCTAGGGCCAATTGAACAAACCCATTGGGTTATGTACCACTAGCCCCTTGAGCTTTTAGAAAAGTCTCAAGTGAATGTGAAGAGGGTATGACCAAATTACCCATGGATTAAGCCAAAATTTATTCTATGGCCTAGGGGTAGAATGGTCATTTTGTTGAATTTTTTTACTTTGGATATGTTTGGTATGTGGAGAAACTAGGTTTGGCCAAGTTTAATGAGATTTGGAATTCATTTGATAGGGTTTGGCTCATGTTGACCCATTTAGGTCAACATGGGTCAACTCGGGTCAAGTTGATCGATTGGTAAAATTGGGTTACACCAACAAGTTCATATGACCATTTAAAATGTTTTGGTGGCTTTGGTTTGGTTCAATTTGTTATAGTTTTGAATTTGGCTCATATGACTTCATTTAGGTCAAATGGGTCAAGTTGACCTATTTGACCCATTTGACCTATTTGGGCTAGGTCATGGGTAGGTTTAGGTTAGGTTAGTCATATGAAGTGGATTGGTATCTTTGTTTCCAATCAATTTTAGTTAAGTTCAAATTTGGCTCAACATGACCCCTTTAGGTCATGTTGGGTCTAAGGTCAATTGGGCTAGGTTAGGTCTAGTTGGCCAATTTAGGCTTTGTTCAAGTTCAACAAGTGATTTGGAATGAACTTGACCCATTAGTTTGGATCAATTTTGCTTAGATCAAGTTTTGACACATTTTGACCCTTTAGGTCGAAATGGGTCAACTTGGGTCAAGTGGCCAATTTAGGCTCAAATGTTGGCTTGGTCAAGTTCAAACATAGGTCGAGTGAACTTAGATCAATGGTTTCAATCAATTTGGCCTATGGTGTAATTTGGCTATGTTAGGTTTCATTTGGGTTAAGTATTGACTGATTTGACCCAATTTGATTGATTGATCATCCCATGATGATTGTTGATCATGATGAGAGGCAAATATGAGTTCAATCCAATTTGGTTAGGATTATAATTTGGCTCATAAGGGTACTTTAGGTCACTTTGGGTCAAGTGAGCCTAAGTGGGTCAAATGGCTTGGTTAAAGCTTGATTTGAGTTTGAGTGATCTTGTATATGGACTCATGATTGAAATATAAATCCATTTACAAGTGGTTTGAAGTCAAATGGGTTTTGATCCATTTGACAATTTCATATTCAAAGGAAGAATATGAAGGGGCTTTGGCTTTGATTTTGGAATTAGGTTTTGATTGTTTGATTGAAGTTTGGATTTATATATGGGCTCATGATTGTAGGGTTGATTGAATCATGAGAGAAAATCAAGAGTTTGTCTTGATTTGAAGTTGATTTGGCTAAGTTCAAGATTTTGACTTGAAAGGCTTAGGTTGGATTTAGAGTGGATTTGAGTTTGACTTTTGGAATTGGTTTTGATTGTTTGAATTTATATTTCATTTATATATGTGAATATAAATGAGAATATAAACTGATCATGAGAAAATTTCAAAGATTTGAAGTGGTTTAATCATAATTTGGGCTAAGTCCATTAATGGGGAATTAATGACTTAAGAAAGATTTTAAATTTGGAATTTGATTTGATGATTTGATTTGATTGATTTATATTTATATTTCATTTATATATGTGAATAAATGAGAATATAAATGAATTTTGAGAAAATCCCATGAGTTTGAGTTAATTTGATTAAGGTTTTGGATAAGTCCTTTAATGAAAAATTAAGGGACTTAGGAAATTCTTAAATTGGAAATTTAATTTGAGGATTTGATTTGATTGATTTATATTTATATTTCATTTATATATGCAAATATAAATGAGAATATAAATGAGTTTTGAGAAAATCTCATGAGTTTGAAATGGTTTGATCAAGATTCAGGCTAAGTCCATTAATGAAAAATTAAGAACTTAAGGAAAATTTCATGAATTGATTTGGAATTTTGAGTTTGATTTGATGGGTTTGAATTTATATTTCATTTATATATGTGAATATAAATGAGAATATAAATGAATTATGAGAAAATCTCAAAGATTTGATTTGGTTTAGATTTGATTTTGGTTAAGTCCTTAAGAAAGGATTAAGGACTTAGGCAAAATTTGAACTTAGGAATTTTGATGGATTTTGATCATAGGTTTCAATCATAGATTTCAAGCATAGATCTAAATCATATGGAATTAATTGGAATTTGGAGAAAATCAAATAGGATTGATTTGGAGTTTGACTTGAAAGAAGGAAAGTGAGGATTGGTTTGAGCTAAGGGTAGAAAATTTTCCTAACACCCTAAGGCATGACCTATTCTTATAGCTAACTCTTGATTGTGTCCACCCCATCCTTGATGTGTCTTAAGACTAAGAAACTCTTAAAGTCTAAGAGGAGTTCTATGTCTAATATGGAGGGGTTGAGAGCTCATCCTAAAAATGAGGTCAATTAGGTGTTAGTTAGATTTCCATTCTTTTCCTTTTCTTGTAAATTTGTGCAATTAAGATTTCAAAACTATTGTTATGTGGATTAGGATGAGCATTGGTCATAGATCTTTTCTTATGCACCATGTGAAGCCTTGGATCCTCCACCTTCCAACCATCTAAAAGAAGGAACCAAAGAAGAAAGAAGAAAAGAAGAAAGAAGAAATGAAATTGAAGACTACCATATGATAATTCCTTGTAATTGTAATTTAATTCATTTGTAATCCAGTTGTATAAGGGTATGAGTATCTAATTTGTTATTTTTGAGTTTATGCGATGGTGCTACCACGCGTCCTTCTAATCTTTTTTGCATTAGCTTTATAAATATTTGATGATTTATTTAGCTTTTGTATTAAATGACATCTTTTCTAGTTCTTTCACTTTTTTATGGCCTCTGTGGATTAGATCTTAAAAAAATAAATCTTTTACCAAATGTAACAACTCAAAATTAAAATAAAGAACTCATAACCTCTAAAGCTTAGGTTTAAAATCAAGATAAAGAATAAGCAACCCCTTATTTGGATGAGTATTTCTATTATAATATCATATCATCTTATTTCACTCTTGATTGAGGGCTTCCACCATTCTAGAAACTTCTTGACTGTGAGCCATGGTGGAAACACACCTCCTCTCTCACTAATTTTGGCTAATAACTTTATTTCTCATGCATTAGAATATGAATCTATTAGCACAGTCAAATATTTGTCCAAATGAAAAATAAAAAAATAAAATGAATTGCATTAGATTTGGTCATTTCATGCCCACATGATCTAGTCTCTTTAGTGAGTAATTTAAAGACCTAGTCTTTCTAAATAAATAACATCCTAGCTATCTTCATAAGCATAAGACTTGCCTACATGTATTTAAAATTTAGGAGGAGTTAGTTGGTCACTTATAAATTGGCATTAAGTGGTTCTCTCAAGGTAAACCAAATATCATTTCACCTTAGATTTAGGTTGTGCTTTTCCTAGCTCCCTAGATTTAGATTGAGGTTGCTTCTCTTCTTTGTGGGCCATGCATAATTCTCTCATCTTAGGCATTTTCTTAATCTTGTATTAAGAATCATAATCTTAAATTTTAATGAAAATGCAACTCAAACAAAACTAAATCAATTTAAAAATTAAAGCCCAATTAGATAATTTGAGATGCTTTAGTTTCCCACATCATGGGCATCTCCCTTATCTTTCATTTTGCTTTATAATAACTCCCTCTCTTTGATCAATCATTTGATCTTCAAAAATGAACTAATTGATTCCATTCTAAATCTTTGAAGACACGATCATCTATCTCATTGAGAGTTTTCCTAATGCCCATTCCTTAAGATATATAAATATCTCATACTTAATCAATTTAAAATAATCATTTACTTCCATGTAAAAGTAAAAAAATCCAAATCCTTAAATTTTCATTAATGGATTAACCTAAACTTTGATCAAACTCTTTCAAACTCATAGGATTTTCTCAAAATATATTTATATCCTCATTTATATTCTCATATATAATATAAATATACTTCAATCAAATACAAGTCAAAAATTTAAATTAAAATTAAAAATTCAATTAAATCTTTTAAATTCCCTTTAATGGATTTAACTTCAAATCATGATTAAACTCTTTCAAATCCTTGAAATTTTCTCATGATCAATTTATATTCTCATTTATATTCACATATATAAATGAAATATAAATTCAAACAATCAAAACCAACTCCAAAAAAACTCAAATCAAATCAAATCAAATAAACCTTTCAAGTCAAAATCTTGAACTTAGCCAAAATCAATTCAAATCAAGCCAAACTCTTGATTTTCTCTCATGGTCAATCAATCCTACAATCATGAGCTCATATATAAATCCAAACTCAATCCTTCAATCAAAACCCAAATCAATCAAACCCAAAACTCCATATTCTTCCTTTGAATATGAGATTTTCAAATGGATCAAAATCCATTTGACTTCAAATCTCTTGTAAATAGATTTATATCTCAATCATAAGTCCATATACAAGATCAATCAACTTTAAATCAAGCTTTGACCAAGCCATTTGACCCACTTAAGCTCACTTGACCCAAAGTGACGTAAAGTACCCTTATGAGCCAACTTTGATCCTAACCAAATTGGATTGAACCAAACTCATATATCCCTCTCATCATGATCAACAATCATCATGGGATGTTCAATCAATCAAATTGGGTCAAACCAAGTCAAACCTAAGATTTGACCAAGTCAACACTTAACCTAAAATGAAACCTAACATAACCAAAATCTACCATAGGCTAGATTGATTGAAACCTTTGATCCAAGTTTACTCATGACCTATGTTTGAATTTGACCAAGTCTACCATTGAGCCTAACCTTGCCCATTTGGTCCACTTGACCCAAGTTGACCCATTTTGACATAAAGGGTCAAAATGTGTCAAAACTTGATCTAAGCCAAATTGATTGCAATGAATGGGTCAAGTCCATTCCAAATCACTTGTGGAACTTGACCAAAGCCTCAATTGGCCAACTAGAACCAACCTATCCCAATTGACCTTAGACCCAACTTGACCTAAAGGGGTCATGTTGAGCCAAAATTGAACCTAACTCAAATTGATTGGAAACAAAGATACCAATCCACTCCATATGACCAACCAAACCTAAACCTACCTTGACCTAACCCAAATAGGTCAAATGGGTCAAATAGGTCAACTTGACCCATTTGACCTAAATGGGTCATATGAGCCAAAACTTAATCTATACCAAATTGAACCAAACCAAAGGAACCAAAATATTTCAAATGGTCATATGAACTTGGCCCAACCCTTGGTTTGACCCAATTTGACCTAAATGGGTCAACATGAGCCAAACCCTATCAAATGGATTCCAAATCCATTGAAACTTGGCCCAACCTATTTTCTCAACATACCAAACATACCCAAATTAAAAAAATAGCAAAATGACAACTATACCTTTAGGCCATAGAACAAATTTTGGCCTTGCCCATGGGAATTTTTGTCATGCACTCATCACAAACACTTGAGGCTCTCTTAAAACATCAACAGGACCTCGTGATGAGTGATTCACCCAACCCAATGGGTTTGGGTCAACCCATTTGGCCTATGGACCAAACCCGATCCATAGGCATGAAATTAAATTTTCAAACTCCCCCAAACCTCTATTGAATGCATATGGGAGCTAGGCTTCCACTCCTCTCGCCAAATCAACCATGTGCACACTTCTAACCACTCAAAAAACCCATTCAATTGTGTCAATTGTATTAAAATGGCAAGCATAGGCTCAACTATCATTGGAGATATACTCCCCTAATTCACTAAAATCACTCACTCTGATCGATTGAGTCTAAGAAGCTTTGGAAAACATCAGAGCTTTCCCAGGAGAGGATTTCATCTTCTTCAATTTTGCACAGTGCAAAATAGGGGAGCTCACCTTGACTTCAAAATTCTCTACACTTGATCCCACTGCAATTCCTTCTACACTCATCATCCTTGGACTCAGTCGAGCTTGCCTAAGCATCTAATTAAGTTCTAAAGATAAGTGGAAGATCAATTCAATCAAAGATGCAAGGGGAGCTAAGGGGAGTTGGTCCACTCATACTCAACCAGCTAGGAACTCAACGGCTTTGTCTCCACTACATGAAGCTACCTCATCGATCCCAAGTGCTGGTGATCACCTCCGATGAGGTTAGTGAATTTTTGGACCACTTAGGCTAAAAGGTGTTGGTCTTTTGTGAAGATTTTCATTTCATGTGATCCCATTGGATTGGTTTTTCCCTTAGATGGTGTGTGTTGAATGTTGTTTGAATCTATGAGGGATCGGGCTGAGATCTTTTCTTAGATTGTGAATGGTTCACATTCCTCCTCAGGGAAGAACTCAACCAATCTCAACCGTCCATCCATGCATGTTTAGATGGATGGTATTATTCACATTTTAAATTCATTTTCCTTTTAGAACCATGGGTTTATCCGTCGTCGATCTTTGATCGACGACTAAGATATCGTGCACCATGCGTCTCGATTTGATGGGTTAAGAAATGGCTCACGGTGCGATGTGTGTAAAGCACACTGACCATCGCCGCCATGCATCGCGCTGTGGATGGGCGATTAAATGGAGATTAGTTACTTAACTAATTAATTTCCTAATTAATCTCTATGGCTTCTAAAAATCATAACTCTTTATAGAAAATTCAAAAATATAAAAGGAAAAATTCCTTGGATAGATAATTTCATCTAGAAAAATTCTTTTCAATACATTTTGATTTCCCTCTTTCTCTGAATTTGGGTTTCTTTTGGAATGGTAATTAGCTAATTACTTTCTAATTAAGTCATCAATGATCTGAAATTTCTAGGGTTCATTTTAGGGGATGACCTTTGCCTCCCCTAATTTTCTTGAGATTTATTGAGGCCTTGATTAGGGAAATTGCTAGCTCATTCTCTAATTACCCTTTTCATGTAATTAAGGGTAATTAAGATCTAATTAGTGGATTTTCCCTATGTTTAAGTTGGATTAAGGTTAGATCTAGTGAATAGGGGTTTTAGAGAATAATTTTGGGGTATTTCCCTTAAGCTATTTGCTAAACCCCCTTTTCTTTCCTTAATTTCATTCTCAATTAAGGGTTAATCCATTAATTACCCTTTTAAATAATTTTCAAAAAATTCTAAAAATCTCTAGAATAATTAATCTACCCTGGGAAGATACTTAGGTGTTCAATAGCCTAAGTCTAATTAAGAAAATTAAACCCCCTTTCATAAGTGTGAAAGGGTGTTTTAAAAGTACTTAAGCTAAACCCCTTTGCTTAATTAACTTTTAATTGTGACTCAAATTGCATTAGGCCTTTTCATTACTAGGTGCATTGCAAATTTACATACCTTGTGGGTTTTATGTCTTCTCATTGGCTCATAATTACCTAAGTTAATTTTCCTAAGGTGGTGTAAGTAAGGGTTAATTAAATTACTTAATGCATATATTAACCTAATCAACACTTAAAAATGGATCTAATTATCTGAAAATTAAACTAAAATACAAAATACATGTGGGAATGGGTTAGGAATAGCAAACTAATCTCACCTTTTAAATCAAACTTCAATCAAACAAAAATCATTTTGAAATTCACTTTGATTTATTCTAAGTTTTCTTATTCTTTAAGAATATCTTTAGGAATTAAGTAAAGTGAGTTTGTTCATGTGATTACATTGCTTTAGATCTTTCCCAACATGTTAAATTGTATGCCATATGACTTATGCATCCATGATTTCATGTTTTCAAAATTTTAAAATGAAATTGTTTACTTTATGTCAAATGTGCATGTGTTGGCTAAAGTAAGATATGAGTGACTCTTATCACTACTAAATCTAAAGTATTTTCAAAATCTATAAATAAAACATCAAATCTGAAAGTGTTTAATTATAAACTTGCATGTGGTAGATTATAAAACATGTTTAGTGTAGCCTTTCCTTCCTTTCTTAGGTTAGTATAGTTTTGAATATGGGTTAGTAAAGTGTAGGGTTCATTTGAAAAGAACCACTTAATTCAAACCCTATTCATCCCTATGCTCTCACTTAAGAAGGAGTGCTTACACTTGCATGAATAAATTGCATAAACAAAAAACTATTAAGTAAACTTTTGCATATTCTTTTCCACTTTATTTCTTTTATATGCATGTTAGTATTTAAGGAAAGTGGTATATTAGTTTGGACAACCCCGAGGTTGTGAGGCTTTAAGTAGCCCTAAGTAGGTCTTGTACCTTATGCCTCTAGTTAACAATGACGTTGTACTCACTTATGCCTTTCTGACTTTCATGCATGTATGTGAAATTTTGGATAAAGAAAACCTTTTCTACTTAAGAAAATTCATGCATCTAACTTCCAAATTTTATTAAATGGATTACTTAGCATGCATCATAAAGTATGTTAACTACTCTCATTTGCATGTATAGATATGCTTAGGGTCCATCCATATGCATGTTATATATGTTGGGAAAGAATTGAAGTAATGTATGTTATGTGAATTTTGATTCATTTTTCTTAATCTTAAAATGCCTTTCTTTTTGAATAGGTTTGTTTAGAATTGATCTAAACTTAGGATTAATTAAAATATATAATTAAAACATTCACCTAAATGAAAACCAAAAATGAACTTATCTTAGAAATTACTTAAGGATTAGGGAAGGAAGAGAAGTTCTCTTCTCTTTCCTCTCTTATAACAATTATGTAGGTTTCACTTAAACCAAATTAAAACATAAAATAAAATAACCCAAAATTACTAAACAACTTAAATGAAACCCTCCTCTAAGTTGAACATGTCTTTCACACTTAGAAAATTCAAACCTAAAGTCCTTTTAATTAAGCATACCACACAAACCTTCAAAGCACACACATTAGCCTAAGTCACCACTTCTAGCTTTAGGTTAGGTCGGTGCATGGCTTGATGTTATGTTTTATTTTGTGATGAATATTTTAGACTGGATGTTAGGGTATATGCTAGAATGAATGGTAGGACGTTCCTAGTCTAACTATTCTTTTGAGGGATTGTG
This sequence comes from Cymbidium sinense, assembly GCA_021442155.1. Lineage (NCBI taxonomy): Eukaryota > Viridiplantae > Streptophyta > Magnoliopsida > Asparagales > Orchidaceae > Cymbidium > Cymbidium sinense. Next base: position 107,271,505 of record CM038224.1, on the reverse strand, counting down.
CTAAAGGGGCTATCATAAATAAAAATATAAATACTTCTTGCTTGCAGGTGCCTATACCCCTTAGCATAATCCATAGGCCAGGTGGACTTAGTCACCCATGTGTGTAGTGATAAGTTCAATATACATGCTTGGGATTTTTGTGGTGTGATTTGACTAACCTTTGGTTTGCAGGTGTTAGTTAGATTTATGCTATCCCTTTTCATGTAAAAATTTATATATATTTAGGATTTGGAATGATTTGTTATGGGGAATTAGGATGAACATTGGTCATAAGATCCTATCTTATGTACCATGTGAGGCCTTGGAGCATCTACCATTCAACCATCCAAAGGAAGATCCAAAGAAAGAAAGAAGAAAGAATGAAAGAAGAAAGAAGAAATAAGGATGAAAGCTTGAAGACCCCATAATAATGAATTCCTTTCGCTTAAATATAATTTAATTCATTTGTAATCTTGGTTGTATAAGGGTAGAGCTCAGCTACCCACATTTGATATTTTCAGGTTTGTGCGGTGGCGCCCAACCACAAATGACCATTTATTCTTTTTGCGATAGTTTTATAAATTGATTGATGTTTGTTTAACTTGTGCATTAAGTGACATGATTTTTGTAGTTTCTTTCTTATTTTATGTATGGCCGGATGTGATTAGGCTCTTTAGGAAAAAATAAATCTTTTACCCAACTTAACAACTTGAAATAAAATTAAACAACTCATAATCTCACCTAAAGCTTAGATTAAAATCAAGATAAAAGAATTAGAAACCCCAGCTGGATGAGTTCTTTCTTTATAATATCATGACAAAACATCTTATTTCACTCTTGATTGGAGGCTTCCATCTTTGCAGAACCACTTGACCTTATGAGGGTTGTGGTGGAAACTCACCTCCTAAAATGTTTCGCTAATTTTGGATGACAATCTATTTTCTCATGCATTAGTCATAAAAATCCTATTAGCCTTAGTCAAATTGATTGTCCAAAAATGATAATAAAAATGAAATTTAAAATGCATTAGATTTAGGTCATTTGAAGCATACCCTTTACATTACTTATTCCCATTTAGGGAGTGAGTTTAAGGACTTAGTCTCTTTATAAATAAAAATAGCCTAGCTATCTTGCATAAGCATAAAGACTTGCCTACATGTATTTAAAATCATAGGAGGAGTTAGTTGGCAGCCACCCCAAGGCGGTTGTAAGTCCAAGTTGTGTGGTTTGTCCTCTCTTGTGGAGGAAAACCAATTACCCATTTTCAGCTTAGATTTATGTTATGCTTCCAGCCCTCGCCGAAGCTCCTTAGATTTAGATTCTGAGGTTATTTTTTCCCTTTGTGGGCCATAAGCATAATTCCTCACCTCTTAGGCATTTCCTTAATCTTGTGTTAAGGAATCTTAAGTCCTAAATTTCTAATGAAAAATACAACTCAAATAAACTAAATCAATTTCTAAAATGTATAGCCCAATTTTAAGATAGTTTGAGATGCTCGCTAGGTTTCCTAGCATCGTGAGCATCTCCTACTTATTCCCATTTTGGCTTTGATAATAACTCCATCTTTTGATCAATCTCATTTGATCTTCAAAAATATAAACCAATCGATTGATAGTCCTTCCTATTGAAATCTTTAGAGATAGCGATCATTTATCTTAATCGAGAATTTTCTTAAAGGATCCCATCCTTTAGGATGTAATTAACTATGAGGGCTTGCCCCTGTAGGGAACTTAATGAACCCAATTTAAAATAAACCCTGCTTTACTTTTCCATGTAATGTAGGGGAAGAATCTCTACTATCATATCGTCCCAGGAGTCTTGAGGTGATTGGTTCCATTAAAGGGTAGTGACTTCTCTCTTTCGAGATAGTACACTATACCTTGAAGACGTATATGATCAGTTGAATAAATACATCTACGGATCTATGTGGCGTCTTATCAAGATGAATTTCTATAAGGTCTCTTCTTTCTTTTCTCCATAGATTTGAAAGGTGACTCCTTGTAAGAGATTTATTCACCATATATTTTTTTGGCTACTCCACCGGGGATGGTTCCTCTCTCCATCTTCAGTAAATGATCGTTATCTTTGAGTATCGATAGTGGATTTGTACTTTGGTATAAATCCAAGACTATCCTTCTTTCTGTTGGCACTTAGCTCATTTCATTCTTGAGTTGAGTTAGCCAACATCTTTAGGTTTTAGGGCTGCATTCCCTGTTGGTCTTAAAACCCTCGTTGGGTTTCTCCAATGGGTAAAATGAAAAGATCTAAAATAAAAAAACATCTTTAAGACTTCCTCCTTATCATTTTCATGATAAGGAAAGGTTCATCCTAAAATAATAAATCTTCTATAAAGAACTTTGCTTTTTAAAAGCACATTTTTCAAAAATGCACTTAATAAAATATTTTCCACAAAATTTCTTCACCCTCATTTAACAATTCATATAATTGTTACATGTAGGGATTTTCAAAATAAAATTAATAACATTTTCCAAAAGCACAAATGAACATCCTCTTTCAATTTTCTTTGATGAGGGTTTCATTTTCAAAATAAATGAACAATCATGTCCAAAATCACAATCATAATCATCAAACTTTTCAAAAATACACATGAATTCTTTTTTATTCAATATACTCACTTATTGAATGGAAAGTTCATTGTAAACAAAATTAAAATTTCAAAAGCACACATGAATTCTTTATACATTCACACATATTGAATGGAAAGTTCATTTGTAAACAAAAATCAAATTTTTTTAAAGAGCACATATGAATATCTTCATTTAATATGCTTAGGTTTATTAAATGAAGGTTTCATCTCCAATTAAAAATAAATATCATTTTAGGAATTTCTACTTAAGCATATCTCACATATGTCTTTAAGTTGGAATTCCTCTCTTTCAAAAAAGCAACAATCACACACAAAATAAAAATATCACATTTCAAAAATAAAATGAATCTCCATTTTACATACTTAAATTTGTTGAATGGAGGTCCTCTTTCCAAAAATTCAAAATCAACAATCATATTTCCAAAATGTTTCAAAGTCCATTTGGAACATCATTTAACATATCCAAATTTGTTAAGTTTCCAAATTCAAAATTTTTCAAAACACATTTGGAATTTCATTTAGCATAATCAAATTTGATAAGTGAAGTTTCCAAATCAAAATCAAAATCAACAATCATATTTCCAAAATTTTTCAAAACACATTTGGAATTTCATTTAGCATAATCAAATTTGTTAAGTGAAGTTTTCAAATCCAAAATCAAAATCAACAATCATATTTCCAATATTTTTTAAAGTCCATTTGGAACTTCATTTAATATATCCAAATTTGTTAAGTAAAGTTTCCAATTCAAAACTTTTCTAAACACATTTGGAATTTCATTTAGCATAATCAAATTTGCTAAGTGAAGTTTCCAAATCGAAAATCAAAATCAACAATCATATTTCCAAAATTTTTCAAAACACATTTGGAACTTCATTTAACATAATCAAATTTGCTAAGTAAAGTTTCCAAATCCAAAATCAAAATCTACAATCATATTTTCAAATTTTTTTCAAACACACATTTGGAACTTCATTTAGCATAATCAAGTTTGCTAAGTGAAGTTTCCAAATCCAAAACCAAAATCAACAATCATATTTCCAAAACTTTTTCAAACATACACTTGGAACTTCACTTAACATAACCCAAATTTGTTAAGTGAACTCTCCAAATCCCAAATATTTTCAAAATTCTAAACACATTTTGGAACTTCACTTAAGATGTACAAATTTGTTAAGTAAGGTTTCCAAAACCAAAATCCAAAAATTTTCAAAATTCTAAACACATTTTGGAACTTCACTTAACATGTACAAATTTGTTAAGTAGGTTTCCAAAATCAAAATTTTCAAAATTCTAATCACATTTTGGAACTTCACTTAACATGCACAAATTTGTTAAGTAAGGTTTCCAAAGTCAAAATCTAAAATTTTTTCAAAAAATCCTAAATACATTTTGGCACTTCATTTAACATACACAAGTTTGTTAAGTAAGGTTTCCAAAATCAAAATCCAAAAATTTTCAAAATTTTTAGACTAATATTTGGAACTTCATTTAACATGCCTAAATTTGTTAAGTAAAGTTTCCAAATAAAAAATTCAAAAATTTTTCAACACACATTTGAAACTTCATTTAACATACCTAAATTTGTTAAATAGAAACTTCCAAATCAAAAGTTCAAAACTTTTTCAAAACATATTTTGGAACTTCACCTAGCATACTCAAATTTGCTAAGTGAAGTTTCCAAACTCAAAAACAAAATTTCTCACACACCTTTGGAACTTCTTCCCTTAGCATACCAAATTTGCTAAGAAGAAGTTTCCATTTTCAAAAATCAAAATCAAAAATAAAATCAAAATTTTAAATACACAATTTGAATTTCATTTAGCATACTTAAATTTGCTAAGTGAAATTTCCATTTCATAAAACCAAGTGGATTTCACCTTTAGCATACCAAATTTGCTAAAGTTGAATCTCCACTTTCAATTATTTCAAAAACAAAACAAAAAATTAGGATCCCTTCAGCATACCAAATTTGCTAAATGATCTTACCCTTTTCAAAAATCAAAATTTTCCAAACAAGTAAAACACTTAGGATTTTCTTAGCATACCTAAATTTGCTAAGAATCCTATTTTTCAAAATCAAAAAAAAAATACACTTGGGTTCTTTACTTAGCATACCTAAATTTGTTAAGTAGGAATTCCAAATTTTCCAAAATCAAAACAAAACAAAATTTTCAAAAGAAATAATCACTTTAACTTTACTTAGCATACCTAAATTTGCTAAGTGTAAATTCCCAAATATTCAAATAACATAAAATCAATTTGATCCTTACTTTAACATACCCAAATTTGTTAAGGGAAAGGGTCCTCCAAATCCAAAACAAAATTCAAATTCAAAAAAAAAAAAACAAAATGAACCTATGGAAGCATCTTATCAAAATCTTGAATCCATATTTCAGCATACTCAAATTTGTTGAAGTTTGGATTCATACTCAAATTCCTTTTCAATCAATCTTTTTGAACCCCACTTAACACTTCCAAGTTGTTGGATGTGGTTCAAATTTTCAAAATTCAAATTCAAAATCTATGGAGATAGAAAATGATGCAAGTTCCATTTCATTGCATTTCAAGATAGTTTTCAATTGTCCCGCATGTAAAGATCACAAAATTTGTCTTACCTTCCCTCATGCATGGACCTCACCAGCCGACTTCCTCATTTGGATCATACCATCCACTTTGGCCATGTCTTTGAGGGAGCCAAGATTACTTGTGAGGGCATTCCCTCCAAATCAGAAGAGGGTGGCGCTAAGCGGTCATCGGTAGACTTACCCTCGATGAGATTTCACCGAGGAAAGCTATGCGCACATGCTTGGTTTTAGTTTTCAAGATCGCTAGCCCAACAATAGTTCATCCTCAAGATGCCCACATTGTGAGCTAGCACCTACCATCATCTGTACTCAAGGGTAAGGCTCCCGGTTTGGGATTGCCTCCCTTATATTTGAGTATGGGTCTAGCTCGCACTCCTCTCTCTCCTCACTCAAGCCAAAATAAGAATATGGTCAGGTTCCATACCTGATAGAGAGAGAGGAGGAGTGCTATCCACAGATGAGTCTGATCACATCACCTTCTGGAGAACTCCATCCTCTCGATGAGATAGAGAGGATGCGAGGATTCATCCATCCTCCAATGGGTGCATCTACAACAAATAGTTTCAGTGAGGTCATGTCACCTTCGCTTATTCTGTGGGTGGGGTGGCTACAAACACTCGTTTTGTGCTTAGTGATTTGATCTATTATCCCCAGGTAGGGAGGTAGATCCACAGAGAGGGCATGAGGCCCATACACATATCACTAGAGAGAGAGATGGAGGTTTAATGAGTCGCACTTGGTCGACTTTCCACCCGGCCAATGTCATACCCGATAGATCCTCACTCCACCACCACAGAGGGTAGCTCCTATATAAGAGAGTCGATGGTGTCTCCCCACCACTCACTTACGCCCATCATCGCAAGGTCTCAACATCACCATTCCCATGAAGGCCATCAGGAGAATACCCTGGTGATCCTATGGCCAAGGGATCCCACTCCTCCTACACCACCCATTGTGGTAGGGCCAAGCTCTCTTGCTTGACCTTCTGCCCTAGTGGTGGTGTGGAAGGAGTGGTAACCCCGAGCATCGTGGTCATTCCTTCACCAACTCCACCCATTCATCCGGATGTGAAGATGGTGACTACTACTATGGATATTCCCAAATGACAGTACAGTGGAAACAGTGGAAAAGGATCATCTCATGATTGTTACCTCATTATAGCATCACCAGATTACCATTCTTCTAGAGTACATCGCAAGATTGACTCCCATGAGGTCCGTGCCTCTCGCTCATGACAAGGATCACACGGCCAAGCATTTTGTTACAGGATCGATCCTTAGATGAGATAGTTGCACACTATTTTATGGAGAAAAAGAGATCTTAGGTATGCATGGTCTAATGAAGAAAAGAGTCGATCCCAATGAAGATGACTTGATGGGGATTCACTGCATATGTATGCATGGTTGATACTAGAGGTTCTCTTCTTAGAGAGTAGCAAGCCATGGAAGGAGATGAGGTTGATCAAGGAGACACCGTAATCAACCCATCACCAATTCGAAGTGAGATGAACAAATTGATGGGATATACAGCTGGGGACTTGTTGGTAGCATTGTCTAGTAAGCAAGCCCTTCCAGTTCATCCTAGTACGATGAGCACCAACTAGTGCATGTCTTAGATCTAGTTAAGACTCTACCTTCTGTTAAGTAAGGTAGCACTAGTTTATATAGGAAGGTAGTGGATAGTACCTCCATACAGGAAAAAAGATTTAAAAAGTATGGTTGAGCAGCAGGTGAAGGAAGCCTTGGCTCAAGCCCGAGGAGGATCATCAGTTCCAAAGGGTAGACCCTACCCAGAGGAATTCGATGCCATCCAGTATCCCAAGGGTTTTGTGCCTCCTTCCTTCAAGAGCATGGGAATTGAGAAAGATATAGCTCATTTTTGGCCAATTATGCAATGCAGTGGACAATGCTTTTACTCTTTAGACTCTTTATCGAGCCTAGGTATTGCCTTTGATTATATCGAACTGCCAATTAAAGATATTTGTTTGAGTTAGAGCAACTCTTTATCAAGAGATTTGGAGCTCAAAAGGGTTATTGTAGGTGATCTTGTAGCCCAACAACACTCGTGAGTCACTTATTGATTATATTCTCGATGGCAACCTAGTATGAAGTGAACCACATTCTAAATACATGCCATTGAGATTCTCTTGAAGAATATCCATGGCCCGATCGCCTTCATGCTTAAGGGCTTCACCATAAAGACATTTGAGAAGCTAATCAACAAGGCAGCTAGTCTACAAGGAGAGGCCAAATAGTTGCCTTTTTTAGATCAGTTTCCAAAGTAGAAATCCCAAAAGGTCTATGAAAAGAAATCTGGAGCAGTAAAAGTGGTTGACAAGGGGAAGCAACAAAGAGAGATCACCAGAGACCATGACCTCACAGCTCCACCTCCTTTGCCACCACCCAGAGCCGCCTCCTCCACCCTCCACGGCCAAGACACCATACCATACCACCAACAACAATGACATGCATATCCGCACTAGTAGCTATGGTCCACCTACTCTATTAGATAAGTTAAACAAACCTTATTCTTTTAAGAGGGAGGTAATCAAAAAATCTTTAAGAATCTATTAAAAAAACCTAATTTTTAGCTACCCGAGCCTAGGAGACCTGAGGAAGTTGGCGAAAGTCATGATCCAAACTTTTGCCCTTATCACCGTATGCTAGGCCATGTTTTGGAGGATTCATTTACATTTAAGGATTGGCTTGAACACAGTTTCAAGATTGATGCTATCATTATCCCAAAGGAATACCTTGTGGAAGAACCTTCCAGTTCCATTAGGTAATCCTTGGGGATACTAGTGATCCTACCAAAACTAAAGAAGGTTGGGACATCTCCTTGTTTAAAACCTCTAAGAAAATAATTTAGAAGATCAAGAAGCTTTCCTTGTGTGCTGAGTCAAACCTCCAACACCAAGGAAGGTTTGCAAGTTGTGCCAACTCTAGGAAAGTGGGAGTTCAAGAAGAGTGCAAGACAACATGTGTTAGCTCGAGATAGCAGAATCGACCGTGTCTCACCTTCTATTATAACTTCCACACCATGACTTCTTCCATTTCAGCTAGTTCTTCTATTTCTACTAAGTAACTCTTGTATCAGCAGATAAGGGCATCAAATCCCTTACTCCACTCACTCTACTTAACTTCTACTTTATACCTCCAAATACTTCCAAGAAATTAAAGAATAAATTTGAATTACATTTGTGTCTCTTCTGATGAGTTAACTTTTTCTATTCCTAATATAACTCTTCAAGTCTAATAACTATAACAATTGATCTTCCTCTTTCTGATTTAGAGTTGATCTTCCAAATACTATGGGTTCACCTCGAGATAGACTTGGAATCATCCAATTTGAGAGTCCCATAGAGAAGCTATGGTAGTGTAGAACTTGCCACCACTTGCCTCCAGAGATCAAGTCAACCTCCATAGTGGCAAGGTTCTACCTCCTAGGGCATCACCTTTAGATAGAGGTAAACAAGTCATTGGTACCGAAGATCGAGAAGCCCTTCCACAGGATGCTCCACCCTTGTATATGCTTGTGGAAGACCAACCGAAGGTAGATTATAACACCCTTTCTCACCTTAGAAAGTTTCCATCTAAGCTAAGTATATATGATACCCTTGTCTTATCCAAAGAGATGAGAGAATTACTAATTAAGGCCCTCCTTGATTCTGAAATATGCTTAGCTTAGCTGACCGCTATAGGTGAGGAAGCACACTATGCAAAAGAAGCCCAAGGGATCACCTTCATGAAGACCTTCTGGGGAGGAGCACAACCATCCCCTATACATTGTCAACATGGATGTCTCTGTGGTTCTCATGGATTTAGTGCATCAAGAAACATTATGAGTCTAAAGACCCTTGCTATTTGAAGATTGACAACTCTACTCTCGAGGAGATAGATGATGTTGAGATTCAATGATCAAGGTGCTTTAGGTTCATAGTGTTATTGGAGATGATGATTGGAAGACCAAGTTCTACATCATTGATTTGAATACTTCATTCACTTGCTTTGGCCTTGGATACATCGAACAAGATCATTCCATCCTCCCTTCATAAGTTGCATCAAGTTCAAAAGATGGAATTGAGTACCTGTCAACGGGATGAAAAGCCATTCTCGCTAGAGATTGAGATTTATGAGGATGCGACCTACTATCTTCCTCAAAACACCCTTTCTCGTGAACTTGGACAAAATTCAAATGCAAATGCAAAAGAAAAAAAAGAAAATGAAATAAAAGAAAAGATAAAAGAAAATGAAAAGAAAAAGAAAAGTCCAAGTGAGCAAGAAAGGGGAATTGAAGAAGAAGTGGATCCGCATATCACATTCCACCCACACTCATTTCATATGGACATGTGGGTAGATGGCTCAACCTCCACCAGGAGGTAGAAACAAAGGTAGTCAGAGGTGGAAGACCCCTAGTTGGCCTTCACCAATAAAGGTTGTGTTCAGTTCATAGAGTACCTACTATAAAGACTTGGAATCCAAAAGGATGAGTCTAATGTGATTAGTATACCACCAACCTCAGTGGGTTCCATTGGAGGTGACTTTGATCCAGAGATGAAGACCAGCCTCCAAGCAAAGCAAAGTATTCAATAGTTTATGTGAAACTATAGAAGAGTTGGGAACCTTAGCTCTTACCACTTACACCCTCAAAGTTGAAGGTTTGATTAAGGAAGTCCCTAAGTCTTCCAAACATACAAAGTAGAAGAGGTTCTTTTTAGGTTCATCATCCTCAAGTCCAGAGTTTGATGTAGGACTTGAGGAAGATACTTTTAATAAATTAATGGACTTACCTTTTGACTTTTACTCACCTTGTGTTCAAAATCTTGTGAAGAAAGGTTTAGTTCCTCACACTTGGTCTAGGTACAGGTCAAAATATTTTAAAAAATTATGGAACAATATATAAAGCACAATCAAGAGTAGACTAGGATTCAGTGTCTACCGATGATGAAGATTATTGCCTGTTACCAACCATTTGGAATCATAGTTCTTCACACATCCCCAACTCTATGAGAATGTGTGTTAGAAACTGATGATCCATGATCTCCAAGTCAAAGAGGCAAAAGTTTGAAGAGGAGATTCATTCAACAATCGACAAGCTAAAAGAAATCAACCTGATAGAAGAAAATCCTCCATACATTATCGCTTCATTGTTGAATGAAGAAGAAACCAATGACTTAGTTAGGCTTAACCGAAGTTTAAAGACTACTTCACATGGAGTTATGAAGAAATGCCTTATTATCGACATACCCACAAGCTAGCAATAGACCCTAACATTACCTATATTAAGCAAGCTCCTACATTAGAAATTGAACAACGTCATTTCAAGTCAAGAAACCTCAATGGGTTTCATCAGGGAAGAAAAATATCCTACCGGTTAAGAAGAAGAAGAAATTTGCATTTGTCGATTTTAGGGACTTAAATAAGGCATGCCCAAAGGATGAGTTTCTTCCTATACCAAAATTAATGGTGGACATTGCTCATCTCATGTTCTCTTCATGGATGGATCATCTAGCTATAACCAAATCAAGATGTCTCCAAGATGAAAGAAACACTACTTTTCAACTCGATCAAATCTTCTATTATAGGTCATGCCTTTCGCCTTAAAATGTTGTGCTACATACCAAGCCATGACTAGATCTTCAATGAACTCATCCATCATCGTTGAGTGCATTGATGATCTAGTAGTCAAAAGAGTCTAGAAAAGGAAGACCATCTCTTTGACTTGAGAGTAATTTTTGAATGGTTAAGATAATATAACCTTAAAATGAATCCTCAATGTGCATTGAGTTACTGAAAATTCCTTGGGTTTATTGTTCGACACCGGGGAATAGAAATAGATCCTAAAAAGATCAAAGCCATTAGAAATGCCACCTCTTAAGAGTTAACTCAACTTAAATCCTTTCAAGGACAGCTGGTGTATCTAAGATGCTTTATCTCAAACTTATCATGGAGATGCAAGCCCTTCTCAACACTTATCAAAAAGGATGCTAAGTTCAAGTGGGATGATAAGTGCTAGCACGCTTTTAAAGATATCAAAAAAATACTTGGTGAAGCCACCAATTCTTGTAGCCCATATCCCGAGCAGGCCATTGATCCTTTATATTGCAGCATTAAATGACTCTCTCGGTGCTCTGTTGGCCCAAGCCAATGATGATGAGGAAGGAAAGCACTCTCACATTTGATCTGGCAAACTATCCACCTATTGGAAAACATTGCCTTAGCTTTGATCTTTGCATCTCAAGCTACACTACATGCTTTCTCATAAGGTGAACTTGATCTCAACCAATCCGCGATCATGACACGACCAATGCTACATTTGGCTTGTTGGTCCATGATACTCTAGTTTGATATCACATTTGTACCCTCTCACTATAAAAGTCAAGCACTAGTGATTTAAAGACACCCACTTCGATTCTCCTTAGTGATGATCTCCCATGAACAAATCATGAACTTAGGGAGGCCAAAACCACCATGGGAGATGTATTTTGATGGTGCTACTTCTTTTCTTAAAGGTGAAGCACCATGATCTATTCTCCCAAAAGGTGGGGTAGAATAGTTCTTCTAACTCCAAACCATGATGTGATGAGATTCTCATACTATCTTTCCAACCTACACCAACAATGAAGCCAGTATGAGGCTTTGATTGCCGTTTGAGTTAGCCATCACTATCAATGTCAGCATCAACATCTTTGGGGATTCTCTTGGTATCAACCGATTTGGTCTACCAGGTCCTCAAGCCCAAGCTTCATTACTAAGTATACCATGAAGTTGGCCTGATTCTAAGTCACCATCTAAGGTTCCAAGAGAGAATGTAAAGGATGCCTTGGAAAAAACTTGCCAAAGAGTTGGCATGAAGATGAGTCCATTTCAATAAGGGTCCAAAATAGACAAGTCTTATCCCTTATTGATTGAACTCATCGAGAGACTTTCTCTTGAAGGGAGGTTCATTGCCAAAATGGAAGAAGCTAGATTGGAGGCAACCATTCATAGATTACTTGAACACCGCAAACTACCTCAAGAGAAATCTCAAGCTCAGTGAAATAGAGCTCTTTCCTATGCTCTATTGATGGCACCTACATGGTCCTTTGACCAAATGTTGGTACATTATTTAGACAAACACCAAGCCCATGGCATTATAACCGAGGTACATTCGTGTCATGTGGAGCTCATCATCCCAAGATGAAGTCAAGATCAAAAGACTTGGATACTACGGCCTTCTATCACAGATTGCATGGACGTAGCTTGAGATGCCATCGCACGTGCAGTCCTCCACCAACCACCCAACATTCTACACCCTACATTGGCTTCATGGCCATTTGAGTGTTGGGTACCAACATTATAGGTAGTCCGATGATCCTCCTTCTTCCAAGGGGCATTGGATTCATCTTAGTACCGACTACTTTTCCAAGTGGCCATCCCACCCGAGAGGTCAAAACCATATGTGCTTCTTTTAGAACCATATCATATATAGGTTGGTGCCTTGACATGAATTATATCTAATGGTGCATTCAAAAGCATGAAGATCAATACTTTGAGAGACATGGTATAGATTGGAGATACTCCACCATCTACTACCCTAGAGCTAATGGTTTAGAAGCATTCAACAAAACTCTCATCTAGATAATCAAGAATACTTGACAAACAAATGATAGTGAAAGGGGCTTAGTTTTGTGGGCCTACCACACCACACTAACTCAACTACCCCATTTTCCTTAGTGTATGGGTTTGAAAAGTTCTTCCTTAGAAGTTCAACTCCCATCACTAAGGATAGCATTGGGTAACAAGATCACTCAAAGAATGCAAAGTTGGGTTAGAAGAGCTCAAAGGTTTGGAGGAAAGTCTGCACGGGAACTTTGAGTTGTATAAGGCCAAAATGATTCAAGCTCACAACAAGTTCACCGGCCCTAGGTCTTTCTAGGAGAACTTGTGTTAGTCCTCCAATTGTTGCCCATCAAAGATGGGAGGCAAGTTTGAACCCACTGGGAAGGCCCCATGTCATAGAGAAGGCCTACCAAGGAGGATCTTATCGCCTTATTGATTGTAAAGGGGAACACGATGCTTCCAATTAATGGGCTCTATCTAAAGAAATATTACCCATGAAATAAAACTTGTTTGAAAATAATTCATTAATAAAAGAATAAAATTTGATTCCATTCATCAAATCTTCTCTTCTTTCAAATGTTGTTGTCTTAATCCGCCGATGTTTAGGGTAGTAAGAGTCCCCAGTCATCCTATCCCTCTTTCACAACACAAACATAAATCTCGATGCTTTTAGAATAGGTGTAAGAGAACCCCAGAGGCATCTATTTTTTGATTAGCATAACTAAGTTAGGTGTGAGAGAACCCAAGAGGCATCCTTTCTTAGTGGGAATTGCCATCGTGGCATCATTTCATAATTCCCCATGTTTTAAGGTAGGTGTAAGAGTCCCCCTGAGGCATCCTATTCCTTTTAACACATGCACAACAACAAACACAAATCTTTATCTCAAGCTATTTTGATGTGGGAGCAAGCCCCATGACACTCACTCATTAGTCGCTCTAGGTCAGTCACATGCTACCTCGCTAGTATGTCACCCCAGTGGTCACTTGTTTGGAGGATGTGAGTCCCCACACTTTCTTCCTAACTTGACCATTACAAACCAAAGAGCACCTTGCGAGTAAGTTATGCTTCACTTCCCAGCCAGTAAGCTACCTCATGTTGACTTCGTTTAGGAAGATGTGAGTCCTCATGCTTTCTTGAACCAACAACATGTTGAGTATGTTTGAGGTTTAGGATAAGTCCCAGAGGCTCCTCTGACTACTTTTGAGTTGATCTAAGTCCCCAGGCATTCACTCAAGGGTCCCTAGTGATAGACTCGAGTCAAGACAAACTATCCCAACAATCACTCTATAGGAGGATGTGAGCCCCGAGCTTTCTTCCTAGATATGTTGCAAATGGGCACCTTAGGTTGGTTGATGTTCTGCTATGCTAGACTCACCCTGAGTACACCACTCTTGGTATATGAGTCCCTGCTTTCTCCTTGAGTTGGACACAATACCTATTGAATTTATGACTAGCCATGTCATTTTCTCCGTGGTGTTGGATTAAGCCTTAGCCATCCTGGCACTCTATTTGGATCAAGTCCTTTGACCCCATTTAGACACTACCCGGTTACTTTTGGATTGGACCCTTTCCTAGTAGTGGAAAATTTGTTCTGGATGCAAATTCTCCTTTTCAATAAATAGATAGTCTGATATAAGCTCCTTCTCTTGATCCCTCATAAACTTAGATAAAATAACTAAAACAAAATAAATTAAATTAATTCTTTTGTGATTACAAGCCCCCAAAGGGCCCCTTTTTCAAGCAAACATCCTATCTTTAAAGTAAATAGAACTATAAAAATTTCAACTACCTGTTGAGATAGATTGGTACTCACCAAGCTCAGTCGGGTTCAATCTATTTCCACAAGCAGTCCCATCAATATTATGATAAAGACTACATTCTTTCTAGCATGATTGTTGCAAATACCAGTGGTTGATTTGTTGCCCAAAGCAATGATCACCCGGATCTTTCTAGAAGATGAGTCCCCGAAGCTTTCTTAAATTGATTATTGCAAACCAAAAGGCACTTTTGGTGATATCAATAAAGCTACTTTGGTTTAGTAAATCGAGATAGTCTAGGCTTCTATAAGCTCCTTCTGATCCATCAAACCAATCAATCAAAATAAACTAAATCTAAAAAATGAAATTATTCTTGACTATTGAAGATGGCACGATCTAGGTCGAATTTGTTGCCCAAAGAAACTAATCACCCAGGTCTTTTCTAGAAGATGTGAGTCCCAGCTTTCTTAAGACTTGACATTGTATAGCAAAGCACTCCCTTTGGATAATCTATAGCTACTCCCTTTTTAAAAACTGAGTAGGTCTAAATTCCCCTCTCGCATTCATCCAAACTGGATCCATAAAAAAAAAAACAAATCTTAAAAAAAAATAAAATCAATTTTTTGACTATCCTTGAGTTGATTTAAGTCCCCAAAATTCACTCAATAGTACCTAGTTGGGTTCAATTATGTTGCAAAGATCACAATGGTTCTCTTACTTCTAGGATGAGTCCCCATGCTTTCTTCTTAAGACTGACCATGTAAAAAGGCATCTCTCCTTGGTTGGATAGTTTTGGTTGGTAGACTACCCTTTGAATTGGTAAATCTGAGTTAGTCTAGGCTTCCATGGCCCCTACGTGAGTTCATCACAAACCTATGGGATCCATCATAATCAAAAATAATCTAAAAAATGAAATCAATCTGACTATCTTTGAGTTGATCTAAGTCCCCGGGCATTCACTATAGTCTAGGGGGTTCAATTGTCTTGCCAATAGATTACCCCAAAGAACTGTCTCTACTTGGAGGATGTAAGTCTACTACACTTTCTTCCTAGTACTATGCATATCAAAGGCATCCCTTTTGTTGGTTACCTACTATGTGTTTAGTAGACTCCCTTTGGATTGGTAAATCTTAGGTCTTAGCCTCCATGGCTCTCTATTCAGTACAACCCATTGCAAACCAACAGGGTTCTTTCTAAAATTCAAACCTAACAAAACTTGAAACAAATTCAACCTCTCCCCTGGAGATCTCTCTTAGTGAGATTCAAAATCAACCTTTCATCTCCTTAGATGACTTGAACCTGCTCCCAGTGGAAGGTTCACACTCTATCCCTTAGTGGATTTCTTCCCTCTTATGTCTTGGACATAAGTAGAGCCACATTACACTAAGCTCTGGATTCTTTCTTTCCTTGGGTCGGATAGATAGTTTCTAGTGCTTGTGATCTCTATGTTGTTGATCATTTCAACACCAATGTGTGTTCTGTGTCACACACACCTATTGACACCTCATTTTAGAATGAGCTTCACAACACCTCCATCTTAGGCTTAGATTCTCTTAGACTTTAAGAGTTTCTTAGTCTTAAGACACATCTAGTGATTAGGTGGACACTCTCACCTAGCCCTAGAAGACTTAGAGTTATATATGAATAGGTCATGCCTTAGGGTGTTAGAAAATCTCCTACCCTTTAGCTAAACCATTCCTCACTTTCCTTCTTTCAAGTCAAACTCAAATCAATTCTATTTGATTTTCAAACTCAAATCAATTCCATGATTCAATTCCATGATTGAAATTTGAAAATCCATGATGAAACCCATGATCAAATCCATCAAAATTCCTAAGTCAAAATTTCATGTCCTTAACCCTTTCTTATCAAAAATCTTTGAGATTTTCTCATGATCATTTATATTCTCATTTATATTCATATATAAATAAATATAAATTCAAATCCATCAAATCAAATTCAAAATTCCAAATCAATTCATGAAAATTTTCAAATTTAATTTTCCATTAAGGACTTAGCCAAAATCAACTCCAAATCTTGATCAAACCTATTCAAATCCATGGGATTTTCTCAAAATCAATTTATATCCTCATTTATATTCATATATAAATGAAATATAAATATAACTCAATTAAATCAAAGCAAAATTAAATTCCAAATTAAAATGCTTAAAATCCTTAAATCCTTAATTTTCATTAATGGATTTAACCTAAACTTTGATCAAACTCTTTCAAACTCATTGGATTTTCTCAAAAAATATTTATATCCTCATTTATATTTTCATATATAAATGAAATATAAATATACATCAATCAAATCCAAGTCAAAAATTAAAATTCAAATAAAAAATTCAATTAAATCTTTTAAATTTCCCTTTGATGGATTTAACTTCAAATCATGATTAAACTTTTTCAAATCCTTGAAGTTTTCTCATGATCAATTTATATTCTCATTTATATTCACATGTATAAATGAAATATAAATTCAAACAATCAAAACCAACTCCAAAACTCAAACTCAAATCAAATCAAAATCAAATCTAAGCCTTTCAAGTCAAAATCTTGAACTTAGCCAAAATCAATTCAAATCAAACCAAATCCTTGATTTTCTCTCATGGTTCATTCAATCCTACAATCATGAGCTCATATATAAATCCAAACTCAATCCTTCAATCAAAACCCAAATCAAAAATCAAACCCAAAACTCCTTCATATTCTTCCTTTGAATATGAAATTTTCAAATGGATCAAAATCCATTTGACTTCAAACTTGTAAATGGATTTATATTTCAATCATAAGTCCATATACAAGATCAATCAACTTCAAATCAAGCTTTGACCAAGCATTTGAATTTAGGCTCACTTGACCCAAAGTGACCTAAAGTACCCTATGAGCCAACTTTGATCCTAACCAAATTGGATTGAACCAAACTCATATTTGCTCTCATCATGATCAACAATCATCATGGGATGATCAATCAATCAAATTGGTCAAACCAAGTCAAACCAAGTCACACTTAAAAAATGAAACCTAACATAGCCAAAATCCACTATAGGCCAAATTGATTGAAACCATTGATCCAAGTTCACTCATGACCTATGTTTGAACTTGACCAAGTCAACCTTTGAGCCTAACCTAGCCCATTTGGCCCACTTGATTGAAGTTGACCCATTTTGACCTAAAGGGTCAAAATGTGTCAAAACTTGATCTAAGCCAAATTGATCCAAAACAATGGGTCAAGTTCATTCCAAATCACTTGTTGAAGTTGACCAAAGCCTCAATTGGCCAACTAGACCCAACCTAAATCATAGCTTGACCCAACATGACCTAAAGGGGTCATGTTGAGCCAAAATTGAACCTAACTCAAATTGATTGGAAACAAAGATACCAATCCACTCCATATGACCAACCAAACCTAAACTTACCCTTGACCTAACCCAAATAGGTCAAATGGGTCAAATAGGTCAACTGACCCATTTGACCTAAGTCATATGAGCCAAAACTAATCTATACCAAATTGAACCAAACCAAAGGCACCAAAATATTTCAAATGGTCATATGAACTTGACCCAACCCTTTGGTTTGACCTAATTTGACCTATTGGTCAACTTGACAAGTTGATCCATTTTGACAAAATCAACATGAGCCAAACCCTATCAAATGATTCCAAACCAAACCAAAGGCACAAAAAATATTTCAAATGGTCATATGAACTTGACCTTGGTTTGACCCAATTTGACCTATTGGTCAACTTGACCCAAGTTGACCCATTTTGACCTAAATGGGTCAACATGAGCTAAACCCTATCAAATGGATTCCAAATCCATTGAAACTTAGCCCAACCTATTTTCTCAACATACCAAACATACCCAAATTGAAAAAAAAATAGCAAAATGACCATTATACCCCTTGGCCATAGAACAAATTTTGGCCTAGGCCATGGGTATTATGGTCATGCACTCATCACAAAGACTTGAGGCTCTTATAAAACATCAAGGGACTAGTGATGGTGCACAACCCAATGGGTTTGGGTCATTTCCCTATGGACCAAACCCATAGGCATGGTGAATTTTCAAACTCCCCCCAAACCTCAATTGAATGCACATGGGAGCTAGGCTTCCACTCTTAGCCGACCATGTGCAAAACTCTAACCACTCCATATTGTGTCAATTGATTATGGAATAAACCATACATGGATTTCCATGAGGTATACTCCCAATTCTGAAATCAAAACTCACACATAATCGATTGAGGTCTAAGAAGCTTTGGAAAACATCAAAGCTTTCTCAAGGCCTCTAGGTGAGATTTGGATTTCATCTTCTTCGATTTTGCACAGTGCAAATAAGGGAGTTCACCTTGACTTCCAAAATTCTACTTGATCCCTTTTCTCACTCATCATCCTAGGACTTCAGCTAAGAGTTTTAAAGCCAAGGGAAGATCAATTTGATCAAAGCCACAAGGGGAGCTAAGGGGAGTTGGTCCACCCACTCATCTACTCAACCTCAAGAGCTAGGAGGCTTCGTCTCCACTAGATGAAGCTACCTCATTGATCTCGAGCACTGGTGATCACCTCCGGTGAGGTTAGTGAATTTTGACCACTTAGGCCAAGGTGTGTTGGTCTTTTGTGAAGTGGATTTTCATTTCATAGGATCTTAGCCATTGGTTTGGCCGCTCTGATCCCTTAGATGGTGTGTGTTGAATCTTGTTTGAATCCATGAGGGATCGGGCTTGTGAATGGCTCACATTCCTCCTCAGGGAAGAACTCAACCAATCTCAGTTGTCCATCCATGCGTGTTTAGATGGACGGCTGAGATTATTTCCCTTATTTTAGAATTCATTTTCCCTTTTAGAACCACAAGTTTATCCTCTGTTGTCCCATCTTTGATCAGACGGCTAAGGGTAAAGACATGTGTGCCATCGCCGCCTCTCCCTATTTGACGGGTTAAGTAATGGCTCACAGCATGATGCGTGTAAAGCGCATTGACCGTCGCCACAATGCGTCACATCGTGGGTGGAGGATTAAATGGGGATTAGTTATTTAACTAATTAATTTCCTAATTAATTTCCATGGTTTCTAAAAATCATAACTATTCATAGAAAATTTAAAAAAATAAAGGAAAAATGCCTTGGATAGATAATTTCATCTAGAATATTTTAAAATTATTTTCAATACATTTTGATTTCTTTTCTCTGAATTTGGGTTTCTTTGGGAATGAAATTAGCTAATTACTTTCTAATTAAGTCATCAAGGATCTCTCAAATTTCTAGGGTTCATTTTAGGGATGACCTCCTCCCTAATTTTCTTGAGATTTATTGAGGCCTTTGATTAGGACATTGCTAGCTCATTCTCTAATTACCCTCTTTATATATTAAGGGTAATTAAGATAATTAGTGGATTTTCCTATGTTTAAGTTGGGTTAAGATCCAGTTGGGTTTTAGGAATAATTTTGGGGTATTTTCCTAAGCTATTCCCTAAACCCCTTTTCTTTCCTTAATCCCTTCTTATGTGTTAATCCATTAATTATCCTTTAAATAATTTTCAAAAAATTCTAAAATCTCCAGAACTCAATTAATAGTAGATGCTTGGGTGTTCAATAGCCTAAGTCTAATTAAGGAAATTAAACCCCCTTTCATAAGTGTGAAAGAGTGTTTTAAAAGTACTTAAGCTAAAACCCCTTTACTTAATTAAATTTTAATTGTGAGCCAAATTGCATTAGGCCTTTTCATTACTAGGTGCATTGCAAATTTACATACCTTGTGGGTTTTATGTCATCTCATTGGCTCATAATTACCTAAGTTAATTTTCCTAAGGTGGTGTAAGTAAGGGTTAATTAAATCACTTAATGCATATCTTAACCTAATCAACACTTAAAAATAGATCTAATTATTTGAAAATTAAACTAAAATACAAAACACAATTGGGAATGGGTTAGGAACAACAAACTAATCTCACACTTTTAAAATTAAATCAAACTTCAATCAAACAAAAATCATTTTGAAATTCACTTTGATTTTTCTAGGTTTTCTTATTCTTTAAGAATGTCTTTCGGAATTAAGTAAATTGAGTTTGTTCATGATTACATTGCTTTAGATCTTTCCAAACATGTTAAATTATATGCCATATGACTTTTCATCCATGATTTTATGTTTTCAAAGTTTTAAAATGAAATTGTTTACTTTATGTTAAATGTGCATGTGTTGGCTAAAGTAAGATATGAGTGGCTATTATCACTACTAAATCCAAAGTATTTTCAAAATCTATAAATAAAACATCAAATCTAAAAGTGTTTAATTATAAGCTTGCATGTGGTTGATTATAAAACATGTTTAGTGTAGCTTTTCCTTCCTTTCTTAGGTTAGTATAGTTTTGAATATGGGTTAGTAAAGTGTAGGGGTCATTTGAAAAGAACCCAACACTTACTTGATTCCAAACCCTATTCATCCCTATGCTCTCACTTAAGAAGGAGTGCTTACACTTGCATGAATAAATTTCATAAACAAAAATAAAACTATTAAGTAAACTTTTGCATATTCTTTTCTACTTTATTTCTTTTATATGCATGTTAGTACTTAAGGAAAGTGGTATATTAGTTTGGACAACCATGAGGTTATGAGATTTTAAGTAGCCCTAAGTAGGTCTTGTACCTTACACCTTTGTTTAATAATGGCGTTGTACTCACTAATGCCTTTCTTACTTTCATGCATGTATGTGAAATTTTGGATAAAGAAAACCTTTCCTACTTAAGAAAATTCATGCATCTAACTTCCAAATTTTCTTAATTGGATTACTTAGCATGCATCATAAAGTATGTTAACTACTCTCATTTGCATGTATAGATATGCTTAGGGTCCATCCATATGCATGTTATATATGTTGGGAAAGAATTGGAGTAATGTATGTTATTTGAATTTGATTCATTTTTCTTGATCTTAAAATGCCATTCTTTTTTAATAGGTTTATTTAGAATTGATCTAAACTTAGGATTTATTAAAATATAATTAAAACATTCACCTAAATAAAACCAAAACATGAAAACCTATCTTAGAAATTACTTAAGGATTAGGGAAGGAAAGAGAAGTTCTCTTCTCTTTCCTCTCTTCTTTATAATTAATTATAGGTTTCACTTAAACCAAACTAAAACATGAAATAAAAATGACCCAAAGTCACTAAACAACTTAAATGAAACCCTCCTCTAAGTTAAACATGTCTTTCATACTTAGAAAATTTAAACCTAAAGTCCTAATTAAGCATGCCACACAAACCTTCAAAGCACCCACATTAGCCTAAGTCACCACTTCTAGCTTTAGGTTAGGTCAGTGCATGGCTTGATGTTATGTTTTATTTTATGATGAATATTTTATGGAGTTAGGGTATATGCTTAGTAGAATGAATGGTAGGACATGCTTAGTCTAACTATTCTTTTATGTAGGGGATTGTGCTAAAGGGGCACTATCATAAATAAAAATATAAATGCTTCTTTCTTATAGGTGCTTATACCCCTTAGCATAATCCATAGGCTAGGTGGACTTAATCACCCATGTGTGGGATGATAAGTCCCAATATACATGCTTGGGATTTGTGTGGTGTGATTTGACTAACCTTTATTTTGTAGGTGTGAGTTAGATTTATGCTTTCCCTTTTCATGTTAAAATTTGTATATTTAAGATTTGGAATGATTTGTTATGGATTAGGATGAACATTCATCATAAGATCCCATTTTATGTACCATGTGAAGCCTTGGAACATCTACCATTCAACCATCCAAAGGAAGATCCAAAGAAAGAAAGAAGAAAGAAGAAAGAAGAAAGAAGAAAGAAGAAAGAAGAAAGAAAGCTTGAAGACCCCCATAATAATGAATTCCTTTCACTTAAATGTAACTTAATTCATTTGTAATCCGAGTTGTATAAGGGTAGAGCTTGACTACCCACATTTGATATTTTCGGATTTATGCAGTGGTGCCCGACCACAAATGACCATTTATTTTTTTTGCACTAGTTTTATAAATTGATTGATGTTTGTTTAACTTGTGCATTAAGTGGCATGCTTTTCCTAGTTTCTTCCTTGCTTTGTGTATGGCTTGGATGTGGATTAGGCTCTTTAGGAAAAATAAATCTTTTACCCAACTTAACAACTTGAAATAAAATTAAACAACTCATAACCTCACTTAAAGCTTAGGATTAAAAATCAAGATAAAAGAATTAGAAACCTGTTAGATGGATGAGTTCTTTCTTTGTAATATCATGCACAACAACATCTTATTTCACTCTTGATTAGAGGGATCCATATTTGCCAGAGAACCCGGCTTGACCTATGAGGGTCATGGTGGAAACTCACCTCCTAAAACTTCTCGCTGATTTGCCAACAATCTATTTTCTCATGCATTAGTCATAAAAATCCTATTAACCTAAGTCAAATTGATTGTCCAAAAATGTTAATAAAAAATGAAATTTGAAATGCATTAGATTTAGGTCATTTGAAACATACCCTTTACATGATCTAGTCTCTTTAGGGAATGAGTTTAAGGACTTAGTCTCTTTTTAAATAAAAATAGCCTAACTATCTTGCATAAGCATAAAGACTTGCCTACATGTATTTAAAATCATAGGAGGAGTTAGTTGGTGGCTAGCCTGGTTGTAAGTCCAAGTTGTTGGGTGGTTTATCTTCTATTATGGAGGTAAACCAATTACCCATTTTCACCTTAGATTTAAGTTGTGCTTCTGACCCTCGCTGAAGCTCCCTAGATTTAGGTTCTGAGGTTGCTTTTCCCTTTTGTGGGCCACAAGCATAATTCCTCACCTCTTAGGCATTTCCTTAATCTTGTGTTAAGGAATCTTAAGTCCTAAATTTCTAATGAAAAATATAACTCAAACAAACTAAATCAATTTCTAAAATGTAAAGCCCAATTTTAGGATAGTTTGAGATGCTTGCTAGATTTCCTAACATTGTGAGCATCTCATACTTATTCCTATTTTGGCTTTGATAATAACTCCCTCTTTTGATCAATCTCATTTGATCTTCAAAAATATAAAATAATCAATTGATAGTCCTTTTTATTGAAATCTTCAAAGATAATGATCATTTATCTTAATCGAGAGTTTTCTTAAAGGATCCTATCCTTTAGGATATAATTAACTATTGGGGCTTCCCCTGTAAGAAACTTAACAAACCCATTTAAATAAACCCTACTTTACTTTTCCATGTAAAGTAGGGGAAGAATCTCTGGTACATATACAGACCCATGGTCCTTAGGAGTCCTTATTGAAGTGATTGGTTCTATTAAAGTGTAGTGACTTCTTCTGTCTTTTGAGATAGTACACTATACCTTGATGATGTATTCGATCACCTGAATAAGTACATCATGGATCTACATGACATCTTATCAAGAAGAATTTCTATAAGGTCTCTTTTTTCTTTTCTCCATAGATTTGAAAGGCGACTCATTGTAAGAGATTTATTCACCACACATATGCAGACCCATCATCCTTAGGAGCCCTTATTGAGGTGATTAGGTCCATTAAAGGATAGTGAATTTTATTTTCTAAGATAGTACACTATTTCTTGATGACATACTTGATCACCTAAATAAGCACATCTGCGGATGCATGGCATCCTAGAAAGATGAATTTTTATATTTTGCCTTTTTCTCCAAAGATTTGAAGGTGGCTCTATGGAAAATTTTCTCCCACATGAAGCTTGAAGACTCCCATAATAATGAATTCCTTGCTTAATTATAGTTTAATTCATTTGTAATTCGGGTTGTATAAGGGTAGAGCTTACCCAATTTATTTTCGGGTTTGTGCGATGGTGCCCGACCATAATGACCTCTTATTCTTTTTGTGATTAGCTTTATAAATTGATTGATGATTTGTTTAGCTTGTGCATTAAGTGGCATCCCTTTTCTAGTTTCTTCCTTGCTTTATGTATGGCCTAGATGTGGATTAAGCTCTTAGGAAAAAATAAATCTTTTATCAAATCAAATAACTCAAAACTAAAAGTAAAAAATTTATAACTTCACCTAAAGCTTAAGTTTAAAATCGAGATAAAAGAATTAGCAACCCCTTAGTAGGATGAGTACTTCTTTTATAACATCATGCACAAATGCATCTTGCTTCACTCTTGATTGGAGGGCTTCCACCTTTGCCAGAGAAACTTGGCTTGACCTTTGTGAGCCATGGTGGAAACACACCTCCTCCATTCTCGTTGATTTTGTCCAATAACTTTATTTATTATACATTAGGCATATGAATCCTATTAGCCCAAGTCAAAATAATTAAGCAAAAAATGAAAATAAAATGAAATTTGAATTGCATTAGATTTAGGTCAATTGAAGCAAGTCCTTACATGATCTAGTCTCTTTAGGGAGTGAGTTTAAGGACTTAGTCTCTTTCTAAATAAATAATAGCTTAGCTATCTTTCATAAAGAATAAGACTTGACTACATGTATTTAAAATTATAGGAGGAGTTAGTTGGCGGCCACCCCCAGGCGGTTGTAATTCCAAGCAGTCGGGTGGTTTGTCCTCTCTTATGGAGGTAAACTAAATACCCATTTTCACCTTAGATTTAGGTTGTGCTTTTGGCCATCATCAAAGCTCCCTATATTTAGGTTTGAGGTTGCTTCTCCCCTTTATGGGCCATGAGATTAATTCCTCACCTCCTAGGCATTTCCTTAATCTTGTGTAATGGAATCATAAGTCTCAAATTTCTAATGAAAAATACAACTCAAACAAATTAAATCAATTTAAAAAAAATGTAAAGCCCAACCATAGAATAATTTGAGATGCTCGCTAGATTTCCTAGCATCGTGGGCATCTCCTACTTATCTTTCTTTTAGCTTCGATAATAACTCCCTCTGATCAATCCCATTTGATCTTCAAAAATGAATCAATCGATTGATAGTCCTTTTCTATTGAAATCTTTGAAGACAATGATCATTTACTTTAATCTTGAGTATTCTAAAGGGATCCCATCCCTTAGGATGTAATTAACTATGGGTGCTTGCCTTGTAGGGAACTTAACAAACTTGGTTTAAAATAAACCACTTTACTTTTCCATGTAAAGTAGGGGAAGAATCTCTGGTTCATAGGCAAACCCATCATCCTTAGCAGTCCTTATTGAGGTGATTAGGTCCATTAAAGGGTAGTAACTTCTATCTTTCGAGATAGTATACTATTCCTTGATGATGTATCCGATCACCTGAATAAGCAAATCTATGGATTTGCATGGCATCCTAAAAAGACAAATTTCTCTATTCTTTCCTTTTAACCAATAGATTGAAGGGGACTCCATATAAAAATTTTCACCACAAGCCAATTGAAGGATATACCCCCTAAATTCAAATGAGAAACACAACCATTTAACTCATTTGAGCTTCCAAGAGAGAAACAAAACTCTCTAGCAAGCTCTTAAGCACTCCCAAGGCCTCTCCACTTCTGATTCCTCCTTCCCGAGTGAAACCAAAATAGGGCACTCACTATTCGATCCAAACTCCTTCATTTCTCAATCAAAATCAAATTGCTCTTGCACAATATTGACCTCACTTTTAGAGTGAGTCTTCAACATCCTCAGCATAGATTTAGGACTCTTATAGACAATGAGAGTTCCTTAGTCTCAAGACACTTTTAGTGATTAGGTGGACAATTAACCTAAGCTTAGAGACTTAGAAGGGTTAATCATATGATTAGGTTATACCTTAAGACTTAAGGGAATCATCCACCCTATGGCCTAAATCTAATCCATGTGCACCTTTTCAAATCTAATCTCAAATTCATATCACAAACCAAACCTCAAATTCCAATTCAAATTCTAAATCTAAATCTAAATTCCAAAATATTTGATTGAAATCCATGACCAAACTCAAATTCAAAACCCTTCTTAAGCCATTTGATTTCATCTTATGAACTTAGCCTTAACCAAATTTAAAACAATACCAATTAACTTTATTTTCTCAAATGTAAATTCAATCCTTCAATCAAACTATCAAATTCTAATTCAAACCCAACTTCAAATGATTCAATCCCATGATCAAATTCAAGTCCAAAAATTCTTCATAAACCTTATGATTGAATTCCATAGACTTAGCCAAATCTCCACCCAATTCAACCCAAAATTGATTGATACCTTCATGAATTATTTATATCTTCATTTATATTCACAAATAAAAATGAAATATAAACCCAAATGACCAAAACTAAACTAAATCCAAGTCACACGACCTTTTAAGCCATATAGACCTCCATCAAATCTAAACCCAAATCAACCCAAAATAAATTAATTTCTTTATAATTCAATTATATTTTCATTTATATTCACAAATATAAATGAACACCACATTCTAATGACCAAAACTAAATCAAACTAATTCAATTTCCTTATAAGCACTCTTGACCTACCTTCATGAGCTTAGTCAAATTTGCTTCCAAATCACTCCAAACTTAAGTGATTTTCTTATGAATCATCTATATCTTCATTTAAAATTCCAAAATATGAAATATAAATGAAATAGCCAAAATCAAACCCAAAATCAAATCAAAACCCAATTCAAGATTTTAGGCCATTTTCTTGGACTTAACCAAATCCTATCCAAATCAAGCCAAAATTAATGGATTTTCTCTTGAATCAATCATTCCTTCAATCATCTATCTAAATATATATGAAACCTATAATCATCAAACCAAACTCAAGTTAACCCAAGTCAAGCCCAAGTTAGCCTTTTTTAAGTTGAAGACTTCAAATGGGCCAAAGTCCATTGGACTCCAAATTGATTGCATTTGAATTTATATTTTAATCATAAGCTCATATATGAGTTCAATTGAACTTGAATCAAGCCAAAACCAAGACAATTGACCCATTTAGGTCTGTGAGCCTAAAGGGCCTTTTTGTGCCAAGTTTTAATCCAACCTAAATTGGATTGAACCAAGCCCATCCAAGCCTCATATCATGATCAACAAATCACCCTAGGATGATCAATTACTTTGAATTGGGTCAAACCAAGTCAACTTGGTAATTTGACCAAGTCAACCCTTAGCCCATATGAAACCAAACTAGCCAAAACTCATCATACACCAAATTGATTGATACCATTGATTTACATCAACCCATAATAAATGTTTGAACATGACTTGACCATCAATTGAGCCAAACCAATCCCAATTGGCCATTTAACCCAAGTTGACCCAAATTGACCTAAAGGCCAAAATGGGTCAAATCATGATCTAACCCAAATTAAATGCAACTAATGGCACCAGTTCATTCCAAATTCATTGTTGAACTTGACCAAAGCTCCTATTTGTTCAATTGGACCCGACCTAGCTCAATTGACCAACCTAGCCCAAATTGACCTAAAAGGTCAAATTGACCAAAATCCAAATTAAATCCAAATTGATTCAAACTAAAGCCTACAATCATTTTCAATTAACCAATTGAACTTGAACCAACACCAACACAAGCCAATTTGGCTAATTAAACCTATATGAATCCAAATGAGCCAAAATTAAACCTAGGCCAAATTGATTGAAACTACTTGAACCAAAACTCTTCAAATCATTATTTGAACCTAACCCAAGCCTTGGTTTGACCCAATTTGACCAATTGGTCAAACTATCCCAACATGCCCAAATTGAACCCATATGACCAAATTGAGCCAAAACCCATAAAACCAACCCATGACCCATTTAAGTCTTATTAAACCTAACCCAAACCTATCTTGGGTTAGCCCAAAAGCCAAGTGGGTCCAATCCAAGCCATTGTCCATTAGTCAAGCCTTCTTTACATAGGATTCCACCCATAAATGGCAAAGTCCACTCTCCCATCTCTTGGCAGCTCTTAGTGACCCCATTTGGGACTTACCTAACCTCCTAGCCCACCCTAAAAGGGCTAAGACTTGCCATGGACCAAAGGGAGGTGAGCCAACTCACCTCCCTTACAAACCGAGCACCCATTGAGATCCAAGCAAGGAGATCATCTCAAATCAAACCTTGTGCCACCTCCTAAGCACTCCTCTAACAAAATCGAGCCACATGGACATGATGGAGACCACTTTGGCACTTTAGTGGTGGCTGGCCGGCCAGAAAATGGGAGACAATCCCGTCCGTCCACCTCAGTAAATTATGGGATATACCCCCATAATTCAAGCTAGATTTCACATGCATTCGATTCGTCTGAGCTCCCAAGAGTGAAACAAAATGCCCTAGCACTCCTTAGAGCTTCCCTAAGGCCTCCCACTTCAAATTTTCTATTTTTGTGTACAGCCGAAATAGGAGCTCAATCCTGATCCAAACTTCTTCCACTCTCAACCAAACTTCAATTCCTCTTACACACACCTTACAAACACCTCATCAAGGCTACCCAAGTTATTTCCAAGCTTCAAATCAATCGAAGGATGGACTTTGATCAAGATCGAAGCTCCAAAGCTCGATCCTTGGCCTTCCGAGTAATCTAGGTGGAACCAATCCAATTGCTGCTCAAAGGGCCTTATTTTACTAGAAGAAGCTACCATTATTGATCTCACTACTTGTCTTGAGCTCTGGCAAGTAATTTCTCAAAACCATAGATATAGAAAAATTTTTGTGAAGTTTTTTTTGAAGAAAATTCACATGTGAGCCCATCCTAGCCATTAGATCCTTCTGGGTCACTCGTGCAAAGGTGTGGGTTCATTTTAGAGTGAATCTGAGCTCAGGTGAGCTCATCGAGCTCCATGGTGGACGGGCTTCATCATTCGTTGCTTGTAGAAAGAAAGATCATGGGCTATTTGTTCTACGTGATTGGAATGAACAACTCTGATCAAATCACACTAGTTCTGTTATTTAATCCCTCCTTAACCACATGTTTGACGGAAAGCGCATCCCGCCGCCATCCGAGTTAGCCGCAGATATGACAACTTTAATAGCTAATTTTGCGGTGCCACGTGAAAAGCACGCCGCATCAGTGCACCATGTGGTGCCAATGGGATTAATGCTTAATTAGGTTATTTAATTGCTTTTTAAGGATGAAACTTTCATAATTCATAACTAATTATAGAAAAATCCAAAAAAATATAAATGAAGGCTCATTTTAAAGGTATTTCAACGAAGAATCTTTTTAAATTATCCTTAATTAATTTTGATTAGTAATTTTAACTTAATTAAAGATTAATTAAAAATCTAATTAACCTAATTACTCCCTAATTAATCATCTAATTATTTTCAAACTTTCTGAGGTCGCTTAGGGAGATGACCTCTGCCTCCCTCATTTTTCTTGGAATTTTTTGGATGATTAATTAGGGAAATTGATTGATTAATCCATAATTACTTCCTAAATTAATTAAGAATTAATTAAGCATGTGAATAATAAATAAACTAATTAATTAGACTCATTTGCCACTCATTAATAGTAGGGATGTTTGGGGAATATATCATAATACTTTCTCTAAATTTCCTTTACTTTTCAAGAGAAACTAATTAGGAATAAATTAACTAACTAATTACTTAATTAGCTTAATTAATTTTAAAAAAATGAATATGGACCTAATTAATTCAGGGGTAGGTCTTTAGGTGTTCAATAACTTAAAGAGGTTTAATTAAAAGTATGATTAGCTCATGTGTGAGAAAACCATAAAGTAATTAAGTGTTCTTAAGAATGATCAATGATTGTGAGGTTATTTTTACATTCATATTTACTTTTTCAATTCATTTGCATATTATATTGACTCATAATCATCTGATTAATTATCTTAAAATAACATAAGCAAGGGTTTAATTAATTGATTTAATTCATACCTTAACCTAATTAATCCATAAAATTAATATAATTACCTTTTCATTAAATCAAATTAACTCACACATGGAATGGGATTAGGATTATCAAAACTCTTCTCATATTTCTTAAATCAAATCAAACATGAAATTAAAAATGACATTAAGAAGTTATGGTTTATTTTAAATGAGTTTATTTAGTATGATTGTCCTCAGGAATTGATTCAATTGAATGAAATCATGTGCTTATGTCCCTTTATTTTTTTTCGATCATATTAAATGTTATGTCACTTGTATTCATGCATACATCTTTTTCAAAAAGTCAATTAAATGAAATGATTTTCTTTATGTCAAGCTTGCATGTGTGAATTTGAATAAAAATATGTGTGGCTATTATCACTATTAAATTAAAAATTATTTTTAAAAACATATAAATCTATTATAATATACGGAGTGATGATAATTATAAATATTCATAAGCTTGCATATGTCTATAGCTTAGAACATGTGATGTAGAGTTCTCTTTCTTTAATCTTCATGGATTTACATAAAGTTTGAATGTTAACAAGTGTATAGTTCATTTGAAAAGGACATAATATTTGTTTGCGATTCATTCTTATGTACCTCTATGTTAGAACTTAGATTGAACTTTAGCTCACATGTATAAATGATCTAATCAAATCAAATACAACCTTTATATGATCTTTCCATTCTTGTAGTTATTTATACATTCATGTGTATTTAGGAGTAGTGGGTATATCAAGTCTAGACATTCTGGGGATGCAAGGCTTTAAGTAGCCCCAAGGAGGTCTTTACCTCACTCCCCTAGTTTAATAATGGCAAAGTATCCGCTTAAAACTTTTATACACTTGTATGTGCAAATAACTAATGAATGAAAATCTTCATTCAATTAAATTAAATATAATTTTGGCATGATTTTTCCTTTATTATAGTTATTTGCACATTCATGTCTATTTAAGAGTAGTGAGTATATCTAGTTTAGACATTTCGGGGACACAAGAATTTAAGTAGCCCTAAGGTGGTCTTTACCTCACTCCTCTAGTTTAACAATGACAAAGTATCCGCTTAAAACTTTTATACATGTGGTGTTTATTTTTGCTATGTGTATGGGGGACACTACACAGATCTGAGAGTGTATTTATTGAAGTGATCGTACGACATATAGAAATGATGTGCTATTTTGAAAGATAGAAATCACCACCCTATAATAGACCAATTTACTTAATAAGGACTCCTAAGGTATGATGGGTCTTCGAATATACCAGAGATTTTTCTACTTTACATGGATGAATAAAGGTGGTTTATTTAAATTGTTCTGGGGCAAGCCCCCATGTTAATTTCATCCTAAAAAAGGTGACTTCTTTAGGAATACTCTTGATTAAAGTAGGAAATTATTGTCTCCAAAGATTTCAAGGGTAAGACTATCAATAAATTGGTTATATTTAGAAAATGAATTGGGATAGTGTTGACCTCATTTTTAGAATGAGCTCTCAACCTCTCTATCATAGGCTTCTCTTAGACTTTAAGAGTTTCTTAGTCTTAAGACACATATAGTGATTAGGTGGGCACTCAACCTAGCCCTAGAGACTTAGAAGAGTTAGCTATAAGAATAGGTCATGCTTCAAGGGTGTTAGGAAAATTTGCCTACGCTTAGCTTGAACCATTCCTCACCTTCCTTCCTTCAAGTAAAACTCCAAATCAATCTTATTTGATTTTATCCAAACTCAAATAAACTCTATGTGATTGAAATACATGATTGAAACCCATGAATGAAATTCCTAAGTCCAAATCTTTCTTAAGTCCTTAATCTTCTTTTAAGGGCTTAGCCTAAAATAAAATCTAAATCAATTCAAACTCATGATATTTTCTCATAATTTATTTATATTCTCATTTATATTCACATATATAAATGAAATATAAATTCAAACCAATCAAACTAAACTCAAAATTCAAAATCAATTCATAAATTTTTCCCAAGTCCTTTAAGTTTTCCCTCTTAAGGACTTATCCAAAATCATGATCAAATCAATTCAAATTCATGGGATTTTCTCATAACTCATTTATATTCTCATTTATGTTCACATATATGAATGAAATATAAATACAAATCATTCAAATCAAATCCAAAAATTAAATTCCAAATTTAAAATCATTCTTAAGTCCTTAATTTCCCTCTTAAGGACTTATCGAAAATCATGATCAAATAAATTCAAATTCATGGAATTTTCTCATAACCCATTTATATTCTCATTTATATTCACATATATAAATGAAATATAAATTTAAACAGTCAAAACCAATTTCAAAAATCAAACTCATACCCACTCAAAATCCAACCTAAGCCTTTCAAGTCAAAACTTTGAACTTAGCCAAATCAATTTCAAATCAAGCCAAACTCTTGATTTTCCTTTATGATTCAATCAACCCTACAATCATGAATCCAAATATAAATACAAACTTTGATCACTTAACCAAAAGCCAACTCAAAAATTAAACCCCAAATCCATTCATGTTCTTCCTTTGAATATGAAATTGTCAAATGAATCAAAACCCATTTGATTTCAAAACAGTTGCAAATGGATTTATATTTCAATCATAAGTCCATAAACAAGTTCAATGAAACTCGTATCAAGCTTTGACCAAGTCATTTGACCCACTTATGCTCACTTGATGCAAAGTGACCTAAAGTACTCTTATGAGCCAAATTCTAATTCTAACCAAATTGGATTGAATCAAACTCACCTATGCCTCTTCATGAGATGATCAATCAATCAAAGGTCAAACCAAGTCAAACCTAAGGGTTGACCAAGTCAACACTTAGCCAAAATGAAACCAAACATAGCCAAAATCCACCATAGGAGAATTTGATTGAAACCAGTGATCTAAGTTCATTCATGAACTATTTTTGAACTTGACCAAGTCAACATTTGAGCCTAACCTAGCCCAATTGGCCACTTGACCCAAGTTGACCCAACTTGACCTAAAGGGTCAAAATGTGTCAAAATTTGATCAGTGATTGAAACCAATAGGTCAAGATCATTCCAAATCACTGGTTGAACTTGAGCCTCATTAACTAGAATTAACCTAGCCCAATTGACCTGAACTTGACTTAAAGGGGTCATGTTGAGCCAAATTCAAACTTAACCAAAATTTATTGAAACAAAGATACCAATCCACTCATATGACTAACCAAACCTAAACCTACCCATGACCTAGCTTATATAGGTCAAATGGGTCAAATTGGTCAACTTGACCCATTTGACCTAAATGAAGTCATATGAACCAAATTCAAAACTAAATAAAATTGAATCAAACCAAAGCCATCAAAACATTTCAAATGGTTATATGAACTTGACCCAACCCTTGGTTTGACCCAATTTGACCAATTGGTCAACTTGACCCAAGTCTACCCATTTTGACCTAAATGGGTCAACATGAGCCAAACCATATCAAATGAACTCCAAATCCAATGAAACTTGGCCAAACCTATTTTCTCAAATACCCAACATATTCAAATTCAAAAATCAGCCATATGACCATTCTACCCCTAGGCCATAGAAAAATTTTTGGTCAAATCCATGGGGAACTTGTCAATCCCTCTTTATATCAACTTGATACCTTCCTAATAGGTCAAGTGAACCCCATGGAGAGTGGTGCACCCAACCCAATGGGTTTGGGTTAGCCCAAATGGACCCAAGGCTAAAACCGATGACATGGCTCAAATTGGCCATGTGTTAAACCTCCCTCCACTCAATTTAAAGAACATGGGAGGTTACCAATCCACTCCTTAGCTCAAACCTACCACGTGCCAACTTCAAACAACTCAAGCAACCCTTTCCATATGTCAATTGGATCAAAATGACAAACCATGCTTCGACCATCCGACTGCCATAGGGGGAGATATACTCCCCCTAATTCACTTCAATTTGCACATGCTCATTGTTGATTGAGTAAGGGAGAGTGTTAGGAGCCATCTAAGAGTAATCCTAAGCTTTCTAGAGGGATTTGGAAATAACCATTCTCGATTTTCATCCTTTGAAAATAGGGGAGCTCCATAGAATTTCTAACTTCCTCCACATTATACAATCCAACTCAATTGCCTTTGCACACTCCCTCAAGGGACCAAATCGAGCTTGCCTAAGCTCTCCCTCAAGTTCCCAAGGCAAGAAGAAGTTCAATTCGATCAAAGCTGTAAAGGAGAGCAAGGGGAGTTGGTCCATAGAGCAAACTACCCAACCTCAGAAGCTAATTCTTTCACCACAGCTTCATCTCAACCAGACGAAGCTCCTCCAAGGGAATTGAGCACCGATGATCACCTTGAGGTATGCCATTTTTTGAACACTAGACTTAAGAGGGGTTGGTCCTTTGTGAAAGAAAGTGACATGGAATGAAGATTCAACCATTGGATAGGATTGCCATTAGTGTATGATGGTGTGTGCAAAATTTTATCCAAATATGAGCTCAATCGAGCTCAAATTGAAGCTTAGATCATGGACATCTCTATTAATTCTCAAGGAAGAACAGGGATGATCCCGACCATCCATCCGCGCATTTTGGATGGATGGCCGAGATTAAACACACGTTTTAAAATTTGATTTATTCTTTTAAAATGATGGGGTGATTCCTATCCGTTCGATCCTTGATCGAATGACAGGTATCAAGCGCATCCGCCACCCACCACATGGTGACAGGATGTTTAAGTGCGCTCATGGACATGGAAGCATGCGTGTTTGCGTGTGTAGGATTTAATCAGGTTTTAATTAATTCTAATTAATCCTCTAAGCTTTAAATATTCATGTCCCCCAAAATAAAAATAAAACAATATGAGGTAAATTCCTACTAAAAGATAATTCAATCTAGAATATTCTAAAATTGGTTTTAATGGATTTTGAATTATATCTTTCTCTGATTTTTCCTTTTACTAAAATCTTATTTTGCTAATTACTCATTAATTAATCTTTTGATTAATCTCAAACTTCTTGGGTATATTTTAGGGGATGACCTCTACCTCTCCTAATTTTCTTGGGATTTATTGAAGGATTAATTGGGATAATTGCAAATGTATTTCCTAATTACCCTCTTTATGTAATTAAGGATAATTAAGGGTTTGATTAGTATTTTAATCCCTTATTGAGGTTGATTAAGGTTTGATCCAGTGACTTAGGGAATAATTTTGGGGTATTTCCCATAAGCTATTCCCTAAACCCCTTTTTCTTTCCTTAATCCTCTCTTAATTAAGGCTTAATTCATTAATTACCCTCTTAATTAATTTCTAAAATTTCTAAAACTTTAAAGAACTTAATTAATCTACTTTGGGTAGATGCTTAGGTGTTCAAGAGCCTAAGTTCAATTAAGAAAATCAAAACCCAACTCATATGTGTGAGGGGTGTTTTGAAATTACTTAAGTTAAACCTCTTAGCTTAATTAACCATTAATCATGAGTCAAATTGCATTAGACCCTTTTCTTCCTAGGTGTATTACAAATTTAAATTCCTTGTAAGGTTTTATGTCATCTCATTGGCTCATAATTATTTGGTTAACTATGCTAAGGTGGTGTAGGTAAGGGTTAATTAACATGTTTAATTCATGCCTTAACCCAATCAAAATCTAAAATGAATCTAATCATCTAAAAATTAAAAAAAAATGTCAAACACATGTGGGAAAGGGTTAGGAACAACAAACTTAACTCACATTTTCAAAATTAAATCAAATTCAAGATCAAACAAAAATCATACTAAACAAACTTTGATTTACTTTAAGCTTTCTTATTTCATAAGACTGTCTTTAGGATTTAATTAAAGTGAATGTGTTTACATGCTTTCATTACTTTAATTCTTCCCCATCATGCTAAATATGTGTGTCATGTGGTTTCATGCATTCATACTTTTCAAAATTCAAATTTAAAATGAAAATATTTACTTTATGTCAAATTTGCATGTGTTGGCAAAAGTAGAAATATGAGTGGCTATTATCACTACTAAATTCAAATTATTTTCAAAACATATGAATCAATTATCAAAATTGAAAGTGTGTTACTTATATTTTAATTATAAGTTTGCATGTGAATAAAATATAAGGATGTGGTTAGTATAGGTTTTCCTTCTCTTCTCTTTTAGTATTGTTTTGAATAGAATTTGGTAAGATGTATGGTTCATTTGAAAAGAACCTAACACTTGCCTAATTCCATATCCTCTTCATTCCTATACTATCACTTATGAAGGATACATATGCTTTCACATATAAATTACATAAATAAAATGAATCAAATAATACAAATTTTTGCATCCTTTCTTTTCCATTCATTTCTTTTGTACACATGTTTGTATTTAAGGAAAGTGATATATTAGTCTGGATAACCCCGAGGTTGTGAGGATTTAAGTAGCTCTAAGTAGGTCTTGTACATTACACCTCTGGTTAACAATGGCACTGTACTCTCTTATGCCTTTCTTACTTTCATGTGTGCATGTGAAAAATTGGATAAGAAATCCTTTTCTAATTAAAAAAAATCATGCATCATAAACTTTCAAATTTCCTTAAATGAGTTACTTAGCATGCATCATAAAGTATGTTAAACATTCTCATTTGTGTGTATAGATATGCTTAGGACTCATTTATATGCATGATATACGTGTTGGGAAAGAAATGAAGTGATTTATGTTTCCTGAATTTAGTTCATTTTATTTAATCTTAAAATGCCTTTCTTTTTTGGATGGGTTTATTTAGAGTTCATCTAAACATTAGGATTAATTAAAACACTTAATCAAAATATTCACTAAACAAAACTAAAAATATGAATCCACTTTAGAAATTACTTAGGCTAGGGAAGGAAAGAGAAGTTCTCTTCTCTTTCCCTCTCTTTATAACTTCATAATTAATTGTAGGATTCACTTGAACCTAATAAAAAAATGAAATAAAATCAACCCAAATCAACTAAATCATGTAAATGAAACCCTCCTCTAAGTTGAACATGCTTCACACTTAGAAAATTCTAACTTAAAGCCATAGCTAGCATACCCTCCAAAGCACACATTAGCCTAAATCACCACTTCTAGCTTTTAGAGTTGCATGGTTTGATATTTTCTTTTGTTTGTGATATATATTTTAGACTGGATGTTAGGATGTATGTGCATAGAATGAATGGTAGGGCGATCTTAGTCTAACCATTATTTTCTGTAGGGGATTATGCTTAAGGGGCGCTGTAATAAATAAAAATATAAATGCTTTTGCTATGCAGGTTCTTATACCCCTAAGCATGATCCAATAGGCCAGGTGAACTTAGTCACCCATGTGTGGGGTGATAAGTTCAATATACATGCTTGGGATTTGGTGGTTTGTTTAGCTAACCTTTGTTTTGTAGGTGTTAGCTAGATTTCCTTTTTCCTTCTCATGTAAAATTTTACAATTAGGATTTTTGAATGATTATTATGGGGATTAGGATGAACATTGGTCATAAGATCTCATCTTATGCATCATGTGAAGCCTTAGGAGCATCCACCTTCCAACCATCCAAAAGGAGAAACCAAAGAAGAAAGAAGAAAAGAAGAAGAAAGAAGAAAAGAAGAATGAAGAAATGAAGCTTGAAGACCCCCATAATAGTGAATTCCTTGCTTAATTGTATCTAATTCATTTATAATCTGGGTTGTATAAGGGTAGAGCTTGGCTACCCAATTTATTTTCAGGTTTGTGTAGTGTTACCCAACCACAATGGCCTCTTATTATTTTATGATTAGATTTATAAATTGATTGATGATTTGTTTAGCTTGTGCATTAAGTGGCATATTTTTCTTATTTCTTCCTTGCTTTATGTATGTCCTAGATGTGGATTAGGTTCTTAGGGAAAAACAAATCTTTTACCAAACTTAACAATAAAAATCTCATCATAACCTAGGTTTAAAATCAAGATAAAAGAATTAACAACCCCTTAGCTGGATGAGTATTTCTTTTATGACATCATGCACAAATGCATCTTTCTTCACTCTTGATTGGAGGGCTTCCACCTTTGCCAGAGAAACTTGGTTTGACCTTTGAGAGTCATGATGGAAACACACCTTCTCCCTTCTCACTGATTTTGGTCAATAACTTTATTTCTCATGCATTAGGCATATTAATCCTATTGGCCTGAGTCAAAATAATTATCCAAAAATGTAAATAGAATGAAATTTGAATTGCATTACATTTAGGTCATTTGAAGCATGTCCCTACATGATCTAGTCTCTTTAGGGAGTGAGTTTAAAGACTTAGTCTCTTTATAAATAAAGAATAACCTAGCTATCTTGCATAAGCATATGACTTGCCTACATGTATTTAAAATTGTAGGAAGAGTTAGTTGGTGGCCACCCCCAGGAAGTTGTAAGTCCAAGCAGTCGGGTGGTTTGTCCTCTCTTACGGAGGCAAACTAAATACCCATTTTGACTTAGATTTAGGTTATGCTTTCTTCTAGATTTAGGTTGAGATTGTTTCTTTTGTGGCAAAGCTTAAATCCTGACCTCTTAGGCATTTTCATAATCTTGTGTTATAGAATCATAAGCTTTAAATTTCTAATGAAAAATACAACTCAAACAAATTAAATCAATTTCAAAAATGTAAAGCCCAACCATAGGATAGTTTGAGATGCTCACTAAGTTTCCTAGCATCATGGGTATCTCCTACTTATCTTCTTTTGGCTTTGGTAATAACTCCCTCTCTTTGATTAATCCCATTTGTTCTTTTAAAAATGAACCAATCAATTGATAGTCATTTCCTATTGAAATCTTTGAAGACAACAACCATTTACCTTAATCGAGAGTATTCCTAAAGGATCCCTTCCCTTTGGATGTAATTAATTATGGGGGCTCTATAGGGAACTTAATGAACCTAGTTTAAAATAAACCCTGCTTTACTTTTCATGTAAAGTATGGGAAGAATCTCCTACATATGTAGACACATTATCCTTAAGAGTCCTTATTGAGGTGATTAGATCCATTAAAGGGTAATGCCTTCTATCTCTTGAGATAGGACACTATTCCTTGATGAACTACCGATCACTGAATAAGCATATCTAGATCTGCGTGACATCCCAAAAAAAGATGAATTTTTATATCCTTGCCTTTCACCCAATAGATAAAAAGTGACCATATAGAAATTTTTTCTAACCAACAGATAGATCAAAAAGAAGAGACTTATTATCAAAGCCAAAGGAGATGAGTAGGGACTCATGATTCTAAGAAACCTAGTGAGCATTCCAATCTATCATATAGTTGGGCTATGTATATTTGAAATTGAAAAGGATTATTTGCTTGAGTTGAATTTTATTAGATTGTTAGGGCTTATAATCGCACAATACAAGATTGTGGAGATGCATAAGAGATGAGGATTTATGCTTGTAGCTCAAAGGAAACCACCTCGGATCTTGAATCTAGGGAGCTTTAGCATAAGCCAAAACATGACCTAAATATAATCAAAAATGGGTATATGGTTTACCTCCACAAGAGAGAGTAAATCACCCATTGCTCTAAAGAGGCAACCAATTAAGTCCCCATATGCTTCAAAACCATGTAGGCAAGTCATATAATTTTGCAAGATCATTAGGTTTTATTAGTTAGAAAGAAACTACAGTCCTTAAACCCACTCCCTAAGAGACTAGAGTATGAGTGGTATGAATAATGACTTAGTCTAATGCAAATCTATCAATTTTTATTTAATTTTTGACTCTTCATTTTGACAAATGACATAGGATTTTCATATGTCTAAATGCATGTTAAAATGAGGTTATTGGCTAAATCATAAAAGAAAGAGGGGGTTTTAACTCCATAATTAAATACACACACACATGTATAAGGGACATATGCTAGTACTTGACATTGTTAACTAGGGACGTGAGGTAATCAAATGACCTCCTTGGGGCTACTTAAAACCTCATATTCCCAGGATGTCTAGACTAAATATTTACTTTTCTCAAATACATATGGATGTATACATAAATAAAGGAGAGAAGACCATGCAAAAGTTACATTTTTATTTGATTGAAAAGATTTATACATATGGAGTAAAGTTTTATTTAGATTCTAATATTGAAATATGTAAGAATGAAATCAAATGGAGTATGTGCCATTGTTAAACCAGGAAAGTGGGGTAATCAAATGACCTCCTTGGGTCTACTTAAAGCCTCATATTTTTGGGATGTCCAGACTAAATACCCATTAACATTCTTACTTACATAAATCAATATATGAATGAAAGAAAAGATCTTTACTTCATACACTTAAGCTATAATCATTTGCATTTTCTATGTATTTATAACTAACATTTATAACATATGTAATCATTCCTTCATTCATAAGATTTGACAATTAGATTTGGATTTAATAGTGATAATAGCCAAACATATATTAATTTAAATCAACA
The DNA here is from genome assembly GCA_021442155.1 of Cymbidium sinense. Lineage (NCBI taxonomy): Eukaryota > Viridiplantae > Streptophyta > Magnoliopsida > Asparagales > Orchidaceae > Cymbidium > Cymbidium sinense. The sequence goes on along the minus strand of CM038224.1, from coordinate 107,230,839 downwards.
CATACAAGCATGACATAAAAAAGTATGTATTTTTAATTAATTTTTGAAGAAATGAATGCATGAATCAAGTGGCATACAATATTTTAATATGATTGAGAAAAAAATAAAGAGACACAAGTATGTAATTTCATTCAATCCAACTAATTCCTAAGGACAAACATACTAAATAAGCATATTTAAAATAAACCAAAGTTTCTTAATGTCACTTTTGATTTTATATTTAACTTGATTTAAGAGATGTGAGAAAGATATGATAATCTAATCCCATTCCCCATATGTGAGTTAATTTGATTTAATGGAAGGCAATTAAATTTTATGGATTAATTAAGTTAAGCATAGATTAAATCAATTAAACCCTTACCTATGTTTTAGATAATTGATTAAATGATTATGAGCTAATGAACATAAAATTAAAGTAAATAGCAATGTCTGAAATGAAAGGGGCCTAATTTTATTAGCTCATAATCATTTATTAATTAAGCTTAAGGAGCTATCTTAATTACTTTCATGATTTTTACAAACATGTGAGCTAATCATGATTTCATTAAACCTCTTTAGGTTCTTGAACACCTAAAGCTCTACCCAAGATAAAATTAAGAGAAATCAGATTTTTAATTAGATTTTTAATTTAATTAATCAAATGATTAATCCATTAATTCAACTCTATTTAATTAAGTATCAAAGTTAATTGATTATCTTTTGAAATGAGATGGGCTTAAAGGAAAAGGTAGGCAAGGAGGTCCCAACCTAATTCCAAAAGCCACTCACTTGATCAAGCATGATTTAATGTGATTTGAGTTTCAATTTATCTAATTAAGTCATTAATTAATTAATTAATCATTATTTAGCATTTGGTTGAAAAGAGGAAAGATTAGAGGGAGGCCCCAATCCATTTCCAAGCCCCTTACATTCAATGTCTTGATTAGAGTCCAAATGTTAATTAATTAATATTCAAATTCTTAGTATCCCAATTAAGTTAATAGGTAATTAAGGCTTAATTAATAATTATCTTAGTTTATCCAAGAAAATTAGAGCGAGGCCATCATCTTAAATAATCTCAAAATTTTTTGGGATCAATCACTTGAATGATTAGAGAATAATTAAGCTAATTAAGTTTTAAACCCAATTAAGCTCTATTTACTATTTAAAACTAATTAAAAATATTTTTATTAAATTTTTCTCTCAAATACCTTCAAAATGAGCCATTATTTGTATTTTTTGAAATTGTTTACCATTAGCTATGAATTTTGGAAGTTTTAGCCTTAAAAATCCAATTAATTAGACTTAATTAAGCATAATACGTTGTGGTGCTCGAGCACACTTTCCTAATTAAATGGGATTGGCTATTTAAGTTGTTCCACTGCATATTCTTGGCGGTCATCGATCATCGTCGATCTTCATGAGATCAAACCCATGACATAAAAGAGAGAAAATAAATAGAACTAACATGATCTGATTAGAGCTGTCCATTCCAATCATGTGGAACGGATGACCCATGATTCTCCTTCCCGTGAGCAATGAATGACGGAGCCCGTCTAGCATGGATCGCTCGATTCGAGCTCACCTGAGCTCAGATCCACTCCAAACTCAACCCACACCTTTGCACGAAGGATCCAACGGCTAGGATGAGCTCATATGCAAGTTTTCTTCAAAAAGGACCAACCACAATTAAGCTAGAGATTGGTTTTCATGAAAATACCTCACTGAAGCTAGGATCGATGGCTCACACGCTTGAGGAAGCTTCATCTAGTTGATAAGAAGCCCTATTGAGCAGCAATTGAGTTTATTCCAAGCGGATTGCTCGGTTGGCTAAGAATGGTGTTTTGGAGCTTCAACTTTTATCAAACTCCTTGATCTGGTGGGTTTGGAATTTGGGGAAGCTTCGGGTAGCCTCGATGAGTTATGGAGATGGTGTAGGAATGAGTAATTGATCTTTGGTAACCAATTGAGGGAGCTTGGATTGAAGATGACCTCCCCTATTTTGGTTCTACATGGGAAGAGGGAATGCCGAAGGTGGGAAGCTTGGGATCACTCTAGAACTCGCCAAGAAGCTTAGATTTATCTTAGGAGGCTCGCATGAAGTGAATTGATGCAATTCTCATTTGAATTGAGGGGGGTATACCCCTTGATTTATTGAATGACATATATTCCTATTTTTGGCCATCCATTAAAGCTCAGAGGGTCTCAATCAAGTCCACATGGCTCGATGGGTTAGAGGAACTCATGGGAGGTGGCTCAAGGTTTGATGTGAAGAGATCTCCATGGATTAATTCCTTGGGTGCTCGGCTTGTATGGAAGGTGAGTTAACTCACCTCCCTTTGGTCCATGGCCAGCCTAGCATGGGTTAGGTGGCCTAAGTGAGTTAGGTGAACCCTCATTTGGGTAAGTGAGGGCTGCCAAGGTGATGGGAGAGTGAACTTTTCCATTTATAGGTGGAATCCTATGTGAAGAGGGCTTAACCAATGGACTATGGCTTGGATGGGGCCCACCTAGCTTTTGGGGACTTTGACACCTATTTTAATGTTTGGTCAGCCATCAAAGTCCCATGGTTTTATGGTTTTATTTTTGGCTTCATTGGTGGTTCATGTAGGTTCTTGTTGGGTTGGGTTGGCCAATTGATCAAATTAGGTCAAACTAAAGTTCAAATGATGATTTGAAGAGTTTTGGTTCAAGTGGTTTTAATCAATTTGGCCTAGGTTTGATTTTTATCATTTATCAAATGGGTCAAATGGAAAATGTTAATTGAATTTGACCAAATTGGGTTGAGTTAGGAGTTGATTCATGTTCAATTGGTCAATTGAAAATGATTGTAGGCTTTGGTTTGAATCATTTTGGATTTAATTTATATTTTGGTGAATTTATCCCTTTAGGTCAATTTGGGCTAGGTTGGGTCAAGTTGACCAATCGATTAAATTGAGCATAATTATGGCTTTGGACAAGCTCAACAATCAATTTGAAATGAACTTGAGCCATTTTAATCATTTAATTATATGATTTGACCCATTTTGACCTTTAGGGCAATTTGGTTAACTTATCAAATGGCCAATTGGTCTTGGTTTGGCTCAATTGAGGGTTTAGTCATGTTCAATCATTGATCATGGGTTGGTTTGAATCAATGGTTTCAATTGATTTAGTGTATGGTGGGTTTTGGCTAGTTTATGTTTTATTTGGGCTAAAGGTTTACTTGGTCAAAGGACCAAGTTGGCTTGGTTTGACCCAATTGAGGTGATTGATCATCCTAGGGTGATTGTTGATCATGATATGAGGCTTAGATGGGCTTGGTTCAATCTAATTTGGGTTGGATTAGAACTTGGCTCAAGAAGGTCTTTAGGCCACTTTGGGTCAAGTGGACCTAAATGGGTCAATTGGTTTGGTTTTGGCTTGATTCAGGTTTAGTTGAACTTATGTATGAGCCTAAGATTGAAACATAAATCCAACTACAATCAATTTGGAATCTAATAGGTTTTGGCTCATTGAAAGTCTTCAAGTTCAAAGGGCTAACTTGGGCTTGACTTGAGTGACTTGAGTTTGGTTTGATAATTATAGTTTTTATTTATATTTGGCTGATAATGATTGATTCAAAAGAAAATCCATTGATTTTAACTTGGTTTAGGTGGATTTTGGTTAAGTCCAAGAAATTGGCTTAAAGGGTATAAATTGGGTTTTGGTTTAATTTTGGGTTTGGTTTAATTTTGAGTTTGGTTTTGGCTATTTGAATTTATATTTTATTTATATTTAGGAATATAAATGAAGATATAAATGATTCATGAGAAAATCACTTGAGTTTAGAGTGATTTGGAAGCAAATTTGACCAAGCTCATGGATATAGGTTAAAAGGGATAGAAAGGAAACCAATTTAGTTTGATTTATTTTTGGTCATTGAAAGGTGGGTTTCATTTATATTTGTGAATATAAATGAAAGAGTGTTTGATTTATAAAGAAATCAATTGATTTTGAGTTAATTTGGTTGAAGATTTTGTTAAGTTTATGGAGGTATGTCCATATGGCTTAAGAAGGGTCTTGGCTTGGTTTGGTTTGGATCATTTGAGTATGGATTCCATTTATATTTGTGAATATAAATGAAAGAATAATTGATTTATAAGGAAATCAATTGATTTTGAGATAATTTAGGTGGGGATTTGGCTAAGCTTATGGGGTGGGTCATATGGTTTAAGAAGGGATTTTGGAACTTTGAATTTGATTTTGGATTTCAATCATTTGGAATTGAGTTTGGATTTGGATTTGATAAATAATTGAGAGGTTGAATTGATCCTTGAGAAAATCAATTGAATTGGATTTGAATTGAATTTGGCTAAGGTTGAGACTATGGAATTCAATTATAAGGTTCATGGAGAATTTTGAGCTTGGACTTGATTATGAAATTGATTATGAACTTCAAAATTTGTTTGAATTTGGCATGAATTTGAGGTTTGGTTTGAGAAAGAAAGAATGGGTTGGGTTTAGGCTATAGGGTAGACAAGTCTCCCTAAATTTCAAGGCATGACCTATATGGCTAACCCTAAGTCTCAGGCTTAGGTTAAGTGTTCACCTAATCAGTGTCTTGACTAAGGAGCTATTAAGAGTCCTAGATATATGATTAGGAAGTTGAGAACTCACTCCAAAATTGAGGTCAATAATACACTTATATATATATGCATTTAGCTAATGAATGAAAATCCCCTTTTCTATTGAGAAAGAAATGCATTCATATTTGTTCAAGTTATTGAATAAATTGATCACATGGTTTAAAGTCTTCATTCTTATGATAATGAGTATAAACTTACATACATTTGAATGTAATGGGTATATAACTTGGACATCCCAGGAACACGAGCCTTTAGCTAGCCCCAAGGAGGTCATTTGATTATCTCATTTCCCTGGTTAACAATGGCACACACCTATTTAATTTCATTCCTATGTATTTTTATATAAGAATTTAGATAGAGCTTTAAATTAATTTAATAAAATGATTCAATCAAATGAAACATCTGAATTTTAAATGTATATGCTTACATCCATCATTTAAGTGTGATAAAATATATTATATGTGTAGGTATACTTAGGATTTAGTCATATGCATGTTACATATGATAGAAGGAAATAAGTGAACATGTGTCATGTGATAATAATTCATTCCAATTAATCTCAAGATTCCTCTCTTATTGAATATGATTATTTAAAGTGAACCTAAACTTAGGATTAATTTAAAATACATAATAAGACATTCACTAAAAAGAATTGATTAATTAATATGCTTTAGATGTGACTTAAGGTAGGGATAAAAGCAAGTAATCCTCTCTTTTCCTCTCTCTATAATACTTAGTTGCTAAGTGTAAGTCAAATAAAATAAAAGAAAATGCTAAGTAAAAATTCCCAAATGATTTAAACCACTTAAAGTGAAATCAACCTCTTATAATTAAATCCTTTTCATACTTAGAAAATTATGGTGAAATTTTTATATGAGAATTTCTAAAGAATAGAATTAATTACTTCCATCTTCACTCTATGTAGGATAAAATGAAGGTAGAAATATACATCTCCTCTTCTTATGCATTTTTGACACCACGTAGATCCGCAGATATTCTTATTGAGGGTGATCAAGTACGAGATTGAGGAGAGGTGTACTATCCCTAAAGATAGAAGTCACCACCCAACAATGGACCTAATCACCTCAATAAGGACTCCTAAGGATAATGGGTTTGCATGTGTACCAAAGATTCTTCCCCTACTTTACATGGAAAAGTAATGTAGGGTTTATTTTAAATCGGGTTTGTTAAGTTCCCTACAAGGGCAAGCCCTCATAGTTAATTCCATCCTAAGGAATGAGATCCCTCAGGAATACTCTCGATTAAGATAAATGATCATTATCTCCAAAGATTTCAATAAGTAGGACTATCAATCGATTAGTTTGTTTCAAAAGATCAAATGAGATTGATCAAGGAAGTTATTGTGACCAAAGGAAGATAAGTAGGAGATGTTTATGATGCTAGGAAACCTAGCGAGCATCTCAAACTATCCTATGGTTGGGCTTTATATTTTTGAAATTGAATTATTTTGTTTGAGTTAAATTTTTCATTAGAAATTTAGGGCTTATGATTCCACAACACAAGATTATCGAAATGCCTAAGAGGAGAAGATTTATACTTATGGTCCACAAAGGGGAGAAGCAACCTCAGAACCTAACTCTAGGGTGCTTTAGCAAGGGCCAAAAGCACAACCTAAATCTAAGATGAAAAATGGGTATTTGGTTTGCCTCCATAAGAGAGGACAAACCACCTCGCTTGGACTTACTGGGTGGCCACCAACTCCTCCTATGATTTTAAATTCATGTAGGCAAGTCATATGCTTTATGCAAGATAGCTAGATTGTTATTTATTTAGAAAGAGACTAAGTCCTTAAACTCACTCCTTAAAGAGACTAGATCATGTACGGGCATAAGTAATGAACTAATTCTAATGCAAATTATATTACATTTTATTTTCATTATTGGACAATCATTTTGACTTAGGCTAATAGGATTCATATGCTATGCATGAGAAGTAAGATTATTGGCCAAAATTAGTGAGAAGGGAGGAGGTGTGTTTCCACCATGGCTCTCATAGGTCAAGCCAAATTTATCTAGCAAAGGTGGAAGCCCTCTAAGCAAGAGTGAAGTAAGATGCATTTTTTTGCATGATGTTATAAAAGAAAAACTCATCCAACTGAGGGGTTGCAAATTCTTTTATCTTGATTTTAACCCTAAGATTTAAGTGAGGTTATGAGTTCTTTATTTTAATTTTGAATTGTTAAATTTGGTAGAAGATTTATTTTTCCCTAAGAGCCTAATCCACATCCATGCTATACATCAAACAAGGAAGAAACTAGGAAAAGGATGTCATCTAATGCACTAAATCATCAATCAATTTATAAAGCTGAAAGAATAAGAGGCCATTTGTGGTGCACCACCAAAACAAATACAAATTGGGTAGCGCTCTACCCTTATACAACCAGTTACAAATGAATTAAGTACAATTAAGCAAGGAATTCATTATTATGGGGGGTCTTCAAGCTTCATTTCTTCATTCTTCTTTTCTTCTTTCTTCTTTGGTTTCTTCTTTTAGACGGTTAGAAGGTGGTTGCTCGAAAGGCTTCACATGGTACATAAGATGTAATCTTAGGACCAATGCTCATCCTAATCTCCATAACAATCATTCCAAAATCCTAATTGCAAAAATACATGAAAAGGAAGAGCAAATCTAACTAACACCTGTAAAACAGAGATTAACTAAACAAATCATACAAATCCCAAGCATGTATATTAGGCTTATCATCCCACACATGGTGACTAAGTCCACCCTATTAGATTATGCTTAGGGGTATAAGCACCTACACAACAAAAGTATTTATATTTTTATTTATTATAATGCCCCTTAAGCACAAGTAAATAATGATTAGACTAAATCTATCTTTCATTCTGCATATTCTAAAATCAGACTAAAACATATATTACAAAATAAAAGCAAACATCAAACCATGCACTGCCCTAACCTAAAGCTAGAAGTGGTGACTTAGCCTAATGTGTGTGCTTTAGGTTTGTGCGATATGCTTAGCTATGACCTTAAGTTAGAATATTCTAAATAAGAATGTTCAACTTAGAGGAGGGTTTCATTTAAGTGGTTTAGTTGTTTTGGGTTGATTTTATTTTATGTTTTAATTAGGTTCAAGTGAATCCTACAATTAATTACTAAGGTGTAAAGAGAAGGAAAGAGAAGAGAACTTCTCTTTCCTTCCCTATCCTAAGTAATTTCTAAAGTGGATTCATGTTTTAGTTTTGTTTAGTGAATTTTTTATTATGTGTTTTAATTAATCCTAAGTTTAGATAAACTTTAAGCAAACCTATTCAAAAAGAAAGGAATTTTAAGATTAAATAAAGTGAATTAAGATCACAAAACACACATCACTTCATTTCTTTCCCAACATGTATAACATGCATATGAATGAATCCTAAGCATATCTATACATACCAAATGGGAATGTTTATCACACTTTATGATGCATGCTAAATAAGTTGCTTAAGAAAATTTGAATATTTATGATGCATGATTTTCATTAAGTAGCAAAGGGGTTTATTATCCAATTTTCAGATGCACATATGAATGTATGAAAGGCATAAGTGAGTATGCCATTGTTAACCAGGGGTGTAATGTACAAGACCTACTTAGGGCTACTTAAAGCCTCGCAACCTTAGGATTGTCTAGACTAATATACCACTTTCCTTAAATACAAGCATGTGTACAAAAGAAATGAATGGAAAAGAAAGATGCAAAAGTTTTTATTTATTTTATTTTGGTTTATTTATGAAATTTATATATGTAAGTGTAGGTGCCTTTCTTAAGTCATAGCATAGGAATGAATATGAAATGGAATTAGGCAAGTGTTGTGTTCTTTTCAAATGAACTATACACTTTGTCAAATCCTATTCAAAACTATACCAAAATAGAGGAGAAGGAGAACTACACTAAGCACATCCTTATATTTTTACTCACATGCAAGCTTATAAGTAAGATATAAGTAACACAGTTTCAATTTTGACAATTGATTCATATATTTTAAAATAATTTGGATTTAATAGTGATAATAACCACTCATATTCTTACTTTAGCCAAATACAATTTGACATAAATAAAATATTTTCATTTTAAGTTTGATATTTGAAAAGCATGAATGAATGAAATCATATGACACACACATTTAGCATGTTAGGAAAGAACTAAAGTAATGAAAGCATGAAAACACATTCACCTTAATAAATATTTAAGAATAATCTTATGAAATAAGAAAGTTTAAAGCAAATCAAAATTTGTTTAATGTGATTTTTGTTTGATTTTGAGTTTGATTTAATTTAAAATGTGAGGTGAGTTTTTGTTCTAACACATTCCCACATGTATTTGATATTTTTGTTCAATTTTTAGGTAATTAGATTCATTTTATATTTTGATTAGGTTAAGGTATGAATTAAGCATGTTAATACCCTTACCTACACCACCTTAGCATTAATCAAATAATTATGAGCTAATGAGATGACATAAAACCTCACAAGGAATTTAAATTTTATGCACCTAGGAAGAAAAGGGCCTAATGCAATTTGGCTCATGATTAATGATTAGGATTTTAATTTAAGTAATTTCAAAACCCCTCACATATGAGTTGAATTTTGATTTCCTTAATTGTACTTAGGCTTTGAACACTTAAGCATACCCAAGAAGAATTGATTGAGTTTTGAAAATTTTAGAATGAAATTAAAGGGGATAATTAGTGAATTAACCTTTAATTAAGGTAAGATTAAGGAATAAAGGATGTTTAAGGAATATCTCAAGGAGAATATCTCAAAATTATTCCCTAAACCTCAAATTCACTTAATCAAAACTTAATTGGCTCAATCAGTGGGTTAAATCACTAATTATACTCTTAATTAAGTCTAATTAAATTAAAGGAGTGATTAAGGAATAAACTAGCAATTCTCCTAATTAGTCACCAATAAATTCTAAGAAAATTAGGGGAGATAGAAGTCATCTCTCTAATTACACCCAAGAAATTTGGGATCAATCAGTTGATTAATTAGAGAGTAATTAGAAAATTAACTTCCCAATAAAACCCAAATTTAGAGGAAAAAATATTCAAAATAAATCAAAATCATTTTTAGGATATTTTATGTTCAATTATCTTTCTAATGCAATTTATTTCATATTTTTTTATTTTTTCTATATTGAGATACAAATTTTAAAAGTTTAGGTGATTAATTAAGAATTAAATAATTCCCTAATCCTAATTAATCAAGTACAATGCGTGTGACATACTTTACATAATGTCATTGGTCACTTAACCTATCTCATTATAGCAGCGTGGCGTGATGTTACGCTTTCTCCCCTTTTGCTTGATTAAGGATCGGACGGTGAGATTAAAGTATTGAGGAGAAAAATATAAATATCTTGCGCATTTTAATCTCATCCATCTAAAATGCAGGATGGGCGGCGGAGATCCGTCCTAATTCCCCAGGAAAGGGGATCCCTCCATCTTCTAGGCCATGATCCAGCTTGATTGAGAGTTGCAAATTTACACACCTTCATCATCACATCCTAGATCACATCTAATGGTCAAAATCTTATGCCATGAAAATTTCTTTCACAAAGCTCTAAACCATATTAAATTTAAGCTCAAAAATTGCTAACCTCATTGGAGGTGATCACCGATGCTCGATTCTCTTGGAGAAGGTTCGTCTGGTTGAGACAAAGTTTTGCTGAAAGTTTGAGGGGATGAGGTTTAGTAACTTCTACTATGGACCAACTCCTCCTCCAATTGAGCTTGGCTTTGGTCTAGAACACTCCTCCTATGCCTTTGGAGCTTGAGAAAGAGTTTAGGTATGCTCAACTTGGTCCTCTAAGAGTGCTTGCAAAGGAATTAGGAGGTTGAGTGTGAGCAAGTTGGCAATCAAGGAGCTCCCATGTTTTGGTTATGAAAACCGATAAGATGAACTTTCAATTTCCCTCTAGGAAGCTTAGGATCACTTGCAAATGGATCCTCTGGCTTCCTAACACTCAATCGATAATGGCTCTCTTGGAATGAGAGTGAATTAGGGGGAGTATATCTGGTGAATTAGGGGGAGTATATCTCCCCCTTTGGCAATCGGACGACCGAGCAAGGAGAAGCCATTTTTCATCCAATTACCTTGATTCAAAGGGGTTGTTAGGCTGTTAGGACTGTCCTTGAGTTCATTTTTGGCCAGGGAGTGGAATGGTGAACTCCCCATGTGCTCCATTTGAGTGTAAGGAAGATTCCCATGTGGCCATTTCCATGCACATGGTCGGTTTGGCCATTGGGTCAGGTTGGGCTGATCCAAACCCATTGGGTTGAGTGTACCACCCTCTCTAGTGTTCACTTGATCCACTAAGAGAGTGTCAAGTAGGTATGAAGAGGATTTGACCAAATTTCAAGTGGAATTGACCAAAATTTACTCTATGGACTAAGGGTAAAATGGTCATTTGGCTGATTTTTGAATTTGAGTATGTTTGGTATGTTGAGAAAATAGGTTTGGCCAAGTTTCATTGGATTTGGAGTTCATTTGATATGATTTGGCTCATATTGAACCATTTAGGTCAAAATGGGTCAAGTTGACCAAGTGGTCAAATTGGGTCAAACCAAGGGTTGGGTCAAGTTCATATGACTATTTGAAATGCTTTGGTGGCTTTAGTTTGATTCAATTTTGTTTTGGTTTGAATTTGGTTCATATGACTTCATTTAGGTCAAATGGGTCAAGTTGACCAATTTGACCCATATGACCTATTTGAGCTAGGTCATGTGTAGGTTTAGGTTTGGATAGTCTTATGAAGTTGATTGTTATCTTTGTTTCCAAACAATTTTAGTTAAGTTTGAATTTGGCTCAATATGACCGTTTAGATCAAGTTGGGTTCAAGGTCAATTGGGCTAGATTAGGTCTAGTTGGCCAATTGAGGCTTTGGTCAAGTTCAACAAGTCATTTAGAATGAATTTGACCCATTGGTTTCAATCAATTTGGCTTAAATCAAGTTTTGACACATTTTGACTTTTTAGGTCATTTGGGTCAACTTAGTCAAGTGGGGGTTGGGCTGAAATGTTGACTTGGTCAAGTTCAAACATTGGCCATGAGTGAACTTAGATCAATGGTTTCAATCAATTTGGCCTATGGTAGATTTTGGCTATGTTAGGTTTTATTTTGGCAAGTGACTTGGTCAACTTAGTTTTGTTTGATTTAGTGACTGATCATCTCATGATGATTGTTGATCATGATGAGAGGCATAGATGGGCTTAGTTCAATCGAATTTGGTTAAGATTAGAATTTGGCTCATAAGGGTACTTTTGGTAACTTTGGGTCAAGTGAACCTAAGTAGGTCAAATGGCTTGGTCAAAGCTTGATTTGAGTTTGATTGAACTCACATATTGACTTATGATTGAAATATAAATCCATTTGCAAGTGGTTTGAAGTCAAATAGGTTTTGATTCATTTGACAATTTCAAGTTCAAAGGGTGAACATGAAATGGATTTTGGCTTGATTTTTGAATTCAATTTTGGTTAAGTGATTGAAGTTTGTATTTATATTTGGATTCATGATTGAAGGATTGATTGAATCATGAAGGAAAATCAAGAGTTTGGCTTGATTTGAAGTTGATTTTGCTAAGTCCTTAAGAGAATTAAGGACATAAGAAGGATTTTGAATTAGGAATTTGAATTTGAATTTGATTTGATTGATTTAAATTTATATTTCATTTTTACATGTGAATATAAATGAGAATATAAATGAGTTATGAGAAAATCTCATGAGTTTGAATTGATTTGAAGATGATTTTGGCTAAGTCCATGAAAGGAAATCAAAGGACTTAGGCAAGATTTGGAATTTGGAATTTCAACTTGGAATTAAATCATGGATTTTAATCATGTGTTTCAATCATGTGGCATTGATTTAAGTTTGGAAAGAGAAATCAATTAGGCCATAATTGATTTAGGTTCGATGTTGATTTGATTTAGAGTTTGACTTGAAGGAAGGAAGTAAGGAATGTGGTTCAGGCTATAGGGTAGGCAAATTTTCCTAACACCCTTAAGGCATGACCTATTCCTATGGCTAACTCTTCTAAGTCTCTAGGGTTAGGTTGAGTGTTCACCTAATCACTAGATGTGTCTTAGGACCAATTATCTCTTAAAGTCTAAGAGGAGTCTTATGTCTAAGATGAAGGGGTTGAGAACTTATTCTAAAAATGAGGTCAACAAAGGGCACCCAATAGGTGTGGTGTGGCTGACAAGGAACACCACACATATTGGTGTTGATTGAAACATTGAACAACACTGAAAGATCACAAGCACTAACAGAAACAATCTACCCCTAACCCAAGGTGTAGAAGGAATCCAGAGCTCAGTGCAATGTGGCTCTACTTATGTCCAAGACATAAGAGAGAGGGAGGAATCCACTGAAGGACCTTTCATGAGGGAAGCAGGTTCAAGTCATTGACAAGGGGATGAGAGGTTTGATTTGATTTGAGTCCCACTGGGGAGAAAGTTCCATTGGAGAAGAGGGTTGAATTTATTTCAATTTTTAGAATTGGATTTTTGAGATGGACCCTGTTGGTTTGCGATGGATCACAATGAGTAGGAGCCATGGAGGCCTAGAACTAACTCAAATTTACCAATCCAAAGGGTTAGTCTACTAAACACATAGTAGGACTAGCCAACCAAAGGGATGCCTTTTTATGTGTGACTAGAAGAAAGTGTAGTAGACTTACATCCTCCAAAGTAGGGACTAGTTGCTGGGGTAATCTATTGATAAGGCAACAAATTAACCCGACCTAGGGCTGACTAATGAGTGAATGGAACTAGGGGACTTAGATCAACTCAAAGATAATCAAGATTAATTTCATTTTTAGATTTATTTTGATGGATTCCATTGGTTTACGATGGATCACACCTGGAGCTTATATCACCCCTATCTCATTTCTTGATCCAAAGGGAGTAGCTTCTGGTCGATGGGAGAACTATCTAACCAAAGGAGTGCCTTTCAATTTGCAATGATCAATTGAAGGAAAGGAAGCTCGGGGACTCACATCTTCCACTATAAAAGACCACTGGGGTGATCGGTTACTTTGAGGAACAAATCAAACCCAACTTGAGGCTGCCCGTTGGTTTGCGATAATCATGCTAGAAAGAATGCTTCATAGTCTTACATCTTCCAAAGTAGAATGCCTGTCGAGTTACTTGCTTTTAATCAAAATAGATTGAACTTGACCTAAGGGTGACTCTGAGTGAGTGGGCAGGACTTATCTCAACTCAAGTAGTCGAGCAATTCTATAGGAATTCTGACACTAAAGATAGGATGCCTGTTTGGGAAAGGGGCCTTTTGGGGGATTGAATTCCTAATCCACAAGCTAATTATTTTATTTGTTTTTTTAGTTTGTTTGTCATGGACCTTGTTAGTTTGTGAGGGATCATCAAATTGAGAATGGGATATATAGACCTATCTCATATTCTTGAACCAAGGGAGAATCAGCTAAACAAATTCTCCAACCACAGGGGTGGCTACTAGGAAAGGGGAACTGTCAAATCCAAAAGTAACCTAGGTAGTGTCTAAATGGGGTTGCAAAGGATGTGATCCAAATAGAGTGCCTGCAGGGGATGGGGCTACTAAGGGCTTAATTTAAAACCCTGGAGAAGATGACATGGCTAGTCATATATCAAATTAGAATTCAGTGGCCAAGTCAAGGAGAAAGCGCAAGGACTCACATCTGCCAAGAGTGGTGTATCCACCAGGTGAGTCACTATCAGCATAGCCAACATCAACCAACCTAAGGTGTCCGTCGATTTGTAACAATCAGCCTAGGAAGAAAGGTCTGGGACTCATATCCTCCTATAATAAAATTGATTGTTGGGATAGTCTATCTTCAGCTCGACATGTGCTATTTGACCTAGGGAGACTACTGAGTGAATGCCACTAGGGGACTTATATCAACTTAATAGTAATCAAGATGAAAGGAGCCTCTAGGGGACTTATCCTAAATCTCAAATATACTCGACCTAGTTAGATCATGATGATTAATTCAAGAAGAAAGCTCATCATCTTCTTAAATCAACACCAGGTAGCTTGTAGGCGGTGAAGTCTACCAAACTAACAAGGCGCTCATTGGTTTGCAAGGTCAAGTTAAGAAGAAAGCACGGGGACTCACATTTTCCAAACAAGTGACAATTGGGGTAACATACTAGCAAGGTAGCATGTAGATACGACCTAGAGAAGCTAATGAGTGAGTGCCACAGGGGGCTTGCTACCACATCAAAATATCTTGAGATGAAAGATTTGTGTTTATTTTTGTGCATGTGTTAAAAGGGAATAGGATGCCTCTTAGGTTTTCTTACACCTACCTTAAACATACTGGGGTTTTGATGAAATGGTGCCATGGATGGCAACTGGGATTTCCACTAAGAAAGGATGCCTCTTGTGGTTCTCTTACACCTAACTTAGTTGTGCTAATCAAAATAAGATGCCTCAAGTTCTCTTACACCTATTCTAATAGCACCAGGAGATTGTGTTTGTGTTGTCAAAGAGGGATAGGATGCCACTAGGGGACTCTTACACCTACCCTAAACACGTCACGGTAGATTCACAAGACAAGCAACAATGCTTCAAAAGAAGAGAAGATTTTGATGAAATGGAATCAGATTTTTGTTGATTGATAGAATTATTTTCAATCATAATTTATTTCATGGGTAATATTTCTTTAGATAGAGCCCATTAATTGGAAGAATCGGGTGTTCCCCTTTACAATCAATGAGCTGATAAGATTCTCGTTGGTAGGCCATCTCTATGACATAGGGGCCTTCCCAAGTGAGTTCAAACTTGCCTCCCATCTTTCAACGGGCAACAATTGGTCTCCTTAGAACTAACACAAGTTCTCCTACTCAGAAAGATCTAGGGTGGACTAGCTTGTTGTGAGCTTGAATCATTTTGACCTTGTATAACTCGAGATTCTAGCATGCCCGTAGGCGACTTTCCTCTAAACCTTCAAGCTCTTCTAACCTTAACTTTGAATTATGATTTATAGTGATCTTGCTACCCAATGCTATCCTTAGTAATGGGAGTTGGACTTCTAAAGGTAGAATAACTTCTGACCCATACACTAAGGAAAATGGGGTAAACTGAGTTAGAGTGTGGTATGTGGTGCGGTAGGCCCACAAGGCTTCAACCAACTGCTCATTCCACTAATGCTTGTTATCGTCAATAGTCTTCTTTAGTATTTGGATGAGAGTTTTGTTGAATGCTTCTGCTAAGTTATTTGCTCTCGGGTAGTAGATGGTGGAGTATCTCCAATCTATACTGTGTCTTCTAGAGAAGCTATTGATCTTGGTGTTTTTGAATACATTACCATTATCTAATATAATTCATCGAGGCACCCCAAACCTATATACGATATGGTTCCTAAAAATTGAAACACATCTTTGTGTGATCTCTGAGTGGGATTGCCTCCGCCCACTTGGAAAAGTAGTTGGTGGCAGCTAAGATGAACGGATGTCCCTTAGAAGAAGGAGGGTTGATCGGACCCATAATGTTGGTACCCCAACACTGGCCATGAGGCCAATGTAGGTGTAGAATGTTGGGTGGTTGATGGAGGACCACACCATGCACTTACACATGGCATCTCCTAGCTACATCCATGCAATATGTAATCATCGAAGGCCAATAGTTTTCTAATCTCTTGATCTTTGTCTTCATCTTTAGAATGGATTGATGTGCTCCGCATAGACCTGAATGTTCCTCAGTTACAATGCCACAGTATTCATGTTTGTCTAAATAGCATAACCATATTTAGTTAAAGGATCGAAAATATAGGGTGCCATCAATGAGAGCATAAGAGAGAGCTCTCTGTTTCACCTAATGGGCTTATGACTTTTTTTGAGGTAGTTTGCTAGTGTTCAAATAATCTATGAACGATTGCCTCCAATCTAGCTCCTTATCCTTATATGCAATGACAACCTCCGCTACAAGAGAAAGTCTCTCGATGAGTTCAACATCAATAAGAGATATGACTTGTCTATTTTGGATCCTTATTGAAATGGAGTCATCTTTCGGACATGCCATTTCTTTGGCAAGTTTTTCCAAAGCATCTGCTATTGTGTTCTCTGCTCGGGGAACCTTGTAGATGGTGACTTAGAATTTGGGACAACAACTTTATGGTATACTCATGAGTAATGATGAATTGGGAGAACCTTGTAGGACGACAATGATTGATGACTACGAAAATACCAAAGATGTTGATGCTCTTGACATAGTGATGGCTAACTCTGCAATCAAAGCCTCATACTTGACTTCATTGGTGCGGGGTTGGAAATAGTATGAGAATCTCATCACATCGATCAGTTAGAGAACTATTCCCACGCCTTTCCTGGAAGAGTAGATCATGGTGCTTCCCCTTTATGAAAAGAATCTACACCATCAAAATATATCTCCTATCAGTGGTTGTCAACCTCCCTAAGTTTATGATTTGTTCATCAGGGAGATCGTCACTAAGTAGAGAATCAGCAGGAAGTGGGTGTGTTGCTAAAAAATCTGCTAGCGCTTATCCTTTTACCACTCAAAGTGGTACGAAGGTGACATCAAACTGTAAGAGAATCATGGACCATCGTGCCAAACGTCCGGATAATATTGGCCATGTCATGAGGTACTGTAGTGGATTTATTCTGGAAATCAAGTTTACCTTATGAGAAAGCATGTAGTGTCGTAGCTTCCGAGATGCAAAGATCAAATCTAGGTAATGTTTCTCAATAGGTGGATAGTTTGCTTTAGCAGGAATAAGATGATGGCTAAGGTAGTAGAGAGCGTTCTCCTTCCCTTCGTTATTAGCTTGGGCAATCAGAGCGCCGAGAGAGTCATTCAATGCAGTAGTGTAGAAAATAAGTGGCTTGCCCAGGATAGGGGCTACTAGAATTAGTGGCTTCACCAAATACTACTTGATGTTTTCAAAGGCATGTTGACACTTGTCATCCCACTTGAACTTGGCATCCTTTTTGAGAAGTGCTGAAAATGGCTTGCATCTCCCCGATAGGTTGGAAATAAAGCATCAACCATCCTTAAAAGGATCTGAGTTGAGTTAAACTCTTAGGAGGTGGCATTTTAAAGATAGCTTTGATCTTTTCTGGATGTATTTCTATTCCCCGGTGTTAGACAATAAACCCAAGGAATTTCCCCGAAGCTACTTCAAATGCACACTTCAGGGGATTCATTTTGAGGTTATATTATCTTAACCATTTGAAAATTGCTCTCAAGTCAAAGAGATGGTCCTCTTTTTCTCTGCTCTTAATTACTAGATTGTCAACATAGCACTCAACCTGATGATGGATGAGTTCATTGAAGATCTTAGTCATGACCTGTTGGTATGTAGCACCAGCATTTTTAAGGCCGAAAGGCATTTCCCTATAACTGAAGATTATGATCGGGGTTCAAAAAGTAGTATTTTTTCATCTTTAGGAGACATCTTGATTTGGTTATAGTCAGATGACCCATCCATGAAAGAGAAAACTACATGAGAAGAGGCGATGTCCACCATTAATTCTGGTATAGGAAGAGGAAACTCATCCTTAGGACATGCCTTGTTTAAGTGCCTAAAATCAACGCAAATGTGAATTTGGACATTCTTCTTCTTAACTAGGATGACACTAGCTAACAAGGTAGGATATTTTTCTTCCCTAATAAAACCAGTATCGATCAGTTTCTTGACTTCAGAAACAACCTATTGTTTGATTTCTAATCGCATGCATCTAGGAGATTGCTTAATAGGCATGGCGTTAGGATTTATTGCTATCTTGTGGACTGCTACATCAGGAGATAATTCAGGCATCTCTTCATAACTCCATGCAAAGCAGTCTTTAAACTCAGTCAATAGCCTAACTAAGTCATTGGTTTCTTCTTCATTCAGAAATGAATTGATGTACGTCAGGCGTGTATTTTCTTCTATCCCGAGGTTGATTTCTTTAAGCTTGTTAATTATTAAATGGATTTCTTCTTCAAATTCTGGTTGTGCATCTTTGATTTGGGATCAACTAGATTGTCTGAGGTTTTTAAACACACATTCTCATAAGAGCTGGTGTTGTGTGAAAAGAACCTATATGATTCCAAATGATTGGTAACAACTAAGAAGTAATCATCATCATCGATAGACCCTATGAATCCTAGTCCTACTCTTGATTGTGCTTTCACGTATTATTTCATAGCTTTTTTTACATATGCCATGTATGAGGAACTAAACCTTTTTATATAAGATTATGAACACAAGGCGAGTAAAAGTTAAATGGTGATTCCATCAAGTTATACATCAACTTCAGGACTTGAGGATGATGATCCCAAAAAGAATCTCTTTAGCTTCATGTCACTAGAAGACTTAGAGACTTCTTTAACTACTAAACCTTTAACTTTCTGAGATGTTAGTGAGGTTAGAGCTAAGGTTCCCAGCTACTGTCTAATAGTCTCACATAAACTTGATTCAAATACTTTGCTCTTTCTAGAGGCCTGGTCTTCATCTCTCTCTGGATCAAAAGTCACCTCCAATGGAATCCACTGAGAGGGGTTGGCTGACATACTAATCACATTAGACTCATCCTCTGAGCTAGATTCCAAGTCTATGTGAATAGTAGGGGTACTTCTATGAACATGACCTATTGGTCGTTGGGGGTCTTCCACTCTCCGCCTATTTTTTACCTCTCTACCCCGGTGGAGGTTGAGTCATCTACCCACATGTCCATATGATGGAATGAACGTGGGTGGAATGTGATATACGGATCTATCTCTTCTTCGATTCCCCTTTCTTGTTCACTTGGATTTTTATTTTTCATTTTTTATCTTTTTCCTTTTCTTTTTCTTCATTCTCTTTTTCTTTTGTGTTTGAGTTTTGTCCAACTTCACGAGAAAGGGGATTTTGAGGAAGATAGTAGGTTGCAATATCATATATCTCAACCTCTCTAATTGAAAATGGCTTTTCATCTCCATTGACACAGTATTCAATCCCATCCTTTCTGAACTTGATGCACTAATGGAGGGAGGATAGAATTATCTTATTCTGATGTATCCAAGGCTTGTCAAGCAAAGCAGTGAACGAAGTATTCAAATCAATGATGTAAAACTTGGCTTCAGTCTTCTAGTCACCTATCTCCAAAGGTAACACTATGGAACCTAAAGCCCGCTCACCTTGTTCATTGAATCCTCTCAACATCATTCGATCTCCTCGGAGTGTGGAGATGTTGATCCTCAAATAGGCAAGGGTCTTTAGACTCATAATGTTCACCGATGCACCTGGATCAATGAGAACTCTAGCAAATCTGAATTTTCCCATGTCAACTGTGATGTAGTGGGGATGGTTGTGCTCGAAGTCCCTTAGAAGAAGATCTTCATCTGTGAAGGTGATCCCCTGAGCTTCTTTTGTGTAATGTGCCTCCTCACCTATAGCGGTCAGCTGAGCTAAGCATATCTCGGGATCAAGGAGAGCCTTGATTAATGATTCCCTCATCTTTTTAGATAAGACAAGGGAATCATATATGCTTAGCTTAGATGGAAACTTTCTTAGATGGGAGAGGACATTGTAGTCCACGTTGGGCTGATCCTCCATAAGCATATCCAAGGGTGGAGCATCCCATGGAGGGGCTTCTCAATCCTTTGTACTAATGACTTGTTTCCCTCTATCTTGAGGTGCTACCCTAGGAGGTAGAACCTTGCCACTACGGAGGTTGACTTTGGTGATCTCTTGTGGCAGGGTAATGGAAGGTTCTACACATCAAGCTCACCTAAGCTTCTCCTATGAGACCCTCGAATCGGATGATTCTAAGTCTATCTCAAGAGGTGAACCCTAGTATTGAGTAGGAAGTCCAACTCGAATCGAAGAGAAAGATCAGAATTATTATAGTTATTTTAACTTGAAGAGTTATCATTAAGAATAGAAGTATAAAACCTACCAGAAGTGACACAGATGTAATTCAAGCTAGTTTTATTCTTTAATTCTTGGATTTGATAGGTGGTACAAAGTAGAAATCAAGTAAAGTGAGTGGGGTAAGGGATTAATGCCCTTATCACCGATACAAAGAGTTCTACAAGTAGAAGAAGAAGAACTAGCTGAAGTAGAGGAAGTCATTGATGTGGTAGCTGCAATGGTAGACTAGAGGCTGGAATCGATTGGTGGTTGCACTACTTGGCTATCCTGGGCTGACACATGCTACTACTGCAGCTACTGAAATCCCTCTTTCCCTGAGTTGGCACTGGTAACTTGTAAACCTTCCTTGATGATGAAGGTTTGAGCTGACTCAGGCACCTGCAAGGAAAGTTTCTTGATCTTTTGAACAATCTTTTTAGAGGTTTTGGATAAAGAGATATCCCAACCTTCTTTGATTTTGTAAGGATCACAAGTATCCCCAAGGATTACCCTAATAGAACTGAATCGTTATTCCATGAGGGATTCCTTCGGGATAACTGCAACACTGGTCTTGAAACTATGTTCAAGCCAGTCCTTAAATGTGAAGCAATCCTCCAAAATATGACCTAGCATATGTTGGTAAGGGAAAAAGCTAGGATCATGTCTTTTACCCACTTTCTTCTATCTCCTAGGCTTGGGTAGCTGAAAATCAGGCTTCTTTAAGAGATTCTTAAAGATTTTTATAATTACTTCTCTCTTAAAGGAATAAGGTTTGTTAAGCTTATCTAAAAGAGTAGGTGGACCATAGTTACCTGGCAGCTGGTATGTGTGTCACCGCTATTGATGGTATGGCTGAGGAGGTGGTGGTGTTGGTTTTGGAGGCTACTGTGGAGGGTGGTAGGGATGCCTCGGTGGTGGTAAAGGTGGTGGAAGCGAAAGCTGCTGAGGTTGTGGTCTCTCGGACTGATCTCTTGCTGGTTGCTTCCCCTTATCCACCATTATCACTGTTCCACTTTTCTCATAGACCTTTTGCGGCTGTGCTTTGGGCAACTGGTCTTGAAAAGGCAACTGTTTGGATTCTCCTTGTAGACTAGATGCCTTGTTGATTAGCTTCTTAAATATTTTGATAATGAAGCCCTTAAGCATGAAGGTGAGCTATGGATATTCTTTAGAAGAATCTCAATAGTATGCTGCTCAAACAGTTGTAGCTGACATTTCATACTCAGGTTATGCCATCTGAGAATATAGTCAATAAGGGACTCACCTGGATGTTGTTATGATACAACGAATAATCAATAGTAACCTTTGCTAAGCTCCAACACACCTCTTGATAAAGAGTTGCGCCAACTCAGCAAATACCATTGGGAAGTTCAGTATACCAATCAAAAGCTATCCCTGCTAGGCTACTAATGAAGAGGTGGAATAGTAAAGCATCACTGCCATCGATGTTGCAACAACTGGCCCTGAAGTGTGCAATTTACTACCTCAATTTCCGCTACCATCAAAGCTCTTGAAGGAATGTGGACGAAACTGTTGAGATATTGGATTGCATCAAATTCCTCCGGATAAGGTCTACCCTTTGGAATTGATGATCCTCCTTGAGCTTGAGCCAACGCTTCCTTCACTTGCTGCTCAACCATGGATCTGATGTCTTTCTCCTGTATGGAGGTACTTTCCACTACCTTTCTATATATGCTAGTGCTACCTTGCTCAATGGGAGGTAAGGTCTTAGTTGGAACCAAGACATGCACTAACTATGGCTGATTAATATCGGCTGTAGTATGATGAACTGATGGGGCTTATTTTTGAAGTACTGAGACTGCTGCTAACAAGTCCTCAAGCTTCCTCGCCATCCTATTTATTTGTTCATCTTTCTGCTTTAACTGATATCGAAGGTGTAGGGCTGATTGGGATGTGTCTTGCTACTCAACCTTATCACCTTCCATGGCTTGCTGCTCTCTGAGGAGGGATCCGTTGGTATCCATGATGCGAACCTCGATTGAGTCTCCCAACAAATCAACTTCAATGGGATCAAAGTTGATCTTCTCCTCATCAGACCAGTATAATTTCCTTCTTTTCTACAAGACAATGTGCCACTATCTCCTCAAGAGAGTGATTAATCTGAACAGGCACAAATGATTTTGGATGATCAGTGTGATCACTGTCATTAAAATTATGGGAGAGAGTAATTGAGCATAGATTATGATGTGATGACTATGCTTTGGGGTCGCCATTCCCTCCGCCCCATAACTGGGGCAGAAGGTTGAGCAAGAAAGCTCAGCCTTGCCATAGTGGGTGGTGTAGATGGAATAGGATCCCTCGGGCTTAGCCAGATCACCAACTGGGTATGCTTCTCCTCGGATGTGGCCTTCATGGCCTTCTATGAAATTGGAGATGCTGTGACATGAATAGGTGATGGCGGACAGGGGGTAGAGCGGTGTGGTGGAGACACCGCCGACTATCTCAGGATATGGACCCTCTTCCTATGATGGGTTATCCCTATAAGTAAAATGCTATCTATGTGATCGATGCGGGTAGTGTGTCGATCAGGGAAATCAATGAGTGTGGAGGTCGCTGACTGTCGACCAAATCTCCGTCTCTCTCTGCTAGTAATCTATACTGAAGTATGGTCCTCTCTAGCCCTCTTTTGTCATAGGTGTTTCCCCACACTGCGGGGAATGATAGATCTCAAATCGAGCTAAGCTCCGGACTCAAAACATTTGTAAGCTCCACCAACCTGGCGTAAAATTGATTGGAGGCCGACATATAACCTCCTACTCTGGGTAATTGGGGGCTGCTGCTGAAGCACTAGTGGAGGTGAAGTATGGATCCTCCTAGCATCCTCTCTGTTAGACCCAGAGAGAAGATGAAACAAGTTCGATGTAACCAGCAGGGAAGTCAAAATAGGCAACTCTTTATCAACCGAATGAGCAGCTGCCTCCATCTCCCTAGCAATCATGGTATGGTACCGCTTAATCATGCAATTTTTATTTCTCCACTGAGTCCTAGTAGGATGAGTGGAGTAAGAACTAGACCCAACCTCAAAGGCTGAGGAGGCAATCTGTACGATCAGAGGAGCCTTACCCTTAGAGGGTTCCAAAGAGTGGGTGCTAACCCTTACTAGGGTAGCACGGGAAACCACGGGGCACACAGGCACTATCACTGTCACTAGCACTGCTGGAACAGATAGAACTATCACTGCTTTCCTATTTAATGAGGGGACATCAAAATCAGATGGTAACTTGATCAATCGACTTACCCGACCCCTGCGGTCCCTCCATTGTGAGGGGAGTGCCCTCACAGGTGATTCCCACCCCCTTAAAACCTCTGCCGAAATGGATGAGATGGGTGTGATCAGCTCAGGGGAGATTGGCCTGATCCAAGGCCAAGTCCATGCCATAGGGGAAAGTAAACACAAACTTCTGTGAACTTGCCATTTGTAATCAACTGAAGAAACCGAAGAATTGAACTATAGCTATAACTGAAATTGATGATGAGAATCTGCAATGTTGAAAATAAGCTTGGATCAGATTTTTGTTTTGTTGATTTATGAATTTTGAATTTAAAATTTGAACCCACATCCAACATCTTGGAAGTGTTAAGTGAGGTTCAAATGGATTTAGAGAACATTTAAAGATTTGATTGGAAAGAGGAATTTTTGAATATGAATCCAACTTCAACAAATTTGGGTATGTTGTAAAATAGATTCAAATATTTTTAGAAAGATGCTTCCATAGGTTCATGTTTGAAATTAGATTTTGATTTGAAGACCCTTTCCTTTAACAAATTTGGGTATGTTAAAGTAAGGGTCAATTAGTTTTTTTTTATTTTTTTATTTTTGATTTGGTATTTTGGAATTTTACTCACTTAGCAAATTTGAGTATGCTAAGTGAAGTGTTTGAAAATAATTGTTCCTTTTTTCTTTGGAATGTTAGAGGGATCTATACCTTATCAATTCATAACCGTATTAAAAACCTTTGTCATATTCATAATATTTCTTTACTTATTGTTTTGGAGACTCTTATTCATGTAAACAAAATTAACCATGTTGCCAGAATGATCGGTATCAATAAATTTTTCTCTAATGTTAGTAATAAAATTTGGTATTTTTGAAATAATTTTGTGGAGGTTACTATTCTTGATGATTTTTAAACAAGTTGTCAATGCTCAAATATCTTATGGTGATTGTGATTTGGGATCTTTTGACTATGCATCTTGTAATAGATATGGTAGAAATTTTCTTTGGGAAAATTTGAAGAATTTTCTACCTTGTCAATATACCTTGGTTTGTTCATGGGGATTTCAACACTATTTTATTCTCTTCTAAATGAAAAGTGGTTGCTCTCTAATATTGATTCCATGGAAGAATTTTCCAATATGATCCTTGATTGCAATTTGATTAATATTGGCTTTAAGGGTTCAAATTTTACTTGGTAAAACACTATACTTTGGCAAAGGTTGGACCATATTCTTTTTAATACTCATTGGATAACTCAATGGCCTATTACTTTTTTTTGATCATTTAAGCAAAACCTTATCCAATCATGATCCTCTTTTGGTTTCTATTAAAGATAACTCTAATAGAATAAAAAATTTCTCTCATTTTAGATTTCAGAACATGTCAATTTAGCATATTGATTTCCTTAATGTTGACGCTAAAAATTGGAAAGCTCCCTTACATCTTGACAATTTGATTATGGGGATGAATAGATTTTCATTTAAGCTTAAAAGACTTAAACAAAATCTGGGTTTATGGAAGAAGCATTATTTTAAAAATCTTTTTGCAAATATCAAACAAATGGAAAAATTGGTTTGTGATCTTGAAGTCTCTATTATGTCTGATCCTACTAAGATTAAGGACTTTACTGAGGCATAAGATAAACTTGTTAATTATAAAAATATGAAAGAGACTTATTAATGCTAAAAGGTTATTAGAAATATATTGCAGATGGTGACAGAAATACTAGATATTTTCATGCTTTAGTTAATAAAAAGAGAGCTTTAAATAATATTCAAAAATTAAAGATGACAATGGTGAATGGATTACAAAGAATAATTATATTAAGGATTTGACCATTAATTACTTTAGAAATATGCTTAATAAGAGTTACTCTTATGAAGCTATTTCTAAATCATTCCTTCTATTATATCCAATAATGATAATGAATTGCTATTGTACTTGAGAGGAAATTTTAAAGTTCTTAATAGCATGAACATAGATTTTGTTATTGGTCCAGAGGGTTTCACTACCCAATTTTTTTAAAAATGCTGGTCTATTATCAAAATTGATTTGGTTGAGGTTGTGGTTGAATTTTTTAATGGTAATCCTTTTCCTAGATATTTTTCTGCCACTTATATTATTCTCATACCTAAGAAAGATAATCCAGACTATTGGTGTGATTTTGGACCTATTAGTCTGTGCAACTTCTTCAATAAGTTGATTTTCAAAATTTAACTAATAGGCTCAGTCCTTTTATAGGATTATCTAAACCAAACTAGTTTTGTTATAGGTAGATCTATTTATAATATTCTTGCTCATGAATTAATTCATGATTTAGATGCTAAGACTAGAGGTTGCAACATTGAATTAGATATTACCAAAGATTTTGATAATATCTCTTTAGATTTCCTTATCCATAATCTAAATTTATTTAAGTTTTCTAATAAATTTATCTTTCTTATTAAAAATTGTATTTATAATGCTTGGTTTCTATTTTTCTTAATGGGAAGCCTTAGGCTTCTTTCCTTCTTCCCATGGCCTAAGACTAAATCCTCTATCTCTTTCCTTATTTATTATTGTTTATGCGTACTTATCTAAGAGCATTAATGATCTATTCTTAAAAAAATCCTATGTATTATAGAACTCTTGGTGGTCTTCATGTTTCTCATTTAATCTTGTAGATGATTTCATTATTTTGCAATGCTTCTATTCATCATATGAAGAATCTCAAGATTTTTTAAAATAAATTTGTAAAGTAGTCTATCTATCAATGATAATAAATGCTATTTTATTACTACTTCAAGCATCTCCAATAATAAAATTAATCAAATCCCATATCACTAACTTTAAACACCATCCTCTTAAGTACTTGAGTGCTCCTTTTTAAAGGTCCAAAGCAATTCCATCTTTTGATGAGTTAATTAAAAAATTTAAATAAAATTTATTTGGGAATTTCATTTACTTTACTTTGGTGGTAGGCTCACTATTCTTAAAAGCTCTCAATTTAATGCTCTTTATTTGATTCAAACTATTATCCCCACTAATGTTACTCTTATCGAAATTGATCCAATTTCTACTGCATTGGACTTCAATAAATTCCCAAAATGGAGGTTGGGGATGAGAATGATCTTGGGCTAATTTCCAAGGTAAACACCCTCTTATATGTGCTTATAAAGTTGGTGACTCTCCAATTTGGAAAAGGCTTTGCTCCATTAAATGGGTTGCTGAAACATTAATATCTTGTGGTATTCATTCAAGTTCTTCTTTCTTTTGGCAAAAAAATTGGATTTGGCAATGGCTCTATTGACTTCCTTTTATCTAGCCACTCTAGCTATCAAAAATTAACTCTTTTATAATAACACTTGGAATGAGAACGAGAATTATATCCCTATTTCTCATTTAGAAAACTTTAGAAATATCTTTATTTTCTCTAACAAACTTGACCAAATTCTCTTTAAGCTTTCTTACATTGGTTATTTTGTTCTTAAAGAGGTTTAGACTATTATTAGAGATAAGCAAAACTCCTCTAATTTTTTCATTAAACTTTAGAACAATATCATTCCCATTTCTTATTCAACTTTAGCAGGATTTTGAATAACTTTATTCGTGGATTCTTTGCTGGAATAAAGGTTTTATTTACATTCAAAGTGCTATTGTTGCTTTCATATTGAAAATGTTAATCATGTTTTTTCAATGGTGCTATTGCTTCTAAATTATGGTTATGGTATGATGATTTATTTAATACCAACTACTTTCATGACTCTCTTTCCATATATCAACTTCTTGAAGTGTTTCCAAAAAATTATAAAGGTCATATCAAAGTTCTAGTTGTTATTACCCTTATGGTTCATCTAGGATGAAATGATACAAAATATCGTGGTATTCCTATGAACCTTAAAAGGATCCTGGCTAGAACCAAAAAAAAAAATTCATGCTTTGCTTAATGCTAATCTTATTAGTAACATTCATTTTAGAGGCTATAAATTTGTGGCTAAAAATTGGGTGTTATTCGCCGATGTTGACTCTTATAAAAGAGATTATCCATTGGATCAAACCTAAGGAAAATTTGATTAAAGTTATCGATGGTTCTATTGCTTCCAATAAATATGGTGTTTGGTATTCTTAGGGATTCTAAAGGTATTATCATTTGTGCTTTTATCCTCTCAAATCTGCTGTTATCTATGATGAGCTTATGCCTGTCAATAAATCTATTGAAATTTGTTTGAATAAAGGTTTCCTCAGCATTTGGATTGAACTTTATGTGCTCTTGCTTCTTGACATGCTAAACTTTAATAGAATAGGAAATGCTAATTTATTTTATCTTTCAATCATACTAAAATCTTCTTTCTCAAGTTTGTTATAAAATTTCTCATATCCTTTGTGAAGGTAATGCTTGTCGATTTCTTGGCTACTTTAGGTGCCAAATTAACTGATTTCACTTTATTGGACAATCAAAATTTGCCTAAACTATTAAGGGGTTTGGTCAATATGGACAACACTGGATTACCTTATCACATGTTATAATTTTCTTGGCTTGGTATTATTAGTTGGTTTTTGATGAGCTATTGCTTTTGGTTCCCCATTCTTAAACCATCTTTGGGTTGTGGCCATTTGCTTATTTTCACTCTTGGGCTGTCTGAGGTTTTATTTTGAGCTCTTGGTTTTGGATTGGCCTAGTGGTCACTACTTGGTGGTTCCAATTTTTCTACCTAGGTTGTTTTGGTTTTCATCTAGTGTTTGTTGTTTGCTTGTTTGGGTGATTATTATTGCTTGGTTGCTTTTGGTCTTTATGAGCTCTTGCCATATTTTCTAGCTTGTTGCCTCTTAACTGAGTTAGAATTTTACTACTATTGTGGTTGTGGTGGCCTTGTTGGCTAGGTGGTAGCTTTGTTAATTTGGATAGGTTGGTTGGTTTGGATGGCGTTTGGTTTCTCCACTTTGGTGGCAAATCGGAGAGCTGTTGGTGGTCTAATTTTTTGGATTGGTTGGCAAGGTGGAGGTTATTTGTTGACTATTATTTCTTCTTTTTTGTGGATTGGGTTTTGAGGGTCATTTTTATTAGTTTAGGTTTGTTTCTTTTGGTTGTAGTTTTTGTTTCTTCTTGGCTATAGCTGCTTTTATTTTTGTTGATATTTTGGGTTGGCTGGCTGATGGCTATTTAGTGGCTGTTGTTTTGCTTTAGGATTTGGTGACATAGTTTGGTGTATTGGTGCCTAACTTGGCTGTGATTATGATGCTTGCATTCATTAATATTTCTCCTCATTTTTGCTATCTGCTTTGGTGGTGTTCCTGTTGTATTACTATTGGTCCTGATGGATGGTTTTTAGTCTGTCTTACTATCTTCACTTCATTTTATTTTTGGCTAGCTATTTATCTCACCTGGATCATAATTTATGCTACTTTGGTTGGGTTTGGTGGATCTTTGTTTTTACCCTTTTCCTAATTGTATTGGGTTGTTTTGGCATGATGGATGTTGTTGGTCTTTTCACTTATTTGGATTTTCTATTGTGGTGGTTAGAAGCTAAGTTGGGTTGGGTTGGTTGGTATTTTGCGGGTTAGTTGGATGGGTGGATGTTTTGGCCTTTCTTTCCTCATTAGTGACATGCTAGTTGGCCTACTCTTGCTTTGGTTCTCCTCTCTTCATTGCTTCCCTTTTTGGTTTAGGTGGTGACCTTCTTTTCATTCTGCTTGGGGTGGATATGAGCTTGTGTTTTTTCTTGGTCTTGGTTTTTTTGTTTGTGTTGTTAAGGTCATTATGCTTGCTCCCTTGATGTTGTTATTCTTCTTTGGTGGTGTTCCTACTGTACTGCTGCTGTCCTTGATGGTTGGTTGATCTTCTGTTTAATTGGGCTCATTTGTTTTGGTGGATTTGTGGTTTGCTATTATGTTTGCTTCTTGGAGGAGTTTGCATCCTTGCAGGATGATGGACTTGGGATGATGGGCTACAAGAGGTATGCTGGCAATGATGGCCTTGATATTTCCCTCCCTATCTTCTTTTGGCTAGTAGCACTATATGTAGTTGTAACCCTTCTTAAGAAGTTTGGATGCTTACATATAGTGTTGCTCCTTGAGATGATTGTAACTAAGCCTGAGCCTTTTTTTTACTTTTCTCCTTTTCTTTGCTCATACTCTTTATGTTTGCTTAATTTTCTTGATCCTTTCAATAATATGTTGCATTTCTATAAGTTTGGAGAATCTTGCGTGGATCTTCCGTATCAAAAGGACCTGTAGATATTCTTCTATGGATATGTTGTTGTTCTAATTTGGTTTTGCTTTTGTTTTTCCATATATTATTGTAATAGTTAGGGGTTTATCTCTTAGGACTTATTATGGCTCTTTGAGCACTACATTAGATTTACTAAAGACTTTGTATTTTTCTTTGTGGCAATAAAATTCTCCAAATTTCTTTAAAAGAAAAATTTAAACCTAAATAAATAGAACCTTGGCCGAAACATCACCGTCAACCAGGCTCAATCTAGATCTGGCGGTGAGGCGAAGGAGCGGCGGTTATCGAATCTTGGGGGGGATCTGGAGGTCTTGGTGGATATGGATGGTAGTGGGCTGTGTTTATGGAGGCGACGATGGAGGTTCTGGAGTGTGGTGGGGAGAGAGATCTAGGATATGATGGTAGATCCCACTACTCAAGAGGCGGGGTGGTTATGGAAACCAATTGAAGAATGGTCGATCCGATCTGCTGCTTATGGAACTATGTCTTTACAGTAGAGACAGTTCTAGTTATTTAGGGTTTTTGATTTGCTTTATGAATGCTCATTTTTGATCTATCTTGTCGCTAGTGTCTTAGAAAACTTGGTGTGCTACTTGGTTAATGGAATCAAAAAGAAGAAATGTTAATAGTTTAGGTTAATGGAATCAAAAATAAAAATAAAACTAAAATAAAATAAATAAAAACCTAACTGAATTAAAAAATAAAATAAACCTAAAATTTAAAAAGTTAAATAAAATAAAACCCAAACGTAAAATAAAAATAAAATAAACCAAAAATAAAATAAAATAAAATCTAAATAAAAACCTAAACCTAAAATGTAAACTTAAAAATAAAACCTAAAACCCTAAAAAAAAAACCTAAACCTAAAAAATAAACAAAACAAAATAAACCTAAACTTAAACTAAATTAAACAAAGCTAAAATTAATAAAACATAATCCTAAACCTAAGCCTAAACTAAATAAAATAAAATAAACTAAAAATAAACATAAACCTAAACTAAAAAAATACCTAAATTATAAACATAAAAATAAAATAAAACCTAAACCTAAACCTAAATAAAAAATAAAACTAAACCAAAAAAATAAAATAAAAATAAAAAACTAAATAAAGAATAAACATAAACTTAAACCTAAACCTAAAAAATAAACTAAAAAATAAATTAACCTAAAATTAAAACTAAATAAAAAATAAAATGAACCTAAATAAAATTAAAAATAAAATAAACTAAAATAATTAAAATAAACTAAATATCATAACCTACTTGGTTTCTTGGTTTTCTTAAATAAAACCTAAAATAAAAACTAAATCCACCATACTCCTTACTTTAAATTAAACCCTAAAAAACATAAAACTTAAACCATCTAACTAACCTACCAAAAACTTACCATAAAACTAACCTAATGGGCTTAGGCCCTAGGCCTTAGCCCTGACCCATCTAATCCAAACCAATAACTGAAACTAAGAAACTAGACTGAGCCCTGAGAATGAAAAATGGGACTCTGGGCCAGTGATAACCCTAGGCCCTAACTAGATGAACTAAAAAACCTAAATGAATGAGCTAACCCTCTAAACCCAAAACCACTGCCTAAATACCTATAAACCTAAACCTAAAAAAAATAAAGCCTTAAAAACCTAAACCTATAATAAACTTAAAATAAAATAAATAAAAACACTAAAATAAAATAAAAAAATAAAATCTAAATTAAAACTTAAACCAAAATGTAAAAATAAAATAAAATTATAATAAAATAAATAAACCTAAACTAAATTAAAAATAAAATAAATCTAATAATAAAGAACCTAAATAAAATAAACTAAACTTAAAATTATAATTAATAACCTAAAATAAATAAAATAAATAAACCTAAAATAAGATAAATAAAATAAAATAATAAATAACCTAAAAAAAATAAACCTAAAAAATAAAACCTAAAAGATAAAATAAAACTTAAATCTAAAGAAAAAAAACCTACTAAAATAAAAATAAAATAAACCTAAACCTAAAACCTAAACCTTAACCATAAATTAAATAAAATAAAACTAAAAATAAACCTAAACCTAAATGTAAACCTAAAATAAACTAAAATAAAAACCTAAACTAAAATAAATAAACTAAAAAATAAAAATCAAAGCAAACTAAAAAATAAAAAATAAAATAAATAAAAAATAAACTAAATATACTATATAAACCTAAACTTGGTGGTTTCTTAATTTAAATAAAAAAACCTTAAACTCAAAATTCTAAAAAAACCTAAACCATAAACTAAGCCCAAATAAACCCTAAACCCTAAACCTTAAACCTAAAAAAAAATCCAAACAAACCCTAAAACTAAAAAAGAATAAATCTAAAATAAAAACACTAAACTAAACCTAAACCCTAAACCTTAAACCCTAACTTAAAAACTCTAAACCCAAACCAAACCTAAACTAAAGTAACTAAATAAAAAAATAAACTAAACCTTGAAACCTCAATAAAACTAAACCTAAACCAAGAATGGGAACCTTGAGGGAACATGAATCTACCAGTCAGTCTAGATCTAGTGATGGAGGGAAGTGGAGGCTGACGGTTATCAGCTGATGGTGGGCAATTTAAAGGTCTGACATGGAGGTGGTGGTCCTGGAGATGAGGTGCTCTTGGATATGCATGCTCATTGATCTATGTCATCACTTGTGTCTTCTAAACTTGGTGTGTTACTTGGTTGATGAAATCAAAAAGAAATGTTGAATCAATTTATTCTCTAAAAAAAACCAAAACCCTAAACCCAAAACTAAAATGAATCCAAAACCAAAATAAACCCTAAACCCTAAACCCAAAATCTAACCCACAAACACTAAACCCACAAAACCCTAAACTAAAACCCTAAACTCACAAACCTAAAACCTAACTAAAACCTAAACTACTCTAAACCCCAAAACCTAAACTAAACCTAAAAACTCCAAAACACAAAACCAAAACTAAACCTAAACCCTAAACCCTAAAATAACCTTAAAATAAAACTAAACCCAAAAAGCTAAAAAAAACTAAAATAAAACCTAAAAATAAAATAAATAAATAAAACCTAAACTAAAATAAAATAATAATAAAAAAAACATAAACTAAACTTAAACCTAAAACCTAAACATAAAACCTAAATATAGATAAAATAAAGAAATAAAAAACCTAAATAAAAATAAAACCTAAACTAAAATAAAAAAAATATCATATGAATAAAAACCTAAAATAAAATAAAATAAACTTAAAATAAAAATAAATACCTAATAAAATAAAATAATTAAAATAAATAAACTACTAAAAAAAATAAATCTAAAAAAATAAAGCCTAAATAAAATAAACCTAAACTAATAAAAAACATAAATAAATAAAATAAAATAAATAAAATAAACCTAAACTAAAATAAACTAAACTAAAATAAATAAACCTAAACCTAAAATAACCTAAACCCAAAACTAAAATAAAATAAATAAATAAATAAACCTAAACCTAAACTAAAATAAACCTAAAATATAACTAAAAATAAAACCTAAACCTAACAAAATAAAATAAAATCTAAACTACCTAAAAAAAAATAACATAAACTTAAAATTAAAAAAAATAAAATACTAAAAAATAAACATAAACCTAAACCAAAACCTAAAAATAATCTAAAATTAAAAAAACTAAATAAATAAATTTAAAATATATAAAATAAACTAAATAAAAAAAATAAACCTAAATAAAATAAAAATAAAATAAACTAAAATAAATGAAAAATAAAACTAAATAAACATAAAATGTTTACTTAACTAAAAACTCTAAACACTAAATCCTAAACCCAAATCCTAAACCCTTATCCATAATCCTAAACCCAACCTAAACCCAAACCAACCTAAACTGAACCCTAAATCTAAACCCCAAGCCCAAACCTAAACCCAACAAAACCACAACCTAAACTAAAAACCTAGCTAAACCATAAAACCTAAACCTAAAACTCTAAGAACTTAAAAACCCAAATCAAAACCATAAACCTAAAATACTAACCATGACCCCAAATAAAACAACCAAATCCTAAAGCTAAAAGGTAAACTGGATCTAACCCTGATCCATAACCTAAACCTCCCTGTCTAAACTAGTCTAGGCCCAAGAATCATGAGCCTATAATAACCTAAAATGATAATAAAAATAACCTACTAAAGATAAAAGATAAAACCACAAAAACCTCCTAACTAAATAATAAAATAAAATATCTAATAAATAAATAAAAGATAAACTAAACTAAAATAAATAAACCTAATACTAAATAAACAATAAACCAAAAATAAAATAAAATTTATAATCCTAAATAAACCTTAAAAAATAAAAAAAACCCTACTAAACCAAAACTAAAAACATAAACTTAAAATTAAAATAAAATAAACAAATAAGATAAACTTAAACCTAAACTAAAATAAACTAAACTAAAATAAATAAAACTTAAACCTAAACTTAAAATAAACTAAACCTAAACCTAAACTAAATAAAATAGAATAAAATGAAAATAAACATAAACCTAAACTAAAAAATAAAACCTAAAATAAAACAAAAAATAAAAACCCCAAAATAAATAAAAAATAAAATAAAACCTAAACCTAAACCAAAATTAAAAATAAACCTAAACTAAAATAATAAAATAAAAATAAAACTCAACTAAAAAATAAACCAACCTAAACCTAAACCTAAAAAATAAACTAAAATAAAAAATCTAAACTAAAATAAATAAACCTAAAATAAATAAACTAAAATAAAGAAAAATAAAAAATAAACCTAAATAAAAATAAAAAAATAAAGTAAACTAAAATAAATAAAAAATAAACTAAATATACTAAATAAACCTAAACCTACAGGTTTACTTAATTAAAAAAACCTTGAACCCTAAACCCTAAAACCTAAACATAAACAAAGGTTACAACCGTGGTGGTGGAGGGAGAGATTAGGGATATGATGGTGGATCCCACTACTCGAGAGGTTGTGGTGGTTTTGATGGGTGCTGGAGAAATTGAAGAACAACTGATTCGATCTACCACTTATGGATTGTATATTTAAGATAGAGACTGTTCTAGTTATCTAGTGTTCTTGATTTGATCTACGTAAGCTCATTTTTGTTTTATGTCATCACTTGTACCTTAGGAAAATTGGTGTGTTACTAAGTTGGTGAAATCGAAAAGAAAAAAAGTTGAATCTGAATTTGCCCTTTATTAAAAATAAAAAAAAACCCCTAAATACTAAACTAAAACTTGAACCTAAACTAAAAAAAATCATAAACCTAAAACTCTAAACTCTAAAAAATAAAAAAAATAAAAAAAAAATAAAAATAAAAATCCAAACCCAAAACCCACAAACCTAAAAACTAAACCCTAAACCATAAACCTATAACATTAAACCTAAATAAAACCCAAAATAAAACCATTAACTAAACTCTAAACCTAAACCCTAAACCTAAGCATAAACCCTAAAGTAAACTAAATAAAATAAAAATACTAAATTTTAAAAAACCACAAACTAAATCCTAAACCTAAATTAAAATAAACATTAAATAAACCAAAAACTAACCTAAACTAAACTAAAACCTAAACTAAACATATAATAAAACCCTAAACCCAAAAAATAAAATAAATAAACCCACAAACCACAAAAATCCAAACCTAAACCTAAAGCATAAACACTAAAACCTTAAAACCCTAAACCCTAAAATAAAACCTAATTAAATAAAATTTTAAACCATAAACATAAACCTAAAATACTAAATCAATTAAAAATAAACTAAACCCTAAATAGACTAAAAAAACTTAATGGGCATAATCATGATGGCGAAACATCACGGTCAACTAGGGTCAATCTAGATTTGGTGGTGGAGGCAAGGTGGAGGCTTATCACAGTGGTGGTAAGATATGGAAGTCTGGAATATAGGTGGTGGTGAGCGTGGTGGTTATGGAGGTGGGAGGCGATGGAGGTTACATTGTGGTGGTGGTTGAGAGATGGGATATGATGGTTGATCCCACTACTGAGGAGGGGTGGTTAATGAACTAGAAATTGAAGAGCAAATCTATTACTCATGGAAGTGTCTTTAGTAGAGATTCTAGTTAGGTTTTTGATTTATTTATGCATGCTCATTCTTGATCTATGTCATCGCTTGTCTTAGAAAACTAGTGTGTTACTTGGTTATTTAAATCAAAAGAAGAAATGTTGAATCAATTTGTTCTCTGTTAAAAAAAACTAAAACCTAAACCTAAACTAAACTAAAAACTTGAACCCTAAACTTAAAACTAAACTAAACCCTAAACCTAAAAATAAAAATAATAATAAAAAATACCTAACCTAAACCTAAACCTTAAACCCTAAAACCTCCTAAACCATAACCCCCACAAACCCTAAAACTAAACTAAACCCAAACCCTAAACCCTAAAAACCTAAACTAATATAAAATTAAAATAAATTAAACTAATAAAATAAATAAAACCAAACTAAAACTAAAAAAAATAAAATAAACCTAAAAATAAAACTAATTGAAATAAAATAAATAAAAAATAAAATAAACCTAAATAAAAATAAAATAAAAAAATAAAAATAAAACCTAAAATATAATAAACCTATAAATAAAAAAAAAAATATAACCTAAAATAAAATAACAAAATAAAATAAACTAAAATAAAAAAATAATAAAAATAAACTAAAATAAGTAAACTCCTAAAATAAACTAAATAAAATAAAATAAACTAAAATAAACCTAAACTTAAATTGAAAATAAAACCCCAATAATGAACTTAAAATAATAACTTGAAAACTAAACCTAAAAAAAAAAATGAATAAAATTTAAACCTAAAC
Source organism: Cymbidium sinense (assembly GCA_021442155.1). Classification (NCBI taxonomy): domain Eukaryota; kingdom Viridiplantae; phylum Streptophyta; class Magnoliopsida; order Asparagales; family Orchidaceae; genus Cymbidium; species Cymbidium sinense. The sequence goes on along the minus strand of CM038224.1, from coordinate 107,194,112 downwards.
CACAAAAATAAAAATAAAACATAAACCTAAGAATAAAATAAAATAAAACTAAACTAAAAATAAACCAACCTAAACCTACCTAAAATAAACCCTAATAAAAAACCAGCCCTACCTCCATCCATACTACCCTGATGAGCCACAAACCACAAACTCTGACCACACCATACACCCTAAAAAAAATCCTACTGAGCCTAAACCTTACCCTCCTAAATGTCTTACATAGAAACTGACCTACCTACCTAGTAACTTACTCACCCTAATCTAAAAAAATAATAATCTCAACTAAAACCTGACTCTCCTCCTAAAAATACAAATAAAAACTAACTAAATAATATAACTAAATAAAATAACAAACTTAAACTTCTTTAATTAAAATCCTACCCATCAGACCCTAAATCCTATAAACTCCATAAACTCCCCTAAAAAGTCTAAACCAAACCATAAATGCTAAACTCTAAATCATAAACTAAATCTTAAACCTAGACCCAAAATCATAAACCCTAAAACCCTAAACCCTAAACCCCAAAAATAAAACCTAAACATAGTAGCTAAAATAAATAAAAAAAACTTAAACCCAGATAAATCTAAACCTAAACCAAAATTCTAGTAAGCTCAAGTAATAAAAATAACTTCTCCGTTTTTGCTTGATCACCAAACCCACACTAGCCCTCGACCTATGCTTTTATGATTCCCTTTTCCTCTCATTTTTGGCTTTAATCCTTGATGGCTGGCTGGCATGATTCTCACTAGATTCCTTGAATTCTAACTTGGCACTTTCAAGTTTGATGACATTGTGGCTTGGTGTCCTCCCTGATTCTGAAACCAATGGATCAATGGATTAGGGCATCAACTACCTTGGCTGGCTTCTTTGAAATCATTCAAAGACATCCTTATTAGTGAAGCTCATGTGAGTCCTTAGAACTTATGTTGACTTCTTTTTTGAGGCATACGTGGTTACTCTGATTATGGAAAAGCTTGCTAAACCATTTGAATTCACATTGGTTGGAAAGTTTACTCTTCATAAGCCAATTTGGAAAACATTGCTATTTCTTTCATAGTGAAACTTTTGTTTTATGATTAGTTTAATTGATCCTCCGCATTTTATTCAATTAACAAATAATTTGGAATACTATGTGTTTTGCTCATCGTTCTTATTTTGTTTTCAATTTCCAAATGAAGTTACTAAAATGGACTCCTATTTGATATTAGGGAAGAATCTCCAATCGTTCTAGTTTGGTTCTCTCCCAATATGTGAATTCATTTCAATAATCATCAATTCCTTTTTGCTACGAGTGCTTTATTTGGTCGGCCATTACAAATTGATCAAGCAACAACTACATAATCTTGACCTTCTCTGGTTTGATTCCTTATTGAATTGGACATTACCAAGAAACACCCCAAAGAAATCTAGTTAGGATATGAAAGTTACAGTTATATGCAAAAAGTTGATTTTAAAAATTCCTATCTTTTGTTCTCATTGTAAAATCCACGATAATTAAATGTTTCATTCATCCTCACCTAAAAAGAAAATTCTATAAGGAAACTATTGTTATCCTAACCACTAAATATCAAAAGTTAATTAAAAAAATAGATTCATTGAATGTTCCTAGTAAGGTTGTTTTACCTCTTATTTCTTTCATTGAAGGTTTCTAATGTGGAAAAAAATAATTTTTCTAAAATTTTGTTGACAATTATTTTTTCTCTAAGTCGATCCTCGCATCCTTACCATTTTTGATTAATGAAAATAATGTTTTAATAGAAAATATTAATGAGGATATCAATGTTATGCATCATTCTAATTCAAGGGAGAATATGGATTTAGTTTCTCATGATATTCAGTTTGAAAAACTTGACTTTACTTTAAGGATGATTTAAATTCTCAAAAGATTTGGTTTTATCAAATAATCTATTGAAGAAGAAGGGATAGATGTTCACACTTGTCTTCTTAATAAATCTATTTCGCTCCTAAGCTACTATGCTCATTTTCCTCTAATAAATTCTAATAACTTGAAGAAGGAGAACTCACTTCTATATAGAAGACTTCCCCTAAATCTATGACTAATGTTGCTAAATCCTTCATGGATGATGATTCTATGAGAAAAGGAAATGGTTTCCAAACTTATCATTTTAAAAAGAAAGAAAAAAGTTAAAAACATCGCTCCAAAATTTTCTAAAAACACTAGATCTACTGCGACCTCCCTCTCCTCATTTAATTAACCTTTTCTTAACCCTTTTTTTTATTTCCTCATGTTTAATTTTCCTATTTGGAATGTTAGAGGGATCGATACCAATCTATTATGCGTATTAGAAACCTTTATTGTTCATAATATTTCTTTACTTATTGTTTTGGAGCTCTTATTCATGAAACAAAATTAACCATGTTGCTAGAATGATCGATTTCAATAAATTTTCTCTAATGTTAGTAATAAAATTTGGTTTTTTGGAATAATTTTGTGGTGGTTTCCATTCTTGATGATTTTCAACAAGTTGTCAATGCTCCAATATCTTATGGTGACGATTGTGTTTTGGCCTCTTTTTTCTATGCATCTTGTAATAGATTTGGTAGAAAACTTCTTTAGAAAAATTTGAGGACTTTTGCTACCTCTGTCAATAAACCTTGGTTTGTTGGTGTGGGATTTCAACACTATTTTATTCTCTTCTGAATGAAGTGGTGGTTGCTCTCCTGATATTCATTCCATGGAAATAATTTTCAATATGATCCTTGATTGCAATTTGATTAATATTTGCTTTAAGGGTTCAAATTTTAATTAAAACTCTAGACTTTAGCAAGGTTGGAATTATTCTTTTTATTACTCATTGGATTACACATTGGCCTATTACTTATGTTGATCATTTAAGCAGAAACTTATCAAATCATGATCTTCTTTTGGTTTCTATTAAAGATAACTCTAATAGATTAAAAAATTTCTCTCATTTTAGATTCTAGAACATGTGGATTCAGAAAATTAATTTCTTTAATGTTGTGGCTAACAATTGGAAAGCTCCCTTACATCCCAATTGATTATGGGGATGAATAGATTTTGGTTTAAGCTTAAAGACTTAAACAAAATCGGATCGTGGAACAAGCATTATTTTAAAAACCGTTTTGCTAATATCAAGGAAATGGTTTGTGATCTTGATGTATCTGTTATGTCTGATCCTACTAAGATTAATCACTTGATTGAGGCAAAAGATAAACTTGTAAATTTTCAAAATATGAACGATACTTATTAGTGCTAAAAAGCTACTAGCAAACATATTGTGGAAGGTGATAGAAATACTAAATATTTCCATGCTTTAGTTAATAAAAAGAGAGCTTTAAATAATATTCAAAAAAATTTAAAATGATAATGGAGAATGGATTATGAGAATAATAATATTAAGGATTGACCATTAATTACTTTAGAAATATGCTTAATAAGAGTTTCTTATGAAGCTATTTCTAAATCACACTTGATTCTTCTTTTATAACAATAATGACAATGATTTGCTTACTATTGTACTAATTAAGAGAAAATTTTTAAAGTTTTTTAATAGCTTGAACATAGATTACTGATTGAGAGGGTTTCACCCCAATTTTTCAAAAATCTTGGTATATTAAAATGATTTAGTTAAGGGTGATTGATTTTTTTAATGGTAATCCTTTTCTAGATATTTTTCTAGCACTTTGTTCTCATACCTAAGAAAGATAATCACGGACTATTGGAGTGATTTTAGACCTATTAGTCTATGCACCTTCTTCAATAAGTTGATTTTCAAAATTAACTAATAGGCTCGATCCTTTACTTCATGGGATTATCTCTCAACCACTAGTTTTTGTTAGGGTAAGATCTATTTTAATAATATTCTGCTCGTGAATTAATTCATTATATTAGATGCTAAGATTAGAGGTGGCAACATTTTGTTCAAATTAGATATTAACAAAGCTTTTGACAATATCTCTTGGGATTTCCTTATTCCATATTTTGAATTTTTTGGGTTTTCTAATAAATTTATCTTTCTTTTAAATTTATATTAATAATGCTTGGTTTTATTTTGCTTAATGGGGAAGCCTTGGCTTCTTTCCTTCTTCCCATGGACTAAGATAAGGATCCTCTATCTCATACCTTATTATTGTTGAGTACTTATCTAAGAGCATCAATGATATTCTTAAATAATCCAGTATGTATTACGTAACTCTTGGTGGTCTTCCTATTTCATTTAAGCTTTGTAGATGATTTCATTATTTTTGCAATGCTTCTATTCATCATATCAAGAATCTCAAGATTTTTTAAATAAATTTGGTAGAGAAAGGTCTATCTATCAATGATAAAAAAAGTTGTTTTATTACTTCTTCAAGCATCTCCAATAATAAAAATCAAATCTTGCATATCACTAACTTTAAACATCAACACCTTCCTCTTAAGTACTTGAGTGCTCCTCTTTTTAAAGATATGAAATGATCCCATCTTTTGGATAAGTTAATTCAAAAAATTTTAAATAAAATTTCTATTTAGGAATTTCATTTACTTTCCTTTGGTGGCACTATTCTTGAAAAGCACTCTCAATTCAATGCCTCTTTATTTGATTCAAACTATTATCCCCACTAATGCTACTCTTATCGAATATATTGCTTAATAAATTTTTTGGTGATCCAATAAATCTACTAAAAGAATGCATTGGACTTCTCATAAATGTTGTGGTCCCTTGGGTGAAGGTGGTCTCTTGCAAACCATTCATGAAGCTAATCGCTTCTCTCTTATAGGCTCGTGGAATTTTAGAAAGAATGATAGCCTTTGGGCTAATTTTATGATGAAAAATATTTCCAAGGTAAACACCCTCTTATCTATGATTATAAAGTTGGTGACTCTCGTTTGGAAAAGGCTTTGCTCCATTAAATAAGTTGCTAAACCCTTAATATCTTAGGGGAATTCATTCGGTTTTCTTTCTGGCAGACAATTGGATTGTCAATGGCTCTATTGACTCCCTTTATCTACCCACTCTACTCAACTATCAAAGTTAACTCTTTCTTGCATAATAACACTTGGAATGAGAACAAACTTGAGAATTATATCCTTATTTATCTTTTAGATAACTTTAGAAATATCCCTATTTTCTCTAACAAACTTGACCAAATTCTCTTTAAGCTTTCTTATAATGGTGATTTTTTTCTTAAAGAGGTTTGGAATTTTATTAGAGATAAGCAAAACTCTCTAATGTTTTCATTAAACTTTGGAACAATATCATTCCCATTTCTTATTTAGTTTTAGCTTGAGGATTTTGAATAACTTTATTCTGTGGACTCTTTGCTCGAATAAAGAGTTTTATTGCCTTCAAAGTGCTATTGTTTTTCATATTGAAAATGTTAATCATGTTTTTGTTAATGGTGCTATTGCTTCTAAATTATGGTTATGGTATGATGATTTATTTAATACCAACTACTTTCATGGCTCTCTTTCCATATATCAACTTCATGAAGTCTATTTCCAAAAAAGTGTGAAAGGTCATATCAAAGTTCTAGTTGCTATTACCTTTATCTAGTTCATCTAGATGGACAGAAATGATGCTAAATATCATGGTATTCCTATGAGCCATAAAAGGATCCTGGCTAGAACCAAAGAAAAAAAATTCATGCTCTATTTAATGCCAATCTTATTAGTAACATTCATTTTAGAGGCTATAAATTTGTGCTAAAAAATTAGGTTCCTCGATGTTCACTCTTATAAAAGAGCCAAGATTATCCATTAGATCAAACCCAAAGATTTGATTAAAGTGAATATTGATGGTTCTATTGCCAATAAATATGGTTGTGGTGGTTTCTGGGATTCTACTATCATTTTTGTGTATCCTCTCAAAGCCACTGCTATTTATGTTGAGCTTATGCCAATAAAGCTATTGAAATTTGTTTGAATAAAGGTTTCCTCAACATCTGATTGAAGTTGATGCTCATGCTTGACATGCTAAACTCTAATAAAAGGAAATGCTAATTTATTTTATCTTCTCAATCATACTAAAAATCTTCTTTCTCAAGTTTATTATAAAATTTCTCATATCCTTTGTGAAGGTAATGCTTGTGCTGATTTCTTGGCTACTTTAGGTGCCCACTTAACTGATTTCACTTTATTTGATAATCAAAATTTGCCTAAACTATTAAGGTTTGGTCAATCTGATAACACTGGATTACCATATCTGATTATAATTTTCTTGGGTTTGGTTTTTCTGATGAACCATTGCTTTTGGTTCTTTGTTAAACCCTCTTGGGTTGTGGACATTTCCTTATTTTCACTCTTGGCTCACTGGGTTGGTTATGGCTAGTTATGTTGGATGGTTTCTTCACTTTTGTTGGTGGCAGATTAGAGGGGATGTTGATGGTCTTATTTTGGATTGGATTTGGAAAGGTGAATTGGGTTTTGAGGGTCAATTTTGTTGGTTTGGGTTTGTTCCTTTTGGTTGTGGTTTTGACCTCTTCTTGTAATGGTCTTCCTCTATTGGATGTAGTTTTTTTATTTTTGTTGTTATTTTGGGTTGGTTGTCTGATGGCTCTTTAGTGGCTATTATTTTGCTTTCTTTGGGATCTAGTTGGTGCCTAACTTGGTTGTGTTATGATGTTTGCACTCATTGATATTTCTCTCCTTTTGCTATTGGTTTTGGTGGTGTTCCTTGTTGTCGCTATTCTGATGGATTGCTTTTAGTCTATCTTACTATCTTCGTCATTTTGTTTTTTTGTTGCTATTTACCCCACCTATCATACTTTGGTTGGGTTTGGTGGACTGTTGTTTCCTTCTACCCTTTTCCTTATTGTCTTGGGTTGTTTTGGCATGATGGATGTTGTTGGTCTTTTCACGATTTGGATTTTCTCACTGGTGGTTGGCTAGAGGCTATGTTATGGTCAGTTGGTTGGATGGGTGGCTATTTTGGCCTTTCTTTCTTGTTGTGTTCGTGACATGCTTGACCTACCCTACTATGGTTCTTTCTGGCTAGCTTCCCTTTTCTTATAGTGATAGCCTTTTTCCTATTTTCTTGTCAAGGATATGAGCTCTTATGTCTTTTCTTTTTGGTCTTGGTTTTTTCTGGTTTGTGTTGTTAAGTTCATGATGCTTGCTCCCTTTGATGTTGTTATTCCTCTTTGGTGGTGGCTTTGGTGGTGTTCCTACTGCATCTGATGTCCGATGTTTGGTTGATTTTCCCTTGTTGGGCTTATTTATTTTGGTGGCTTGGTTATTATTATGTCTACTGCTTGGAGGAGTTTAGCCTGTAGGATGATGGATTTGGGATGATGGGCTACAAGAGGTTTTGGCAATGATGGCCTTTAATGTTTTCCCTCTATCTTCTTTTTGGTAGCACTATATGTAACTAACCCTTCTTCTAAGTTTGGATGCTTACATATAGTGTTGTTCTTGAGATGATTGTAATCAGCCAACTTTTTTTTTTTCTTTCTCCTTCTTTGTTCATACTCTTTATGCTTGCTTAATTTACATTCTTTCACTAGTATGTTGAAGATTTCTTTATAGGTTGGGAGAATATTGCATGGATCTAGTATCAAAAGGACCTAGTGGATGTTGCTGTTGTGAACATGGATTTGTTATTGTTGTTGCAAATTTGGTTTTTTTTTATTTTTTTCTTATATTATTGTAAACGTTATGGGTTTTATCTCGTTAGGACTTATTATGGCACTTTGAGAATTAGTTTAGAGATTTACCCCCTCTAAGGACTTTGTACATTTTCTTTGTGGCAATAAAATTCCCTAAATTACTTTAAAAAATCTAAACCCTAAGAATACTGAATTGATGGTGAACATCACCGCCAACCGTGCTCAATTAGATTGGAGGTGAAGGCATAGTAGTTATCGCAGGTGGTGGGGATCTGGATGGTAGTGGATATGGAGGTGGTCTGAGCGGAGCTGGTGGAGGAGAGAGGAGGTTACAACCGTGGTGGTGGCGAGGGAGAGATGGGATATGATGGTGGATCCGCCACTAAAAAAGGCCGGGTGGTTCTAATGGAAACTAGAGAAAGAAGAAGAACTCGATCCGATCCGCTTATGGAACGGTCTTCACAAGAGAGATATAGTTATCCAGGGTTTTTGATTTGCTCTATGCATGCTCATTTTTTATCTATGTCATTGCTTGTGTCTTAAAAAAAACTTGGTACTTGGATCAAATCAAAAAGAGGAAATATGAATATGAATTTGTTCTCCATAGAAAAAAAAAACCAAAAACCCTAAACTCTAAACAAAAACTTCAACCCTAAACCTAAAACTAAAACCTTAAACCCTAAATAAACCTAAACCTAAAAACTATAAACTATAAACCTAAACTAAACTCTAAATATAAATCTAAAACCTAAACTAAAACTATAAACCCTAAACACTAAGACCTAAACCCTAAACTCTAAACCCTAAACCTTAAATCAAAACTCTAAAAAAACTCTAAACCCTAAACTATAAAAACTCCTAAACTAAAACTCCTAACTTAACCTAAACTCCTAAACTCCTAAACTCTAAACTCTAAACCTTAACTAACTCTAAACCTCCTAAACTAAACTCTAAACTCCTAATTAAACTAAACTCTAAACAAACTCTAAATCTTAAACCTTAAAATGTTAAATTTAAAGTTTTAAACACTAAACTAAGCCTAAACCCTAAACCCTAAAACCCTAAATCAGAAACCCTAAACCATAAACCCTAAACCCTAATCCTAACTAAAAAAACCTAAACACCTTAACCCAAACTAAATGTAAAAATAAAATAAATAAAAGAACCTAAACTGAAATAAAATAAAATAAAAATATAAACTAAAACATAAACCTAAACCTAAAATAAAATAAAATAAATTAATAAAAAAATAAATAAAAACATAAACTAAAATAAAAAAAATAAAATAAACCTTAGAATAGAAAACCTAAATAAAATAAAAACTAAACATAAAATAAAAATAAAATTAACATAAAATAAAATTAAAAAAACTAAATACAAACCTAAACCTAAAAAATAAACCTTAAAATAAAATATGAAAAGAAATAAAAAATAAAACCTAAACCCTAAACTAAAAAAAACCTAAACCTAAAATAAAGAAATAAACAAAATAAAATAAACATAAACCTAAACTAAAATAAATAAAACCAAAACCTAATCCTAAAATAAACTAAACTTAAACCTAAACCTAAACTAAATAAAATAAAATAAACTAAAAATAAACCTAAAATAAAAAACATAAAACTTAAACCTAAAAAATAAAATATAAACTTAAACTTGAACCTAAAAATAAAAAAATAAAACCTAATCCTAAAAAATAAAATAAAAATAAAACTCAATTAAAACCTAAACCTAAACCTAAACCTAAAAATAAATTAAAATAAAACCTAAACTAAAATAAATAAACTAAACTAAATAAAAAATAAACCTAAGTAAAAATAAAAAATTAAAATAAACATAAATAAATAATAAATAAACTAACTAAACTAAATAAACCTAAACCCATCATTTACTTAATTTTAAAACCATAAATCCAAAATCTTAAACCCCAAACCCTAAACTCTAAACCCTAACCTAAACCCTAAACCTTAATCCCTAAACCCTAAACCCTAAACCCTAAACCCTAAACACTAAACCCTAAAAGCATAAACCCTAAACCCTAAACCCTAAACCCCAAATCCTAAACACTAACCGTAACCCTAAATCATGAACTTCAAACCCTAGACCTAAACCTAAAGTAACTAAATAAATTAAAAATAAACCTAAACCCTAAAACCTAATAAACCTAAACCTAAGCCTAAACCCTAAGAATAGGAGAACCTTGACAACAATAACATCACCATCAATTAGGCTCAGTCTAGATCAAGTGGTGGAGACGAAAGCGGAGGCGACAGTTATCGTAGTGGTGGTGGAGGATTTGGAGGCCGGTAATGAAGGTGGTGGTGAGTAATGGTGGTTATGGAGGTGGGAGGAGCAACATAGGCAACAATCGTGGTGGTGGCGGAGAGAGAGATTAGGGGTATGCTAGTGGATCCCATTACTCAATGCTACAGAAATAGAAAAGAAAATTTGATTTGTCATGGAATTGTGTCTTTATAGAGAGCAAGTTATCTAGTGTTTTTGATTTGCTCTATGCTTGGTAAATTTTGATCTATCTTGCCGCTTGTGTCTTAGAAAACTTCATGTGTTACTTGGTTGGAGAAATCGAAAAGAAGAAATGTTGAATCTAAATCTATTCTCTGTTAAAATAAAAAAAACCAATAAACCTAAACCCTAAACTAAAACCTGAACCCTACCTAAAACCTCAACCCTAAACCTAAACCTTAAACCCTAAAACCTAAATCCTAAAACCCTAAACCCTAAACCCTAAAAAAACCCTAAACCCTAAGCCCTAAACTAACCCTAAACCCGAAGTGAACCCTAAACCCTAAACCCTAATCCCAAAAAACTCTAAACACTAATCCCAAAAAACTCTAAACACTAAAGCCTAAATAATAAATCCTAAACCCTAAACCCTAAACCCTAACCCTAATCCCTAAACCCTAACACCTAAACCTGAATCCTTGCCTACACTAAACCCAAACCCTAAAAACCTAAAAGCTTAAAGCTAAACTAAATAAAACATAAAAAATAAAATAAATAAGGAAACCTAAACTAAATAAAATAAAATAAATAAAAACCTAAACTAAAACCTAAACTTAAACCACAAAATAAAATAAAATAAACTAAAACAAAATAAATAAAAACCTAAACTAAACTAAAAAAATAAAAGAAACATAAGAATAAAAATGTAAATAAAATAAAGACTAAAAGTAAAATAAAAATAAAATAACCCTATAATAAAATAAAATAGAAACTAAATAAAAAACTAAACATAAAAAATTTATCTAAAAATAAAACTTAAAGAAATTAAAAAATAAAACCTAAACCATAAAATCTAATAGACCTAAACCTAAACCCTAAGAATAGGCAGAACCTTGATGGCAGGAACATCACTATCAACCAAGCTCGCCTAGATCTAACCGTGGAGGCTAAGGCAGATTATCTTAGTGTGGTGGGGATCTGAGGTGCTAGTGGATATGGAGGTGGTCAGCAATGGTGGTTAGGTAGGGGAGGAGCTGAGATTACCGGGTGGTGGAAAAGTGAGAGATCGAGGATATGATGGTTGATACCGCTACTCGTGAGGCTAGGGTGGTTCCGATGGGAACCAGAGAAAATGAAGAACGACCGATCCGATCTGATGCTTATAGAATTGTGTCTTTATTGTAGAGATTCTAGTTACCTAGAGTTTTTTTTATTTGCTTTATGCATGCTCATTTTTTATTTATGTCATTGCTTGTGTCTTAGAAAACTTGGTGTGTTACTTGGTTGATGAAATGAAAAAAAAGAAATGTTGAATATGAATTTGTTCTCAACAAAAAAAAAAATCAAAACCTTAAACCCTAAACAAAAAACTTGAACCTAAACCCAAAACCCAAAACCCAAACCCAAAACCTAAAAAATAAAATCTTAAACCCTAAACACTAAACCCTAAAACCCCTAAACCTAAAACAAACCATACAACCCAAAACCTAAACCTTAACCCTAAACCCTAAACCCTAAACTATAAACCCCAAACCCTATACTTAAAACCCTAAATCCTAAACTAACCATAAACCCTAAACCCTAAAAAGCTAAAAACATAAAGCTAAACTAAATAAAACTTAAAAATAAAATAAATAAAAAATCCTAAATGAAAATAAAATAAAGTAAAAATGCAAACTAAAACCTAAACCTAAACCTAAACCAAAACCCAAAAAAGAAAATAAATAAAAAATAAAACTAAACTAAAATAAAATAAATCAAAACCTAAACTAAACCTAAAATAAAACCTAAACAAATAAAACTAAACTTAAATTAAAATAAAATAAACCTAAACATAATAAAATAAAGCTTAATAAAAATATAAACCTAATAAGTAAACCTAAAAAAACTTAAAAATAAATAAAAAATAAAACCTAAACCATAAACTAAAAAAAAACCTAAACCTAAAATAAAAAAAAGAATAAAAACCAAAACCTAAACTAAAATAAACTAAACAAAAATAAGTAAAATGTCAACCTAAACCTAAAATAAACAGAGCCTAAAATAAATTAAACCTAAACCTAAACATAAACTAAATAAAATAAAATAAACTAAAAAATAAACCTAAACATTAACTAAACAATAAAACTTAAAAATAAACCTAAAATAAAATACTAAAACAAAAACCTAAAAAAATAAAATAAAAACCTAAACCTAAAACTAAACTTAAAAAGTAAACTAAAATAAAAAACCTAAACTAAAATAAATAAACAAAACAAAAAACCTAAATAAAAATAAATAAAATAAAATAAACTAAAATAATTAAAAAATAAACTAAATAAATCTAAACCTATCAGTTTATTTAATTAAAAAAATCCTAAACCCTAAACCTAAACCTAGCTAAACCATAAACCCTAAACCCTAAACCCTAAATCATACACTCTAAATCCTAAATCCTAAACCGTAAAACTAACCCTAAACACTAAACTTACAACCCCAACTAAACCTAAATCCAAACCCTAAACTCAACCATAAAAAAACCCTAAACCTAAATCCTAAATCAAAAATAAATAAAAAAAAAATTAAAGAAAACCCCTAAACTTAACCCTAAACCTAAACCTACAACCTAAACCCTAAACCCTAAACTCTAAATCCAAAACCACCCTAAACCTTAAACCCTAAACCCTAAACTAAACCCAAAACCCCAAACCCTAAACACTAAAATAGATAACCCTAAACCCTAAACCCTAAACCCCAAACCCTAAACCCTAAACCCTAAACCCTAAACCCTAAACTCTTAAAACCTAAAAACCTAAACCTAAATTAAATAAAACATAAAAATAAAATAAATAAATAAACTTTTTTTTTTTTTTAAACAAATAAACTAAATAAAATAAAAAAAATTAAATTAAATAAAACCTAAACCTAAACCTAAACCAAAAAAAAATAAAAAAGAAATAAAAATGAAAACTAAACTAAAAAAATAAATTAAATCTTAAAATAAAAGACCTAAATAAAACCTAATGTAAAATAAAATAAAATAATCCAAAAAATAAAATAAAATAAAACTAAATAAAAAACTTAAACCTAAAAATAAACCTACAAATTAGACCTAAACAAAATAAAAAATAAAACCTACACCCTAAACTAAAAAAAACCAAAACCTAAAATAAGAAAAATAAAATAAACCTAAATATTTACTAAAATAAACTAAACTAAAATAAATAAAACCCTAACCCTAAATCCTAAACCCCAAACCCTAAACCCTAATCATAACCCTAAACCTTAAACCTTAAACCCTAAACTAGAAACCTTAAACCTAAACCTAAAGTAACTAAATAAATTAAAAAATAAACCTAAACCCTAAAAGATAATAAACCTAAACCTAAACCTAAACCCTAAGAAAGGGAGAACCTTGACAACAATAACATCATCCAATCGTGCCTAGATCTAGTGGTGAGACACAGGCTGATTATCGCAGAAGTGGGGAGGATTTGGAGTGGGTATGAAGGTGGTTAGAGTAGGTGGTTATCAAAGCGGAGGAGGAGCAATGAGGCACAGTGATGGTGGAGAGAGAGATTGGGGTATGATGGTGGATCCCGCTACTGAGAGGCCGATAGGAATTAGAAACCAAGAACCAATCGACCTTCTACTTATGGAATTGTGTCTTTATAGTAGAGACAAATCCAGCTATCTAAGGTTTTTGATTTACTCTATGCATTGGTAAATTTTGATCTATCTCATCGCTTGTGTCTTAGAAAACTTCGTCTGTTACTTGGTTGGTGAAATTGAATAGAAGAAATGTTGAATCTGAATATGTTCTCTGTTAAAATAAAAAAACCAAAAAAAACCCTAAATCCTAAACTAAAACTTGAACCCTAAACCTCAAACCTAAAACCTAAACCCTAAACCCTAAACCCCAAACCCTAAAAACCCTAAACCCTAAACCATAAAACCTAAACCCTAAACCTTGAAGCCTAAACCCTAAGACTTAATCCCTAAACCCTAAACCCTAAACCCAAAAAAAAAAAACCCAAAAAACCTAAACCTTAAACCCCAAACTCCAAACTCTAAACTTTAAACCCTAAACCCTAAATAAACTCTAAACCCTAAAAAGCTAAAACCCTACACCTAAATAAAATAAAACCTAAAAAATAAAAAAAAAATACCTAAACCCTAAACTAAAATAAATAAAATAAAGTAAAATAAAATATAAACTAAAACTTAAACCTAAACCTAAACTTAAACCTAAACCTAAAATGAAAATAAAATAAAAAATAAAAACTAGACAAAATTAAATAAATAAAAACCTAAAAAATAAAAAAAATAAAAAACTTAAATAAAATAAAAACTAAAGCTAAAATAAAAATAAAATAAACCTAAAATAAAATAAAACCTAAACTTAAACAATAAACCTAAAAATAAAATGTAAAAATAAATATAAAATAAAACCTAAACCATAAATTAAAAAGAAAACCTAAACCTAAAATTTAAAAAACCTAAACCTAAACTAAAATAAAAAACTAAAATAAAAACTTAAACCAAAACCTAAAATAAACTAAACCTAAACTAAATAAAATAAAATAAACAAAAAATAAACCTAAACCTAAACTGAAAAATAAAACCTAGAAATGAACCTTTAATAGAAACATAAATCCTAAACCTAAATAAATAAAATAAAAACCTAAACATAAGCCAAAAAATAAAAAATAAAACTTAAACCTAGAAAATAAAATAAAAATATAACTAAACTAAAAAATAAACCTAAACCTAAACCTAAAAAAAACCTAAAATAGAGAACCTAAACTAAAATAATTAAACCAAAAATATATAAACTAAACTAAAAAAACAAAAAAATAAACTAAAAAAACAAAAAAAAATAAACATAAATGTAAATAAAATAAAATATACTAAAATAAATAAAAAGAAACTAAATTAAGCTAAACCTACCAGTTTACTTAATTATAAAAAATAAAAAATAATGAAAAATCCTAACCCTAAATCTTAAACCCTAAAACTAACCTTAAAATTAAAACTCTAAACCTTAAAATCTTAATGTGTTTTTTCGCATCATTCTTATTTCATCTTTAATTGTCAAATGTCTTTGTTGAAGTGGTCACCCCTTTTGACATTAAGGAGGAATCTTCTATTATTCCTGTGTTGTTATTTGTTCCTAATATGCACATTCATTTTATTACCCATCATGTGCTTTTTATTATTGGGGCTTTATTTGGATAGCCTTTGCAACTCGACCAAGTGACCACTAAGCGATCTTGCCCATCTGTGGCTCGGATCCTCGTGGAATTATACATAACTAAAAAATACCCTAAAGAAGTTTGGATTGGCTTTAAAAAATATAGGTATTCACAAAAGGTTGAATTGGATAACCTTTCAGTTTTTTATTTTGATTGTAAAATTCACGATCATAATAATTCATAAGGTTTTATTCGCCATCCCCACTTAAAAAAAATGAAATCCACCTAAAGAGAATATTGTTCATACCCATAAGCCGATCCATGCTTATGTTCAAAAATTAGCCTTGGATCCTAAGAATGGTATGAAGGCTGTTCTTAAGGTTGATTCCCTGGATATCGGGGTTAATCCTATTGAATAAGTTTTGGCTCGATTGATAATTTTCAAAATGGGAAGGATGACTTACCTCTTTTTTCTTCTTTGAATTTGAATATTTCTAATGCGGAGAATAATAAATTTTCAAAGTTATTGGAAGATGATTTTGTTTCCTCTGATTCTATTCCTGCATCTATGCCGGCTTTGATTGATGAAAATGAAGCTTTTAATGATGATTTAAATGATGTCAAGCATGTTGAAAACATTTTGTTCGATTTAACTACTGTTTTAAATGGTTCTAAATCATCTTTGTCTCTCATTTATAATTTTGATATTCATGTTAATCCGCACTTAATATAAAGAGGGTGAACTCCGCTCCATATACTTGGAGAATTATCCTAAATTTGTGAACAATGTTACTAAATCTTACTTGGAGGATGACTCTAGGGGAAAAGAAAATGGTTTCCAAACTTGTCATGCTAAAAGGAAAAAAAGTGTTAAAAACTACCCTCCCAAATTGTCCAAAAACACTAGATCTGCTGCGGCCTCTCACTCCTCTCTAAATTAACCTTTTCTTAACCCCTTTTTATTTTACTTATGTTTAATTTTCTTGTTTGGAATTTTTGAAGGATCAGTACCCTCTTTATTCATAAACATATTGGAAATCTTTGTCGCATTCATAATATTTATTTACTTATTGTTCTGGAGCCTCTTATTCATGCTAATAAAATTAACCATGTTCCTAGAATGATTAGCTTCAATAAATTTTTCTTTAATGTTAGTAATAAGATTTGGTGTTTTTGGAATAATTTTGTTGAGGTTTCTATTATTGATGATCCCTAAACACTACATCCTACACCCAAAACCCTAAAACATAAACCCTAAAACTAACCCTAAACCTTAAACCCTAAACCCTTAACCTACAACACTAAACCCTAAACTCTAAAGCCTAAACCTTAAACCCTAAAACTAAACTTAACCTTGAACTAACTAACCCTAAACCACTAAACTAAATCCTAAACCCTAAACTCACCCTAAACTAAACCCTAACCTAAACTATAAACCCTAAATCCCTAAACTAACCCTAACTCCTAAACCCTACTTAAAACCCTAAACCTTAAACCCAAAACTAACCCTAAACCATAAATTATTAAACCTATAACCTTAATCCTACAACCCTAAACCCTAAACCCTAAAAAACCCTAAACCACTAAACCCTACACCCTAACCCTAAACCCTAAACCCTAAACCCTAAAAGTAAAAATCTTAAAGCCCTAAACCCTAAATCCTAAACCCTAAACCCTAAATCCTAAACCATAAACCCCAACACTAAACCCTAAACCCTAAACCCTAAACCCCAAACCCTAAACCTAAATCTAAAGTAACTAAATAAATTAAAAAATACACCTAAACCCAAACACTTAATATTCCTAAACTTAAACCTAAACCTAAACCCTATGAATAAAGTGATCCATGATGAAACATCACCAACCAGCTCGCCTAGATGTGGGGCGAAGGCGATGCACAGTTATCTCAATGGTGGTGGGTGATCTAGAGGTGGATTTGGAAGTGGTGGTCAGAGCAGTTATGGTTATGGAGGTGGGAGGCACGACGGAGGTTATAGCCATGGTGGTGGTGGAGGGAGAGATCAGGGATATCATGGTGGATCCCGCTACTTGAGAGACTAGGGTGGTTCTCTTGGGAACTAGAGAAACTAAAGAACAGTCAATCTGATCTACTACTTATCGAACAATGTCTTTAAAGTAAAGATAGTTATAATTATCTAGGGTTTTTGATTTGCTCTATGCATGCTCATTTTTTATCTATGTCATCGCTTGTGTCTTAGAAAACTTGCTGTGTTATTTAGTTGATGAAATCCAAAAGAAGAAATGTTGAATGTGAATTTGTTCTCTGTTAAAAAAAAAACCAAAAACCCTAAACCCTAAACCCTAAACCTTAAACCATACAAACCCTAAACTCTTAACACTAAACCCTAAACCCTAAACCCTAAAAATTAAAACCTAAACCCTAAACCCTAAACCCTAAACCCTAAACCTTAAACCATACAAACCCTAAACTCTTAACACTAAACCCTATACCCTAAACCCTAAAAATTAAAACCTAAACCCTAAACAGTAAACCCTAAAGCCTAAACCCTAAATCTTAAAACCTAAACCCTAAACGTAAAACCCAAAACCCTAAACTAAGCCAAAACCCTAAACCTTAAAAGCTCACAACGTAAACCTAAACTAAATAAAACATAAAAATAATATAAATAAAAAACCTAAACCAAAATAAAATTAAAAAATAAAATAAAATAAAACATTAACTAAAACCCAAACCTAAAAAAGAAAATAAAAATAAAAAATAAAAAATGAAATAAAATAAAATAAAGAAAAACCTAAACTAAAAAAAAACCTAAATAAAATAAAACTAAACCTAATAAAATAAAAACCTAAATTAAAATAAAATAAAACTAAATAAAACCTAGATAAAGTTAAAATAAAATAAACTTAAAAAAAAATAAAATTAAAATAAACTAAAATAAATAAAAAATAAACTAAATTAACCTAAACATACCAATTTACTTAATTTAAAATAAACCCTAACCATAAACCCTAAACCCTAAAACTAACCCTAAACCATAAACCCTCAACTCTAAACCTAAACTTAAACTAAATAAAACCTAAAATAAAATAAATAAAAAAACCTAAGCAAATAAAATAAAAAAATAAAATAAAACTAAACCTATACCTAAAAAATAAATATAAAAAATAAAATAAAAAATAAAATAAAATTAATAATAACCCAAATTAGACTAAAAATTAAAATAAACCTAAAATAAAAAACCTAAATAAAATTACAACTAAACCTAAAATAAAAAATAAAATAATCCTAAAATATAATAAAATAAATAAAAAACCTAAACCTAAAAATAATACCTAAAATAAAAAAATAAAACATAAACCATAAACAAAAAAACCTAAACCCAAATAAAAAAATAAAATAAAATAAACTTAAACCTAAACTAAAATAAATAAAACCTAAGCCTAAAACTAAAATAAACTAAACCTAAATCCTAAATTAAAGAAAATAAGCTAAACTAAAAATAAACCTAAAATAAAACTAGAAATTGGTTTATTAGGTTTTGGGGTTTAAGTTTAGTTTTAATATATTTAGTTACTTTAGGTTTTAAGTTTGAGGGTTTATTTGAGGTTTTAGGGTTTGGGTTTAGGGTTTAGGGTTTAGTGTTTAGGGTTTAAGGTTTAGGGTTTTAGGGTTTTAGGTTTTAGGGTTTAGGATTTAGCGTTTATGTTTTTTTTTAAAAATTAAGTAAACCGATAGGCTTAGGTTTATTTATTTTAGTTTATTTTAATTTTTATTATGATTTTGGTTTATTTTTATTTTTATTTAGTTTGCTTTATTTATTTTAGGTTTATTTATTTTAATTCAAGTTTTTTATTATAGTTTATTTTTCAAGTTTAGGTATTGGTTTAGGTTTATTTTCAGTTTCATTTTATTTTTATTTTATTTTTAAGTTTAGGTTTTATATTTTATTTTTTAGGTTTAGGTTTAGCTTTTTATTTTATAGTTTTTGGTTTAAGTTTTAGGTTTATTTTTAGGTTTTATTTTTTTGTTTAGGTTTAGGTTTATTTTTAGTTTATTTTATTTAATTTAGTTCAGGTTTAGGTTTAGGTTTTATTTATTATAGGTTTAGGTTTAGGTTTTATATATTTTAGTTTGGTTTATTTTAGTTAGGTTTCAATTTATTTTATTTTGTTTCTTTTATTTTTATTTTAGGTTTAGGTTTTTCTTAGTTATGGGTTTAGGCTTTTTTTAGTTTTTATTTTTAGGTTTTATTTTTAGGTTTATTTTTTAGGTTTAGGTTTTATTTTGTTTTTTATTTTATTTTATTTTAGGTTTATTTTACTTTCATTTTATGTTTAGTTTTTATTTTATTTAGGTTTTTTATTCTTAGGTTGATTTTATTCTTTAATATAGTTTAGATTTTTATTTATTTTATTTTAGTTTATTTTTATTAATTTAATTTATTTTATTTTTAGGTTTAGGTGTAGGTTTAGGTTTTAGTTTAGGTTTTATTTTTATTTTATTTTATTTGATTATTTTATTTAGGTTTAGGTTTTTTTATTTATGTTATTTTTCAATTTTATTTGTTTAGGTATAGCTTTTTAAGTTTTATTATTTTGAGTAGGAGTTTGGGAGGGGTTTTAGGGTCAGGAGTTTAGGGTTTAGGGTTTAGGGTTTCTTGTGGTTTGGGTTTAGTTTTAGGTTACTTTGTGGTTTAGGGTTCTAGTTTAGGGGTTTAAGGTTTAGTTTTAAGCCTGTTTAAGGTTTTTAGGCATAGTTAGTTTAGGTTTTGGGTTTAAGAGTTTAAAGTTTAGGGTTTTTTTTTAGGGTTTAGAGTTTGTTTTTAGGTTTAGGTGTGGTTTAGGTTTGGGTTTGGGGTTTTAGTTTAGGGGTTGTAGGTTTAGGTTTTAGAGTTTAGGTTTAGGTTTGTTTAGTTAGGTTGGTTAGTTTTAGGGTTTAGGGATTAGGGATAGGGTTTTTTTTTTAATTTTTAATTTTTTAAAAATTAAGTAAATTGGTTGGTCTAGCCTATACCATAAACCCTAAACAAACCTTAAACCATAAACCCTAAACCCTAAACACTAAACCCTAAACCCTAACCCTCACCTTAAAAACCTAAACCCTAAACCCTAAACACTAAAACCCTAAACCCTAAACTATAAACTAACCCTAAACCTTAAACCCTAAATCGTAAACAATAAACCCTAAACCCTAAAATAACCCTAAACCCTAAGCTAACCCTAAACCTTAAAACCTAAACACTAAACTCAATGTTAGATAACAAACCTAAGGAACTTACTTAGTCAGCTCAGTGTCTGCGTCACTCATCCTCATTAACAAAATTTTTTTAGGTAAAGATTATTTTTAGGTTTTTATATAGTTTTCATTATATTTTATTTTAGGTTTATTTTATTTTTATTTTAGGCTTAATTTTTATTTTTTTTAGGTTTTTTTAGTGTATTCTAGGTTTTTATTTATTTTATTTTAGTTTAGTTTTTATTTTATTTTCTTTTTATGTTTAGGTTTAAGTTTAACATTAGGTTTTAGTTTTAGTTTTTATTTTATTTTATTATTTTATTTATTTTGATTTAAGTCTTTTTAGTTCTTTTATTTTTAGGTTTTTGGGGTTTAGAGTTTAGGTTTTGGTCTAGTGGTGGTGGTGGGTTGTGTTTAGGGTTTTATTTTAGTTTTAGTTTTAGGTATGATTTAGGGTGGGTTTAGGGTTTGAGGTTTAGGGTTTTGTGGTTAGATTTAGTTTAGGAGGGTTTGTTTAAAGTGAGGGTTTAGGTTGTGGTTAGGGTTTAGGGTTTGGGGTAGGTGTGGTGTGGATTTAGGGGTTTATTTTGGTTTAGGTTTGTGGTTTAGGTCATTTAAGGTTCAGTTTTAGTCTAGGGTTTAGGGTTTTTATTTTTATTTTGATTTTTTTTAACAGAGAATAAATTAAGATTCAATATTTCTTCTTTTGATTTCATCAACCAAGTAACACATTTTTCTAAGCTTTACATGACAAAGATTAAAATGAGCACACATAGAGATCAAAAACCTAGCTAACTAGAATCATCTTTATAAAGACATCCAGGAGTAAATCGATGGGCCATTCTTGTTTCTCCAATTTCATCGAACCACCTACTCTCAGTAGCAGGATCCACCATCATCCCTAATCTAGCCACCACCTATAACCTCTTTCTTTATCTGCCTCCACAACTACCATCGCTCCACCACCACTAAGATAACTACCACCTCTACCTTTATCCACCATGATCTGAGCAGGGTTTATATTCTTAGGGTGGTTTAGTTTATTAGGTTTTAGGTTCACTTTTAATATATTTAGTTACTTTAGGTTTAGGTTGGGTTTAGGGTTGGGGTGGTTTAGGTTTTTGGTTAGAGTTTAGGGTTGAGGCTTTAGGATTAGGTTTAGGTTTTGTGGTTTATGCTTTAGTGTTTAGGTTTAGTAGAGTTTAGGTTTAAGGTTTGGGTTTGTGGTAGGATTTAGGTTTGGGTTTGGTTTAGGGTTTGTGGGTTTTAGTTTAGATTTAGTGTTAGGGTTTAAGTTTTAGAGGTTTAGGGTTTGGGGTTTTGTGGTTGTGGTTTAGTCTCAGAAAGGTTCAAGTTTTAGTCTAGGTTTAAGGTTTTATTTTATTTTGATTTTTTTTAACAGAGCATAAATTAAGATTCAATATTTCTTCTTTTTGATTTCATCAACCAAGTAACACACCAAGTTTTCTAAGACACAAGCGATGACAAAGATTAAAAATGAGCACACATAGAGCAAATCAAAAACCTTAGCTATCTAGAATCATCTTTATTGTAAAGACACAGTTCCATAAGGAGTAAATCGGATGGGCCATTCTTCAGTTTCTCCAATTCCCATCAGAACCACCTTGGCCTCTCGAGTAGCAGGATCCACCATCATATCCCTAATCTCTCACTCCGCCACCACCATGACTATAACCTCTTTCTCTTATCCTGCCTCCACAACTACCACTGCTTTGACCACCACCACTAAGATAACTACCACCTCTACCTTTGCCTCCACCACATCTGACCGAGCATGCCGTTTATATTCTTGGTTAAGGTTTAGGTTTAGGTTTATTAGGTTTTAGAGTTTAGGTTCACTTTTTAATATATTTAGTTACTTTAGGTTTAGGTTTAGGGTTTGGGGTATAGGGTTTAGGGTTTAGTGTTTAAGGTTTTGGTTTAGAGTTTAGGGTTGAGGGTTTAGGGATTAGGGTTTAGGTTTTCAGGGTTTATGCTTTTAGTGTTTAAGGTTTAGGGCTAGAGTTTAGGGTTTAAGGTTTCAGGTTATGGGTTTTAGGGTTTTAGGTTTTAGGGTTTAGGGTTTAGGGTTTTTAGTTTAGGATTTAGTGTTTAGGGTTTAAGTTTTAAAGTTTAGGTTTAGGGTTTAGGGTTTTAGTGTTTAGGGTTTTGGGTTTAGGATTTAGGGTTTATGGGTTTTAGGGTTTAGGGTTTAGTGTTTAGGCTTTATGGTTTAGGTTTAGATTTAGGGTTGATTTTAATTTAGGTTTAGGTTTTATTTTTTTTAATTTTTAATAGAGAATAAATTCAGGTTCAAAATTTCTTCATTTTGATTTCATCAACCAAGGAACACACCAAGTATTCTAAGATGCAAGTAATGACATAGATCAAAAATGAGCACACATAGAGCAAGTCAAAAATCCTAGATAACTAGAATCGTCTCTACTATAAAGATACAATTCCATAAGTAGTAGATCGGATGGGTCAGCTTAGTTTCTCCAGCCCTTCAAAACATCCGACCACTTAGTGGGATCCACCATCATATCCGATCTCTCCGCCACAACCCAGCTTGTAACCTCTATCCTCTCTCCGCCTCCCCAACCCTCGCCACCACCACCTCCATATCCACCATCACCTCCAGACCCCCACCACCACTACGATTTGATCAACCAAGTAACCCACCAAGTTTTCTAAGACACAAGAAATAACATAGATAAAAAATAAGCACACATAGAGCAAGTCAAAAACCCTAGATTACTAGAACTGTCTCTACTGTAAAGACATAGTTCCATAAGTGTGGATGATGGACGTTAGTTTCTAGTTTCCATCAACCACCCCATCTCTCAGTAACCTATTGCTCCTCCTGCCACACACCACCATTGCTCCCACCTCCACATCCACCAAGACCTCAAATCCCCAACCACCACTATATAATTCCCTCGCTTCGCCTCCACCTCCTGGATCTAGACTGAGCATGTCGTCAAGGTTTTGCCTATTCTTAGGGTTTAGGTTTAGGTTTAATTTTATTAGGATTTTGGTTTTAAATTTTTTTTATTTAGTTACCTTAGGTTTGGGTTTAGGGTTTGAGGTTTAGGGTTTAGGGTTTAAGGTTTAGGGTTTGGGTTTAGGGCTTATGGTTTAGGGTTTAGGTTTTAGGGTTTATGGTTTAGGGTTTTGTGGTTTATGCTTTTAGGTTTGGGTTGAGGATTTTGATTTTATTTAAAAAAATATGTAAGTTTAGTTTATATTTAGTTTATTTTTATTTATTTTAGTTTATTTTATTTATATTTATATTTATATTTATTTTTATTTTCATTTAATTTAGTTTATTTATTTTAGGTATATTTATTTTAGTTCGTTTTTTATTTTAGTTTATTTTTTAGGTTTAGGTTTAAGTTTAGGTTTGTTTTTTAGTTGAGTTTTATTTTTAGTTTATCTTTTAGGTTTATGTTTTATTTTTTATTTTTAGGTTTAGGTTTTTATTTTATCTTTTTAAGTTTAGGTTTTAGGTTTAATTTTAGGTTTTATTTTTATGTTAATGTTTAGGTTTATTTTTAGTTTATTTAGGTTTATTTAAGTTTATTTTTTTTTTTATTTTAGTTTAGGTTTAGGTTTATCTTATTTTATTTATTTTATTTTTTTTTTTGGTTTATGTTTTATTTATTAGTTTAGGATTTAGGTTTTAATTTTTCATTTATTTTTAAGTTTTATTTAAGGTCTATTTTTTTAGGATTAGTTTTTGATTTATTTTTCATTTCATTTTATTTTGGGTTTATTTTATTTTTATTTTACATTTAATTTTTGTTTTATTTAGGTCTTTTATTCTTAGGTTCATCTTATTTTTTAATTTAGTTTAGTTTTTATTTCTTTTATTTTAGTTTATTTTACTTTTATTTTAAGTTTAGGTTTAGGTTTTTATTTAGGTTCTTATTTTATTTTATTATTATATTTTATTTTGGTTTAGGATTTTTTTTTATTTTTTTTTATTTTTTTTTATTTCGCTTTTTGGTTTTTAGGTTTTAGGGTTTAGTATTTTACAATCCAGGTTTTTAGGTTTAGGGTCAGAGTTTAGGGTTAGGGTTTAGGGTTTAGGGTAGGCTCAGTTTAGGATTTTAAAGTTTAGGGTTTCAAGTTTAGGGAGTGGGTAGTGATTGTTTGGGTAGAGGTGTGGTTTGTGGAGGGTTTATGGAGGTTAGTTTAGGGTTTAGTATTTAGGATGGAGGGTGTGGTTTAGGGTTTAAGACTTTAGATTTGGTTTAGTTTGGGGTTTAGTGTGGAGGGTGTAGTGTAGGTTTTAGGATTTTGGGTTTAGGGTTGGAGAATTAGGGTTTAGGATGAGAGGTTTTAAATTTAGGGTTTAAGTTTTAGTTTTGTAGGGTTTTATTTTTTTATTTTTTTAAGAGACATATTCAGATTCCACCAATTTTTAAGACACAAGTGTCAACATAGATAAAAAATGAGCACACATAGAGCAAATTAAAAACCCTAGATAACTAGAGCCATCTCTACTGTGAAGACATAGTTCCATAAGTAGTAAATCAGATGGGCCATTCTTCGCTTTCCGCTCATGTAACCACCCTATCTCTATGTAACCTCTATTGCTCCGCCTGAGCAACCACTAGACCACCCCTTCCATATCCACCATCACCTCCAAACCCCACCACCACTATGATAACCGCCGCCTCCGCCTTCGCCTCAACCTCCAGATCTAGACCTAACCTTCCGTCAAGGTTTTGCCTATTCTTAGCATTTAGGTTTAGTTTTAGTTTTATTAAGTTTTTGGTTTTAGATTTTTTTTATTTAATTACTTTAGGTTTAGGTTTAGGGTTTGGGGTTTAGGGTTTAGAGTTTAGGGTTTAAGTTTTAGGGTTTAGGGTTTATGGAATAGGGTTTAGGGTTTGGTTGTTTTGTGGTTTTAGGGTTTATGCTGGGTTTATATTGAGAATCATTTTTAAAAAAGTAGACCAGAGGTTTAGATTTATTTAGTTTATTTTTTATTTATTTTAGTGTATTTTATTTTAATTTTTATTTAGCATTATTTTTTTTATTTTTATTTTAGTTTATTTATTTTAGTATATTTATTTTAGTTTTTTTCTTTAGTTTATTTTTAGGTTTAGGTTTATTTTTTAGTTGAGTTTTATTTTTATTTTAACTTTTGGGTTTATGTTTTATTTTTTATTTTTAGGTTTAGGTTTAAGTTTTTATATTATTTTTTTAAGTTTAGGATTTAGGTTTTTATTTTAGGTAGATTTTGATTTTTTTTATTTAGTTTATGTTTAGGTTTATTTTTAGTTTATTTTATTTCATTTAATTTAGGTTTAGGTTTAAGTTTATGTTTAGGTTTTATTTATTTTAGTTTATTTTATTTTATTTTAGGTTTATTTATTTTATTTATTTTATTTTTATCAGTTTAGGTTTTTTTAGTTTATGTTTACATTTTATTTTATTTATTTTATTTATTTAAGGTCTATTTTGGTTTAGTTTTTTATTTAGTTTCATTATTTTATTTTAGGTTTGTTTTATATTTATTTTAGTTTAGTTTTATTTTTCATATTTTATCTTAAGTTTATTTTATTTATTTTTATTAATTTATTTTATTTTGATTTTAAGTTTAGGCTTAGGTTATAGTTTAGATTTTTATTTTATATTATTATTTTATTTTACTTAGGTTTAGATTTATTTATTTATTTTATTTTATGGTTTTATTTAGTTTGGGTAGGGTAAGATTTAGTGTGGCCCAGGGTAGGAGGATCAGGGTTTGGGTCAGACTAAGGTCCAGGGTTTAAGTGTGGCCTGGGGGCTTAGTTAGGGAGTTAGGCCTGTGATCAGAGTGGCCTGGGGCCTAGTTTTGGGGCTCAGCTTGGCTCAGGGTCAGTGGCTCAGTCAGGGTGTTGGTTAGTGGTGGGTTTGTGGTTTAAGTGTGTTTAGGGTATTAATATGGTATGGCTCAGTATTTGTGTGGTCAGTGGAGGGGCAGAGAGGTTTAAGGTTATGATTTAGATTTAAGTGGTTAGTTTTTAGGCCTAGGGTCAGGGTTAGGATTGTGGTTTAGGGTTTTTTTAAGAAAAAAACACAAACCCCAGTAGGTTTATTTAGTTTAGTTATTTATTATCCACTTTACATTATATATTTATTTAGGTATTTTATTTAGTTTAGTTTATTTATTTTAGGTTTATTTATTTTAGTTTAGGTTTTATCTTTGTTTATTTTTAAGTGATTTTATTTTTACTTTTAAGTTTAGGTTTAAGTCTATTTTATTTTATTTTAGGTTCTGATTTTATTTTAGGTTTATTTTGTGGTTTTATTTTACTTTAGTTTAAGTTTATTTTAGTTTAGTTTATTTATTTAGTTAGGTTTAGTTTATTTTATATTTTAGGATTATTTTTACTTTAGGTTTATGTTTATTTTATTTTGTTTATTTTACATTTTAGTTTTTTTTTGGTCCGTGGTTTAGGATTATTTATTTATTTTTTAGTTTTTATTTATTTTTTTATTTTATTTTAGGACTTTATTTTATCTTGTTAGTTTTATTTTATTTAGGTTTTCTTAAGTTTATTTTATTTTTATTGTTTAGGTTTTATTTATTTTATTTATTTAAGTTTTATTATTTTATTTTTTTAGGTTTAGGTTATAGTTTAGGTTTTATTTTATTTTTATTTATTTAGGTTTATTTATTTATTTATTTTTTTAAGTTTTATTTAGTTTAGGTCTAAGTTTTTAGGTTTTTAGGGTTTATAGTTTACAGTTTAGGGTTTAAGGTTTAGGGTTTGGAATTTAGGGTTTAGGATTTAGGGTTGTAGGTTTTATGGTTCAGGGTTTAGGGGTTTAGGTTTAGGGTTTAGGGTTTAGGTTTTAGTTTAAGGTTTATGGTTTATGGTTTTTTTTTAACAGAGAATAAATTTTGATTCAACATTTCTTTTTTTTTTTTTTTTAAATTTCAACAACAAAGTAATAAACCAGGGAAGTGAGGTAATCAAATGATCTCCTTGGGACTAGCTAAACTCTTCTATTTCTGAGATGTCCAGACTATATACCCATTACCATTCAATCTTATATAAATCAACACATGAATAAAGGAAAGAGAACTCAACATTTATACACTTAAGCTATAAGCACATGCTTTTCTTATGTTTTTATAACTAGCACCACAACACATGTTATTATTCATTTATAAGCTTTCAAAAAATACATTTGGATTTAATAGTGATAATAGCCATGCATATGTAAAATTAAATCAACTCATGCAAGCTTACATGAAAGAAATATATTTTATTTTACTTGATTTTGAAAAGATGGATGCTGAATTCAAATGACATACCAAATTTAACATGATTGGAAAGAGGACAATCAAATATAAGCATGTACTTCATTTAACCAAACTAGTTCTTAAGGACAATCAAATCAAATAAGATTATTTAAAGCAAACCAAAGCTTCTTTATTAATTAAATTTTGGATTGATTTGATTTGATTTAAAGAGGAGAAGAGAAATCATCACTTGTTGTTTTAAACCCATTCCCACATTAATGATTTGATTTAATGTAAGGAAATGTAATGAAGTCAATTTTATGGGTTAATTAAGTTGAACCCATAATTAGATGAATTAATTACCCTTACCTATGTCACCTTAAAGTAATTAACTAAATAATTATGTGCCAACATGATATGCATGGAAAATAAACTTACAATGATCCTAGGAAATAAAAGGGGCCTAATGCAATTGGCTCATGATTAATAGTTAATTATATTAAAGGACTTAATTAATTACTTTTATGGTTTTCCCACACTTGTGGACTAACCATAATTTCATTAAACTCTCTTAGGTTATTAAACACCTAAAGACCTACCCCATGATTTAATTAATTAAGGTTTGATGTGATTATGATTTCAATTTGATTAAGTGAATTAATTAATTAGTTAAATATTAATTAATTTCATTTTAAAAAAAGGATGAAATTAACTTAGGGAAAGGGGTCCCAACCCTATTCCTTAGTTCACTTATTGTTGAATAATGATTAATAAACTTAATTAACTAATTTATTACTGTTCATGGACTAATTAATCATTAATTAACTTAAAAGAGTGGTTAAGGTTTAATTAGTCAATTTTTCTAATTAAGTGAGGAATAAATCCTAAGAAAATCATGGGAGGTAGAGGTCATCCCATTAAATTAACCCACAAAATTTAAGATTAATTGCTCAAGTAATTAAAAAGTAATTAAGCTAACTAGTTTTATAATTAAAGAGTAATTACTGTTCAAAATTAGTTAAGATCATTTTTAATTAATTCTCCTTTGAAATGAATATTTATTTGCATTTTTTGATTTATCTATAATTTTTATGATTTTTTTTAGAAGTTTTAGTCATTAAAAATGATTAATTAATCCTATTTAAAGCCTAATCTTATTAGCTCCACATGGCACGCTAACGCAATGCGCTTTCCATGTCGTGCCACGGGATTGGCTACTTAAAACTTATTTGACTGAGCACCTACATGGTGGTGGTGGATGCGCTTTCTTGTCCACCGTCCAATCTAAGATCGGAAGGCTACGATTAATCCCACAGTTTAATAGGATTAAATCATATCATTCTAGCAGATCTAATCATGACCATCTATTCTGATCACATGGAATGGACAGTGCATGATCTAATGTCACTCGAGTGAGGGAGAATGGAGCCCGTCTGCCATTGTACACTTGATCCGAGCTTACTCAAGCTCAGATCAACTCCAAAAAGATCCCACACCTCATGACATCGGTTAGAGGGGATCAAACGGTCAATATCACTTGAGATGCAAGTTTTCTTCAAAAAGTTTCTACCCATTTTTTTTCCTAAGGAACAGTTTTGGAAGCATACCTCACCGGAGCTCAAGATCGGTGACTTGAACGATTGAGGAAGTCTCATCTACAAGTGATGTAGCCCTGTTGAGTAGCAATTGGATCAATTCCTTAACCTTCGCTCTGAAGGTAATGAACCCATGATTTGGAGCTCAGCTTTGATCAAAGTCCTGCCTCCGGTACTCGGGAAGATTGGGAGATGATTCGTTCTTGCTCAACGAGGCCGAGTGAAGGTGTGTGCAAAGTTAATTTGAGTTTGACAGAGAAATGGGATAGTTAGGTCGGAAATGGGAGTGTCTTATTTCAGGACAAACAGGAATGGCAATTTCTGATCGAGGAATGAGCTTGGGAGCTTAGGGAATGGCTCTAGCAGCTTATCTTGGGTAGCTAAGGCTCAAGGAATGATTTTTGTTTGTGTTTGAGTGGAAATGAGGGGGTGTATACCCCCCTTCATGTTGATCGGATGATGGGATCAGGTTAGTGGTCGAACCATCTGTGGAGTCACGTGGAGGAGGTGTTGGCTCGGCTTGGTTGGTTAAAGGTGTGGAGGTGGCAGCCAAGGAGGAATCATGAGTGTCGTATAGGTTTCAAAAGCTCTAATGGGGAGGGTGAGGTGATTTCACTTTCCATGGGTCATGGATGACCCAACCACTCGAGTCGGTGTCCCAGTTCCTGTGTGGACCATTGGGAGAGTACCAAGTGGTCAAATAATGGAAATGACCACTTACAGGGGTGATTTGTCTCATGTAATGCTCTTAACTCAAGGGTAGAATGATCATTTGACATTAGATTTGATTTGGGCAGATTTGAAATGAGCCAAAAGTGGGTTAGCCCAAATTCCAAGTCAATTGGAGTTGATTTGGTTATGTTTGGCTCAATTTGACTCATTTAGGTCAAATTGGGTTAGGTTGGGTCAAGTTGACAAATTGGTCAAATTGGGTCAAACCAAGGGTTGGGTCAAGCTCATATGATCATTTGGAATATTTTGGTTCAATTGGTTTGGTTTAGTTTGGCTTAGATTTGATTTTGGCTCATTAGAATTCAAATGGGTCAAATAGGTTGATCAATTTGACCAAATTAGCCAAATTGGTCAAGGTTGGGTGTTGGGTTTAGTTGACCAATTGAAGATGATTATTTAGGTTTTCAATTTGGATTTAGTTTTTATTTAGGCCAACTTGAACCTTTAGGTCAATTTGGGCTAAGTCAATTGTGTTCAATTGGGTCCAATCATAGCTTTGGTCAAGTTCAACAATCAATTTAGAATGAACTTGAGCCATTGGTTGCAATAAATTTGGTTTATATTCTTATTTGACCCAATTTAGTCTTTTAGGTCAATTGGGATGAACTTGTGTCAAGAGGGCCAATTAGG
Organism: Cymbidium sinense; assembly: GCA_021442155.1. Lineage (NCBI taxonomy): Eukaryota > Viridiplantae > Streptophyta > Magnoliopsida > Asparagales > Orchidaceae > Cymbidium > Cymbidium sinense. The sequence goes on along the minus strand of CM038224.1, from coordinate 107,163,484 downwards.
TTTGGTTTGACTCAATTGAAGGTCAAGTCATATTCAAATATTAATTTTGATTTGGTATGAATCATTGGTTTCAAGGGGTTTGGCATAGGTTGCAATTTGGCTAGTTTGGGCTCATATGGGTTAAGGGGTTGACTTGGTCAAATGAACAAGTTGACTTGGTTTGACCCAATTTGTGACAATTGATCAACTTAGGGTGATCAACAATCATGATGGGAGGTTTTGATGGGCTTAGTTCAATCCAATTTGGGTTGGATTAGAACTTGGCTCAAATATGTCAAATTGGCCACTTCGAGTCAAGTGGACCAATTGGGTTTAGTTGGCTTGATTTTGGGTTGAGTTTGATTTAGTTGATTTATATATGGAATTAGGATTGATATACAAATTCAATTGCAATTGACTTAGGTTCAAATGGGTTTTGGTTCATTAAAACATTTGAAGTCAAAAGAGTTAAGTTGGGTTTGCTTGGGTTGATTTTGGTTTGGCTTGATGATTGTAGATTTCATTTATAATTGTGAATATGATTGAAGGTATGATTGATTCATGATAAAATAAATTGAATTTGGGTTTTGGAATGAAGGAATTTTGCAAAGTCCATGGTGTTGGGTCATGTGGATAGGTTTGGATTTTGATTTGGTTTGATTTAGTTTTGATGAATTAAATGTAAATTTAATTTAAATTGTGAAGATGATTGAAAATATGATTTATTTTTGAGAAAATCAATTGAGTTTGACTTGATTTGGATTAAGATTTGGCTAAGTCCATGGGATAGGTCATAGGGCTTAGGAAGGATTTGACTTAATTTGATTTAATTTGAGTTAGTTTTATTTAGTTTTGATCATTTGAATGTAGGTTTGATTTAAATTTAGAAAGATGATTGAAGATATAAATTGATTATGAAAAATCAATTGATTTTGGATTAATTTGGATTAAGATTTGGCAAAGTCCATGGGATATGTCATATTACTTAGGAAGGGTTTCAAGTTTGGATTTAATCACGGGCTTCAATCATTTGGTTTTGAAATTTGGGTTTGGATTTGGATTTGAATTTGATGTTTGAATTGAACTTGAGGTTTGGTTTGAGGATGTGAACATGGATTGGATTTGGGTTGTAGGGTAGGTGGATTATCCTAATCCCTAAGGCATATCCTAATCTTATGATTAACCCTTCTAAGTCTTTACGCTTAGGTTAAGTGCTTTCCTAATTGTTAGAAGTGTCTTATGACCTGGGAATTCTTAGTGTCTAGAAGACTCTTAAGTCTAAGATGGGAAGATTGAATCCACACTCCAGAAGTAAGTTCAACAGGCCTTAGGCTCCATAGTGTTGCCCTTAGAGATAGATGATTAGAAGATAGTAGATAAGTTTCACATTATAGACTGGATACATCTTTCAACATTTTTTTTGGGAGACCATGGATACATGAGAACAACATAGTTCCATCCTCTCTATATTAGTGTATGAAGTTTTTTAGAGGTGGGATCATCTACTGTGTCAAAGGAGACCTCATGCCATTTACAGTTCATGAGGTCAACATATATGAGGATGCGACTTACTACCTCCCTCAAAATCAACAAATATTCTCATGAACTTGGCCAACGTTTAAAAAAAAAAGAAAAAGAAAAAAAAAAGAAAAAGAAAGAGAAAAAGGAAAATAAAAGAAAAGAGAAAATGAAAAAAATAAAAGGGAGCGGAAGTAGACTTGGAGGAGGAAGTGGGGCCAGACATTAGATTTCACTCACAGTTTGTTACCCCATTCAAATATGTGTGTGATGACTTGACCAACTAGTAGAGGAAGAGGCCGCCAGAGCCCTAGGGGTGGAAAACCTCCTTATTGGCCAACCAATAGAAGATATGTCCCAACCAGAGTACACTTACTATCCATATAGACTAGATATTAGGATAAGTCTTATATGGTTAGTACACCAGCCAGTTCTTCTTAATAGTATATTCCCTTGGAGTTGACACTTAAGCCAGATAGCAAAAAAGATTAGGCTCCAAAGCAAAGCATAAGTGTATCGAAGTCTATATGTGAAATAGTTAGGCATCGCTTAGGGAACCTTAGCTCTAACCCCACCCTCAAAAAGTTGAAAGTTTGGTAGTTAAGTAATCCCCTAAGTCATCCATAGGTGTGAAGACTCAGAGGTTCTTTTTGGGAGCATCATCTTCAAGTCTAGAAGTTAATGTAAAACTTAAGGATGATTCATATAAAGATTTAATAGAATTACTTTTTGATAAGTACTTGCCTTGTGTTCATAATTTATAAAAGAAAGGGTAAATCCACATACTTTGTCAAAGCATAGGCAAGACTACTTATAAAGAATATGAAGGAATAAATGCAAAAGCTCTCAATCAAGATTGGGACTAAGATTTAGTACAGTGGGTCCAATCGATGATGACGATTACTGCTTAGTCAACAATCATTTAGAATCTAATATGTTCTTTTCAAATCACATTAAATCTTATAAGGAGCCATGCATAGAAACTTTAGATGATCTAGATGATTTTGAAGTCAAAGATGCACTGCCAGAGTTTGAAGAAGAGATCAAGTCAACCATCAATGTGCTCAAGTAAATCAACTTAAGAATTGAAGAAGAACCACACTCGACATATCTTTTTTGAATGAAATTGAAACCAATGACTTAGTTAGGCTATTTACTGAGTTTAAGGACTGCTTTGCATGGTGTTATGAAGAGATGCCTAGATTAGTTCTTGGCATAGGGGTCCATAAAGTAGCAATTGAGCCTACTGCGAACCCTATTAAGCAAGCTCCTAGATGCATGTGATTAGACATAAAACAACAGGTCATTTCTAAAGTCAAGAAATTGATCGATGCTGACTTCATCTAGGAATAAATACTCTATATTGTTAGCCAGTGTCATCCCAGTTAAGAAAAATAATGACCAAATTCACATATATGTCAATTTTAAGGATTTAAATAAGGCATGTCCAAAAGATGAATTTCCACTACCAATCTCGAAGCTGATGGTTGACATTGCCTCAACTCATGCAGTCTTCTCTTTCATGGATGGCTCATTTAGATATAACTAAATAAATATAGCCCTAGAAGATGAATGAAACACTACTTTTAGAACCCCAATCAATCTAATACTATAAGGTCTTGCCTTTCAGCCTTAAAAATACCAATGCTACATACCAGCGTGCTATGACTCGATCTTCGACAAACACATTCATCATAAAGTCAAGTTCTATGTTGATTATCTCGAGGTCAAAAAATAAAGAAAAGGAAGACCCTCTCTTTAAATTAAGAGTAGTTTTTGAATAGTTAAGACAATTTATCCTCAAAATGAAACCCCTGAAGTGTGCATTCGAGTTTCAGAAATCCTTGATTTGTTGTCTGACACTAGAGAATCAAAATCGATCCTGTGAAGATAAAGGAGATATTAGAAATGCCACCCCCTAAATATTTAATTCAAGTCAGATCATTCCAAGGGCGGTTGGCATATTTAAGACACTTTACATCCAACCTATCGAGAAGATGTCATCCATTCTCAGCGCTTGTCAAAAATGATGCCAAGTTAAAGTGGGATGATAAGTGTGAACATGCCTTCGAAAACATCAAGCATTACTGATGCCGCCAGTTCTAGTCTGCAAGCCACTCATACTTTACTACTATGTTAGATGACTCTTGGTGCTTTGGCCCAAGCTAATGATGAAGGAAGAAAATGCACTCTACTACCTCATGCCATCTAATCCCTATCGAGGCTAATTATCCAAAAGCCCAACTCCATCACTACCACAAGTACACCATGAGGTTGTTGGACCAAATCCTAGAGGTTACCATTTATAAGATTCCTCTAGGAGAGAATGTCACAGCATATGCTTTAGCCAAGGTTGCTAAAGCATTGGCATGTCCGAAGGATGAGTCCATATCAATAAATGTCCAAAGTAGACAAGTATTATCCCTTTTTGATGTTGAACTCATCAAAAGTACTCTCTTGAAGGGGAGGTTTCCATTTCCAAGAAGGATGAGGAGTTAGATTGCAGGTAACCATTCATGGATTACCTAAATAAAGGCAAACTACCTCAAGAGAAGTCCCAAGCCCATCAGATGAAGCAGGGAGCACTTTCTTACTCTCTTGTGGATGGTGTCTTGTACCAACGATCTTTCTATCATATGTGGTAACATTATTTAGATAAGTATGAATCCTATAATATCATGATCGAGGTACACTTAGGATTATGTGGAGCCAACCATTCTGGTCCAAAGCTGAAAGCCAAGATCAATAGACTAGGATACTACTTGTTGTCGATGATCAAAGATTGCATGGATACGGCTAGGAGATGCCACAAATGTCAAATACATGGTGTGGTCCTACACCAACCACCCAACATTTTACATCTACATACTAATGACAATTGAGTGTTGGGGAATGCAACATAGTAGTGGGTTGATTCTCCTTATTCTAAGGGTCATTGGTTCATCTTAGCTTCTACAAATTACTTTTCCAAATGTACAAAGGTGATTTCTCTCAGAGAAGTTACAGCTCAGCATGTGCTCTAGTTTTTTAGAAACTATATCGTATATACATACGGAGTGTCTCAGTGAATTATATATGATAATGGTATTGCATTCAAGAGCACTAAGATCAACAACTTTGCTTGGAGACACAACATAGATTGGAGATATTCTACCATTAACTACCCGGGGGCAAATGGCTTAGCAGAGACCTTAAATAAAACTCTTATCCAAATACTGAAGAAGACACTCGACAATGACAAACAACAATAGCATGAGCACTTAGTTGAAGCCTTGTAGGCCAATCGCACCACATATAGAACTCCAGCTCTGTCTACTCCTTTCTCCTTAGTGTATGAGTTTGAAGCCATTTTACCATTAAAAGTCTAACTCCTATTGTTCAGGATAGCTATGTGTAGAAAGATCTCAACAGAGAAGAATGTCAAGTTGCGGTTAGAAAAGCTTGAAGGTTTGGAGGAGAGATGCCTGCGGGCTTGCCAAAACCTCTAATTATACAAAGTAAAAATGATTCAAGCTCATAATAAGTCAATATATCCTAGAGGATTTTAAGTAGGAGAGCTTATTTTAGTTCTAAGGAGTCTGATTGTTGCCCATCGTAAGATGGGAGGCAAGTTTGAACCCACTTGGTAAGGCCCTTTTGCCATAAAGAAGGTCTACCAAGGAGGATCTTATTAGTTTATTAATCATAAGGGAGAGCGTCCAATGCTTCCAATCACTGGGCTCTACTTAAAGAAATATTATAAATCATGTTTGAAAATAATTATCATAAATGAAATTTCCATTTTGAATTCAATATCTTTCATGTTGAAAGTATTCTTGTTGGTATGTGTTTAGGGTAGATGTAAGGAACCCAGCGATGTCCTATCCTTCATCGACAAAACACAAACATAAATTACACATAAACATATAAAACAAACATATATCTTTTTTTTATCTCGGTACTTCATTGAGATAACGCCCAATGATGGCACTCACTTAGTAGCTGCTTTAGGTCGAGCTGACATGCTACCCTACTAGTGTGTCACCCCAATGGTTTTCTTTCTTGGGAAGATGTAAGTCTCCTGTGCTTTCCTTCCTTACATGGCCACTACACATCGACAAGAACCTTGTTAGTTTGGTAGGCCTTAATGCATGGTCGATAAGCTACCTCATGTTGGCTTCGTTTAAGAGGATGTGAGTCTGCTATGCTTTCTTCTTGGATTATCCTTCGTGCACTAACTGGGTTGAGTATATTTAAGGTTTAAGATAAGCCCCCAAGTGGCTTCTTCCCTTCTGACTACTTCAAGTCTAAGTCCAGTCCTTCCTCGGGGTTGCCTGCTTAGTAATCTCTCTAGGTTAGATTGCATCTATCTCACCGAGGACAGACTATCTCAATGGTCAGTTCCACTTAAAAAGTTGTAACCCTACACGCTTTATTTCCATATTGATTATTGCACACCAACAAGCACCTTAGGTTGGTTGGTTCTCACTATGCTGATGGATACACCTTAAGTTGGTTGGTTCTGCACCTTAGGATACACCACTCATGGTAGATGTAAGTCTGTATGCTTTCTCCTTGAGTTGGCTACATACACCTAAGGCTTTTTTTTAGGCTAAGGATAACACCCCTAGTAGTACCTCCCTTCTGGGCACTATATTTGGATCACATCCTTTGCGACCTCATTTAAATAATACCTGGTTACTATCAGATTGGACAATTCCTCTTTCCTAGAAACCACCTCTGTGGTTGGTTAATCCATCCTGTGGATGTGCAGATTCTCCCTTGGTCTAGTAAATCTGACATAAGTCAAAGCTGACATAGCCCCTTCTCATTATGGTCCCTCGCACACCAACAGGGCCCACATAAACATATAAACAAAATATTTATTCACTTGTGGATTAGGAGGACACCCCTAGCGATACCTTTTCCCAAGCAGATAGCCTATCTTTACGGCAGTGTTAGCAAAACTTCTTATAAGAATTGCCTAATTACTCTTTAGTTGAGGTTTATGGTTTTAGGGTTTAAGGTTTATGGTTTAGGGTTTAGGGTTATGGTTAAGGTTTATGGTTTTGGGTTAGTTTAGAGTTTAGGTTTAAGGGTTTAGGGTTTAGGGTTTAGGGTTTAGGGTTTAGGGTTTAGGGGTTTTTTGGGGTTGAGGTTAATTTCATGGTTTGGGGTTTAGGCTTTAAGGTTTAGGATTTAGGGTTCAAGGTTTAGGATTTTTTTAATTAAGTAAACTTGTAGGTTTAGCTTTATTTAGTTTATTTTATTATTTATTTATTTATTTATTTAGTTTAGTGTATTTATTTTAGGTTTATTAATTTTAGTTTTTATTTTTTTTAATTTTAGTTTATTTTTTAGGTTCAAGTTTAGGTTTGTGTTTATTTTTTATTTAATTTTATTTTAATTTTATTTTTTAGGATTATGTTTACATTTTATTTTCATTTTTATTTAGTTTTATTTGAGGTTTTTATTTATTTTATTTTTTATTTTATGTTTAAATTTTATTTTATTTAGGTTTTATTTTAGGTTTTATTTTTTTTAGATAGATTAGGTTTTTCTTTATTTTATTTTAGTTTAGTTTTATATTTTTTATTTTATTTTATTTTTAGGTTTAGGTTTAGGTTTTAGTTTAGGTTATTATTTTCTTTTATTTTATTATTTTATTTAGGTTTAGGTATTTTTATTTATTTTATTTTTAGATTATATTTAGTTCAGGTTTAGGTTTTTAGGGTATAGGGTTTAGGGTTTACGATTTGGGGTTTAGGGTTTAGGCTTTAGGGTTTAGGGTTTAAGGTTTAACTTTTAGGTTTAAATTTAGGGTTTAAGGTTGTATTTAGGGTTTAGTTTAATTAGTTTTAATTTAGGGTATATTTAGGGTTTAAGATTTAAGGTTTAGGGTTTAATTTATTTAGTCTTTAACTTTAGGGTTTAGTGTTTACTTTAGTTTAGATTTTAGGTTTAGTGTTTAGGGTTTATTTTAGTTTTAGGGTTTAAGTTAATTTAGGCTTTAGAGTTTAAGTTTTAGGGTTTAAGTATAAGTTTAAAATTTAGGGTATTTGGGTTTAGAGTTTATTTTAGGTTTTGGGTTATTTATAGTTTAGGTTTTAGGTTTAGGGTTTTAATTTGGGTTTAGGTTTATTTAGGTTTATAGGTTTATGGTTTAGGGATTATTTAGGGTTTAGGAGTTTATTTAATTATTGTTTTAAGTAAATTGGTAGGTTTTTATTTAGTTTATTTTTCAGGTTTATTTTTTGATTTTATTTTGTTTTTATTTACTTTAGGTTTATTTAGTTTAGTTTAGGTATTTTATTTTAGTTTATTTTTAGGTTTAGTTTAGGTTTATGTGTATTTTTTGTTTAGTTTATTTTGGGTTTAGTTTAGCATTATCTTTATTTTATTTTATTTAGTTTTTATTTTTTGTTTTACTTTCTTTTTAGGTTTAGGATCAAGTTTAGGTTTAGGTCTAGGTTTAGGTTTTAGTTTAGGTTTTTATTTTAATTTATTTTTTATTTTATTTAATTTTATGTTTTTTTATCTATTTTAGTTTTAGGTTTTATTTAGTTTTGGTTTAGATTTTTAGGTTTTTAGGGTTTAGGGTTTATGGTTTATGGTTTAAGCTTTAGGGTTATAGGTTTTAGGGTAGGTTTAGAGTTTAGGATTTAGGGTTTAGGGTTTAGGGTTTAGATTTAGTTTAGTTTTAGGTTTTAGGTTTTAGTTTAGGGTTTAGGGTTTAATTTAGTGTTTAGGGTTTAGGTTTATATTTTAGGGTTTATAGTTTTAGGGTTTAGTTTAGGGTTTAGGGTTTTAGGTTTTAGGGTTTAGGATTTTAGTTTAGTTTAGGGTTTATGTTTTAGGTTTATAGTTTTAGTTTAAGTTTAGGTTTATTTAGGTTTTAGTTTAGAGTTTAGGGTTTATTAGTTTTAGGGTTTAGGGTTAGTTTAGGGTTTAGGTGTAGGTGAGCCTAGAAATTTATAAAACAAAAAATAAAAAATCTACTATAGAAATCAAGATTGGGATTAGAATAAGTTATTACATGGTTGAAATAAAATTGTTGTTAAGAAAAAAATACTTGTCTTTATCTTGTTAAGATCAATTGTTTAGAGTTTAACTCGCTAAAGCAAAAAAAAAACAAAATTATGAATGAGTATATGAACAAATTTGAAGTATTGCTATTATCTTCTAAAATTAGGCAAATATTAAACTAATGTTGTTGAGGTTTAGATCGACTTGAACCCTAAACTTAAAAGAGAAACTACATAAAATTAATTTGCATGTGGCTTGTCAACAAACTTTAGATTTCAAATAACATCAAAAATTGTTGCTCCTAAAAGAATGTCAACAAATATAGGAATTATTCTTTCCACCATTAAATGAAATTCAAATGAATACATCTGAATGTAGTAACACTTCCACTAATAAAAAAAAAATAGAAAAGATGATATATAGTATGTTGGGATCCAAAATCTCTTTTAAATCATATTTTAGATGTTAGCAAAAAATTTGTGAGTTTAAATTTCATTATGTATTTTAGCATTGACTTTAGAGTTTTACTTGAGCTTTCTTCTTTGTTGTGGTGAAATGAATTATTTGTTACATTATCTTGCCAACTTGAGTCTCAAAGTAGGAGATCTATAGTTTTGGAAATCACAATTGTTTGGATTATCCTTGTTACACACATCTTATCAAGTGATTTTGTTAGATACAATCACTATTGCAAAAATTTGATTCAATAATACTTTGCATCAAGTCTCTCTAATTTGCTAAGATCTTGAGCACAGTCTCAAAGCATTAAAATCCTACTAAAGAGGGATTTTAAAGATTTTCTATATTAATTGAAAGGGTTGAGATAATATCGATTAGAGGAGTTCTATGATAGATAAGCTTATCAACTATAGAGAATTGCTCAGATGGACATTTAGGTGTGAAATTAAGTAGATTCTTTCTTCATTTGTCCACAAAAAGGAAGCTACCCTTTAGCATCTCTATGAAACTTGAGAGAGCCGACCTACTATGGCATATAAAGCTCATATTAAAGAAATTCAAACTAATCATTTATAGCTAAAATATCTTTTTTTTTATTTTAGGTTTAGGTTTTTAGGATTTTAAGGTTTAGGGTTTAGGGTTTAGGGCTTGGGGTTTAGGGTTTAGGGTTTAGGGTTTAGGGGTATTGGGTTTCTTTAGGGTTTAGGGTTTATGGTTTATTGTTTAGGGTTTTAGGGTTTTAGGTTTTGGGGTTTAGGGTTTTTATAGTTTAGGGTTTAGGGTTAAGAATTTTTATTTTTTATTTTCTTTTCTTATTAAGTAAATGGTTTAGTTTATTTAGTTTGTTTTTTTATTTATTCTAGTTTATTTTATTTTTTATTTAGGTTTATTTTGATGTTTATTTAGTTTAAATTATTTATTTCAGGTTTATTTATTTTAGTTTAGGTTTTTTATTCTAGTTTTTTTTTTTAGGTTTTGGTTTATTTTTTAGTTTAGTGGTATTTTTATTTTATTTTATAGGTTTAGGCTTTATTTTTCATTTTTAGGTTTAGGTTTTGGTTTTGGGTTTATTTTTTTAGGTTTTGGCTTTAGGTTTTTGTTTTAGGTTTATTTTTAGATTTTATTTTTTAGTTTAGGTTTAGGTTTACTTTTAGTTTATTTTATTTTATTTAATTTAAGTTTAGGTTTATGTTTAGTTTATTTTAGGTTTAGGTTTACGTTTTATTTATTTTAGTTTAGTTTATTTTAGTCTAGGTTTAGTTTTATTTTATTTTTATTTTACGTTTAGATTTTCTAAGTTTGGGGTTTCAGTTTTATTTTATATTTATTTTTAAGTTTATTTTTTAGGTTTAGGTTTTTATTTTATTTTATTTTAGGTTTTTTTTTCTATTTTGGTTTAGTTTTTATTTTATTTAGGTTTTTTTATTTTTTTAGTTTAGTTTAGGTTTTTATTTATTTTATTTTAGTTTAGTTTTTATTTTTTATTTTATTTTCTTTTTCGGTTTAGGTTTAGGCTTAGGTTTAGGTTTATGTTTTTATTTTATTTTTATTTTGGTTTTTTTATTTTTAAGTTTTATTTAGTTTAGGTTTAAGTTTTTAACTTTTTAGGGTTTAGGGTTTAGGGTTAGTTTAGGGTTTAGGGTTTAGGGTTTGGGGTTTAGGGTTTAAGGTTTAGGATTTTCTTTTTTTGGGAAACCCCATATAGGGGGAATTTTATTTCCAGGGTTACAAGGTCTTTGAGATAAACTCCACAACTATTGCTCAAGAGCTAATCACTAGAGAGTAAATTATCTAAGTATAACCAAAAGCAAAATAAAAGAGAGAAAGCAAAAGATACAAATTGATTAACATAGATAAGCTAATGAATAGATCACTAAAGTGCTTAATGAGAGAATGCATGACACTAGAGCAAACCAGAGAGAAATGTAAAATTAGAAAGATAGAAATTAGCTTAAAAGTTACAAAATGAAAATTGAAAACATCATAAACTGAGAAAAATAATAAAGAAGTGTGTGAGAGAATGCTCAGGATATGTTTAAGGTTTAAGGTTTAGGGTTTAGGGTTTAGGGTTTAGGTTTTAAGGTTTATGGTTTTAGGGTTTAGGATTTAGGGTTTAGGGTTTTTAAGGTTTAGGGTTTAGGGTTTAGGTTTTAGGTTTAAGGTTTAAGTTTTAGTTTAAGGTTTAGGGTTTTTAATTTTTAATTTATTTTTTAACAAAGAACAAATTCAAATTCAACATTTCTTCATCTTGATTTCATCAACCAAGTAACATACCAAGTTTTTGAACACACCAGGTAACACACCAAGGTTTTGGATTTTAGGGTTTAAGCTTTTAGGGTTTAGGGTTTAAGGTTTAGGGTTAGGGTTTAGGGTTAGGGTTTAGGGTTTAAGGTTTTTTAAAGTTTAGGGTTTATGGTTTAGGGTTTAGGGTTTAGGATTGAGAGTTTAAGGTTTTTTTCTAAAATTAAGTAAACCGGTAGGTTTAAGTTTATTTAGTAAATTTAATATTATTTTTATTTATTTTAGTTTACTTTATTTTTTTATTTTTATTTAGGTTTATTTTTTATTTAGTTTAGTTTTATTTAGTTTAGTTTATTTTTTATTTTTTTAGCTTAGTTTAGGTTTTTAATTATTTTAGTTTATTTTTATTTTTTATTTTATTTTATTTTTAGGTTTAGGTTTAGGATTTAGTTTAGGTTTTTATTTTATTTTATTTTATTTCTATTTTATTTAGGTTTAGGTTTATTTTTTTCTTTTATTTTTAGGTTTATTTAGTTTAAGTTGATGTTTTTAGGTTTTTAGGGTTTAGGGTTTAGGGTTAGTTCATGATTAAGGGTATATTATTTTTTAAAAAAAAATTAAGTAAATTGGAGGGTTTAGATTTATTTCATTTATCTAGTTTGTTTTTATTTATTTATTTTAGTTTATTTTATTTTTTGTTTTTATTTAGGATTATTTTTTATTTTTATTTAGTTTAGTTTATTTAATTTAGGTTTTGTATTTTAGTTTAGCTTTTTTTTCTTTTGTTTATTTTTAGGTTTAGGTTTATTTTTTTTAGTTAAGGTATATTTTTTATTTTATTTATTGGTTTAGTTTTATTTTTTTTATTTTAGGTTTAGGTTTAGGTTTTAATTTATTTTCTTAGGTTTAGGTTTTAGGTTTTTATTTTAGGTTTATTTTTAGGTTTTAATTTTTAGTTTAGGTTTAGCTTTAGGTTTAGTTTATTTTGGGTTTATGTTTACATTTTATTTATTTTAGTTTAGTTTATTTTATTTTAGTTTAGGTTTATTTTATTTTATTTATTTTATTTTTACTTTAGGTTTAGTTTTTTTTTTAAGTTTAGGTTAACGTTTCATTTTAACTTGTTTTTTAGGATTTTTTTAGGTTTATTTTTAGTTTAGGTTTTATTTTATTTTATTTTAGGTTTATTTTATTTTTTTCTTTTATTTTATTTATTTTATTTGTTTTAGTTTAGTTTAGGTTTTTATTTGTTTTAATTTAGTTTATTTTTATTTACTTTATTTATTTTTGATTTTTTAGGTTTAGGTTTAGGTTTTAACTTAGGTATTTATTTTTTTTTAGGTTTAGGATTTTTTTTATCTATTTTATTTTTAGGCTTTATTAAGTTTAAGTTTATGTTTTTAGGTTTTTATGGTGTAGGGTTCAGGGTTTAGGGTTTAAGGTTTAGGGTTTAGGGTTTTTGGGTTTAGGGCTTTGGGGTTTAGGGTTTAAGATTATGGTTTATGGTTTAGGGTTTAGGGTTTAGGGTTTTCTTTAACGTTTAGGGATTTGTTAGTTTAGGGTTTAGGGTTTTGATTTGATTTGGGGTTTAGGGTTTAGGTTTTAAGGTTTAGGTTAGTTTAGGTTTAGGGTTTATAATTTAGGATTAGTTTAGGGTTTAGGGTTTGTGTTTTTTATGGTTTTGGGTTTAGGGTTTAGTTTACATTTAGCTTAGTTTAGGGTTTAGTGTTTTTTAAAAAATTTAGAGGTTTATTTTGTTTATTTATTTTAATTTATTTTAATTTTATATAGGTTTATTTTTAATTTTTATTTAATTTCATTAATTTATTTTCGTTTAGGTTTTTAATTTTAGTTCATTTTTTAGATTTAGGCTTTTTTTAGTTGAGTTTTATTTTTATTTTATTTTTTAGGTTAAGTTTTATTTTTTAGTTTTAGGTTTAGGTTTAAGTTTTTATTTTCTTTTTTCAAGTTTAGGTTTTAGGTTTTATTTTTGGTTTATTTTAGGCTTTAATTTTAGTTTAGGTTTATGTTTGGTTTAGTTTATTTTAGGTTTTATTTATTTTTAGTTTAGTTTATTTTAGTTTTGGTTTAGGTTTATTTTATTTTATTTATTTTATTTTTATTTTAGGTTTAGGTTTTTTTTATTTTATGATTTAGGTTTTATTTTTTATTTATTTTTAGTTTTTTTCTAGGTTAATATATTTAGGTTTAGATTTTTATTTAATTTTTATTTTTTTATTTTAGGTTTATTTTATTTTAAGTTTTTATTTTATTTTGGTTTTAATTTAGTTAGGTTTTATTTTTTATTTTAGTTTATTTTAATTTTAGCTTTATTTTATTTTTAGGTTTAGGTTTTAGTTTAGGTTTTATTTTATTTCATATTATTTTAGTTTGGTTTAAGTTTATTTATTTATTTTATTTTTAGGTTTTATTAAATTTAGGTTTAGGTTTTGAGGTTTTTAGGGTGTAGGGTTGAGGGTTTAGGGTTTAGGGTTTTGGGTTAAGGCTTTAGGGTTTAGGGTTTTGAGGGTTTAGGGTTTAGGGTTTAGGGAATAGGGTTAGTTTAGGGTTTATGGTTTATTTAGGGCTTATGGTTTAGGGTTTAGGGTTTAGGGTTAGTTTAAGGTTTAGTGTATAGGGTTTAGGGTTTATGGTTTTTTAGGGTTTAGGGTATAAAGTTTTGGATTTAAGGTTTATGGTTTAGGGTTTAAGGTTTAGGGCCTTTTTTTTAAAAAAAAAATTAAGTAAACTCATAGGTTTATGTTTATTTAGTTTAGTTTTTATTTATTTTAGTTAATTTTAATTTAGGTTTATTTTTTATTTTTATTTAGTTTGGTTTATATATTTTAGGTTTATTTATTTTAGTTTAGGTTTTTTATTTTAGTTTATTTTTTACATTTAAGTTTATGTTTATGTTTATTTATTATTTTAGTTCTATTTTTATTTTATTTTTTATGTTTAAGTTTTATTTTTTATTTTAAGGTTTAGCTTTAAGTCTTTATTTTATTTTTTTAGGTTTAGGTTTTAGGTTTTTATTTTAGGTTATTTTTAGGTTTAGGTTTATTTTTAGATTATTTTATATTATTTAGTTTAGGGTTTAGGTTTAGTTTATTTTTGGTTTAGGTTTAGGTTTTATTTATATTAGTTTAGTTTATTTTAGTTTTTATTTAGGTTTATTTTATTTTATTTATTTTAGGTTTTTAGGGTTTAGGGTTTAGGGTTTTTTAGGGTTTAGGGTTTAGGGTTTAGGGTTTAGGTTATAGGGTTTAGGGTTTAAGGTTTAGAGTTTAGGGTTTTTTTAAAAAAACATTAAGTAAATTTGTAAGTTTAGGTTTATTTATCTTATTTATTATTTATTTTAGTTTATTTTATTTTTTATTTTTATTTAGGTTTAATTTTTATTTTTATTTAGTTTGGTTTATTTCTTTAACATTTATTTATTTAGTTCAAGTTTTTTATTTTAGTTTATTTTTTAGGTTTAAGTTTAGGTTTATGTTTATTTTTTAGTTTAGTTTTAATTTAATTTAATTTTTTTATGTTTAGGTTTTATTCATTATTTTAAGGTTTAGGTTTAGGTTTTTATTTTATTATTTTAGGTCTATTTTTAAGTTTAATTTTTTAGTTTATGTTTATGTTTATTTTTAGTTTATTTTATTTTATTTTTTTAAGTTTAGGTTTAGTATTAATTAATTTTATTTTATTTAGTTTAGGGTTTAGGCTTAGTTTATTTTAGGTTAAGGTTTAGGTTTTATTTTTTTTAGTTTAGTTTATTTTAGTTTAGGTTTAAGTTCATTTTATTTTGTTTATTTTATGTTTATGTTTTTTTTTTTGAATTTAGGTTTTTATTTTGTTATAAATTTTTATTTTATTTATTTATTTAATTTTATTTTTAGGTTTTATTGAGTTTAAGTTTATGTTTTTTGGGTTTAAGGTTTAGGGTTTAGGGTTTATGGTTAGGGTTTAAGGTTTAGGGTTTAGGGTTTAATATTTAGGCTTTAGGGTTTAGGGTTTAGTGTTTAGGGTTAGCTTAGGGCTTAGGGTTTAGGGTTAGTTTAAGGTTTAGTATTTAAGGTTTAGGGTTTAAGCTTAAGGGTTTAGGATCTAGGGGTTAGCGTTTAGGGTTTAGGGTTTAAGGTTTAGGGTTGAGGTTAGGGTTTAGGGTTGTAGGTTTAGGATTTAGGGTTTAGGGATAGTTTTAGGGCTTAGGGTTTTGGGTTTTTTTTATAAATTAAGTAAACTAGTAGGTTTAGGTTTATTTAATTTACTTTTTATTTATTTTAGTTTATTTTATTTTTTTAATTTTATTTAGTTTTATTTTTTTATCTTTATTTAATTTAGTTTTATTATTTTAGGTTTAGTTATTTTAGTTTAGGTCATTTATTTTAGTTCATTTTTTAGGTTTAGGCTTAAGTTTATGTTTATTTTTTATTCTTATGTTTTTATTTAGTTTAAGTTTAGGTATTTAGGGTTTAGGGTTTAGGGTCTTGGGTAGTTTAGGGTTTTAGTGTTTAGGGTTTAGGGTTTAGTGTTTAGGCTTTAGGGTTTAGGGATTTTAGGGTTTAAGGTTTAGGGTTTAGGGTTAGCTTAGGGTTTTGGGTTAGTTTAAGGTTTAGGGAATTAGGGTTTAAGGTTTATGGTTTATGGTTTAGGGTTTAGGGTTATGGTTAAGGTTTATTGTTTTGGGTTAGTTTAGAGTTTAGGTTTTAGGGTTTAGTGTTTAGGGTTTAAGGTTTTTAGGGTTTAGTGTTTAGGGTTTTTTAGGGTTTAAGGTTAATTTTAGGGTTTGGGGTTTAGGGTTTAAGGTTTAGGATTTAGGGTTTAGGGTTTAGGGTTTTTTTTAATTAAGTAAACTTGTAGGTTTAGCTTTATTTAGTTTAGTTTATTTTTTGTTTTTTATTTTCATTTAGTTTAGTTTATTTAATTTAGGTTTATTTATTTTAGTTTAGGTTTTTTTTTATTTTAGTTTATTTTTTAGGTTGATTTAGGGTTATGTTTATTTTTAGTTCAGTTTTATTTTATTTTATTTTTAGGATTATGTTTTACTTTTTTTATTTTTTTTTTTATTTAGTTTTTATTTTAGGTTTATTTTATTTTTATTTTACATTTAGTTTTTATTTTATATAGGTTTTTTATTTTAGATTTATTTTATTTTTTTAGTATATATTAGGTTTTTCTTTATTTTATTTTAGTTTAGTTTTTATTTTTTATTTTATTTTATTTTTAGGTTAGGTTGAGGTTTAGGTTTAAGTTTAGGGTTAGGTTTTAGTTTAGGTTTTTATTTTCTTTTATTTTATTATTCTATTTAGGTTTAGGTTTTTTTATTTATTTTATTTTTAGATTTTATTTAGTTCATGTTTAGGTTTTTAGGTTTTTAGGGTCTAGGGTTTTGGGTTTAGGGGCTAGGGTTTAAGGTTTAGGGTTTAGGGTTTAAGGTTTTGGGTTTGGGGTTTCGGGTTTCGGGTTTAGGGTTTAGGATTTAAGGTTTAGGGTTTATGGTTTTTGAGGGTTTAGGGTTTAGGGTTTAGGGTTGTAGGTTTAGGATTTAGAATTTAGGTTTTAGGGTTTAGGGTTTAGGGTTAGTTTTAGGTTTAAGGTATAGGGTTTAAGGTTTTTTTTTTAAAAGGGTTACAAGATTCTTAAGAGGGGATAAACTCAAGAACTATTGCTCAAAGAGCTACAAATAGCTTAGAGTAAATCCACATAACAATCAAAACAAAGAAAAAGGGATAGGAAAGCAACATATATAAATTGATAAAAAAGAGAAGCCATTGGACCATCTTCATCAAAAGCTCTTGAGGATGAGAGAAGCCTATGCCTCCACTAGAGAAGAAACCAACAAGAAAATAACACAAAATCTGCAAATATCTAGAAGAAAGAGTTAGCACAATTAAAGTGATACAAATCAAAATAAAAGTAAAAGCATAATAATATGAGAGAATTATAGAGGAGTGTGTGAGAATAGGCTCCGGCTCAATCACACAAAATTGGGGAAGCCACAAATATGAGCATCCAAACTTCCAATGAAGAGTTACATCATAAGTGCTACTACCAGCAAAATGATGAGTGAAATCATCCGAGCCTTCATAGTCTACATACTTGATGTGGAACAGCTACCATTGGAAGGAATTCATATGGTCTTTAGTACCTGCATACCAAAAAAATAGCCACATACACTATAGAAAAGAAGGCAACATAGATCTGAATGGTAAAGGGATGACACCCATCCCTTATAAGATAAGTATCACCAACTAATGCCAACAAAGCATGAGAATGCACAGCCAACAACATCCCAACCCAGATGAAAATCATGGCCACATCCACCTTATTAATAGTATGACCAGAATAAAAAATATACATGTCTAGTAGAGGCAAGAGTAAAATCAACAAGTAGATAAATCCATACAGCAAAGCCACAGATAATGGGGTGCAATACACGACAATCATCAGAAAAAAAGGCTAGGCAGGAAACCAAAAACAATATTCACTGTGCTGGACATAGTAATCCAAAAAACCATTCCACATATAAGTAGAACCATCCCTTCCCAGATGAGACCTCTTGTCTAGGAAAATAACCCGTAAAGAGGAAAGCCATTCAGGATCAGCAAAATAGATGTTAACAATCACCTTGATAATAGCATGATCACAACAGTAATTGCACAAGTCTAAAAGATCCAAGAGAGAAATGAAATAGTAGATAGACCCATACCACAAAGGCACATATAATATGGTTAACCACACAACAAACAACAAGACAAAAAACCAGCCAAAAAGCCAACCTCAATAGCTAGCCTGCATAACATAAAAACCCAAAATAGTTGGGAGAACAGAGGCAAGAGCCTCCATTATAGGATAACCATAAAAATGATATAGGGAAATGCATTATTAACCAATTATTCCAAAAACAATAATCAGCCTGGTGGACATAATAATCCAAAAGACCATTCAGTATATAAGCAAAACCTCATTCATGGCTAGCCAAGCAGATGTTAACAATCACCTTGTTAATAGCATGATCACAATAGTAATTGCACAAGTCTAAAAGATCCAAGAGAACAATGAAAAGGCAGATAGACCCATACCTCAAAGTCACAGATAATATGGCTAACCACACAACAAACAACAGAACATAAGACCAGTCAGAAAGCCAACCATAATAGTTAGCCTGTTGAAGATAAAAACCCTTAAGACCATTCACCCAGTAGCCAAAATAGCAGACCAAATACTAAACCAGATAGAGGGTAATATAGGCAGTATAATTACTGCATTGAAATAAAAGGAGAATTGAAGAAAATAGCAGCATAAATCCTTCAAATCAAGGTGAAATAGACCAACGACTAAGCAAACAGTATCAGTAAAGACAGTAGGAAAGGGAGGCAAAAAATAGTCCCAATCATGCAAAGAAACAAATAGAAAATAGTCCCTATCGTACGGTAAAATAGTAGTGATGGCAAGCAAAATACAAAATCTATCCCTACAGATTAGGAAAAGGGGCATCAGAAATAAGCATATTAGGGAAACATGTAACACAACTCCCTTCAGTAAGGGAAACAACAAGTACAATAATACCCAATAAGTAGGTGGTCAATTAACAGTAAACCAATAGCTGAGGCTATAAAGGCAAGAGCCTCCAACACAGGAAATCCAGGTATTAGTTTCAGGGAAATGCATCAGAAGAAACTAGAAGCAACAAAAATTAAAAAAGGACTGGACATATAGGTTAGGTAAACCATTAACATACCAAAAAACATAAAACTGAGACTAATTTCTAAGATAGGGTAATCCATTGAATTAATCCATGGGTTTAATTTAGGATTTAAGGTTTAGGTTTAGGATTTAAGTTTAGTGTTTGCTTTAGGGTTTAGGGTTTTAGTTTGTTTAGGTTTGGGTTTAGGTTAGCAGGTTTATGGTTTTTATGGTTTAGGGTTTAGGGTTTTAGGGTTTAGGGTATGGTTTAGGGTTTTAGGATTTGAGTTTAAGGTTTTAGGGTTTAGGGTTTAGGGTTTAGAGTTTAGGGTTATAGTTAGGGTTTTGGGTTTTAGGTTAGTTTAGGGTTTAGGTTTTAGGTTTGGGGTTTTTTAATGTTTAGGGTTTAGGGTTTAGGGTTTAGTTTGGTAGGTTTAGGGTTTAGGGATTAGGGTTTAGGGTTTAGGATTTAAGGTTTAGGGTTTAGAGTTTAGGTTTTTTTTAATTGAGTAAATTGGTGGGTTTAGCTTTATTTAGTTTATTTTTTATTTTTATCTACGTTTATTTATTGATTTTTTTCTTTAGTTTATTAATCTTAGGTTTATTTAGTTTAGTGTAGGTTTTTTATTTTAGTTTTTTTTAGGTTTAGTTTAGATTTATGTGTATTTTTTTGTTTTGTTTTATTTTTTTATTTTATTTTTTAAGTTTATGTTTTACTTTTTTTATTTTTTATGTTTTCTTTAGTTCTATTTTAGGTTTATTTATTTTTTATTTTATGTTTAGTTTTTATTTTATTTAGGTTTATTTTATTTTTTAGTTTAGATTAGGTTTTTCGTTATTTTATTTTATTTAGTTTTTATTTTTTTGTTTTATTTTATTTTTAGGTTTAGGTTCAAGTTTAGGTTTAGGTTTAGGTTTTAGTTTAGATTTTTATTTTATTTTATTTTTTTATTTTATTTAGGTTTAGGTTTTTTATGTATTTTAGTTTTAGATTTAATTTTATTTTATTTTAAGTTTTTAGATTTTTAGGGTTTAGGGTTTAGGGTTCATGGTTTATGGTTTAGGCATTAGGGTTATAGGTTTTAGGGTAGGTTTAGGGTTTAGGGTTTAGGGTTTTGAGTTCAAGGTTTTAGGGTTTAGGGTTTATATTATTAAGGTTTATGGCTTTAGGGTTTAAGGTTGTAGATTTAGGTTTCTGTGACTAATGTTGTTAAATCCTTCATAGATGATGATTCTATGGGAAAAGGAAATGGTTTCCAAACTTATCATGCTAAAAAGAAAAAAATGTTAAAAACATCCGTTCCAAATTGTCCAAAAATACTAGATCTACTCCGACCTCCCTCTCCTCTCTTAATTAACCTTTTCTTAACCCCTTTTTTATTTCCTTATGTTTAATTTTTTTGATTGGAATGTTAGAGGGATCTATACCTTATCAATTCATAACTGTATTAGAAACCTTTGTCATATTCATAATATTTCTTTACTTATTGTTTTGGAGCCTCTTATTCATGCAAACAAAATTAACCATGTTGCCAGAATGATTGGTTTCAATAAATTTTTCTCTAATGTTAGTAATAAAATTTAGTGTTTTTGAAATAATTTTGCGGAGGTTTCTATTCTTGATGATTTTCAACAAGTTGTCAATGCTCAAATATCTTATGGTGATTATTGTGATTTGGGATCTTTTGACTATGCATCTTGTAATAGATATGGTAGAAATTTTCTTTAGGAAAATTTGAAGAATTTTTCTACCTTTGTCAATATACCTTGGTTTGTTCATGGGGATTTCAACGCTATTTTATTCTCTTCTAAATGAAGCAGTGGTTGCTCTCCTAATATTGATTCCATGGAAGAATTTTCCAATATGATCCTTGATTGCAATTGAATTAATATTGGCTTTAAGGGTTCAAATTTTACTTGGTAAAACACTATACTTTGGCAAAGGTTGGACCAGATTCTTTTTAATACTCATTGGATTACTCAATGGCCTATTACTTTTGTCGATCATTTAAGCAGAACCTTATCCAATCATGATCCTCTTTTGGTTTCTATTAAAGATAACTCTAATAAAATAAAAAATTTCTCTCATTTTAGATTTAACATGTCAATTTAGCATATTGATTTCCTTAATGTTGAGGCTAAAAATTGGAAAGCTACATCTTGACAATTTGATTATGGGGATGAATAGATTTTCATTTAAGCTTAAAAGACTTAAACAAAATTAGGGTTTATGGAAGAAGCATTATTTTAAAATCTTTTGCTAATATCGAACAAATGGAAAAATTGGTTTGTGATCTTGAAGTCTCTATTATGTCTGATCCTACTAAGATTAAGGACTTGACTAAGGCGTAAGATAAACTTGTTAATTATCAAAATATGAAGGAGACTTATTAGTGCTAAAAAGTTGTTAGAAATATATTGCAAATGGTGACAGAAATACTTGATATTTCCATGCTTTAGTTAATAAAAAGAGAGCTTTAAATAATATTCAAAAATTAAAGATTATAATGGCGAATGGATTACAAAGAATAATTATATTAAGGATTTGACCATTAATTACTTTAGAAATATGTTTAATAAGAGTTACTCTTATGAAGCTATTTCTAAATCGCACTTGATTCCTTCTATTATATCCAATAATGATAATGAATTTCTTACTATTGTACTTAACGAAGAGGAAATTTTTAAAGTTCTTAATAGCATGAAGATAGATTCTGTTACTGGTCCAGAGGGTTTCACTACCCAATTTTTTCAAAAATACTGGTCTATTATCAAAATTGATTTGGTTGAGGTTATGGTTGAATTTTTTAATGGTAATCTTTTTCCTAGATATTTTTTTACCACTTCTATTATTCTCATACCTAAGAAAGATAATCAAGACTATTGGTGTGATTTTGGACCTATTAGTCTGTGCACCTTCTTCAATAAGTTGATTTTCAAAATTTTAACTTATAGGCTCAGTCCTTTATTTTATAGGATTATCTGTCTAAACCAAACTAGTTTTGTTATAGGTAGATCTATTTCTGATAATATTCTGCTTGCTCATGAATTAATTCATGATTTAGATGCTAAGACTAGAGGTTGCAACATTCTGTTCAAATTAGATATTACCAAAGCTTTTGATAATATCTCTTTAGATTTCCTTATCCATATTCTGAATTTATTTAAGTTTTCTAATAAATTTATCTTTCTTATTAAAAGTTATATTTATAATGCTTGGTTTTCTATTTTTCTTAATGGGGAAGCCTTGGGCTTCTTTCCTTCTTCCCATGGCCTAAGACTAGGGGATCCTCTATCTCTTTCCTTATTTATTATTATTGTTGTGTACTTATCTAAGAGCATTAATGATCTATTCTTAAACAATCCTAGTATGTATTATAGAACTCTTGGTGGTATTCATGTTTCTCATTTAATCTTTGTAGATGATTTCATTATTTTTTGCAATGCTTCTATTCATCATATGAAGAATCTCAAGATTTTTTTAAATAAATTTGGTACAGAAAGTAGTCTATCTATCAATGATAATAAATGCTATTTTATTACTACTTCAAGCATATCCGATAATAAAATTAATCAAATCCTGCATATCACTAACTTTAAACATCAACACCATCCTCTTAAGTACTTGAGTGCTCCTCTTTTTAAAGGTCCAAAATGATCCCATATTTTTGATGAGTTAATTAAAAAAATTTTAAATAAAATTTTTATTTGGGAATTTCATTTACTTTACTTTGGTGGTAGGCTCTCTATTCTTAAAAGCACTCTCAATTAAATGCTCTTTATTTGATTCAAACTATTATCCCCACTAATGTTACTCTTATCAGAATTGATCGCTTGCTTAATAAATTTTTTTGGGATCCAATAATTCTACTAAAAGAATGCATTGGACTTCCTGGCATAAATGTTGTGGTCCCTTGGGTGAAGGAGGTCATGGTTGCAAACTGATTCGTGAAGCTATTACTGCCTTCTCTCATAAGCTCTATTGAAATTTTAGAAAGAATGATAGCCTTTGGGCTAATTTTATGATGAAAAAATATTTCCAAGGTAAACACCCTCTTATATGTGCTTATAAAGTTGGTGACTCTCCAATTTGGAAAAGGCTTTGCTCCATTAAATGGGTTGCTGAAACATTAATATCTTGTGGTATTCATTCAAGTTCTTCTTTCTTTTGGCAAGACAATTGGATTGGTAATGGCTCTATTTACTTCCTTTTATCTACCCACTCTACTGTAGCTATCAAAATTAACTCTTTCTGGCATAATAACACTTGGAATGAGAACAAAATTAAGAATTATATCCCTATTTCTCATTTAGAAAACTTTAGAAATATCTTTATTTTCTCTGACAAACTTGACCAAATTCTCTTTAAGCTTTCTTACAATGGTTATTTTGTTCTTAAAGAGGTTTGGACTATTATTAGAGATAAGCAAAACTCCTCTAATGTTTTCATTAAACTTTAGAACAATATCATTCCCATTTCTTATTCAATTTTAGCTTGGGATTTTGAATAACTTTATTCCTGTGGATTCTTTGCTCTGGAATAAAGGTTTTATTTACATTCAAAGTGCTATTGTTGCTTTCATATTGAAAATATTAATCATGTTTTTGTCAATGGTGCTATTGCTTCTAAATTATGGTTATGGTATGATGATTTATTTAATACCAACTACTTTCATGGCTCTCTTTCCATATATCAACTTCTTGAAGTCTATTTCCAAAAAAATATAAAAGGTCATATCAAAGTTCTAGTTGTTATTACCTTTATCTGGTTCATCTGGATGGACAAAAATGATACAAAATATCGTGGTATTCCTATGAACCTTAAAAGGATCCTGGATAGAACCAAAGAAAAAAATTCATGCTTTGTTTAATGCCAATCTTATTAGTAACATTCATTTTAGAGGCTATAAATTTGTGGCTAAAAAATTGGGTGTCATTCTGCCTGATGTTGACTCTTATAAAAGAGCTAGGATTATCCATTGGATCAAACCTAAGGAAAATTTGATTAAAGTTAATACTGATGGTTCTATTGCTTCCAATAAATATGGCTGTGTTGGTATTCTTAGGGATTCTAAAGGTATTATCATTTATGCTTTTGCGTATCCTCTCAAATCCTGCTCTGTTATCTATGATGAGCTTATGCCTATCAATAAATCTATTGAAATTTGTTTGAATAAAGGTTTCCTCAACATTTGGATTGAACTTTATATGTTCTTGCTTCTTGACATGCTAAACTCTAATAGAATAGGAAATGCTAATTTATTTTATCTTCTCAATCATACTAAAAATCTTCTTTCTCAAGTTTGTTATAAAATTTCTCATATCCTTTGTGAAGGTAATGCTTGTGCTGATTTCTTGGCTACTTTGTGCCAAATTAACATTTATTGGACAATCAAAATTTGTCTAAACTATTAAGGGTTTGGTCAATCTGACAACACCGATTACCTTATCTATTATAATTTTCTTGGCTTGGTTTTATTAGTTGGTTTTTGATGAGCTATTGCTTTTGGTTCCCCATTCTTAAACCATCTTTGGGTTGTGGCCATTTGCTTATTTTCACTCTTGGGCTTGTGCAAGGTTTTATTTTAGAGCTCTTGCTTTTGGATTGGCCTAGTGGTCACTACTTGGTGGTTCCAATTTTTTCTACCTAGGTTGTTTTGGTTTTTTCATTCTAGTGTCTATTGTTTGCTTAGCTGGGTGATTATTATTGCTTGGTTGCTTTTGGCCTTTTATGAGCTCTTGCTTTTGCCATATTTCTAGGCTTGTTGCCTCCTTAACTGAGTTAGAATTTTTACTACTGTTGTGGTTGGATAGGTGGCCTTGTTGGTGCTTTGTTGGTTGATAGTTGGTTGGTTTGGATGGTCGTGTTGGCTAGTTTCTTCTTTGGCAAATCGGAGGGTTGTTGGTGGTCTAATTTTGGATTGATTTGGCAAGGTGGAGGTTATTTGTTGACTATTTCTTCTTTTTTGTGGATTGGGTTTGAGGGTTAGTTTATTAGTTTAGGTTTGTTTCTTTTGGTTGTAGTTTTTGTTTCTTCTTGGCTGTAGCTGCTTTTATTTTTGTTGATATTTTGGGTTGGCTGGCTGATGGCTATTTAGTGGTTTGTTGTTTTGCCTTAGGATTTGGTGACATAGTTTGGTGTATTGGTGCCTAACTTGGCTGTGATTATGATGCTAGCACTCATTAATATTTCTCCTCCTTTTTTCTATCTGCTTTGGTGGTGTTCCTGTTGTATTACTATTGCTCCTGATGGATGGTTTTTAGTCCGTCTTACTATCTTCACTTCATTTTGTTTTTGGCTGGCTATTTATCTCACCTGGATCATAATTTATGCTACTTTGGTTGGGTTTGGTGGATGCTGCTGTTTGCTTCTACCCATTTCCTAATTGTCTTGGGTTGTTTTGGCATGATGGATGTTGTTGGTCTTTTCACTGATTTGGATTTTCTGCTATTGTGGTGGTTGCCTGAAGCTGTTGGTGTTTGTGGGTTAGTTGGATGGGTGGATGTTTTGGCCTTTCTTTCCTCCTCTATTAGTGACATGCTAGTTACTCTTGCTTTGGTTCTCTCTCTTCCATCGCTTCCCTTTTTGGTTTAGGTGTGACCTTGTCGCCATTCTGTTGCTAGAGAGGATATGAGCTCTTGTGTTTTTTCTTATTGGTCTTGGTTTTTTCTAGTTTATGTTGTTAAGGTCATTATGCTTGCTCCCTTCGATGTTGTTATTCTTCTTTGGTGGTGTTCCTATTGTACTGCTGTTATCCTTGATGGTTGGTTGATCTTCTGTCTTATTTGGCTCATTTATTTTGGTGGCTTTGTGGTTGGCTATTATGTCTGCTGCTTGGAGGAGTTTGCATCCTTGCAGGATGATGGACTAGGGATGTTGGGCTATAGGAGGTATGCTGGCAATGATGGCCTTGATATTTCCCTCTCTATCTTCTTTTGGCTGGTAGCACTATATGTAGTTGTAACCCTTCTTAAGAAGTTTGGATGCTTACACATAGTGTTGCTCCTTGAGATGATTGTAACTAAGCCTGAGCCTTTTTTTACTTTGCTCCTTTTCTTTGCTCATACTCTTTATGCTTGCTTAATTTTACTGATCCTTTCAATAGTATGTTGCAAATTTCTTCTATAGGTTTGGAAAATCTTGCAGGTGGATCTTGCTGGTATCAAAAGGACCAAGTAGATGTCACTGTTGCACAGATGGATATGTTGTTGTTGCTGATTTGGTTTTGCTTTTGTTTTTTTCCATATATTATTGTAATAGTTAGGGGGTTTATTGCTAGTGTCTTAGAAAACTTGGTGTGCTACTTGGTTAATGGAATCAAAAAGAAGAAATGTTAATATGAATTTATTCTCTGTAAAAAAAACTAAAAATCCTAAACCCTAAACTAAAACCTGAACCTTAAACCTAAAACCTAAACCCTAAACCCTAAAACCTAACCTAACCTCCTAACCTACCCTCCCTAAACCCTAAATCCTACCCTAAAAACCCTATAACCCTAAACTCCATAAACCTAAAACTCCCTAAACCCAAAACTCTCCACTAAAATAAACCCTAAAAATCTCCCTAACCCTATCTCTACTAAACTCTACTAACCCAAATCTTAAACCCAACCTGACTCTAAACCTAAACCCTAAACTCCTAAACCTAACTGAATAAATAAATGCTAAAACTTACCTAATAACCCTAAACTAAACCTAAACCTCCCAAACCTTAAACTCCATCCCACCTAAACTAAACTCCAAAACCTAAACCTCTAAATAAACCAAAAAATGTAAAACCTAAACCTAAATAAATAAATAATCAAATATAAATCTAAACCAAATCTATAAAATAAACTAATAAAATAATAAATAATACCAACTAAACTACTAAACCATAAAAACCTCAAAATAAAACTAAACCTAAAATAAAATAAACTAATAAAATTAAAAAATAAAACCTAAACCTAAAATAAATAAACCTAAATATAAACCCAAACTAAACCTAAAAAAATAAAATAAATAAAAACCTAAACTAAATATAAACTAAAATAAAACTAAACTTAATAAAAAATAAATTAAACTAAACTAAATAAAATAAAATAAACTAAAATAAACCTAAACCTAAATAAAATCAATCTTAAATAAACCTAAAATAAAATAAAAAAAAAAAACCTAAACTTAACCTAAAATAAAAATAAACCTAAACCTAAAAATAAAATAAAATAAAACTACTAAAATAAACCTAAACTAAAGAAACTAAAATAAAACCTAAAACTAAAATAAATAAAACCTAAAATAAAATAAACTAAACTAAATAAAATAAATAAACCTAAAATACAAATAAAAATAAACTAAAATAAACAAAATAAACTAAATAAACTAAACCTACCATAATTAAAAAAAACCATAAATTTAATAAACCTAAACCCTAAACCTAAACCTACTAAACCTAAATAAACTAAACCCAAAAATAAACTAAAACCTAAACCTAAACCCTAAATATACCACAAAACTAAACTAAAGTAACTAAATAAATTAAAAATAAACCAAAATAATAAAACCTAAAATTAAACCTAAAATTAAACTAAGAATAAACCTTGACCCAATCAAATACCAGTTCAGCTAAGATCTGGGTAAAGCGGCATGGAGGCGATGGTTGTGCTGGTTGTGGGTGATCTGGAGGTGTTGGTGGGAATGGAGGTGGTGGTTGGAGCAGTAGTGGTTATGGAGGTGGGAGGAGCGACGGAGGTTACAACCGTGGTGGTGGTAGAGGGAGAGATCGGGGACATGATGGTGGATCCCGCTACTCGAGAGGTCGGGGTGGTTCTGATAGGAACTAGAGAAACTAAAGAATGACCGATTCGATCTGCTACTTACGAAATTGTGTCTTTATAGTAGAGACGATTCTAGTTATCTAGAGTTTTTGATTTTCTCTATGCATGCACATTTTTTTATCCATGTCATCGCTATGTCTTAAAAAAAACTTGGTGTGTTACTTAGTTGATGAAATTGAAAAAGAAATGTTGAATCTAAATTTGTTCTCTAAATAAAACCAAAAAAACCTACCAAACTAAAAAACAACATAAACCCTAAACCATAAACATTAAATCTAAACCCTAAAAACCCTAAACCCTAAACCCTAAACCCTCTAAACCTAAACTAAACCCACCCTAAACCCTATGACCTAAACACTAAGCTCTAAACCTAAACCCTAAAACCTTAATCCTACCTAAATAAAATTAAAAAGGCCCTTAAGCTAAACAAAACCAAAATATAACTAAACCCTAAACTCAACTCCTAAACCTAAACCCTAAAACCATAAACCCTAAACCTAAACTCAAACCCTAAACACTAAACCAACCCTAAACCCTAAACCTTCCCAAACCCTAAAACCTACAACCCTAAACATAACCCTAAACCCTAAATCTTAAAAAACCCTAAAACCTAAAATCCTAAACCTAAACTAAATAAAAAATAAAAATAAAATAAATAAAAATACCTAAACCTAAATAAAATAAAAAAACTAAATTAAAATAAATACTTAAACTAAAACCTTAACCTAAACCTAAACATAAACTTAAATATAATCCTAAAAAAATATTAAATAAAAAATAAAAATAAAACCTAAAATAAAAAAAAATAAAAACCTAAACTAAACTAAAATATAAAATAAACTTAAAATTAAAAAAGTTAAATAAAATAAAACCCAAACATAAAATAAAAATAAAATAAACCAAAAATAAAATTAAATAAAAACTAAATAAAAACCTAAACCTAAAATATAAACTTAAAAATAAAACCTAAACCCTAAACTAAAAAAAAACCTAAACCTAAAATAAACAAAATAAAATAAACCTAAACCTAAACTAAATTAAACTAAGCTAAAAAAATAAAACATAAACCTAAACCTAAACTATATAAAATAAAATAAACTAAAAATAAACATAAACCTAAACTAAAAAAATACCTAAAATATAAACATAAAAAATAAAATAAAAACCTAAACCTAAACCTCAAAATAATAAGTAAAACCTAAACCAAAAAAATAAAATAAAAATAAAACTAAATAAAAGAATAAACATAAACTTAAACCTAAACCTAAAAAATAAACTAAAATAAATTAACCTAAAATAAATAAACTAAAATAAATAAAAATAAAATGAACCTTAATAAAATTAAAATAAAATAAATAAAATAATTAAAATAAACTAAATCATACTACTTGGTTTAAAAAACTTAAATAAACCTAAATCCTAAACTCCTACCTACATTAACCTAAAACCATATAAACCCTATAAACCCTAAACTCTATAATCCTACCAAACTTACTAACCCTAAACCCTCCTCTTTCCAAACCCACCCTAAATCTACCCAACTATCCTGAGCTAACTCCTAATGACTCTCCTCTTAAACTCTAAACTGACTTAAACTAAACTTTTGACTAACCTGTGCCTCCTAAATCCTAACCACTCCCTCTTTCCTATAATCTACCACAAACTCAACCCTAAATACCTAAAACCCTAAACCCTAACCATATAAAATAACCAAAACCTCAACCTAAACTAAATAAAACCTAAAAAATAAAATAAATAAAGAACCTAAACCTAAAAATAAAAAATAAAAAATCTAAAGTAAAACCTAAACCAAAATGTAAAAAAGAAAATAAAATAAAAAATTATAATAAAATAAATAAAACCTAAACTAAATTAAAAATAAAATAAACCTAATAATAAAAACCTAAATAAAACTAAACTTAAAATTATATTAAATAAACCTAAAATAAAAAATAAAATAAATAAACCTAAAATAAAATAAAATAAAATAAAACTAAATAAAACCTAAACCTAAAAAAAATAAACCTAAAATAAAACCTAAAAAAAGAAATAAAGAAGTAAACCTAAACCCTAAATGAAAAAAAACCTAAACCTAAAATAAAAATAAAATAAACAAAATAAAATAAACCTAAACCTAAACCTTAACCACAAAAATTAAATAAAAATCAAACTCAACTAAAAAATAAACTTAAACCTAAATGTAAACCTAAAAAATAAACTAAAATTAAAAACTAAACTAACATAAATAAACTAAACTAAATAAAAATAAAAAAACCTAAAAAAAAATAAAGCAAACTAAAATAAATAAAAATAAACTAAATATACTATATAAACCCAAACCTACTAGTTTACTTAATTTAAATAAAAAAACCTTAAACTATAAATTCTAGACCCTAAACCCTAACCATAAACCCTAAGCCCTAAACATACAACCCTAAACCCTAAACCCTACACCCTAAAAAACCCAACCCCCTAAACCCTAAACCCTAAACCCTAAAAGAATAAATCCTAAACCCTAAACACTAAACTCTAAACCCTAAACCCTAAACCCTAAACCCTAACCTTAAACCCTAAACTCTAAACCCCAAACCTAAACCTAAAGTAACTAAATAACTTAAAAATAAACCTTAACCTTGAAACCTAATCCTAAACCTAAACCTAAACCCTAAGAATGGGCACCTGATGGGGAACATCACATCTCGCTCGGTCTAGATCACGATGGAGGGGAAGGCGAAGGCATCGATTATCACAGTGAGGTGGGGGATTTAAAGGTGCTGGCATACATGGAGGTGGTGGTCAGAGCAGTGGTGGGAGATCTGGAGGTGCTGTTGGATATTCATGCTCATTTTTGATCTATGTCATCACTTGTGTCTTGCTAAACTTGGTGTGCTACTTGGTTGATGAAATCAAAAAGAAGAAATGTTGAATCTGAATTTATTCTCTGTTAAAAAAAACCAAAAACCCTAAACCCAAAAACTAAAGCCTGAATCCAAAACCTAAAACCCTAAACCCTAAACCCTAAACCCTAAACCCTAAAAACCCTAAACCAAAAACCCTAAACTCTAAACCCTAAACCCTAAACACTAAAACCTTAAACCCTAAACCCCAGACCCTAGACCCTAATCCTAAACCCTAAACCCTAAAAGCATAAACACTAGAACCCTAAACCCTAAACCCTAAACCTTAAACCCTAAACTCTAAATCCCAAACCATAAACATAAACCTAAAGTAATTAAATCAATTAAAAAATAAACCTAAACCCTAAAACTTAATAGACCTAAACCCTAAGAATGGGCATAATCGTGATGGCAGGAACATCACGGTCAACTAGGGTCAATCTAGATTTGGTGGTGGAGGCGAAGGTGGAGGTTGCGGTTATCACAGTGGTGGTAGGGGATATGGAAGTGCTGGTTAATATGGAGGTGGTGGTCAGAGCAGTCATAGTTATGGAGGTGGGAGGAGTGATGGAGGTTACAGCTATGGTGGCGGCTGAGGGAGAGATCAGGTATATGATGGTTGATCCCGCTACAAGAGAGGCCAGGGTGGTTCTAATGGGAACTAGAGAAACTGAAGAACGATCGATCCAATCTATTACTCATGGAAGTGTGTCTTTACTGTAGAGATGATTTTAGTTAGGTTTTTTGATTTATTTTATGCATGCTCATTCTTGATCTATGTCATCGCATGTGTCTTAGAAAACCTGGTGTGTTACTAGGTTATTTAAATCGAAAAGAAGAAATGTTGAATCTGAATTTGTTCTCTGTTAAAAAGAAAAACCAAAAACCTTAAACTCTAAACCCTAAACTAAAACTTGAACCCTAAACCTAAAACTCTAAACCCTAAACTAAAACTTGAACCCTAAACCTAAAACCTAAACTTTAAACCCTAAACCCTAAAAATAAAAATATTAATAATAAAAAATACCCTAACCCTAAACCCTAAACCTTAAACCCTAAAACCTAACCCCTAAACCATAAGCCCTAAACCCTAAACCCTAAATCCTAAACACCTAAACCCTTAAACCCTAGAAACCTAAAAACCTAAACCTAAACTAAATAAAATTTAAAAATAAATTAAACTAAAATAAAATAAATAAAAACCAAAAGTAAACTAAAAAATAAAATAAACCTAAAAATAAAAAACCTAACTGAAATAAAAACTAAATGAAAAATAAAAATAAAATAAACCTAAAATAAAATAAAATAAAAATTAAATAAAAATCTAAACCAAATTAATAAACCTATAAATAAATAAAAAATATAACCTAAACCAAAAAAATAAACAAAATAAAATAAACCTAAACCAAAACTAAAATAAGCTAAACTAAAATAAGTAAACCTAAACCTAAACCTAAACCATAAACTAAATAAAATAAAATAAACTAAAAATAAACCTAAACTTAAATTGAAAAATAAAACCTAATAATGAACTTAAAATAATAACTTGAAAACTAAACCTAAAAAAAAAATAGAATAAAAATTTAAACCTAAACCTAAAAATAAAAAATAAAACATAAACCTAGAGAATAAAATAAAATAAAACTAAACTAAAAAAAATAAACATAAACCTAAACCTAAAAATAAACCTAAACCTAAAACTCACTAAACTAAACTAAACTAAACCATAACCCACCTAACTGAGCCCTAAACCCTACCCTCCCAGACCCTAAACCCTAAATCCTCCCTAAACCCTAAAACTTAAACAAAGCCTCCCTAAACATTAAAACCTAAATAATAAAACCTAAACTCCACTAAACCTAACTCCTAAAACTAAAACCACAACTCCCTCCAAACCTAAATCCTCCTCTCTGAAATCTAAAACCTAAACCTAAAAATAAAATAAAATAAAACTCAACTAAAAAATAAACCAACATCTAAACTAAACCTAAAAAATAAACAAAAATAAAAAACCTAAACTAAAATAAATAAATAAAACTAAATAAAAATAAAAAACAAACCTAATCTTACCAGTTTACTTAATTAAAAAAAATAACCCTGAATCCTAAATCCTAAACCCTAAACCCTAGATCCAAAAACTAGCCATAAACTCTCATCTCTAAACCCTAAACCATAAATGCTAAACTCTAAATCGTAAACCCTAAATCCTAAACCTTAGACCCTAAATGCATAAACCCTAAAACCCTAAACCTTAAACCCCAAACCCCAAACCCCAAACCTAAACATAAAGTAGCTAAATAAATAAAAAAAAAACTTAAACCCTAAGACCTAATAAATCTAAACCTAAACCTAAATTCCTAGTAAGCTCAAGTAATCAGCTCGCATTAATTACATCCCCGTCCTTTGTGCAGATCACCAGACCCACCCATCACCGGAGCCCTCGACCTCGTGCTTTGGCGATTCCCCTTTTCCCCTCTCATTTTTGGCTTTCTGATCACTGCTTGATGGCTATTTGGCATGATTCTCACTGGATTCCTTCTGGAATCGATGGACATTGGCCGCTTTCATGTTTTACTTGGAGTGACATCGTGGCTTGGCGTCTTCCCTAATGATTCCGTAGGGGAAACCAATGGATCCAATGGATCCTACTAGGGCATCAACTACCTTGGCTTTGGCTTTGAAATCATTTAAAGACATCCTTATTAGTAAGGATATGCTCATGTGAGTCCTGAACTTATGTTGACTTCTTTTCGAGGCATGCGTGGTTATGTGCTCTGATCTGATTGTGGAAAAGCTTGCTAAGCCATTTGAATTCACATTGGTTGGAAAGTTTACTCTTGAAAAGCCAATTTGGAAAACATTCATTATTTCTTTCATAGTCTGAAACTTTTGGGTGCTTTTATGATTAGTTTAATTGATCCTCCCCACCTTTTATTCAATTAACAAATAATTTGGAATACTCGTGTGTTTTTGCTCATCGTTCTTATTTTGTTTTCAATTTCCAAATGAAGTTACTAAAATGGACTCCACTATTTGATATTAGGGAAGAATCTCCAATCATTCTAGTTTGGATTTCTCTCCCCAATATGTGAATTCATTTCAATAATCATCAATTCCTTTTTGGTATGAGTGCTTTATTTGGTCGGCCATTACAAATTGATCAAGCAACAACTACATAATCTCAACCTTCTCTAGTTTGATTCCTTGTTGAATTGGACATTACCAAGAAACACCCCAAAGAAATTTAGTTATGATATGAAAGTTACAGTTATATGCAGAAAGTTGATTTTAAAAATTTCCCTATCTTTTTTTCTCATTGTAAAGTCCACACGATAATTCTGAATGTTTCATTATGTATCCTCACCTAAGAAAGAAAATTCCTATAAGGAAACTATTGTTCCTAACCCTAGGTCCACCACTATTAAATATCAAAAAGTTAATTAAAAAAAAGATTCATTGAATGTTCCTAGTAAGGTTGTTTTACCTCTTATTTCTTCTATGCAATTGAAGGTTTCTAATGTGGAAAAAATATTTTTTCTAAAATTTTGTTGACAATTAATTTTTCTCTAAGTCGATCCTCACATCCTTACCATTTTTGATTAATGAAAATAATGTTTTAATTAAAAATATTAATGAGGATATCAATTTTATGCATCATTTGAATTCAAGGGAGAATATAGATTTAGTTTCTCATGATATTCAGTTTGAAAAACTTGACTTTACTTTAAGGATGATTTAAATTCTCAAAAAAGATTTGGTTTTATCAAATAATCTGGGTATTGAAGAAGAAGGGATAGATGTTCACACTTGCCTTCTTAATAAATCTGTTTCGACTTCCTCACTTCCTATACCCAATGCTCATTTTCCTCTAATAAATTCTAATAACTTAGAAGAAGGAGAACTCACTTCTATACAGAAGACTTCCCCTAAATCTATGACTAATGTTGCTAAATCCTTCACAGATGATGATTCTATGGGAAAAGAAAATGGTTTCCAAACTTATCATTCTAAAAAGAAAGAAAAAAGTTAAAAACATCGCTCCAAAATTTTCTAAAACACTAGATCTCATGACCTCCCTCCCCTTTTAATTAACCTTTTCTTAACCCCTTTTTTATTTCCTTAGGTTTAATTTTCCTATTTGGAATGTTAGAGGGATCGATACCCAGTCTATTCATAACCGTATTAGAAACCTTTATCGTATTCATAATATTTCTTTACTTATTATTTTTGAGGCTCTTATTCATGAAAACAAAATTAACCATGTTGCTAGAATGATCAGTTTCAATAAATTTTTCTCTAATGTTAGTAATAAAATTTGGTTTTTTTGGAATAATTTTGTGGTGGTTTCCATTCTTAATGATTTTCAACAAGTTGTCAACGCTCCAATATCTTATGGTGATGATTGTGTTTTGGGCTCTTTTGTCTATGCATCTTGTAATAGATCTGGTAGAAAACTTCTTTAGGAAAATTTGAGGACTTTTGCTACCTCTGTCAATAAACCTTGGTTTGTTGGTGGGGGATTTCAACACTATTTTATTCTCTTATGAATGAAGTGGTGGTTGCTCTCCTAATATTCATTCCATGGAAGAATTTTCCAATATAATCCTTGATTGCAATTTGATTGATATTGGCTTTAAGGGTTTAAATTTTAATTGGCAAAACTCTAGACTTTGGCAAAAGTTGTACCATATTCTTTTTATTACTCATTGGATTACACATTGGCCTATTACTTATGTCGATCATTTAAGCAGAAACTTATCAGATCATGATCTTCTTTTGGTTTCTATTAAAGATAACTCTAATAGATTAAAAAATTTCTCTCATTTTAGATTCCAGAACATGTGGATTCAACAAATTAATTTCTTAATGTTGTGGCTAACAATTGGAAAGCTCCCTTACATCCTAACAATTTGATTATGGGGATGAATAGATTTTGGTTTAAGCTTAAAAGACTTAAACAAAATCTGGGTCTGTGGAATAAGCATTATTTTAAAAACCTTTTTGCTAATATCAAGGAAATGGTTTATGATCTTGAAGTCTCTGTTATGTCTAATCCTACTAAGATTAATCACTTGATTGAGGCAAAAGATAAACTTGTAAATTTTCAAAATATGAACGATACTTATTAGTAAAAAAAGCTACTAGCAAACATATTGTGGATGGTGATAGAACGGATATTTCCATGCTTTAGTTAATAAAAAGAGAGCTTTAAATAATATTCAAAAAAATTAAAAATGATAATGGAGAATGGATTATTAGAATAATAATATTAAGGATTCGACCATTAATTACTTTGAAAATATGCTTAATAAGAGTTTCTCTTATGAAGCTATTTCTAAATCACACTTGATTCCTTCTTTATAACCAATAATGATAATGATTTGCTTACTATTGTACCTAATTAAGAGGAAATTTTAAAGTTTTAATAGCTTGAACATAGATTCTCATTTATCTGGGTTTCACCCAATTTTTTCAAAAATGTTGGTATATTATTAAAAATGATTTAGTTAAGGTGATTGATTTTTTAATGGTAATCTTTTTCCTAGATATTTTGCTACCACTTCTATTGTTCTCATACCTATGAAAGATAATCCTAACTATTGGAATAATTTTAGACTTATTAGTCTATGCACCTTCTTCAATAAGTTTATTTTCAAAATTCTAACTAATAGGCTCAGTCCTTTACTTCATAGGATTATCTGTCTAAACAAACTAGTTTTGTTAGAGGTAGATCTATTTTTAATAATATTCTGCTTGCTCAGGAATTAATTCATTATATAGATGCTAAGATTAGAGGTGGCAACATTTTGTTCAAATTAGATATTAACAAAGCTTTTGATAATATCTCTTGGGATTTCCTTATTCATATTCTGAATTTTTTCAGGTTTTCTAATAAATTCATCTTTCTTTTTTAAATTTATATTAATAATGCTTGGTTTTTTATTTTGATTAATGGGGGAAGCCTTAGGCTTCTTTCCTTCTTCCCATGGACTAAGATAAGGGGATCCTCTATCTAATACCTTATTCATTATTGTTGTTGAGTACTTATCTAAGAGCATCAATGATATATTCTTAAATAATCCTAGTATGTATTACAAAACTCTTGGTGGTCTTCCTATTTCTCATTTAAGCTTTGTAGATGATTTCATTATTTTCTGCAATGCTTCTATTCATCATATCAAGAATCTCAAGATTTTTTTAAAATAAATTTGGTAGACAAAGCAGTCTATATATCAAGAATATTGGATATGTTGTTATTGCAGATTTGGTTTTTCTTTTATTTTTTTTCTTATATTATTGTAAACGTTATGGGTTTTATCTCTTTAGGACTTATTATAGCACTTTGAGAATTAGTTTAAAGATTTACCCCCTCTAAGGACTTTGTACATTTTCTTCGTGGCAATAAAATTCCCCTAAATTAATTTTAAAAAAATCTAAATCCTAAGAATATGCAGAACCTTGATGGCAGGAACATCACCATCAACCAGGCTCAATCTAGATCCGGGTGGTGGAGGAAGTCGAGGTAGTAGTCGCGGTGGTGGGGATCCGACGAAGTGGATATGGAGGTGGTTGTAGGATGGTTACGAGGAGGAGAGACGGAGTTACAACCGTGGTGGTGGCAGAGGGAGAGATCCGGGATATGATCATGGATCCCGCTACTCAAAAGGTCAGGGTGGTTCTAATGGAAACTAATAAAATTGAAGAACTCATCCGACCGCTTAATGGAACTGTCACTAGAGATAGTTATAGTTATCCATGGTTTTTGATTTGCTCTATGCATGCTCATTTTTTATCTATGTCATTGCTTGTGTCTTAAAAAACTTGATGTGTTACTTGGTTGATCAAATCAAAAAGAGGAAATGTTGAATATGAATTTATTCTCTGCAGAAAAAAAAACCAAAAATCCTAAACCCTAAACTAAAACTTCAACCTTAAACCTAAAACCCTAAAAACCTTAAACCCTAAATCATAAACCCTAAACCCTAAACCCTAAATAATAAACCCTAAATCATAAACCCTAAACACTAAGACCTAAACCCTAAACTCTTAACCCTAAACCTTAAATCAGAACCTAAAACCCTAAACCATAAACAACCTAAACTAAAACCTAAACCTAGAACCCTAAACCCTAAACCCTAAACCCTAAACCCTAAACTTAAACCTAACCCTAACCCTAAACCCTAAACCCTAAACTAACACTAAATCCTAAACCCTAAACCCTAAACAAACCCTAAACCCTAAACCCTAAAAATGTTAAATCCTAAAGCCTAAACACTAAACCCTAAGCCCTAAACCATAAACCCTAAGCCTAAACCCTAAATCATAAAACCCTAAACTGTAAAACCCTAAATCATAAACCCTAAACCCTAAAAACCTAAGCACCTAAACCCAAACTAAATAAAATGTAAAAATAAAATAAATAAAAGAACCTAAACTTAAATAAAATAAAATAATAAAAGAAAATAAAAATATAAACTAAAACATAAACCTAAACCTAAAAATAAAATAAAATA
Organism: Cymbidium sinense; assembly: GCA_021442155.1. Taxonomy (NCBI): domain Eukaryota; kingdom Viridiplantae; phylum Streptophyta; class Magnoliopsida; order Asparagales; family Orchidaceae; genus Cymbidium; species Cymbidium sinense. The sequence goes on along the minus strand of CM038224.1, from coordinate 107,125,372 downwards.
AATTAATAAAAATAAACTAAAATAAAATAAATAAAAACATAAACTAAACTAAAAAATAAAATAAACCTTAGAATAGAAAACCTAAATAAAATAAAAACTAAACATAAAATAAAAATAAAATTAACCTAAAATAAAATTAAAAAAACTAAATAAAAACCTAAACCTAAAAAATAAACCATAAAATAAAATCTAAAATGAAATAAAAAATAAAACCTAAACCCTAAACTAAAAAAAACCTAAACCTAAAATAAAGAAATAAACAAAATAAAATAAGCATAAACCTAAACTAAAATAAATAAAACCAAAACCTAATCCTAAAATAAACTAAACCTAAACCTAAACATAAACTAAATAAAATAAAATAAACTAAAAATAAACCTAAAATAAAAACATAAAACTTAAACCTAAAAAAATAAAATAAAAACTTAAACTTGAACCTAAAAATAAAAAATAAAACCTAAACCTAAAAAATAAAATAAAAATAAAACTCAATTAAAACCTAAACCTAAACCTAAACCTAAAAAATAAATTAAAATAAAAAACCTAAACTAAAATAAATAAACTAAACTAAATAAAAAAATAAACCTAAGTAAAACAAAAAATAAAATAAACATAAATAAATAATAAATAAACTAACTAAACTAAATAAACCTAAACCTATCGATTTACTTAATTTTAAAAAAACCATAAATCCAAAATCTTAAACCCTAAACCCTAAACCCTAAACCCTAACCTAAACCCTAAACCCTAATCCATAAACCCTAAACCCTAAACCCTAAACCCTAAACCCTAAACCCTAAAAGCCTAAACCCTAAATCCTAAACCCTAAACCCTAAACCCTAAACCCCAAACCCTAAACCCTTACCGTAACCCTAAACCATAAACTCCAAACCCTAAACCTAAACTTAAAGTAACTAAATAAACTAAAAGTAAACCTAAACCCTAAAATCTAATAAACCTAAACCTAAACCTAAACCCTAAGAATAGGAGAACCTTGACAACAATAACATCACCGCCACGCCTAGATCAAGTGGTGGAGACGAGGCTGAGGCCATTATCAGCGTGTGGTGGAGGATTTGGAGGTGCTGGTGGGTATGAAGGTGGTGGTCAGAGTAATGGTGGTTATGGAGGCAGGAGGAGAAACGTAGGCAACAACCGTGGTGGTGGCAGAGAAAGAGATCAGGGTATGCTGGTGGATCCCGCTACTCAATAGGCCGAGGCAGTTCTGAGAGGAACTAGAGAAATTGAAGAATAATCGATTTGGTTTGCTGTTTATGGAATTGTGTCTTTAAAGTAGAGACATTTCTAGTTATCTAGTGTTTTTGATTTGCTCTATGCTTGGTAAATTTTGATCTATCTCGCCACTTGTGTCTTAGAAAACTTCGTGTGTTACTTGGTTGGCGAAATCGAAAAGAAGAAATGTTGAATCTAAATCTGTTCTCTGTTAAAATAAAAAAAAACCAATAAACCTAAATCCTAAACTAAAACCTGAACCCTAAACCTAAAACCTTAACCCTAAACCCTAAACCCTAAATCCTAAAACCCTAAACCCTAAACCCTAAAAAAATCCTAAACCCTAAACCCTAAAGACTAAACCCTAAACCCTAAACTAACCATAAACCCTAAGTGAACCCTAAACCCTAAACCCTAATCCCAAAAAACTCTAAACACTAATCCCAAAATGCTCTAAACACTAAAGCCTAAATAATAAATCCTAAACCCTAAACCCTAAACCCTAATACCCTAAACCCTGAATCCTTTTACCCTACACCCTAAACCCAAACCCTAAAAATAAAGCTAAATAAACCTAAAAAAATAAAATAAATAAAGAAACCTAAAAATAAAATAAAATAAAATAAAATAAAACTAAACTAAAACTTAAACCATAAAATAAAATAAACTAAAACAAAATAAATAAAAACCTAAACTAAATTAAAAAAATTAAAGAAACATAAGAACAAAAATGTAAATAAAATAAAAAGTAAAAGTAAAATAAAAATAAAATAACCCTATAGTAAAATAAAATAAAAACTAAATAAAAACCTAAACATAAAAAATTTATCTAAAAATAAAACTTAAAGAAATTAAAAAATAAAACCTAAACCATAAAACCTAATAGACCTAAACCTAAACCCTAAGAATAGGCAGAACCTTGATGGCAGGAACATCACTATCAACCAAGCTCAGTCTAGATCTAACCGTGGAGGTGAAGGTGGAGGCGGCGATTATCTCAGTGTGGTGGGGGATCTGGAGGTGCTAGTGGATATGGAGGTGGTGGTCGGAGCAATGGTGGTTAGGTAGGCGGGAGGAGCGACTGAGATTACAGTTGTGGTGGTGGCGAAGTGAGAGATCGAGGATATGATGGTTGATCCCACTACTCATGAGGCTAGGGTGGTTCTGATGGGAACTAGAGAAAATGAAGAACGGTCGATCCGATCTGATGCTTATAGAACTGTGTCTTTATTGTAGAGACGATTCTAGTTACCTAGGGTTTTTTTATTTGCTTTATGCATGCTCATTTTTAATTTATGTCATTGCTTGTGTCTTAGAAAACTTGGTGTGTTACTTGGTTGATGAAATGAAAAAGAAGAAATGTTGAATATGAATTTGTTCTCTATTAACAAAAAAATAAAAAATCAAAAACCTTAAACCCTAAACAAAAACTTGAACCCTAAACCTAAAACCCAAACCTAAAACCTAAAAAATAAAAACCTTAAACCCTAAACTCTAAACCCTAAAACCTTAAACCCTAAACCATACACCCTAAAACCTAAACCCTAACCCCAAACCCTAAACTCTAAACTATAAACCCCAAACCCTAAACTTGAAACCCTAAATCCTAAATTAACCATAAACCCTAAACCCTAAAAAGCTAAACAAAATAAAACTTAAAAATTAAAATAAATAAAAAATCCTAAATGAAAATAAAACAAAGTAAAAAAATAAACTAAAACCTAAACCTAAACCTAAACCTAAACCCAAAAAAGAAAATAAAATAAAAAATTAAAACTAAACTAAAATAAAATAAATCAAAACTGAAACTAAACCTAAAAATAAAAAACCTAAACAAAATAAAAACTAAACTTAAATTAAAAATAAAATAAACCTAAAATATAATAAAATAAAAACTTAATAAAAATATAAACCTAATAAGTAAACCTAAAAAAAACATAAAAATAAATAAAAAATAAAACCTAAACCATAAACCAAAAAAAAAAAAACCTAAACCTAAAATAAAATAATAAAAAAAACCAAAACCTAAACTAAAATAAATTAAACAAAAATAAGTAAAATGTCAACCTAAACCAAAAATAAACTAAACCTAAACCTAAATATAAACTAAATAAAATAAAATAAACTTAAAAATAAACCTAAACATTAACTAAACAATAAAACTTAAAAATAAACCTAAAATAAAATCCTAAAACATAAACCTAAAAAATAAAATAAAAACCTAAACCTAAACCTAAAAATAAAAAATAAAATCTAAACCTAAAATAAAAAATAAACTAAACTAAAAAAATAAACATAAACCTAAACCTAAACTTAAAAGCAAACTAAAATAAAAAACCTAAACTAAAATAAATAAACAAAACAAAAAAAACCTAAATAAAAATAAGTAAAATAAAATAAACTAAAATAATTAAAATAAACTAAATAAATAAACCTACCATTTATTAATTAAAATAAACTAACCTAAAATCCCTAAACCTAAACTTAAACCTAAACTAAACTAAACCTAAACCTAAATCATACTAAATAAATTTAAATAAAACTAACCCTAAACCCTAAACTTACAACCCAAACTAAACCTTAAACTCAAACCTAAACTAACTATAAAACCCTAAACCCTAAACTGAAAATCCTAAATAAAAAAATAAAAAAAATTAAAGAAAAACCCTAACCCTAAACTTAACCCTAAACCCTAAACCTACAACCCTAAACCCTAAACCCTAAACCCTAAACCCTAAACTATAAACCTAAACCTAAACTAAAACCTAAACTAAAACCCCAAACCCTAAACACTAAAATAGATAACCCTAAACCCCAAATCCTAAACCCTAAACCCTAAACCCTAAACCCTAAACCCTAAACTCTTAAAACCTAAAAACCTAAACCTAAATTAAATAAAACATGAAAATAAAATAAATAAATAAACTTTTTTTAATTCTTTTTTTAAATAAATAAACTTAAATCTAAATAAAATAAAAAATTAAATTAATTAAAAACCTAAACCTAAACCTGAACCAAAAAAATAAAAAGAAATAAAAAATAAAAACTAAACTAAAAAATAAAATAAATCTTAAAATAAAAGACCTAAATAAAATAAAACCTTAATGTAAAATAAAAATAAAATAATCCTAAAATAAAATAAAATAAAAACTAAATAAAAACTTAAACCTAAAAAATAAACCTACAAATCAGACCTAAACAAAAAAAAAAAATAAAACCTACACCCTAAACTAAAAAAAAAACCAAAACCTAAAATAAGAAAAATAAAATAAACCTAAACGTTGACTAAAATAAACTAAACTAAAATAAATAAAACCCTAAACTCTAAATCCTAAACCCCAAACCCTAAACCCTAATGTAACCCTAAACCTTAAACCCTAAACCCTAAACTAGAAACCCTAAACCTAAACCTAAAGTAACTAAATAATTTAAAAAATAAACGTAAACCCTGAAAGCTAATAAACCTAAACCTAAACCTAAACCCTAAGAAAGAGAGAACCTTGACAATAATAACATCACTGTCAATCAAGCTCAGTCTAGATCTAGTGGTCGAGATGAAGGTGAGGCGTGATTATCAAAGAGGGGAGGATTTGGAGGTGTGTGGGTATGAAGGTGGTGAGTAGTGGTGGTTATGGAAGCGGGAGGAGCAATGTAGGCTACAACTGTGATGGTGGCAGAGAGAGAGAGAGAGATCGAGGGTATGATGGTGGATCCCGCCACCGAGAGGCCGAGGTGGTTCGATAGAATTAGAAACCAAGAATGACCAACTGATCTACTTATGGAATTGTGTCTTTATAGAGACATCTCTATCTAGGTTTTGATTTACTCTATGCATTGGTAAATTTTGATCTATCTCGTCGCTTGTGTCTTAGAAAACTTCGTCTGTTACTTGGTTAGTGAAATTGAATAGAAGAAATGTTGAATCAGAATATGTTCTATATTAAAATAAAAAAACCAAAAAAATCCTAAACCCTAAACTAAAACTTGAACCCTAAACCTCAAACCTAAAACCTAAACCCCAAACCCTAAAATCCCTAAACCCTAAACCCTAAACCCAAAAAAAAAACCAAAAACCCTAAACCCTAAACCCCAAACCCCAAACTCTAAACTTTAAACCCTAAACCTTAAATAAACTCTAAACCCTAAAAAGCTAAAACCCTACACCTAAACAAAATAAAACCTAAAAAATAAAAAAATAACTAAACCCTAAACTAAAATAAATAAAATAAAGTAAAATAAAAATATAAACTAAAACTTAAACCTAAACCTAAACTTAAACCTAAACCTAAAATGAAAATAAAATAAAAAATATAAACTAGACTAAAATAAAATAAATAAAAACCTAAAAAAAACTAAAAAAAATAAAAAACTTAAATAAAATATAAACTAAAGCTAAAATAAAAATAAAATAAACCTAAAATAAAATAAAACCTAAACTTAAATAATAAACCTAAAAATAAAATGTAAAAATAAATATAAAATAAAACCTAAACCATAAACTAAAAAGAAAACCTAAACCTAAAATTAAAAAAAAACCTAAACCTAAACTAAAATAAACTAAAATAAAATAAATAAAACTTAAACCAAAACCTAAAATAAACTAAACCTAAACTAAATAAAATAAAATAAACTAAACATAAACCTAAACCTAAACTGAAAAATAAAATCTAGAAATAAACCTTTAATAGAAACATAAATCCTAAACCTAAATAAATAAAATAAAAACCTAAACATAAACCTAAAAATAAAAATAAAACCTAAACCTAGAAAATAAAATAAAATACTAAACTAAAAAATAAACCTAAACCTAAACCTAAAAAAAACTAAAATAGAGAACCTAAACTAAAATAAATAAACCAAAATAAATAAACTAATCTAAAAAAAATAAGAAATAAACATAAATGTAAATAAAAATAAAATATACTAAAATAAATAAAAAGAAACTAAATTAAGCTAAACCTACCAGTTTACTTAATTATAAAAAATAAAAAATAAAGAAAAATCTTAACCCTAAATTTTAAACCCTAAAACTAACCTTAAAATTAAAACTCTAAACCTTAAAACCTTAAACCCTAAAACCCTAAACCATAAACCCTAAACCCTAAACCCTAAAGCCTAAACCCTAAAAAACCCTAAACCCTAAATGCTAGACCCCAAACTAACCATAAACTCTAAACCCTATACCATAAAACCCTAATCATAAACCCTAAACCCAAACCCTCTCCCCTGAGCCTCATTTTCTGTTATTTTGAATACCTCTTGGTGGCACCCTGGGATTTCTGTTTGGCTTTGATTCAATTCAAATTCAAAGGCTTGAATGTCATCTGGCCATTTGCGTGATGCTTCATCATTGACCATGGCTGTAGTGAGTTCTACTTCTTGGGCTCCACCTCAAATTATGGATGCTTCGGCTAGAGAATCCAATAATTTGGGGCTTGGATGTCCTAATGCTACTTCTTATACTAAATCATTTATGGAAGCGCTCTGTGGTAAGACTTCTCCCTCCTTTGATTTGGTTAATCTCATTTTGACATCTTTTAGAGGTTTGTCGACCGTTAAGTGTTTTGATGTGGATTTTGAAAGTTGGCAAAACCATTTGAATTTTCTCTTATCGATAAATTTGCTTTGCTTCATCCAAATTTGGATGAGATCCACTATTTTTTTCATAATCTCAAGCTTACGGGTGCTTTCTCAATTGGTCTTATTGACCAAAGATATCCCGATTCAACTTTCTAATGATCCGATTATTAATGTTTTTTTTCAGATTCTTATTTCATCTTTAATTGTCAAATGTGTTTGTTGAAGTGGTCACCCCTTTTGACATTAAGGAGGAATCTCCTATTATTCTTGTGTTGTTATTTTTTCCTAATATGCACATTCATTTTATTACCCATCATGTGCTTTTTATTGTTGGGGCTTTATTTGGACAGCCTTTGCAACTCGACCAAGTGACCACTGAGCGATCTTGCCCATCTGTGGCTCGATCCTCGTGGAATTATACATAACTAAAAAATACCCTAAGGAAGTTTGGATTGGCTCTAAAAATATAGGTATTCACAAAAGCTTGAATTGGATAACCTTTCAGTTTTTTTGTTTCGATTGTAAAATTCACGGTCATGATAATTTAGAAGGTTTTATTCACCATCCACACTTAAAAAAAATGAAATCCTAAAGAGAATATTGTTCATACCCATAAGCCGATCCCTTCTTATGTTCAAAAATCAGCCTCGGATCCTAAGAATGGTATGAAGGCTGTTATTGAGGTTGATTCCCTGGATATCAGGGTTAATCCTATTGAACAAGTTTCGCCCTGATATAGATTCCTAATTTTCAAAATGGGAAGGATGACTTACCTCTTTTTTCTTCTTTGAATTTGAATATTTCTAATGTGGAGAATAATAAATTTTCAAAGTTATTGGAAGATGATTTTGTTTCCTCTGATTCTATTCTTGCATCTATGCCGGCTTTGATTGATGAAAATGAAGCTTTTAATGATGATTTAAATGATGTCAAGCATGTTGAAAACATTTTGATCCGATTTAACTACTCGGCTTTAAATGGTTCTAAATCATCTTGTCTCTCATTTCTAATCTTGATATTCATGTTAATCCGCTGCCTTAATATGGATTTGGAAGAGGGTGAACTCCCCTCCATATACTTGGAGAATTATCCTAAATTTGTGACCAATGTTACTAAATCTTACTTGGATGATGACTCTAGGGAAAAGAAAATGGTTTCCAAACTTGTCATGCTAAAAGAAAAAAAAAGTGATTAAAACTACCCTCCCAAATTGTCCAAAACACTAGATCTACGCCTCACTCCTCTAATTAACCTTTGATTAACCCTTTATTTTACTTATGTTTAATTTTCTTTGGAATTTTAGAGGGATCATACCCTCTTTATTCATAAATATTAGAAATCTTGATTCATAATATTTATTTACTTATTATTCTGAGCCTCTTATTCATGCTAATAAAATTAACCATGTTGCTAGAATGATCGCTTCAATAAATTATTTTAATGTTAAGATTTGGTGTTTTTGGAATAATTTTTTGAGGTTTCTATTACTGATGATCCCTAAACACTAAATCCTACACCCAAAACCCTAAAACATAAACCCTAAAACTAACCCTAAACCCTAAACCCTAAACCTACAACCATAAACCCTAAACTCTAAAGTTTAAACTTAAACCTAAAACCCTAAATCTAACTTGAATCAACTTAAACCTAAACTAACCTAAACCCTAAAACCTAAACTCTACACCTAAACCCTAAACTAACCTAAACTATAAACCTAAACTCCCACCTAACCTAACCCTAACCTAAACCTAAACCCTAAACCTACTTAAAACCTAAACCTTTAAACCTAAACCTAAACTATAAATTATTAAACCTATAAACCTTAAACTCCAACCCTAAACCTAAACCTAAAACCTAAAACCACTAAACCCTACACCTAACTAAACCTAAACCTAAACCCTAAAGTAAAATCTTAAAGCTAAACCCTAAACACTAAACCTAAACCCTAAACCCAAACTAAACCTAAACCCCTAACCCTAAACCCTAAACCCCAAACCATAAACCTAAACCTAAAGTAACTAAATAAATTAAAAAATAAAACTAAACCCAAACACTTAATATTCCTAAACCTAAACCTAAACCTAAACCCTAAGAAAAAGATCCATGAAGAACATCACCACAACCGCTGCCTAGATCTAATGGTGGAGGTGAAGGCAGATGCAACAGTTATCTCAATGGTGGTGGTTGATCTAGAGGTGCTAGTGGATATGGAAGTGGTGGTCGGAGCAGTGGTGGTTATGGAGGCGGGAGGCGCGATGGAGGTTATAGCCGTGATGGTGGTGGAGGGAGAGATCAGGGATATCATGGTGGATCCCGCTACTTGAGAGACTAGGGTGGTTCTCATGGGAACTAGAGAAAATAAAGAACAGTCGATCTGATCTACTACTTATCAAACAGTGTCTTTAATGTAAAGACATTTATAGTTATCTAAGGTTTTTGATTTGCTCTATGCTTGCTCATTTTTTATCTATGTCATCGCTTGTGTCTTAGAAAACTTGCTATTTTATTTAGTTGATGAAATCTAAAAGAAGAAATGTTGAATGTAAATTTGTTCTCTGTTAAAAAAACCAAAAGCCCTAAACCCTAAACTAAATCCTGAACCATAAACCTAAAACCTAAACCCTAAACCTTAAAACCTAAACCTTAAATTATAAAAACTCTAAACTCTTAACACTAAACCCTAAACCCTAAACCCTAAAACCCTAAACCCAAAAAATTAAAACCTAAACCCTAAACACTAAACCCTAAAGCCTAAAGCCTAAATCCTAAAACCTAAACCCTAAACCCAAAACCCAAAACCCTAAACTAAGCCTAAACCCTAAACCCTAAAAAGCTCACAACGTAAACCTAAACTAAATAAAACATAAAAATAATATAAATAAAAAACATAAACCAAAATAAAATTAAAAAATAAAATAAAATAAAAACATTAACTAAAACCCAAACCTAAAAAGAAAATAAAATAAAAATAAAAATTGAAATAAAATAAAATAAATAAAAACCTAAACTAAACAAAAAAATAAAAAACCTAAATAAAATAAAAACAAAACCTAAAATAAAAATAGAATAAACCTAAATTAAAATAAAATAAAAACTAAATAAAAACCTAAATAAAAGTTAAAATAAAAATAAACTTAAGCAAAAATAAAAAATAAAATAAACTAAAATAAATAAAAAATAAACTAAATTAACCTAAACATACCAATTTACTTAATTTAAAATAAACCCTAACCATAAACCCTAAACCATAAACCCTCAACTCTAAACCTAAACCTAAACTAAATAAAACCTAAAAATAAAATAAATAAAAAAACCTAAGCCTAAATAAAATAAAAAAAATAAAATAAAATAAAAACCTAAACTAAAACCTAAACCTAAAAATAAAATAATATAAAAAGTAAAAAATAAAAAAAAAATAAAATAAAATAAATAATAACCCAAATTAGACTAAAAAACAAAATAAACCTAAAAATAAAAAACTTAAATAAAATTAAAACTAAACCTAAAATAAAAATAAAATAATCCTAAAATATAATAAAATAAAAACTAAATAAAAACCTAAACCTAAAAATAATACCTAAAAATAAATAAAAAAAACAAAACATAAACCATAAAAAAAAAACCTAAACCTAAAATAAAAAATAAAATAAAATAAACTTAAACCTAAACTAAAATAAATAAAACCTAAGCCTAAAACTAAAATAAACTAAACCTTAATCCTAAATTAAAGAAAATAAGCTAAACTAAAAATAAACCTAAAATAAAACTAGAAATTAGTTTAGGTTTATTAGGTTTTGGGGTTTAAGTTTAATTTTTAATATATTTAGTTACTTTAGGTTTAAGTTTAGGGTTTGAGGTTTAGGATTTAGTTTTGTTCTGATTTGTGTGGTTTAGGTTTTGTGGTTTTTAGGATTTTGGTTTTAGGTTTAGATTTACCATTTATGTTTTTTTTTTTTTTAAATTAAGTAAATCGATAAGTTTCAGTTTATTTATTTTAGTTTATTTTAATTCTTTTATTATGATTTTTGTTTATTTTTATTTTTCTTTACTTTAGTTTATTTATTTTAAAGCCTATTTATTTTAGTTTAGTTTGTAATTATAGTTTATTTTAGGTTTAGTATTGGTTTAGTTTATTTTTAGTTTAATTATTTTATTTTATTTTAAGTTTAGGTTTTATTTTTCAATAGTTTAAGTTTTAGGTTTTATTTTAGGTTTATTTTAAGTTTTATTTTTTTGTTTAGTTTAGTTTATTTTAGTTTATTTTATTTAATTTAGTCAGTTTAGGTTTAGTTTAGTTTATTGAGGTTTAAGCTTTAGGTTTTATATATTTTAGTTTAGTTTATTTTAGTTAGGTTTCAATTTATTTTATTTTGTTTCTTTTATTTTTATTTTAGGTTTAGGTTTTCTTAATATGGGTTTAGGCTTCTTTAGTTTTTTTTTATTTAGGTTTTATTTTAGGTTTATTTTTTAGGTTTAGGTTTTATTTTGTTTTATTTTATTTTATTTAAGTTTATTTTACTTTCATTTTATGTTTAATTTTTATTTTATTTAGGTTTTTATTCTTAGGTTGATTTTATTCTTTAATATAGTTTAGATTTTATTTATTTCATTTTAGTTTATTTTTTAATTTAATTTATATTTTATTTAGGTTTAGTGTAGTAGGTTTAGTTTAGGTTTTATTTTATTTTATTTTATTATTTTATTTTGGTTTAGGTTTTATTTATGTTATTTTCAATTTATTTATTTAGGTATGCCTTTAAGTTATTATTTTGAGTAGGGTAAGCCCAGGGCCCAGGGAGGTCAGGGTCAGGGCCCAGCTTTAGCCCAGATCTTTAGCTTTTAGTCCCTGCCTCAGTGGCCCAGGTCATGGTGTTTTGGTCAAGGCTCAGTATTAATTAGGGGTACCTTTCACAGTGTTCAGGGGCTGCCCAGGGCTAAGGCTGCTAGGGGCCCAAGTTTAGGGTTTAGAGCCTGTGGCCCAGTGGCCTTTTAGGTGTTTTAGGCCCTGGGGGCCCAGGGCCCAGTGGGTTTTGGGGCCCAGTGGCCCAGAGTTTAGGGCCCAGGGCCCAGGGCCAGTTAGGGCCCAGAGCCCAGGGCCGAGGTCAGTCTTGGGGGATCAGGATGGTGGTTTTCTTTAATTAATTTTTAAAAATAAATCCTATTTAGTTTATGTTTATGCTTATTTATTTTAATGTCATTTTTTTTTATTATTTAGGTTTAAATTTTATTAGTTTTAATATATCTTTATCTTTAGGTTTATTTTATTTTATTTTAATTTATTTTAAGTCCTTTTATTTATCAGGTTTTATTTATCTTATCTTTAGTACTTTATTTTATCTTTCTTTAGGTTTAGGATTAAGTAACATTAGGTTTTAGTTTTAGTCATTATTTTATTATTATATTTATTTTAATCCCTTTTATTTCTCTTTATTTTAGGTTTTTAGTTTAGCTCAGAACAGGTTTTGGCCTGTGAGTTTAGGCTCCCAGTGTCTGTGGCCTGGTAGGGTTTGGGGTTTGGTGTAGTGTTTAGGGTTTAGGGTTTTATTTTTTTTTTTAGTTTTGTACAAGTGGGGTTTTGGGTTTTGTGGTTTTAGGATTTAAGTTTAGGTTTTAGGTGTTTTAGTTTAGGTTTTAGGTTTAGGGTTTAGGTTTAGGGTTTTAGGTGGTTTAAGGTAGGATTTAGGGTTTAAGGGTTTTAGGGTTTAGGGTTTGTGGTTTAGGTCTTAGATTTAAGGTTCAGGTTTTAGTTTAGGGTTTAGGGTTTTTATTTTTATTTTGATTTTTTTAACAGAGAATAAATTAAGATTCAATATTTTTTCTTTTCGATTTCATCAACCAAGTAACACACCAAGTTTTCTAAGACACAAGCGACGACAAAGATAAAAAATGAGCACACATAGAGCAAATAAAAAACCTTAGATAACTAGAATTGTCTTTATTATAAAGACAGAGTTCCATAAGGAGTAGATCGGATGGGCCATTCTTCAGTTTCTCCAATTCCCATCAGAACCACCTTGGCCTCTCGAGTAGCAGGATCCACCATCATATCCCCAATCTCACTCACCACCACCATGACTATAACCTCTTTCTCTTGTCCTACCTCCACAACTACCACTGCTTTGACCACCACCACTAAGATAACTACCACCTCTGCCTTTTCCTCCACCACCAGATCTGGACTGAGCATGCCATCAAGGTTCTATATATTCTTAGGTTTAAGGTTTAGGTTTAGGTTTATTAGGTTTTAGAGTTTAGGTTCACTTTTTAATATATTTAGTTACTTTAGGTTTAGGTTTAGGGTTTGGGGTATAGGGTTTAGGATTTAGTGTTTAAGTGCCTTGGTTTAGGTTGAAGGTTTGGGGTGGATTAGGTTTAGTCGTGGTTTATGCTTTAGTGTTTAAGGTTTAGGGCTAGAGTTTAGGGTTTAAGGTTTTAGGTTAGGGGTTTTAGGGTTTTAGGGTTTAGGGTTTAGGGTTTAGGGTTTAGGGTTTTAGTTTAGGATTTAGTGTTTAGGGTTTAAGTTTTAGAGTTTAAGTTTGGGGTTTAGGGTTTTAGTATTTAGGGTTTTGGGTTTAGGATTTAGGGTTTATGGGTTTTAGGGTTTAGGGTTTAGTGTTTAGGCTTTATGGTTTAGGGTTTAGATTTAGGGTTCAGATTTTAATTTAGGGTTTAGGGTTTTTATTTTTTTATTTTTAATAGAGAATAAATTCAGGTTCAAAATTTCTTCATTTTGATTTCATCAACCAAGGAACACACCAAGTATTCTAAGATTGAAGTAATGACATAAATAAAAAATGAGCACACATAGAGCAAGTTAAAAATCCTAGATAACTAGAATCGTCTCAACTATAAAGACACAATTCCATAAGTAGTAGATCGGATGGGTCGTTCTTTAGTTTCTCCAGTTCCCATCAAAAACACCCTGACCACTCGAGTAGCAGGATCCACCATCATATCCTCGATCTCTCCCTCCGCCACAACCACAGTTGTAACCTCTATCTCCCCTCCTGCCCTGCCTCCACAACCAACCACTACTTCGACCACCACCTCCATATCCACCATCACCTCCAGACCCCCATCACCACTATGATTTGATCAACCAAGTAACCCACCAAGTTTTTCAAGACACAAGCAATAACATAGATCAAAAATAAGCACACACAGAGCAAGTCAAAAACCCTAGATTACTAGAACTGTCTCTACTGTAAAGACATTATTCCATAAGCAGTAGATCGGATGGACCGTTCTTCAGTTTCTCTAGTTTCCATCAAAACCACCCCGTCTCTACTGTAACCTCTATTGCTCCTCCCGTCTCCACAACCACCATTGCTCTGACCACCCGCTCCACATCCACCAGCACCTCCAGATCCCCAACCACCACTATGATAATCTCACTGCTTTGCCTCCACCTCCTGAGATCTAGACCGAAAGCATGTCAAGGTTTTGCCAATTCAGTTTTAGGGTTTAGGTTTAATTTTATTAGGATTTTGGTTTTAGGTTTTTTATTCAGCTTACCAGGTTTTAGGGTTTGGGGGTGGTTGGGGTTTAGGGTTTATAAGGCTTATGGTTTAGGTAGTTTTAGGTTTAGGGTTTTTAGGGTTTATGCTTTGTGGTTTGTGGTCGAGGATTTTTGGTTTTATTTTAAAAAATATTATGTAGACCTGTTTTATGTTTATTTAGTTTTATTTTTTATTTATTTTAGTTTATTTTATTTTTATTTTATTTAGATTTATTTTTTATTTTTTAATTTAATTTTATTTATTTTAGGTATATTTATTTTAGTTCAGGTTTTTTATTTTAGTTTATTTTTAAGTTTAGGTTTAGGTTTAGGTTTAGGTTTATTTTTTAGTTGAGTTTTATTTTTAGTTTATCTTTTAGGTTTATGTTTTATTTTTTATTTTTAGGTTTAGGTTTAGGTTTTTATTTTATCTTTTTAAGTTTAGGTTTTAGGTTTAATTTTAGGTTTTATTTTTAAGTTTATGTTTAGGTTTATTTTTAGTTTATTTTATTATATTTTATTTAGGTTTATGTTTAAGTTTAGGTTTATCTTATTTTATTTATTTTATTTTTATTTTCGGTTTATGTTTTATTTATTAGTTTAGGATTTAGGTTTTAATTTTTCATTTATTTTTAGGTTTTATTTAAGGTCTATTTTTTAGTTTAGTTTTTATTTTATTTTCATTTCATTTTATTTTAGGTTTGTTATTTTATTTTTACATTTAATTTTGTTTTATTTAGGTCTTTTATTCCTTAGGTTTATCTTATTTTAATTTAGGTTTATCTTATTTTTAATTTAGTTTAGTTTTATTTATTTATTTTATTTTATTTTATTTTATTTTAATTTTAAGTTTAGGTTTAGTTTTGTTTGTTTATTTTATTTTATTATTATATTTTATTTAGTTTAGGTTTTTTTTATTTTTTTTATTTTTGGTTTATTTTAGCTGGTTTTTAGTTTTTGGTTTTGTGGGTTTAGTGGCCTAGTTTAGTATTCATGATTATTTGTGTTTTAGGCAGTGGTTTGGGGTTTGTGGTTTTCAGGGCCTGGTTTAGGGCTTTAGTTAAGGATTTTAAAGTAGGTTTTGTTTATTAGTTTTTAGTTTAGGTTTGGCTCATTTTTTTTTAGTTTTAGGGTTTGTTTAGGGTTTGGTATTTTAGGTTTAGATTTGTTTTATGGTTTTGGGTAGTTTAGATTTAGGGTTTGGGTGGTTTTAGGGTTTTGTGTGTAGTTTTAGTTTTTTTGTGATTTTGGGTTTAGGGGTTTTAAGGTTTAGGAATTAGGATTTATGGTTTAGAGTTTAGGTTTTAAATTTAGGGTTTAAGTTTTAGTTTAGTATTTAGGGTTTTTATTTTTTTATTTTTTTTAACAAAGAACATATTCAGATTCAACATTTTTTCTTATTGATTTCGTCAACCAAGTAACCCACCAATTTTTTAAGACATGAGTGTCGACATAGATCAAAAATGAGCACACATAGAGCAAATCAAAAACTCTGGATAACTAGAACCATCTCTACTAAAGACAGCCCATAAGTAGTAGATCGATGGGCCATTCTTCGCTTTCTCCAGCTCATGAACCTATCTCTACTATAACCTCTATTGCTCCTCCCGCCTCGATAACCACCATTGCTAAGACCACCCCTTCCATATCCACCATCACCTCCAAATCCCACCACCACTATGATACAGCCTCCGCTTTGCCTCAACCTCCGTGATCTTCTAACCATCTCAGGTTTTTTTATTCTTAGCATTTAGGTTTAGTTTTAGTTTTAGGTTTTGGTTTTAGATTTTTTTATTTAGTTACATTAGTAGTTTAGGGTCTGGTTTAGGGTTTAGATTTAGGGTTTAAGTTTTAGTGGTTTAGGTTTATGGAATAGGGTTTGTGGTTTAGGTTTTAGGTTTATGCTTTAGGGTTTAGTTGAGGAATTATTTTTAAAAAAAAGTAGAATATAGGTTTAGATTTATTTAGTTTATTTTTTATTTATTTTAGTGTATTTTATTTTTATTTTTATTTAGCATTATTTTTTTTATTTTTATTTAGCTTAGTTTATTTATTTTAGGTATATTTATTTTAGTTAAGGTTTTTTCTTTTAGTTTATTTTTTAGGTTTAGGTTTATTTTTTAGTTGAGTTTTATTTTTATTTTAACTTTTAGGTTTATGTTTTATTTTTTATTTTTAGGTTTAGGTTTAGGTTTTATTTATTTTTTTAAGTTTAGGATATTGGTTTTTATTTTAGGTAAATTTTTGATTTTTAGTTTATGTTTAGGTTTATTTTTAGTTTATTTTATTTCATTTAATTTAGGTTTAGGTTTTATTTATTTTAGTTTATTTTATTTTATTTTAGGTTTAGGTTTATTTTATTTTGATTATTTTATTTTTATTTCAGGTTTAAGTTTTTTTAGTTTATGTCTTACATTTTATTTTTTATTTATTTTTAGGTTTTATTTAAGGTCTATTTTTTGGTTTAGTTTTTTTATTTAGTTTTCATTTTATTTTATTTTAGGTATGTTTTATCTTTATTTTATGTTTAGTTTTTATTTTTCTTAGGTATTTTGTTCTTAAGTTTATTTTATTTATTTATATTAATTTATTTTATTTTTTTTTGTTTAATTAAAGGATAGTATAGATTTTATTTTATATTATTATTATATTTAGATTTATTTATTTATTATTTATGGTCATTTAGTGGTTTAGGGTAGTGGAAGACTGGTTTGTTTCAGTGGCCTGGTCAGTTAGTGGCCTAGTGTCAGGTCAGTGGCCTGTGCCTTAGGTCCAGTTTTTTAGGATCAGTTTGGTTTGTTTAGGTAGTAAATTAGTATTTAGCTAATCAGGCCTAGTTTAGGCTTGGCCTAGCCTGTGGGTTAGGGTTGGCCTAGTGGCCCAGTGTATCAGGTTTTGGATTTATTTTATATAGTTTGTGGTAGTTTTAGGGTATCATTGTGGTTTAGAGCCTGATTTAGGAAAGTAGGTGGGGTATTTTAGTTTAGGGTTTAGGGTGTTTTTAGAAAAATATGCAAACCCCAGAGGTTTATTTAGTTAGTTTATTTATTATTCACTTTACATTATATTATTTTTTTATTTAGGTTTTTTATTTAGTTTAGTTTATTTATTTTAGGTTTATTTATTTTAGTTTAGGTTTTTTTATCTTTGTTTATTTTTTAAGTTTAGATTTTATTTTTTACTTTTAAGTATTTAGTTCTATTTTATTTTTTTTTATAAAGGTTTTATTTTAGGTTTATTTTATTATTTTATTTTTTTACTTTAGGTTTATTTTAGTTTATTTTATTTTATTTAGTTTAGGTTTAGGTTTTATTTTATTTTGGATTAGTTTTATTTTTTATTTTAATTTTAGGTTTATGTTTATTTTATTTTTATTTTATCATTTTAGTTTTTTTTTTGGTTCAGGGTTTAGGATTTATTTTTAGGTTTATTTTTTTTGTTTAGTTTTTATTTATTTTTTATTTTGTTTTATTTTAGGTTACTTTATTTTTATTTTACGTTTAGTTTTTATTTTATTTAGGATTTTTCTTTTTAAGTTTATTTTATTTTTTATTTAGTTTAGGTTTTTATTTATTTTATTTATTTATGTTTTTATTATTTTTATTTTTTTTAGGTTTAGGTTTAGGTTTAGGTTTTTATTTTATTTTATTTTATTTTTTTATTTTATTTAGGTTTAGGTTTATTTATTTATTTTATTTTAAGTTTTATTTAGTTTAGGTCTAAGTTTTTAGGTTTTTAGGGTTTACAGTTTACAGTTTAGGGTTTAAGGTTTAGGGTTTGGAATTTATGGTTTAGGATTTAGGGTTGTAAGTTTTATGGTGTGGTTTGTTTAGGTTTAGGGTTTAGGGTTTAGGTTTAGTTTAAGGTTTATGGTTTATGGTTTTTTATGAATAAATTTGATTCAACATTTTTTTTTTTTTTAAAATTTCAGCAACAAAGTAACAAACCAGGGAAGTGAGGTAATCAAATGACCTCCTTGGGATTAGCTAAAGTCTTCTATTTCTGAGATGTCAAGACTATATACCCATTACCATTCAATCTTATATAAATCAACACATGAATAGAGGAAAGAGAACTCAACATTCATACTTAAGCTATAAGCACATGCATTTCTTTTTTTATAACTAGCACCACAACACATATTATTATTCATTTATAAGCTTTCAAAAAATACATTTGGATTTAATAGTGATAATAGCCATGCATATGTAAAATTAAATCAATACATACAAGCTTACATGACAGAAATATATTTTATTTTACTTGATTTTGAAAAGATGGATGCTGAATTCAAATGACATACCAAATTTAACATGATTGGAAAGAGGACAATCAAATATAAGAATGTGCTTCATTTAACCAAACTAGTTCTTAAGGACAATCAAATCAAATAAGATTATTTAAAGCAAACCAAAGCTTCTTTATTAATTAAATTTTGGATTTGATTTGATTTAAAGAGGAGAAGAGAAATCATCACTTGTTGTTTTAAACCCATTCCCACATTAATGATTTGATTTAATTTAAGGAAATGTAATGAAGTCAATTTTATGGGTTAATTAAGTTGAACCCATAATTAGATGAATTAATTACCCTTACCTATGTCACCTTAAAGTAATTAACTAAATAATTATGTGCCAACATGATATGCATGGAAAATAAACGTATAATGATCCTAGGAAATAAAAGGCCTAATGCAATTGGCTCATGATTAATAGTTAATTATATTAAGGGACTTAATTAATTTTTTATGGTTTTCCCACACAGTGGACTAACCATAATTTCATTAAACTCTTTAGGTTATTAAACACCTAAAGACTACCCCATGATTTAATTAATTAAGGTTTGATGTGATTATGATTTCAATTTGATTAAGTGTATTAATTAATTAGTTAAATATTAATTAATTTCATTTTAAAAAAGGATGAAATTAACTTAGGAAAGGGTCCCAACCCTATTCCTTAGTTCACTTATTGTTAATAATGATTAACCAATTTATTACTATTCAGACTAATTAATCATTAATTAACTTAAAAGAGTGGTTAAGGTTTAATTAGTCAATTTTTCTAATTAATATAGGAATAAATCCTAAGAAAATCATGGGAGGTAGAGGTTATCCCATTAAATTAACCCATAAAATTTAGGATTAATTGCTCAAGTAATTAAAAAGTAATTAAGCTAAGTAGTTTTATAATTAAAGAGTAATTACTATTCAAAATTAGTTAAGATCATTTTTAATTAATTATCCTTTGAAATGAGTATTTATTTGTATTTTTTGATTTATCTATAATTTTTTATGATTTTTAAAAGTTTTAGTCATTAAAAATGATTAATTAATCCTATTTAAAGCCTAATCTATGCCACATAATGCGCGACCTTTCCAGTGCCATGATTGGCTACTTAAAACTTATTTGACTCGACCTATGTGGTGGTGGATGCGCTTTCTTGTCCAATCATCTAAAAGATCGAAGGCCGATTAATCCCATAGTTTTAATAGATTAAATCATATCGATCTACAGATCTAATCATGACCATCTCATCACATGGAATGGACGTGCGTGATCTAATGTCACTGAGTGAGGGAGAATGGAGCCCTACCATTGTACTTGATCAGCTACTCCGAAGCTCAGATCAACTCCAAAAAGATCCCACACCTTCATGACATCAGTCAGAGGGGATCAAATGATCAATATCACATGAGATGAAAGTTTTCTTCAAAAAGTTCCTACCCATTTTTCCTTAAGGAATGGTTTTGGAAGCATACCTCTCCGGAGATCAAGATCGGCGGCTTGAACGATTGAGGAAGTCTCATCTACCAGAGATGAAGCCCTATTGAGTAGCAATTGGATCAATTCCTTGACCTTCACTCTAAAGGTAATGAACCCACAATTTGGAGCTCGGCTTTGATCAAAGTCCTTCCTTCGATGCTCGAGAAGAATGGGAGATGATTTGTTCTTGCTCAACGAGGCCGAGGGAAGGTGTGTGCAAAGTTAATTTGAGTTTGACAGAGAAATGAGAAAGTTAGGTCGAAAATGGGAGTGTCCTATTTCGGGACAAATAGGAATGGCAATTTTTGATCGAGGAATGAACTTGGGAGCTTAGGGAATGGCTCTAGCGGCTCATCTTGGGTTGCTAAGGCTCAAGGAATGATTTTTGTGTGTGTTTGAGTGGAAATGAGGGGGGTGTATACCCCCCTTCATGTTGATCAGATGATGGGATCGTATGCCCCGCCATCTCGTGAGTGTGGATGGCGTGGAGGAGGTGAGGCTCTTTGGTTGGTGGTGTGGAGGTGGCACCAAGGAGGAATCATGAGTGTCGATAGGTTTCAAAAGATCTAATGGGGAGGGTGAGGTGATTTCACCTCCATGGGTCATGACCCAACCACTCGAGTCGTTGGGTAGTCCAGTTCCCGTGTGGACCATTGGGAGAGTACCAAGTGGTCAAATAATGGAAATGACCACTTATAGGGGTGATTTGTCTCATGTAATGCTCTTGACTCAAGGGTAGAATAATCATTTGACATTAGATTTGATTTGGGCAGATTTGAAATGAGCCAAAAGTGGGTTAGCCCAAATTCAAGTCAAGTTGATTTGGTTATTTGGCTCAATTTGAATTTTGGTCATT
This sequence comes from Cymbidium sinense, assembly GCA_021442155.1. NCBI lineage: Eukaryota > Viridiplantae > Streptophyta > Magnoliopsida > Asparagales > Orchidaceae > Cymbidium > Cymbidium sinense. The sequence goes on along the minus strand of CM038224.1, from coordinate 107,104,440 downwards.
TAGGTCAAATTAAGTCAAGTTGACAAATTGGTCAAATTGGGTCAAACCAAGGGTTGGGTCAAGCTCATATGATCATTTGGGATGTTTTGGTTCAATTGGTTTGGTTTAGTTTGGCTTAGATTTGATTTTGGCTCATTAGAATTCAATTGGGTCAAATAGGTTAAGTTGATCAATTTGACCAAATTAGCCAAATTGGCTGGGGTTGGGTGTTGGCTTGGGTTTAGTTGACCAATTGAAGATGATTATAGGCTTTGGTTTCACTTAATTTGGATTTAGTTTTTATTTAGGCCAACTTGAACCTTTAGGTCAATTTGGGCTAAGTAAATTGTGTTCAATTGGGTCCAATCATAGCTTTGGTCAAGTTCAACAATCAATTTAGAATGAACTTGAGTCATTGGTTGCAATAAATTTGGTTTATATTTTGATTTGACCCAATTTAGTCTTTTAGGTCAATTGGGGTGAACTTGTGTCAAGAGGGCCAATTGGGTTTGGTTTGACTCAATTGAAGGTCAAGTCATATTCAAATATATTTTGATTTGGTATGAATGAATCAGTTTCAAGGGTTTTTAGGTTGCAATTTGGCTAGTTTAGGCTCATATGGGTTTAGGGGTTGACTTGGTCAAATGAACAAGTTGACTTGGTTTGACCTAATTTGTGATAATTGATCAACTTAGGTGATCAACAATCATGATGGGAGGTTTTGATGGGCTTAGTTCAATCCAATTTGGGTTGGATTAACTTGGCTCAAATAGTCAAATTGGCCACTTTGAGTCAAGTGGACCAATTGGGTTTAGTTGGCTTGATTTTGGGTTGAGTTTGATTTAGTTGATGGAATTGGATATGACATATAAACAATTAATTCAGTTTTCAATTTAAGTCAAGACATTTTGGTTTGTTGGTTTGGATGATTTGTCATTGATTTTGATTGATAATATGATTGAAGGATGATTGATTCAAAATAAATTGAATTTGGGTTTTGGAATGAAGGAGCTAAGTCCATGGAGTTGGGTCATGGATTTTGATTTTGGTTTGATTTAGTTTGATGAATTGAAATTTAGTTTAAAGATGATTGAAAATATTTTATATTTTGAGAAAATCAATTGAGTTTGACTTGATTTGGATTAAGATAAGTCCATTAGGTCATAGGCTTGGGAAGGGTTTATTAATTTGATTTAATTTGATTTAGTTTTATTTAGTTTTGATCATTTGAATGTAGTTTGATTTAAATTTAGAAAGATGATTGAAGATATAAATTGAAAAAAATCAATTTTGGATTAATTTGGATTAAGATTTGGCAAGTCCATGGGATATGTCATATACTGAAGGGTTTCAAGTTTGGATTTAATCACGGGCTTCAATCATTTGGTTTTGAAATTTGGGTTTGGATTTGGATTTGAATTTGATGTTTGAATTGAACTTGAGGTTTGGTTTGAGGATGTGAACATGGATTGGATTTGTAGGTGGGTGTGGATTATCCTAATCCCTCAAGGCATATCCTAATCCTATGATTAACCCTTCTAAGTCTGGCTTAGGTTAAGTTCTTTCCTAATTGTTAGAAGTGTCTTATGACTGGGAATTCTTAGTCTGAAGTCTCTCTAAGATGGGAAGATTGAATCCACACTAAGTAAGTTCAAGGCCTGGCTCCATAGTGTTGCCCTTGAGATAGATGATTAGAAGACCAAGTTTCACATTATAGACTGATACATCTTTCAACATTTTTGGGAGACCATGGATACATGAGAACAACATAGTTCCATCCTCTCTATATTAGTATGAAGTTTTTAGAGGTGGGATCATCTACTATGTCAAAGGAGACCTCATGCCATTTCATGAGTCAACATATATGAGGATGCTTACTACCTCCCTCAAAATCAACAAATCTATTCTCATGAACTTGGCCAAGTTTAAAAAAAAAAAAGAAAAAGAAAAAAGAAAAGAAAGAGAAAAGAAAAGAAAAGAAAAGAGAAAATGAAAAAAAAATAAAAGGGAGCAAGTAGACTTGGAGGAGAAGGAATAGCATTAGTTCACTCACTTACCCCATTCAAATATGTGGATGATTTGACCTGAACCAGGCAGAGAAGAGGGCCCCTGGGGTGGAAAACCTCCTTATTGGCCAACCAATAGAAGATATGTCCTAGCTACCAGGAGTACACTTACTATCCATATAGACTTAGAATCTAGTTATTAGGATAAGTCTTATATGGTTAGTACACCAGCCAGTTCTTCTTAGTAGTATATTCCCTTAGAGGTGAAACTTAAGCTAGATAGCAATAAAGATTGGGCTCCAAAGCAAAGCATAAGTGTATCGAAGTCTATATGTGAAATAGTTAGGCATCAGTTGGGAACCTTAGCTCTAACCCCACTTTACTCTCAAAAAGTTGAAAGTTTGGTAGTTAAGTAATCCCCTAAGTCATCCATAGGTGTGAAGATTTAGAGTTTCTTTTTGGGAGCATCATCTTCAAGTCTAGAAGTTAATGCAAAACTTAAGGATGATTCATATAAAGATTTAATAGAATGACTTTTTGATTAGTACTTGCCTTGTGTTCATAATTTAGAAAAGAAAGGGTAAATCCCACATACTTGTCAAAGCAGTCGACTACTTATAAAGAATATGAAGAATAAATGCAAAAGCTCTCAATCAAGATTGGGACTAAGATTTAGATAGTGGGTCCAATCGATGATGACGACAGCTAGTCACAATCATTTAGAATCTAAGTTCTTTTCAAATCACATTAAATCATAGGAGCCATGCATAGAAACTTTAGATGATGATGATTTTGAAGTCAAAGATGCACCGTGAGTTTGAAGAAGAGATCAAGTCAACCATCAACGTGCTCACGTAAATCAAATTAAGAATTGAAGAAGATCCACACCCGACATACATGAGTTCTTTTTTGAATGAAATTGAAACCAATGACATAGTTAGGCTATTGATTGAGTTTAAGGACTGCTTTGTATGGAGTTATGAAGAGATGCCTAGATTAGTTCTTGGCATAGGGGTCCATAAACTAGCAATTGAGCCTACTGCGAATCCTATTAAGCAAGCTCCTAGATGCATGAGATTAGACATAAAATAACAGGTCATTTATGAAGTCAAGAAATTGATCGATGCTAACTTCATCTGGGAATAAAATACTTTATATTGTTAGCCAGTGTCATCCTAGTTAAGAAAAATAATGGCCAAATTCACATATATGTCAATTTTAAGGATTTAAATAAGGCATGTCCAAAAGATGAATTTCCACTACCAATCTCGAAGCTGATGGTTGACATTACCTCATCTCTTGTAGTCTTCTTTCATGGATGGCTCATCCGATATAACTAACAAATAAATAAGATGAAAGAAACACTTTAGAACCCCAATTGGAATCTAATACTATAAGGTCTTGCCTTTCAGCCTTAAAAATGCCAATGCTATATACCAGCGGGCTATGACTCGATCTTCGACAAACACATTCATCATAAAGTCGAGTTCTATGTCGATGATCTCGAGGTCAAAAAATAGAGAAAAGGAAGACCCTCTCTTTAAATTAAGAGTATTTTTTGAATAGTTAAGATAATTTATCCTCAAAATGAAACCCTTGAAGTGTGAATTTAGAGTAGCTTCAGAGAAATCCCTTGGATTTGTTGTCTGACACCAGAGAATCAAAATCGATCCTACGAAGATCAAGGAGATATTAGAAATACCACCCCCTAAAAGTTTAACTCAAGTCAGATCATTCCAAGGGCGGTCGGCATATTTAAGACACTTTACATCCAACCTATCGGGAAGATGACATCCATTCTCAGCACTTATCAAAAAGGATGCCAAGTTAAAGTGGGATGACAAGTGTGAACATGCCTTCAAAAACATCAAGCATTACCTGATGATGCTGCCAGTTCTAGCAGCTCCTATCTTGGGCAAGCCACTCATACTTTACACTACTATGTTAGATGACTCTCTTAGTGATTTGTTGGCCCAAGCTAATGATGAAGGGAATGAAAATGCGCTCTACTACCACAGCTGTCATCTAATCCCTATTGAGGCTAATTATCCACCCATTAAGAATCATTGCCTAGATTTTATTTTTGCATTCTAAAAGTTATAACACTGCATGCTTCTTCATAAGGTGAACTTAATCTCTAGGATCAATACTCTATAATATCTCATGACATGATCAACGCTATCCGATGGTTGGCACGATGGTCCATGATCCTCTCATAGTTTGACATTACCTTCGTACCCGTCCGTGCGGTGAAAGGACAAACAATAGCAGATTTATTAGTAGTACAGCCACTTCCTGCTGACTCTTAGCTTAGTTATGATCTCCTCAATGAGTAAATCATGAACTTAGGGGATGCTAGCATTCACCACTGGGAGATGTACTTTGATGGTGCGGCTTCCTCTCCAAGAGGAGAAGAACCATAATCTACTATTACAGAAAATGGTAGGAATAGTTCTCTTAACTCTGGACTGTGATGTGATGAGATTCTCATATCATCTGTCCAATCCTTGCACCAACAACGAAGCCAAATATGAGGCTCTGAATGCCGGTCTAGAGTTATTCATTACTCTAAGCATCCAAAATCATCAACATCTTCAAGGATTCTCAGCTAGTTATCAACCAAATCACTAGGTCCTATAAGGTTATAAAGCCCAAACTCCATCACTACCACAAGTACACCATGAGGTTGTTGGCCCAAATCCTAGAGGTTACCATTTATAAGATTCCTCTAGGAGAGAATGTCGCAGCATATGCTTTAGCCAAGGTTGCTAAAGCATTGGCTTGTCCGAAGGATGATTCCATATCAATAAATGTCCGAAGTAGACAAGTATTATCCCTTATTGATGTTGAACTTATCAAAAGTACTCTCTTGAAGGGGAGGTTTTCCAAGAAGGATGAGGAGTTAGATTGAGGAAACCATTCATGGATTACCTAAATAAAGGCAAACTACCTCAAGAGAAGTCCCAAGCCCATCAGATGAAGCAGGGAGCACTTTCTTACTCTCTTATGGATGGTGTCTTGTACCAACGATCTTTCTATCATATGTGGTAACATTATTTGGATAAGTATGAATCCTGTAATATCATGATCGAGGTACACTTAGGATTATGTGGAGCCAACCATTCTTGTCCGAAGCTGAAAGCCAACATCAACAGACTAGGATACTACTGGTTGTCGATGATCAAAGATTGCATGAATACGGCTAGGAGATGCCACAAATGTCAAATACATGGTGTGGTCCTACACCAACCACCCAACATTTTACATCCTACATTGGCCTGATGGCCATTTGAGTGTTGGGGTACTGACATAGTGGGTCCGATTGATTCTCCTTCTTCCAAGGGTCATTGGTTCATCTTAGCTTCTACAAACTACTTTTCCAAATGTACAAAGGCGATTTCTCTCAGAGAAGTCATAGCTCAGCACGTGCTCTAGTTTTTTAGGAACTATATCGTATATAGGTACGGAGTGTCTTAGTGAATTATATATGATAATGGTATTGCATTCAAGAGCACTGAGATCAACAACTTTGCTTGGAGACACAACATAGATTGGAGATATTCTACCGTCAACTACCAGAGAAAATGGCAAGAGACCTTAAATAAAACTCTCATCCAAATACAAGAAGACACTCAATGACAAACGACAAAGTGGGGCATGAGCACTAGTTAAAGCCTTGGCCAATCACCACATATAGAACTCCACTCGCCTACTCCTTTTTCTCCTTAGTGTATGGGTTTGAAGCCATTCTACCATTAAAAGTCTAACTCCTATTGTTAAGGTAGCTATGTGTAGCAAGATCTCAACAGAGAAGAATGCTAAGTTGCGGTTAGAAAAGCTTGAAGGTTTGGAGGAGAGATGCCTGTGGGCATGCCAAAACCTCTAATTGTATAAAGTAAAATTGATTCAAGATCATAATAAGTCAATCTATCCTAGAGCTTTTTAAGTAGGAGAGCTTATTTTAGTTCTAAGGAGACTGATTGTTGCCCATCGTAAGATGGGAGGCAAGTTTGAACCCACTTGGTAAGACCCTTTTGCCATAAAGAAGGTCTACCAAGGAGGATCTTATCAGTTTATTAATCATAAGGGAGAGCACCCAATGCTTCCAATCAATGGGCTCTACTTAAATAAATATTATAAATCATGTTTGAAAATAATTATCATCAATGAAATTTCCATTTCAAATTCAATATCTTCCATGTTGAAAGTATTCTTGTTGGTATGTGTTTAGGGTAGGTGTAAGGAACCCCAACGACGTCCTATCCTTCATTGACAAAACACAAACATAAATTACACATAAACATATAAAACAAACATATATCTTTTGTCTCAGGCTACTCTGTGTTGAGATAACACCTTCAGTGGCACTCACTTAGTAGCTGCTTTAGGTCGAGCTAACGTGCTACCCTACTAGTGTGTCACCCCAATGGTTTTCTTTCTTGGGAAGATGTGAGTCTCCTGTGCTTTCCTTCCTTACATGGCCACTGCACATCGACAAGCACCTTGTTAGTTTGGTAGGCCTTAATGCATGGCCAATAAGCTACCTCATGTTGGCTTCATTTAAGAGGATGTGAGTCTGCTATGCTTTCTTCTTGGTTTATCCTTCGTGCACTAACTGGGTTGAGTATATTTAAGGTTTAAGATAAGTCCCCAAGTGGCTCCTTCCCTTCTGACTACTTCAAGTCCTCCTTCCTCGTGGCTGCTCGAATCTCTAGTCGATAGATCTATCCCATATGAGGACTATCTCGATGGTCAGTTCCACTTAGAAAGTTGTAACCCTACAAGCTTTATTTCCATATTGATTATTGCACACCGACAAGCACCTTAGGTTGGTTGGTTCTCACTATGCTGATGGATACACCTTAAGTTGGTTGGTTCTCGCACCTTAGGATACACCACTCATGGTAGATGTAAGTCTGCTATGCTTTCTCCTTGAGTTGGCTACCGTACACCTAAGGCTTTCTTTTCCAGGGCTAAAGATAACACCCCTAGTAGCACCTCCCTTGTGGGCACTATATTTGGATCACGTCCTTTGCGACCTCATTTAAATAATAATTATTATTGACAATTTAATCCATTGTTGGTTCTCAAATCTATTTACAAATTTTCTCATTATGGTCCCTCACACCAATAGGGCCCACATAAACATATAAACAAAATATTTATTCACTTGTGGATTAGGAGGACACCTATACCTTTTCCCAAGATCCTATCTTTAGTGTGTTAGCAAAACTTTATAAGAATTTCTAATTACTCTTTAGTTGATGTTTATGGTTTTAGGGGGTTTAGGTTTATGGTTTATGGGTTTATGGTTATGGTTATTTGAGTTTAGAGTTTTGGTTTTGGTTTTTAGGGTTTAGGGTTTTGGGGTCAGGTTAATTTTATGGTTTGGGGTTTAGGCTTTTAGGATTTCAAGGTTCTAATTTTTTTTAATTAAGTAAACTTGTTTTAGCTTTATTTAGTTTAGTTTATATTTATTTAATGTATTTATTTTATTTATTTATTTTATTTTTTTTTTATTTAGTTTATTTTTTTAGGTTCAAGTTTAGTTTATGTTTATTTTTAATTTAATTTAATTTTAATTTTATTTTAGGATTATTTTTTTTTTATTTTCATGTTTTTATTTAGTTTTTATTTGAGGTTTATTTATTTTTATTTTTATTTTATGTTTAAATTTTATTTTATTAAGGTTTTTTTATTTTTATGTTTTTTTTTTTATTTTTTAGTATAGATTATGTTTTTCTTTATTTTTTATTTTTAGTTTATTTTATTTTATTCTATTTTATTTTAGGTTTAGGTTTAGGTTTTAGTTTAGGTTTATCTCTTTATCTTATATTTTAGGTATTTTATTTTATTTATTTTATTTTTAGATTATATTTATCAGTATTTGTGGGTCCAGGTTTAAGGTTTAGGGTTTAGGCCAGTTAGTATGATTTTAGAGGTTTAGGGTTTAGGGTGAGTTTTACCAGTGGTTTAGGTAGGTCATGGTTTAGGGTGGGTTTATAGGATTTAAAGTTTAGGGTTTAGGTTTAGGTTTATTTTAATTAAGCAAATCATAGGTTTAGCTTTATTTAGTTTATCTTATATTTTTATCTAGGTTTATTTTTTGATTTTATTTTGTTTAGTTTATTTACTTTAGGTTTATTTAGTTTAGTTTGGTATTTTATTTTAGTTTATTTTTTAAGTTTAGTTTTAGGTTTATGTTTATTTTGTTTAGTTTTATTTTAGTTTTTAGCTTTGCATCTCTTATTTTATTTTATTTAGTTTTATTTTTTTGTTTTACTTTCTTTTTTAGGATCTTTAGGTTTAGCCTGGTTTTAGTAGTTTTTTAAATTTTATTTTATTATTTTATTTAAAGTTTATGTTTTTTATGTATTTTATTTTAGGTTTTATTTAGTTTGGTTTAGATTTTTTTTAGGGTTTAGGGTTTATATTATGGTTATGGCCTGCTTTATGGTATTTTTGGTAATTTTGAGTAGAATTAGTTATTTTTGGTCAGTTTTATTTTATTTATTTGTGGTTTAGGTTTTATTTTTAGTGAGTTTAGGATTTGTGTTTGGTTAGGTTTAGTTTAGTTTAGGTTTAGTTTATGGTTTAGGTTTGTGGGTTTGTGGTTTAGTGGTTTGGGTTTAGTTTTAGTTTTATTTTAGGGTTTATGCTTTAGTATGTTTAGATTTAGGGTAGGTTTATTTTGTGAGTTTATTTTAGGTTATTTTAGGGTTTAGGGTTTAGGGTGAAAGTGAGCAAGATTAGAATTTATCATATTACTAAGAATCCACATATATAAATAAGATCAGATTAGAATAAGTTATTACATGGTTGAAATAAAATTATTGTTAAGAAAAAATACTTGTCTTTATCTTGTTAAGATCAATTGTTTAGAGTTTAACTCGCTAAAGCAAAAAAAACAAAATTATGAATGAGTATATGAACAAATTTGAAGTATTACTATTATCTTCTAAAATTAGGCAAAAATTAAATTAATGTTGTTGAGGTTTAGATCGACTTGAACCCTAAACTTAAAAGAGAAACTACAAGTAAACTGGAAGGTTTGGTTTATTTAGTTTGTTTTTTTATTTATTCTGGTTTATTTTATTTTTTATTTAGGTTTATTTTGATTTTTATTTAGTTTAAATTATTTATTTTAGGTTTATTTATTATAGTTTAGGTTTTTTATTTTAGTTTATTTTTTCGCTTTGGTTTATTTTAGTTTAGTGGTATTTTTATTTTATTTTATAGGTTTATTTTTATTTTTATTTTAGGTTTAGGTTTTGGTTTTATTTTTTTAGGTTTAGGCTTTAAGTTTTATTTTAGGTTTTATTTTTTTTTTTAGGTTTATTTACTTTTAGTTTATTTTATTTTATTTAATTTAAGTTTTGGTTTAGATTTAGTTTATTTTAGGTTTAGGTTTACATTTTATTTATTTTAGTCTAGGTTTAGTTTTATTTATTTTTATTTTACATTTAGATTTTCTAAGTTTAGGGTTTCAATTTTATTTTATATTTATTTTTAAGTTTATTTTTTAGGTTTAAGTTTTTATTTAGTTTTTATTTTATTTTATTTTAGGTTTTTTTTTCTATTTTGGTTTAGTTTTTATTTTATTTAGGTTTTTTATTTTTTAGTTTAGTTTAGGTTTTATTTATTTTTAGTTTCATTTAGTTTTTATTTTTTATTTTATTTTCTTTTTTTGGTTTGGGTTTAAGTTTATGTTTTTATTTTATTTTATTTTATATTTAGGTTTTATTTAGTTTAGGTTTAAGTTTTTAACTTTTTAGGGTTTAGGGTTTAGGGTTAGTTTAGGGTTTAGGGTTTAGGGTTTAGGGTTTGGGGTTTAGGGTTTAAGGTTTAGGGTTTTCTTTTTTTATGAAACCCCATATAGGGGGAATTTTATTGCCATAAAAGGAGGGTTACAAGGTCCTAAACAGGAGATAAACTCCACAATTACTGCTCAAAGAGCTACAATCAGCCTAGAGAGTAAATCCCCTATCTAAGTACAACCAAAAGCAAAATAAAAGAGTAAAGGAAAGCAAAAGATACAAATTGATTAACATGATAATAATGAGTAGATCTAAAGCGCTAAGAATGAGAGAATGCATGATGACTAGGGAGCAAACCCCAAAGAGAACAAGAGAAATGCACCAAAAATTGTAGAAAGATAGAAATTAAAGCTAAGTAATATAGACAAAATGAAAATTGAAAATAGCATAAACCGAGAAAGATTATAAAAAAGTAGAAGGCTGCTCATTTAAGGTTTAGGTTTAGGGTTTATTTTAGGTAGGTTTTAGGGTTTAGGTTTAGGGTTTTTCGTTTATGGTTTATGGTTTAGGTTTTAGGTTTAAGGTTTATTTTAGTTTAAGGTTTAGGTTTTAGTTTTTATTTATTTTTAACAAAGAACTAAATTCAACATTTCTTCATCTGACTTCATCAACTAAGCAACACACTAAGTTTTGAACACACTGCAACACACCAAGGTTTAGGGTTTTAGGGTTTTCTTTAGGGTTTAGGGTCATTTAGGTTTAGGTTTGGGTTTAGGGTTTGTGGTTTAGGGTTTTAAAGTTTATGGTTTATGGTTTTGGGAGGGTTTAGGATGATTTGGTTTTTCTAAAATTAAGTAAAACCGTTTAGTTTAGTAAATTTAATATTATTTATTTTTATTTCAATTTTACTTTATTTTTTTTATTTTATTTAGGTTTATTTTTTTATTTAGTTTAGTTTTATTTATTTTAGTTTATTTTTTATTTTTAGTTTAGTTTAGGTTTTTTAATTATTTTAGTTTATTTTTATTTTATTTTTTATTTTATTTTTAGGTTTAGGTTTAGGTTTTAGTTTAGGTTTTTATTTTATTTTATTTTATTTCTATTTTATTTAGGTTTAGGTTTATTTTTTTCTTTTATTTTTATGTTTTATTTAGTTTAGGTTGATGTTTTTAGGGTTTAGGGTTTAGGGTTAGTTCATGATTAAGGGTATATTACTTTTTTTTAAAATTAAGTAAGTGGAGGTTTAGATTTATTTCATATATTTATTTTATTTTATTTTAGTTTATTTTATTTTTTTATTTTATTTAGCTTATTTTTATTTTTATTTAGGCTTTGCTTTATTTAATTTAGGTTTTTTGTATTTTAGTTTAGCTTTTTTTTATTATTTTTATTTTTATTTTTATTTTTTTTTGGAGAAAATGAGAGCCTTAGCTCAATTGTATTCCAAAAAAGTGATAATTACAATGTTACAAAGTGACTTCCAACATTGAAATCAACCGACACCAAAAAACAACATAACAAAACCTGTAAGGAACTATAAAGAAGAAAGGAAAAACTATAAAGGAACAAATATATAGCTTTTCCCAAAAGAAAGCCTAAGCTCAAACAGAAAGTGAAAAGACCAAAATAAAGTGCCTTCCCGAGCTCAAAGACGACCAAAAAACAGATATTTATAGATGTTTAGAGATGGTGATGATGACTCGACCTTGAATAATCCAAAATCAAATCTACCAATAGAATATGCAATGCAAAGAAGACCTCACGACCTTCCATTTGGCAAAATAAAGATCCTACCAAGGTTGCTGTTGTGCAACCAAGCGAAGATCACCCCAACAAGTGGGTAGGATTAGAGTCATCATCGTCCAGTAAACCCAGCATACCCGGCGCAGCACATCCCACAGCACGTCCTTCACAATAGCCATAACCTCAACGATTGAATCGTAAATATAATGAATTCCATATCGAACTGCAATAAGCTCAAAACCCCAATAATGTATAAATAATGAACGCCCAAAGATACCCAACATACCCAAACACATTACATCCAACTTAACCAAAGAAACCACATAATCGCCCACCATATCGAATCAACATTTAAAACAACTCACGATTGGTTACACTAAAACCAAATAAGTCCGTAACACTAGCCAAGAGTCATTAATCTTCCACCGCATACTTTAAAGGCTATCGATACCTTATAAGATCAATTAAAGCGATTAGAAGAAGCGGAGTAAGAGATACACCTATTGTTCCTTTCACGCCAAATACAATAGATTAAAATAGAAACTGAAAGGTAGTGAAGTTTGGTAATCATTTTGTGCATATTAGGAGCTAAATTATTCAGAACTTGCTGCAAAGTGGAGTGTAATAAGTAAAATTGCCATTCGAAGAATCCTTCTTATCAAATGAAAAGGACACTCAATAAGAATATGAGTTTCGTGTGGGTTTGACATAGCAAACAGTTCCAATCCCTCTTTTAACCAAGAAATCAGGTCTTTAACCCACCCAAATATGCCAACCAATAGAGATAGAGTAGTTAATAGCATAACTAGAGAACCAAATGCATTTATACCAAATTAAGGCAAATTTTCAAACAGGCTTCTTTAAAATCAGAAATTGTTGGAGATTGTTTGGACTCCCATGCTATCCTTCCTCCCAAATTTGAATAGAAATAATAGTATCATATAGCAATGGAAATTCAACCCCAAGTTGTAAAGGAAGGTTCCATTTACCATCCTGTATGTATGTGCAAGTCATATTATCCTTATAAGTGGCCCAAAAATTTCTTTCATTGGAATGGGAGGCTTCAATCATTGTTTGACTATCACACCAAGGATCCAATAGGAGACTAAAAGATTTCCCATCCCCAATGTGATAGGAAATTTTATCACGGAAATGATTTGCATATATTTTCAATTCCTTCCACATTGGGGAAATATTAATAGATGTACTCCAAATAGATCCATATTTTACCCCAAATAGCAAAAAGGGAGTTGTGCTTGAGAGTCTTCCACATAAGTTTGATCTTACATAAAGCATTAAGTGAAACAGCCGATAGTACTCCAAGACCTTCTTTTTCCTTAGGCCTAGAGGTTTTATCCCAAGAGATAATGGTGAGTTTTTTAAGATCCCCATTGTGATAGAAAAAATGAGAAGTTAGAGAATAAATGCTCTTTAAGACCCCCTTGGGGATCACCATTGATCTAAACCAATAAGAAATCAGGTTGTTTACCGAAGATCTAAGTAGTTGTAGTCTTCCTCCAAGAGACAAGAATTTACATTTCCAACCAGCTAACCAACTTTGAAGTTTATCAAAGAGACTAGAAAAGTTTGCAATTTTAGGAGAGCCCAAAGTGAGGGGAAGACCCAGGTATTTGATTGGAAAGACACCCTGAGATATATTGATAATGTTGCAAAGTCTTTCCACCTCTTTAGAACCTTTTGAGAAACAAATACTAGATTTATCATGATTAACCATAAGGCCGCTATATCTGTAAGCTTTCAAGACAAAATTTCAATGAATCAACAGAAAGGAAATTAGCCACACCAGTCACAAGGAGGTCGTCTGCAAAGAGTAAGTGAGATATCTTACAAGTCCCAGCAATAAGGGGTCTGTATCTGAATAAATTTACTTCTCTGTCAATTAAGCAAGAAAAGGTGTCTATAGCTAAAGTAAAGAGAAAGGGTGATAAAGGGCACCCTTGTCGAAGCCCATGTTTAGATGAAAAGTAACCTTTAATATCCCCATTAAGAGTTATGGAGAAAGGAACATCGAAAGCCTTCACCCAGTTAATGAATCTAGGTGGAAACCCAAAAGAGTGGAGCCTATGCAAAAGAGCTCCCCATTAATAGAATCAAAAGCCTTCCGAGATCAATAGAGAAAGCCTCTGAGCCCGCTTTTGAAACAACTCATGACAAATTTCATAGGCCATAGTAATATTGTCGAAATGTCCCTACCTTTAATGAATGCAGATTGAGTTTGGGTGAATTAACAAGGGAGGACCTTCTTAAGTCTAAATGCAAGAGTTTTAGCAATGACTTTATAGAAAGTATTGCAAAGTGATATGGGCCTGTAATCTGATAATGAATTGGAGTGCTTAACTTTGGGGATTAATGTAATCAGAGAGTGTTTCAACCGATTTGGAAGCTTCTGAGTTTTGAAAAAGTGATGAGCTGCCTTTAAAAAAGTTTTCCCAGTTACCTCCTAAGTAGCAGAGAAGAACTTAGAGTTAAACCCATCCGATCCGGAGATTTGTTGTTCTAAATGCTTTGTAGAGCGCTAAGAATTTCTGGTATATCGCCTTCCAAGCTTTGAACAAGATTCGACGAGAGAATTCCCAATTGGGAAATCCAATATGAAAGAATCGAGGTCGTGAAAAAGAGATGAATAATACCCGCAAATTTCCTCGAATTGAGTCTGATCATTCAACAACCCAATGTCGAGAGAGCTCCCTAATGCAGTTGGAGCTACGCCTTTCCTTAATTGAGAAGTAAAGAAACTTAAGATCATCATCAGAGGAAGTTAACCAATGAGCCTTAGCTCTCTGCTTCACCCAAACAGCTTTCCATTTGTAAGAGAAAGGTAAGAGTCTTTAATTGCTTTAGCTTCAACCATAAGATGTATATCATGAGGATCCCTTTCAAGTTTTTCAAGGATGTCATTTTGATTCCTTTTAGCTTCATCTAACTTGATATGCAAATGATAATAACATTTCATTGAATCCTTTAAAGCTCGTTTGACATTGGAAAGTTTATTTGCAAGGACAAAATTGGATCAAACCACAAAGATCTTCCAAGCTCTAGTTACTTCCAAAAGTCGTGAAAGCACCCAATGATTTTAAACATAAACGGGTAGTCCAGTACTCATATGAGTTAAATAGATAACAAGGGGAGAGTGATCCGATGAAAGAGGGGAGGAACTTTATAAAAGAGGAAGGAAATTGTTCCAACCATAACATTGCAAAGGGCCTCAATTTTGAAAAATAGATTATTAATTTGTTGACCAAGCATAAAAACCCGCGTTGGGGAGTTCCATTAATTCACGCCTTGGATACACCTATAGAAGGCTTGTGCATAAGATAAAGGAATTCCACCGCTTTTCCTTACTTACTAAACAGCAATTAAAGCCGCCAATAATCAACCAAGGATCAGTCATATTGATAGCAAAGCTCCTTAGAGAATCCCAAAGAGAATTCTGAGAGAGAGGATCATTATCAGCGTATATGCAAGTTAAAGAAAAGGAGGGGAGACCAGTACAAGTAATAGCACCATGAATGAACCGCTGATTGGAAACAACCCAGGCAATCGATCACGCTTGAGCACCATTTGATCCAGTTACGTCCACCCGACGCCACATCAAAATTTGAACAGCAATTTTCAGAAGGAAACATGGAGAACTTACGCAACAGGAAGGGATTAAGAGAAGTATCAGAATTGATTTTTGTTTCCAAGAGGCAAACCAAATCCAAACTAAATTCTTTTATAAGTCTATTGCAATCCAAAATTCGGCCCTCAGCAGCTAGGCCCCTAACATTCCAACTTCCTATGATCGGAAAGGTCATTGAGAAGAAGAGGAAGAGGAGGGTTTTTTACCCTTTTTGTTTTTACTTTTCTGATTGGAAATAGTCAAAGAAGAACTTACTTTTGGGTCCTCACCATAATGGTTAGTATTAGCCAGTTGATGTATATCATTACCCATAGATAGCCCAAGAGGGTTGTTTCGCCTTGAGATGAAGTAGAGGATCTAGTTGCCACACCCACTGGGAGGAACTGCGGAAGAGCCAGACATTCCAACCGCCTCGTGAATCTCCTCAGAGTGAGTGGAGACTACCTCTTGTCCTGGATCAAGTGGAGGATTTTAGGTTTAGGTTTATTTTTTAGTTAAGGTATATTTTTATTTTATTTATTGGGTTTAGTTTTATTTTTTATTTTTAGGTTTAGGTTTAGGTTTTTAATTTATTTTCTTAAGTTTTGGTTTTAGGTTTTTATTTTAGGTTTATTTTTAGGTTTTAAGTTTTAGTTTAGGTTTAGCTTTAGGTTTAGTTTATTTTAGATTTATGTTTACATTTTATTTATTTTAGTTTAGTTAATTTTATTTTAGTTTAGGTTTATTTTATTTTGTTTATTTTATTTTTACTTTAGGTTTAGTTTTTTTTAGTTTAGGGTTAACGCTTCATTTTAACTTCTTTAGGTTATTTTTTTAAGTTTATTTTTTTAGGTTTAGGTTTTCATTTTATTTTATTTTAGGTTTATTTTATTTTTTATTTTTATTTTATTTATTTTATTTATTTTTTAGTTTAGTTTAGGTTTTTATTTATTTTAATTTTGTTTATTTTTTTAAGGTTTAGGTTTAAGTTTTAACTTAGGTATTTATTTATTTATTTATTTTTTAGGTTTAGGATTTTTTTATCTATTTTATTTTTAGGCTTTATTAAGTTTAAGTTTATGTTTTTAGGTTTTTATGGTGTAGGGTTTAAGGTTTAGGGTTTAGGATTTTTGGGTTTAGGGCTTTAGGGTTTAGGGTTTAAGATTATAGTTTATGGTTTAGGGTTTAGGGTTTAGGGTTTAGGCTTTAGGGTTTAGGGATTTGAGTTAGTTTAGGGTTTTTTCGATTTACGATTTATGGTTTTTTTGGGTTTAAGGTTAGTTTAGGGTTTAGGGTTTAGGGTTTTTTAAGGTTTAGGGTTTAGAGTTAGTTTTAAGGTTTAGGGTTTATAATTTAGGGATTAGGGTTTAGGGTTTAGGGTTTGGTGTTAGTTTTATGGTTTTGGGTTTAGGGTTTAGGGTTTTGCATTTAGAGCTTAGGGTTTAGGATTTAGTGTTTTTTAAAAAGAAATTAAGTAAACCGGTAGGCTTAGGTTTATTTTGTTTACTTTTTATTTATTTGAGTTTAATTTATTTTTAATTTTTATATAGGTTTATTTTTTATTTTTATTTAATTTAATTAATTTATTTTCATTTAAGTTTTTAATTTTAGTTCATTTTTTAGATTTAGGCTTTTTTTAGTTGAGTTTTATTTTTATTTTATTTTTAGGTTAGGTTTTATTTTTTATTTTTAGGTTTAGGTTTAAGTTTTTATTTTCTTTTTTCAAGTTTAGGTTTTAGGTTTTTTTTTTTGGTTTATTTTTAGGCTTTAATTTTTAGTTTAGGTTTATGTTTAGGTTTAGTTTATTTCAGGTTTTATTTATTTATAGTTTAGTTTATTTTAGTTTAGGTTTAGGTTTATTTTATTTTGTTTATTTTATTTTTATTTTAGGTTTAAGTTTTTTTTTAGTTTATGATTTAGGTTTTAATTTTTATTTATTTTTAGTTTTCTTCTAGGTTAATATATTTAGGTTTAGATTTTTATTTAATTTTTAATTTTTTATTTTAGGTTTATTTTATTTTAAGTTTTTATTTTATTTTGGTTTTTTTTAATTTAGTTTAGGTTTTTATTTATTTTCTTTAGTTTATTTTAATTTTAGCTTTATTTTATTTTAGGCAGGTTTAGGTTTTAGTTTAGGTTTTATTTTATTTCATTTTATTTTAATTTAGTTTAAGTTTTTTTATTTATTTTATATTAGGTTTTATTAAATTTAGGTTTAGGTTTTGAGGTTTTTAGGGTGTAGGGTGGAGGGTTTAGGGTTTAGGGATTAGGGTTAGTGTAGGGTTTATGGCTTAGGGTTTAGGGTTTAGGGTTTAGGGTTAGTTTAAGGTTTAGTGTCTAGGGTTTAAGGTTTATGGTTTTTTAGGGTTTAGGGTTTAAAGTTTTGGATTTAAGGTTTATGGTTTAGGGTTTAAGGTTTAGGGTTTTTTGTTTAAAAAAAATTTAGTAAACTCATGGGTTTATGTTTATTTAGTTTTATTTATTTTGGTTAATTTTAATTTAGGTTTATTTTTTATTTTTTTAGTTTGGTTTATATATTTTAGGTTTATTTTAGTTTAGGTTTTAATTTTTAGTTTATTTTTTTAAGTTTATGTTTATGTTTATTTTTTATTTTAGTTTTATTTTTATTTTATTTTTTAGGTTTAGGTTTTATTTTTTATTTTAAGGTTTAGCTTTAAGTCTTTATTTTATTTTTTTAGGTTTAGGTTTTAGGTTTTTATTTTAGGTTATTTTTAAGTTTTATTTTTTAGTTTAGGTTTAGGTTTAGGTTTTATTTATTTTAGTTTAGTTTATTTTAGTTTTTATTTAGGTTTATTTTATTTTGTTTATTTTAGGTTTTTAGAGTTTAGGGTTTAGGGTTTTTTAGAGTTTTGGGTTTAGGGTTTAGGGTTTAGGTTATAGGGTTTAGGGTTTAAGGTTTAGAGTTTAGGGTTTTTTTTTTAAAAAGTAAGTAAACTTGTAGGTTTAGGTTTATTTATCTTATTTATTATTTGTTTTAGTTTATTTTATTTTTTATTTTTATTTAGGTTTATGTTTTATTTTTATTTAGTTTGGTTTATTTGTTTTACATTTATTTATTTAGTTCAAGTTTTTTATTTTAGTTTATTTTTTAGGTTTAAGTTTAGGTTTATGTTTATTTTTTAGTTTAATTTTAATTTAATTTTATTTTTTAGGTTTAGGTTTTATTCATTATTTTAAGGTTTAGGTTTAGGTTTTATTTTATTATTTTTGGTCTATTTTAGGTTTAATTTTTTAGTTTATTTTAAGTTTATTTTAGTTTATTTTATTTTATTTTTTTTTAGGTTTAGGTTTAGTATTAGTTAATTTTATTTTATTTAGTTTAGGGTTTAGGTTTAGTTTATTTTGGGTTTAGGTTTTATTTTTAGTTTAGTTTATTTTAGTTTAGGTTTAGGTTCATTTTATTTTGTTTATTTTATGTTTATGTTTTTTTAATTTAGGTTTTATTTTATTATTTTTTATTTTATTTAGGTTTAGGTTTATTTATTTTATTTTATTTTAGGTTTTATTTAGTTTAAGTTTATGTTTTTTGGGTTTAAGGTTTAGGGTTTAGGGTTTAGGGTTTAGGGTTAGGGTTTAAGGTTTAGGGTTTAGGGTTTAATATTTAGACTTTAGGATTTAGGGTTTAGTGTTTAGGGTTAGCTTAGGGTTTATGGTTAGTTTAAGGTTTAGGGTTTAAAGTTTAGGGTTTAAGCTTAAGGGTTTAGGATCTAGGGGTTTGTGTTTAGGGTTTAGGGTTTAAGGTTTAGGGTTTGGGGTTTAGGGTTTGGGGTTTATGGTTTAAGGTTTAGGATTTAGGGTTTAGGGTTTAGGGTTTTTTTAATTAAGTAAACTTGTAGGTTTAGCTTTATTTAGTTTATTTTATTTTTTATTTTTTGTTTTGATTTAGTTTATTTTATTTAATTTAGGTTTATTTATTTTAGTTTAGGTTTTTTTATTTTAGTTTATTTTTTAGGTTCAGATTTAGGGTTATGTTTATTTTTTAGTTCAGTTTTATTTTTATTTTATTTTTTAGGATTATGTTTTACTTTTTATTTTTATTTTTTTATTTAGTTTTTATTTTAAATTTATTTTATTTTTATTTTATGTTTAGTTTTATTTTATATAGGTTTTTTTTTTTAGGTTTATTTTATTTTAGTAGATTAGGTTTTCTTTATTTTAGTTTAGTTTTATTTTAATTTATTTTATTTTTAGGTTAGGTTGAGGTTTAGGTTTAAGTTTAGGGTTAGGTTTTAGTTTAGGTTTTATTTTCTTTATTTTATTATTATTTAGGTTTAGGTTTTTTATTTATTTTATTTTAGATTTTATTTAGTTCATGTTTAGGTTTTTAGGTTTTTAGGGTCTAGGGTCTAGGGTTTAGGGGCTAGGGTTTAAGGTTTATGGTTTAGGGTTTAAGGTTTAGAGTTTATGGTTTTTGAGGGTTTAGGGTTTAGGATTTAGAATTTAGGTTTTAGGGTTTAGGGTTTAGGGTTAGTTTTAGGTTTTAAGGTATAGGGTTTAGGGTTTTTTTTAAAAAGGGTTACAAGATTCTTAAGAGGGGATAAACTCAAGAAATATTGCTTAAAGAGCTAAATAGCTTAGAGAGTAAATCCCTGCTAAGTACAATCAAAACAAAGAAAAGGGATAGAAAGCAACATATATAAATTGATAAAAAAGAAGCCATTGGACCATCTTCATCAAAAAGCTCTTGAGGATAAGAGAAGCCTATGCCTCCACTAGAGAAGAAACCAACAAGAAAATAGCACACAATCAGAAATATCTAGAAGAAAGAGTTAGCACAATTAAAGTGATACAAATCAAAATAAAAGTAAAAGCGAATGAGAGAATTAGAGGAGTGTGTGAGAAAACTCAATCACACAAAATTGGGGACCACAAACATGAGCATCCAAACTTCCAATGAAGAGTTACATCATAAGTGCTACTACTTGCAAAATGATGAGTGAAATCATCCGAGCATTCATAGCCTACATACTTGATGTGGAACAGCTGCCATTGGAAGGAATTCATATGGTCTTTAGTACCTGCATACCAAAAAATAGCCACATACACTATAAAAAAAAAGGCGTAGATCGAATGGTAAAGGGATGACACCCATCCCTTATAAGATAAGTATCACCAACTAATGCCAACAAAGCATGAGAATGAACAAACAACATCCCAACCCTGGATGAAAATCATGGCCACATCCACCTTATTAATAGTATGACCGTAACAAAAATATAATACATGTCTAGAGGCAAGAGTAAAATCAACTAGTAGATAAATCCATACAAGAAAACGATAATGGGGTGAAATACATGACAATCATCGGAAAAAAAGGCCGGGTGAAACCAAAAAAATATTCACTATGTCGACATAGTAATCCAAAAAAACCATTCAGATATAAGAACCATCCCTAAGAGACCTCTTGTCCGTGAAAATAACCTCAGAAGAGGAAAGCCATTCGGGATCGATAGATGTTAACAATCATCTTGATAATAGCATGATCACAAGAATTGCACAAGTCTAAAAGATCCAAGAGAGAAATGAAACAGTAGATAGACCCATACCACAAAGGCACATATAATATGGTTAACCACATAGCAAACAACAAGACAAAAAACCAGCCACAAAGCCAACCTCAATAGCTAGCCTGCAGAACATAAAAACCTAAAATAGCTGGGAGAACAGAGGCAAGAGCCTCCATTACAGGATAGCCATAAAAATGATATAGGGAAATGCATCAAAAACTAATTATTCCAAAAATAATAATTAGCCTGGTGGACATAATAATCCAAAAGACCATTCAGTATATAAGCAAAACCTCACTCATGGATAGCCATGCAGATGTTAACAATCGCCTTGTTAATAGCATGATCACAATAGTAATTGCACAAGTCTAAAAGATCCAAGAGAACAATGAAAAGGCAGATAGACCCATACCTCAAAGTCACAGATAATATGGCTAACCACACAACAAACAACGTAACATAAGACCGGTAAAAACCAACCATAATAGTTAGCTTTTGAAGATAAAACCCTTAAGACCATTCACAAAAAAAAAATAATCGAACCCAATAGAAGGTAATATAGGCAGTACAATTCCTGCGTTGAAGTAAAAGGAGAATCAAAGGAAATAACAGCATTAAATCCTTCAAATTAAGGAGAAATAGACCAACGATTAAGCAAACAGTATCAGTAAAGATAGTAGGAAAGGGAGGCAAAAAATAGTCCCAATCATGCAAAGAAACAAATAAAAAATAGTACCTATCGTGCAGTAAAATAGTAGTGATGGAAAGCAAAATACAAAATCTATCCCTACAGATTAAAAGGGGCATCACAAATAAGTAAATTGGGGAAACAGGTAACACAACCCCCTTCAGCAAGGAAAACAACAAGTATAATAATACCTAATAAGTAGGTGGTCAATTAACAGTAAACCAATAGCTGAGGCTACAGAGGCAAGAGCCTCCGACACAGGAAATCCAGGCTATAGTTTTAGGGAAATGCATCAGAAGAAACTAGGAGCAACAGAAATTAAAAAAAGGATTGGACATATAGGTTAGGTAAACCATTAACATACCAAAACACATAAAACTGAGACTAATTTTTGAGATAGGGTAATCCATTATTGTCCAAATTAATTGATCCATGGGTTTAGGATTTAGGATTTAAGGTTTAGGGTTTAAGGTTTAGGATTTAGGTTTAGTGTTTAGGCTTTAGGGTTTAGGGTTTTTAGGATTTAGTGTTTAGGGTTTGGGGTTTTGGGTTAGCATAGGGTTTATGGTTAGTTTATGGTTTAGGGTTTAAAATTTAGGGTTTAGGGTTTTTAGGGTTTAGGGTTTTTAAGATTTAGGTTATAGGGTTTAGTGTTAGTTTAGGATTTAGAGTTTAAGGTTTTAAGGTTTAGGGTTTAGGGTTTAGAGTTTAGGATATAGTTAGGGTTTTGGGTTTTGGGTTAGTTTAGGGTTTGGGGTTTTTTAATGTTTAGAGTTTAGGGTTTAGTTTGGTAGGTTTAGGGTTTAGGGACTAGGGTTTATTATTTAGGATTTAAGGTTTAGGGTTTAGGGTTTAGGTTTTTTTTTTAATTGAGTAAACTAGTGGGTTTAGCTTTATTTAGTTTATTTTTTATTTTTATTTAGGTTTATTTTTTGATTTTTTTCTTTAGTTTATTAATCTTAGGTTTATTTAGTTTAGTGTAGGTTTTTTATTTTAGTTTTTTTTAGGTTTAGTTTTAGATTTATGTGTATTTTTTGTTTTGTTTTATTTTTAATTATTTTTTAAGTTTATGTTTTACTTTTTATTTTTATGTTTTTCTTTAGTTTCTTTTTTTATGTTTATTTAGTTTTTATTTTATGTTTAGTTTTTATTTTATTTAGGTTTATTTTATTTTTTAGTTTAGATTTGGTATTTCTTTATTTATTTTATTTAGTTTTTATTTTTTTATTTTATTTTATTTTTAGTTTTAGGTTCAAGTTTAGGTTTAGGTTTAGGTTTTAGTTTAGGTTTTTATTTTATTTTATTTTTTAATTTTATTTAGGTTTAGGTTTTTTTATGTATTTTAGTTTTAGATTTAATTTTGTTTTGTTTTAGGTTTTTAGGTTTTTAGGGTTTAGGGTTTAGGATTCATGGTTTATGGTTTAGGCATTAGGGTTATAGGTTTTAGGGAAGGTTTAGGGTTTAAGGTTTAGGGTTTAGAGTTCAAGGTTTTAGGATTTAGGGTTTAAGGTTTATATTTTTAGGGTTTATGGCTTTAGGGTTTAAGGTTGTAGACTTAGGTTTTAGGGTTTTGGGTTTAGGCTTAGTTTTAGGGTTTAGGGTTAGTTTAGGGTTTAGGGTTTAGGTGAGCCTGGAAGATTGGGATTTATAAAACAAAAACATACTGCTAAGCAAAAATCTACTATATAAAAATAGAGAGCTAGGAAGATTGGGATTAGAATAAGTTATTACATGGTTGAAATGAAATTATTGTCAAAAAAAAATGCTTGTCTTTATCATACTATGATCAATTATCTAGAGTTTATCTTACTAAAGAAAAAAACCAAAATTATAAATGAGTATATGAACAAATTTGAAGTATTGCTATTATCTTCTAAAATTAGGGAAACATTAAACTAATGTTGTATAGGTTTAGATCAATTTGAGCCCTAAGCATAAAAGAGACACTACATAAAATTAATTTGCATGTGGCTTTTCAACAAGCTTTAGATTTTCAATAACATCAAAAATTCTTGCACCTAAAAGAATGTCATAAAATTTAGGGATTATTCTTTCCACCATTAAATGCAATTCAAATGAATACATCTAAATATAGTAACACTTCTACTAATAAAAAGAAAATAGAAAAGATGATAGATACTATGTTGGGATCCAAAATCTCTCTTAAATTATATTTTAGCTGTCACAAAAAAATGTGAGTGTCCTAAATCTCTAACAACACTATGCCAGCTATTTCTAAGCATTGACTTTGGAGTTTTACTTGAGCTTTCTTGCTTTTGTGGTGAAGTGAATTATTTGTTACATTATCTTGCCAACTTGAGTCTCTAAGTAGGAGAGCTATAGTTTTGAAAATCCCTGTGCAGAGATATTGAGTTTGGATCGTCCTTGTTACACACTTCTTATCAAGTGATTTTGTTAGATACAATCGCTATTGTAAAAATCTGATTCAATAATACTTTGCATCAAGTCTCTCTAATTCACTAAGATCTCAAGCATAGTCTCAAAGCATTAAAATCCTACTAGAGAGGGATTTTAAAGCAAAGCATGCTCCTGACATATATGCTAAATTGAAAGAGCTGTAATTGAGAATACAATATCGATTAGAGAGGAGTTCTATGATCAGATAAGCTATGACAACTATAGAAGAGAATTGCTCACAGATGGACACTAAGGTGTCTGAAATTAAGTAGATTCTTTCTTCATTTGTCCATAGAAATGAAGCTACCCTTCAACATCTCTATGAAACTTGAGAGAGCAGACCTACTACGGCATATAAAGCTCATATTAGAGAAATTCAAACTAATCATTTGTAGCTAAAATCTCTTTTTTTTTTTTATTTTAGGTTTAGGCTTTTAGGTTTTTAGGTTTTTAGGTTCTTAGGGTTTAGGGTTTAGGGTTTAGGGTTTAGGTTTTAGTGTTTAGCCTTTAGGTTTAGGAGTTTATGGTTTATGGTTTAGGATTTTAGGGTTTAGGGTTTAGGGTTTATGGTTTTAGGGTTTGGGATTCGTTTTACAATTTAGGGTTTAGGGTTAAGGAATTTTTTTTTGTTTTTTATTTTTCTATTTTTTTAAATTAAGTAAACTGGTAGGTTTAGGTTTATTTAGATTATTTTTTATTTATTCTAGTTAATTTTATTTTTTATTTAGGTTTATTTTTATTTTTATTTAGTTTAGTTCATTTATTTTAGGTTTATTTATTTTAGTTTAGGTTTCTTATTTTAGTTTTTTTTTAGGTTTAGGTTTATTTTTTAGTTTAGTATTATTTTTTTTATTTTATAGGTTTAAGCTTTATTTTATATTTTTTAGGTTTAGGTTATTTTTTTTAGTTTTTTTTTAAGTTTAGTTTTTAGGTTTATTTTTAGGTTTTATTTTTTAGTTTAGGTTTAGGTTTACTTTAAATTTATTTTATTTTATTTAATTTAGGTTTAGGTTTATGTTTAGTTTATTTTAGGTTTATGGTTAGGTTTTATTCATTTTAGTTTAGTTTATTTTTTTATGTTTAGGTTTTTATTTAGTTTTTATTTTATTTTATTTTAGGTTCATTTTATTCTCTCTTTGAGGTATAATTTTTATTTTATTTAGGTTTTTTTAGTTTAGTTTAGGTTTTTATTTATTTTATTTTAGTTTAGTTTTTATTTATTTTATTTTATTTTATTTTAGTTTTTATTTATTTATTTTATTTTCTTTTTAGGTTTATATGTTTTTATTTTATTTTATTTTTTTATTTTATTTTGATTTAGGTTTATTTTTTTTTTATTTTTAAGTTTTATTTAGCTTAGGTTTAAGTTTTTAGCTTTTTAGGGTTTAGGGTTTAGGGTTAGTTTAGGGTTTAGGGTTTTGGGTTAGTTTAGGGTTTAGGGTTTAGGGTTTAGTGTTTGGGGTTTAGGGTTTAAGGTTTAGGGTTTAGGGTTTAGGGTTTATGTTTAAGGGTTTATGGTTTTAGGGTTTAGGATTTAGGGTTTAGGGTTTTTAAGGTTTAGGGTTTAGGTTTTAGGTTTAAGGTTTTGGTTTTAGTTTAGGGTTTAGGGTTTTTAGTTTTTTATTTTTTTCTTAAAGAGAACAAATTCAAATTCAATATTTCTTCATCTTAATTTCATCAACCAAGTAACACATGAAGTTTTTGAAGACACAAGTGACGACTTAGATAAAAAATGAGCATGCATAGAGAAAATCCAGAACCCTAGATAACTAAAACTGTCTATCATGTAAAGAAACGATTCCATAAGTAGCAAATCAGATCGATCATTCTTCAGATTTCCTGTTCCCTTCAAAACCACCCTGGCCTCTCTAGTAGCGGGATCCACCATCATATCTCCGATTTCTCCCTCCACCACCACCACGGTTGTAACTTTCATTGCTCCTCCTGCCTCCATAACCACCACTGCTCTGACCACTAGTCCATATCCACCAGAACCTCTAGATCCCCCACCAACACTACGATAATCACCGCCTCCACCTTCGCCTCCATGGGCAGATCTAAACTGAGCCTATTTTGTAAGGCTTAAGTTTAGGTTTAGGTTTATTAGGTTTTAGGGTTTAGGTTTATTTTTTAATTTATTTAGTTACTTCTGGTGTAGGTTTAGGGTTCGGGGTTTAGGGTTAGGGTTTAAGGTTTAGGGTTTAGTGTTTAGGGTTTAGGGTTTTAGGGTTTATGTATTAAAGGTTTAGGGTTTTAGGGTTTATGCTTTTAGGGTTATGCATTTAGGGTTTAGGGTTAGGGTTTAGGGATAAGGGTTTAGGGTTTTTTAAAGTTTAAGGTTTAATGTTTTTTTTCTAAAATTAAGTAAACTGATATGTTTAGGTTTATTTAGTATATTTAGTTTATTTTTTTATTTATTTTAGTTTACTTTATTTTTTTATTTTTATTTAGATTTAGGTTAATTTATTTGTTTTATTTTAGGTTTTATTTAGTTTAAGTTTATGTTTTTAGGGTTTAGTGTTTAGGGTTTCGGGTTTCGGGTTTAGGGTTTAGGGTTTTAGGGTTTATGGTTTAGGGTTTAAGGTTATAGTGTTTAGGGTTTAGGGTTATGGTTTATGGTTTAAGGTTTAGGGTATAGTGGTTAAGCTTTAGGGGTTAGGGTTTTTAGGGTTTAGGGTTTAGTGTTTAGGGTTAGCTTAGGATTTAAGGTTAGTTTAAGGTTTAGGGTTTAAGGTTTAGGGTTTAGGCTTATAGGTTTAGGGTCTAGGATTTAGGGTTTAAGGTTTAGGGTTTAGGGTTAAGGTTAGGGTTAAGGGTTTAGGGTTGTAGGTTTTGAGTTTTGGGCTTAGGGTTATTTTTAGTGCATAGGGTTTAGGGTCTAGGGTTTTTTTTATAAATTAAGTAAACTAGTAGGTTTAAGTTTATTTAGTTTATTTTTTATTTATTTTAGTTTTTATTTTATTCTATTTTTATTTAGGTTTATTTTTTATCTTTATTTAATTTAATTTAATTTTTTTAAGTTTTGCTATTTTAATTTAGGTCATTTATTTTAGTTCATTTTTTAGGTTTAGGTTTATGTTTATGTTTATTTTTTATTCTTTATTTAGTTTAGGTTTTTAGGGTTTAGGGTTTAGGGTTTAGGGTTTAGTGTTTTGCTTTAGGGTTTAGGGTTTTAAGGGTTTAGGGTTTAGGGTTAGCTTAGGGTTTTGAGTTGGTTTAGTGTTTAGGGTTTTAGGGTTTAGGGTTTATGGTTTAGGGTTTAGGGTTATGGTTAAGATTTATGGTTTTGGGTTAGTTTAGAGTTTAGGTTTAAGGGTTTAGGGTTTAGGGTTTTTTAGGGTTTAGGGTTTAGGGGTTTTTTGGGGTTGAAGGTTAATTTCATGGTTTGGGGTATAGGCTTTAAGGTTTAGGATTTAGGGTTCAGGGTTTAGGATTTTTTTTAATTAAGTAAACTTGTAGGTTTAGCTTTATTTAGTTTATTTTATTATTTATTTATTTAGTTTAGTGTATTTATTTTAGGTTTTTTATTTTAGTTTTGGTTCCTTTTATTTTAGTTTATTTTTTAGGTTCAAGTTTAGGTTTATGTTTATTTTTTATTTAATTTTATTTTAATTTTATTTTTTAGGATTATGTTTTACATTTTATTTTCATGTTTTTATTTGATTTTTATTTGAGGTTTATTTATTTTTCTTTTTATTTTATGTTTAAATTTTATTTTATTTAGGTTTTTTTATTTTTAGATTTTTTTTATTTTTTAATATAGATTAAGTTTTTCTTTATTTTATTTTATTTTAGTTTACTTTTTATTTTTTATTCTATTTTATTTTTAGGTTTAAGTTTAGGTTTTAATTTAGGTTTTTATTTTTATTTATTTTATTTTTAGATTATATTTAGTTTAGGTTTAGGTTTTTAGGGTCTAGGAGTTAAGGTTTAGGGTTTAAGGTTTAGGGATTAGGGTTTACGATTTGGGGTTTAGGGTTTAGGCTTTAGGGTTTAGTTTGAGGTTTAAGGTTTAGGTTTAGTTTAGGTTGTAGGTTTTAGGGTTTAGGTTTGGGTTTAAGGTTAGTTTTAGTTTTAGGTATAGGGTTTAGTTTAGAATTTAAGGTTTAGGGTTTAGAGTTTAGGGTTTAGGTTTAGTTTAAACTTTAGGGTTTAGTGTTTAAACTTTATTTAGTGTTTTAGGTTTAGTGTTTTAGTTTCAGTTTAGGTTTTAGGATTGAGGGTATAGGGTTTAGGGTTAATTTAGGCTTTAGAGTTTAAGGTTTTAGGGTTTATGGTATAGGTTTAAAGTTTAGGGTTATAGTTAGGGTTTAGGGTTTTGGGTTTTAGGTTTTGGGTTAGTTTATGGTTTAGGTTTTGGGTTTAGGGTTTTTTAAGGTTTTGGGTTTAGGTTTGTAGGTTTGTGGTTTAAGGATTAGGGTTTAGGGTTTAGGATTTAAAGTTTAGGGTTTAGGGTTTAGGTTTGTTTTAATTAAGTAAATTGGTAGGTTTAGCTTTATTTAGTTTATTTTATTTTATCTAGGTTTATTTTTTGATTTTATTTTGTTTAGTTTATTTACTTTAAGTTTATTTAGTTTAGTTTAGGTATTTTATTTTAGTTTATTTTTTAGGTTTAGTTTTAGGTTTATGTGTATTTTTTGTTTAGTTTTATTTTAGGTTTAGTTTAGATTAGGTTTCTCTTTATTTTATTTTATTTAGTTTTTATTTTTTGTTTTACTTTCTTTTAAGTTTATGATCAAGTTTAGGTTTAGATCTAGGTTTAGGTTTTAATTTAGGTTTTTATTTTAATTTATTTTATTTTAAGCTTATGTTTTATGTATTTTAGTTTTAGTTTTATTTAGTTTTGGTTTTAGATTTTAGGTTTTAGGGTTTAGGGTTTATGGTTTATGGTTTACTTTAGGTTATAGGTTTTAGGGTAGGAGAGTTTAAGTTTAGGGTTTAGGGTTTGGGGTTTAGGTTTCTTTAAGGTTTTAGGGTTTTAGGGTTTTAGGGTTTAGGGTTTAGGGTTTAAGTTTAGTGTTTAGGGTTTAGGTTTAGGTTTAGGTTTAGGTTTCAGTTTAGGTTTTAGGGTTTTAGGGTTTTAGGGTTTAGGGTTTAGGGTTTTAGGTTTAGTGTTTAGGGTTTAGGGTTTATGTTTTTAGGGTTTATGGTTTTAGGGTTTAGGGTTTAGGGTTTAGGGTTGTAGGTTTAGGTTTAAAGTTTAGGGTTAGTTTTAGGGTTTAGTGTTAGTTTAGGGTTTAGGGTGTAGGTGAGCCTGGAAGATTAGGATTTATAAAACAAAAACATATTACTAAGAAAAATCTACTATATAAAAATAGAGAGCCGGGAAGATTGGGATTAGAATAAGTTATTACATGGTTGAAATGAAATTTTTGTTTAAAAAATACTTGTCTTTATCTTGTTAAGATCAATTGTTTAGAGTTTAACTCGCTAAAGCAAAAAAAAAAATTATGAATGAGTATATGAACAAATTTGAAATATTGCTATTATCTTCTAAAATTAGGCAAAGATTAAACTAATGTTGTTGAGGTTTAGATCGACTTGAACCATAAGCTTAAAAGAACTACATGAAATTAATTTGCATGTGGCTTGTCAACAAACTTTAGATTTCAAATAGCATCAAAAATTGTTGCACCTAAAAGAATGTCAACAAATGTAGGAATTATTGTTTCCACCATTAAATGAAATTCAAATGAATACATCTGAATATAGTAACACTTCTACTAATAAAAAGAAAATAGAAAAGATGATAGATACTATGTTGGGATCCAAAATCTCTCTTAAATCATATTTTAGTTGTCAGCAAAAATTTTGTGAGTGCCCTAAATCTCTAACAACACTATGCCAACTATTTCTAAGCATTGACTTTAGAGTTTTACTTGAGTTTTCTTGCTATTATGGTGAAATGAATTATTTGTTACATTATCTTGCCAACTTGAGTCTCAAAGTAGGAGAGCTATAGTTTTGGAAATCCCTGTGCAGAGATATTTAGTTTGGATTATCCTTGTTACACACTTCTTATCAAGTGATTTTGTCTGATACAATCACTATTGCAAAAATCTGATTCAATAATACTTTGCATCAAGTCTCTCTAATCTGCTAAGATCTCGAGCACAGTCTCAAAGCATTAAAATCCTACTAAAGAGGGAATTTTAAAGCACAGATTTAGCTCCTCGATATATCTGCTAAATTGCAAGAGCTGCAGTTGAGAAGACAATATCGATTAGAAAGGAGTTCTTTGATTAGATAAGCTATCACAACTATAGAAGAGAATTGCTCACAGATGGACATTTAGGTGTCTGAAATTAAGTAGATTCTTTCTTCATTTGTCCACAAAAAGGAAGCTACCTTTTAGCATCTCTATGAAACTTGAGAGAACCGGCCTACTATGACATATAAAGCTCATATTAAAGAAATTCAAACTAACCATTTGTAGATAAAATCTCTTTTTTTATTTTAGGTTTAGGTTTTTAGGTTTTTAGGATTTTAGGGTTTAGGGTTTAGGGTTTAGGGCTTGGGGTTTAGGGTTTAGTGTTTAGGGTTGTAGGTATTAGGGTTTAGGCTTTAGGGTTTAGGGTTTATGGTTTATGGTTTATGGTTTAGGGTTTTAGGTTTAGGGTTTAGGGCTCATTTTATAGTTTAGGGTTTAGGGTTAAGGAATTTTTTATTTTTTTATTTTTATTTTTTTTAATTAAGTAAACTAGCAGGTTTGGTTTATTTAGTTTGTTTTTTTTATTTATTCTAGTTTATTTTATTTTTTATTTTGGTTTATTTTGATTTTTATTTAATTTAAATAATTTATTTCAAGTTTATTTATTTTAGTTTAGATTTTTTATTTTAGTTTATTTTTTTAGGTTTTGGTTTATTTTTTAGTTTAGTGGTATTTTTATTTTATTTTATAGGTTTAGGCTTTATTTTTTTATTTTTAGGTTTAGGTTTTGGTTTTGGGTTTATTTTTTTAGGTTTAGGCTTTAGGTTTTTGTTTTAGGTTTATTTTTAGGTTTTATTTTTTAGTTTAGGTTTAGGTTTACTTTTAGTTTATTTTATTTTATTTAATTTAAGTTTAGGTTTAGGTTTAGTTTATTTTAGGTTTAGGTTTATGTTTTATTTATTTTAGTTTAGTTTATTTTAGTTTAGGTTTAGTTTTATTTTATTTTTATTTTAAGTTTAGATTTTGTAAGTTTAGGGTTTCAGTTTTATTTTATATTTATTTTTAAGTTTATTTTTTAGGTTTAAGTTTTTATTTAGTTTTTATTTTATTTTATTTTAGGTTTTTTTTTCTATTTTTGGTTTAGTTTTTATTTTATTTAGGTTTTTAATTTTTTAGTTTAGTTTAGGTTTTTATTTATTTTATTTTTGTTTAGTTTTATTTTTATTTTATTTTCTTTTTAGGTTTAGGTTTAGGCTTAGGTTTATGTTTTTATTTTATTTTATTTTATTTTTATTTAGGTTTTTTTATTTTTAAGTTTTATTTAGTTTAGGTTTAAGTTTTTAACTTTTCAGGGTTTAGGGTTTAGGGTTAGTTTAGGGTTTAGGGTTTAGGGTTTGGGGTTTAGGGTTTAAGGTTTAGGGTTTTTTTTAGGAAACCCCATATAGGAGGAATTTTATTGCCACAAAAAGAGGGTTACAAGGTCATAAACAGGAGATAAACTCCACAACTATTGCTCAAAGAGCTACAATCAGCCTAAAGAGTAAATCCCCTATCTAAGTACAACCAAAAGCAAAATAAAAGAGTAAAGGAAAGAAAAAGATACAAATTGATTAACATAGATAAGCCAATGAATAGATTTGGGCCAAAGTGCTTCAGGATGAGAGAATGCATGACACTAGGGAGCAAACCTGCAAGAGAACAAGAGAAATACACTTGCAAAATTGTAGAAAGATAGAAATGAAAGCAGTTAAAGTAATACAAACAAAATGAAAATTGAAAACAGCATAAACTGAGAAAGATTATAAAGAAGTGTGTGAGAGAAGGCTCAGGCTCAGTTTAAGGTTTAAGGTTTAGGGTTTAGGGTTTAGGGTTTAGGTTTTAGGGTTTACGATTTTAGGGTTTAGGATTTAGGGTTTAGGGTTTTTAAGGTTTAGGGTTTAGGTTTTAGGTTTTAGGTTTAGGTTTTAGTTTAAGGTTTAGGGTTTTTAGTTTTTTATTTATTTTTTAACAAAGAACAAATTCAAATTCAACATTTCTTCATCTTGATTTCATCAACCAAGTAACACACCAAGTTTTTGAACACACCAGGTAACACACCAAGGTTTAGGGTTTTAGGGTTTAGGGTTTAAGGTTTAGGATTAGGGTTTAGGGTTTAGAGTTTAGGGTTTTTTAAAGTTTAGGGTTTATGGTTTAGGGTTTAGGGTTTAGGGTTTAGGATTGAGAGTTTAAGGTTTTTTTCTAAATAAGTAAACTGGTAGGTTTAAGTTTATTTAGTAAATTTAATATTATTTTTATTTGTTTTAGTTTACTTTATTTTTTTATTTTATTTTGGTTTATTTTTTATTTAGTTTAGTTTTATTTAGTTTAGTTTATTTTTTATTTTTTTAGTTTAGTTTAGGTTTTTAACTATTTAGTTTATTTTTATTTTTTATTTTATTTTATTTTTAGGTTTAGGTTTAGGTTTTTATTTTATTTTATTTTATTTCTATTTATTTAGGTTTAGGTTTATTTTTTTCTTTTATTTTTACATTTTATTTAGTTTAGGTTGATGTTTTAGGTTTTTAGGGTTTAGGGATTAGGGTTAGTTCATGATTAAGGGTATATTATTTTTTTTAAAAAATTAAGTAAATTGGAGGGTTTAGATTTATTTCATTTATCTAGTTTATTTATTATTTATTTTTGTTTATTTTATTTTTTATTTTATTTAGTTTAATTTATTTAATTTAGGTTTTTTGTATTTTAGTTTAGCTTTTTTTTCTTTTTGTTTATTTTTTAGGTTTAGGTTTATTTTTTAGTTAAGGTATATTTTTATTTTATTTATTGGGTTTAGTTTTATTTTTTATTTTTAGGTTTAGGTTTTTAATTTATTTTCTTAGGTTTATGTTTTAGGTTTTTATTTTAGGTTTATTTTTAGGTTTTAATTTTTAGTTTAGGTTTAACTTTAGGTTTAGTTTATTTTAGGTTTATGTTTACATTTTATTTATTTTAGTTTAGTTTATTTTATTTTAGTTAAGGTTTATTTTATTTTGTTTATTTTATTTTTTACTTTAGGTTTAGTTTTTTTTTAGTTTTGGGTTAACGTTTCATTTTTAACTTCTTTTTAGGATTTATTTTTCAGTTTATTTTTTAGGTTTAGGTTTTTATTTTATTTTATTTTAGGTTTATTTTATTTTTAGTTTTTATTTTATTTTATTTATTTATTTTTTAGTTTAGTTTAGGTTTTATTTATTTTAATTAAGTTTATTTTTATTTTTTATATTTTTTTTAGGTTTAGGTTTAGGTTTTAATTTAGGTTTTTATTTTATATTATTTTTTTTAGGTTTAGGATTTTTTTATATATTTTATTTTTAGGCTTTATTAAGTTTAAGTTTATGGTTTTAGGTTTTAATTAAGTAAACCGGTAGGCTTATGTTTATTTTGTTTACATTTTATTTATTTTAATTTAATTTATTTTAAATTTTTATATTGGTTTATTTTTATTTTTATTTAATTTAATTAATTTATTTTCGTTTAGGTTTTTAATTTTAGTTCATTTTTTAGATTTAGGCTTTTTTTATTTGAGTTTTATTTTTATTTTATTTTTTAGGTTAGGTTTTATTTTTTATTTTTAGGTGTAGGTTTAAGTTTTTATTTTCTTTTTTCAAGTTTAGGTTTTATGTTTTTATTTTTGGTTTATTTTTAGGCTTTATTTTTTAGTTTAGGTTTATGTTTAGGTTTAGTTTATTTCAGGTTTTATTTATTTTTAGTTTAGTTTACTTTAGTTTAGATTTAGGTTTATTTTATTTTGTTTATTTTATTTTTATTTTAGGTTTAGGTTTTTTTTTTAGTTTATGATTTAGGTTTTATTATTTATTTATTTTTAGTTTTTTCCTAGGTTAATATATTTAGGTTTAGATTTTTATTTAATTTTATTTTTTTATTTAAGGTTTATTTTATTTTAAGTTTTTATTTTATTTGGTTTTTTTTAATTTAGTCGAGGTTTTTATTTATTTTCTTTTAATTTATTTTAATTTTAGCTTTATTTTATTTTTAGGCTTAGGTTTAGGTTTTAGTTTAGGTTTTATTTTATTTCATTTTATTTTAATTTGGTTTAAGTTTTTTTTTTATTTTAATTTTTGGTTTTATTAAATTTAGGTTTAGGTTTTGAGGTTTTTAGGGTGTAGGGTTGAGGGTTTAGGGTTTAGGGTTTAGGGTTTAAGGTTTAGGGTTTAGGGATTAGGGTTAGTTTAGGGTTTATGGTTTGTTTAGGGCTTATGGCTTAGGGTTTAGGTTTAGGGTTTAGGGTTAGTTTAAGGTTTAGTGTCTAGGGATTAGGGTTTATGGTTTTTTAGGGTTTAGGGTTTAAAGTTTTGGATTTAAGGTTTATGGTTTAGGGTTTAAGGTTTATGGTTTGTTTTAAAAAAAAAATTAAGTAAACTCATAGGATTATGTTTATTTAGTTTAGTTTTTATTTATTTTAGTTAATTTTAATTTAGGTTTATTTTTTATTTTTGTTTAGTTTGGTTTATATATTTTAGGTTTATTTATTTTAGTTTAGGTTTTTTATTTTGGTTTGTTTTTTACATTTAAGTTTATGTTTATGTTTATTTTTTATTTTAGTTTTATTTTTATTTTATTTTTTAGGTTTAGGTTTTATTTTTTTATTTTAAGGTTTAGCTTTAAGTCTTTATTTTATTTTTTTAGGTTTAGGTTTTAGGTTTTTATTTTAGGTTATTTTTAGGTTTTATTTTTTAGTTTAGGTTTAGGTTTATTTTTAGATTATTTTATATTATTTAGTTTAGGGTTTAGGTTTAGTATATTTTTGGTTTAGGTTTAGGTTTTATTTATTTTAGTTTATTTTATTTTAGTTTTTGTTTAGGTTTATTTTACTTTATTTATTTTAGGTTTTTAGGGTTTAGGGTTTAGGGTTTTTTTAGGGTTTAGGGTTTAGGGTTTAGGGTTTAGGATATAGGATTTAGGGTTTAATGTTTAGAGTTTAGGATTTTTTAAAAACATTAAGTAAACCTGTAGGTTTAGGTTTATTTATCTTATTTATTATTTATTTTAGTTTATTTTTTTTTATTTAGGTTTATTTTTTATTTTTATTTAATTTGGTTTATTTCTTTTACATTTATTTATTTAGTTCAGGTTTTTTATTTTAGTTTATTTTTTAGGTTTAAGTTTAGGTTTATGTTTATTTTTTAATTTAGATTTAATTTAATTTAATTTTTTTAGGTTTAGGTTTTATTCATTATTTTAAGGTTTAGGTTTAGGTTCTTATTTTATTATTTTAGGTCAATTAGGTTTAATTTTTTAGTTTATGTTTAAGTTTATTTTTATTTTATTTTATTTTATTTTTCTTAGGTTTAGGTTTAGTATTAGTTAATTTTATTTTATTTAGTTTAGGGTTTAGGTTTAGTTTATTTTAGGTTTAGGTTTTATTATTTTTAGTTTAGTTTATTTTAGTTTAGGTTTAGGTTCATTTTATTTTATTTATTTTATGTTTATGTTTTTTTTTTAATTTTGGTTTTTATTTTATTATAAATTTTTAATTTATTTAGGTTTAGGTTTATTTATTTATTTTATTTTATTTTTAGGTTTTATTTAGTTTAAGTTTATGTTTTTTGGGTTTAAAGTTTATGGTTTAGGGTTTAGGGTTTAGGGTTAGGGTTTAAGGTTTAGGGTTTAGGGTTTAATATTTAAGCTTTAGGGTTTAGGGTTTAGTTTTTAGGGTTAGCTTAGGGTTTAGGGTTAGTTTAAGGTTTAGGGTTTAAGCTTAAGGGTTTAGGATCTAGGGGTTAGTGTTTAGGGTTTAGGTTTAAGGTTTAGGGTTTATGGTTGTAGGTTTAGGATTTAGGGTTTAGGGATAGTTTTTATTTTATTTAGGTTTTTTTTTTATTTTAGGTTTATTTTATTTTTTTAGTATAGATTAGGTTTTTCTTTATTTCATTTTATTTTAGTTTTATTTTTTATTTTATTTTATTTTTAGGTTAGGTTCATATTTAGGTTTAAGTTTAGGTTAGGTTTAGTTTAGGTTTTATTTTCTTTTATTTTATTATCTATTTAGGTTTGTTTTATTTATTTTATTTTTAGATTTTATTTAGTTCATGTTTAGGTTTTAGGTTTTAGTGTTGGGTTTAGGGTTTATGGGCTAGGGTTTAAGGTTTAGGGTTTAGGGTTTAAGGTTTTGGATTTAGGGTTTGGGGTTTAGGGTTTAGGGTTTAGGGTTTAAGGTTTAGGGTTTATGGTTTTTGAGGGTTTAGGGTTTAGGGTTTAGGGTTATAGGTTTAGGATTTAGAATTTAGGTTTTAGGGTTTAGGGTTTAGGGTTAGTTTTAGGTTTTAAGGTATAGGGTTTAGGGTTTTTTTTTAAAAAGGGTTACAAGATTCTTAAGAGGGGGTAAACTCAAGAAATATTGCTTAAAGAGCTACAAATAGCTTAGAGAGTAAATCCCCTGTCTAAGTACAATCAAAACAAAGAAAAAGGGATAGGAAAGCAACATATATAAATTGATAAAAAAGAGAAGCCATTGGACCATCTTCATCAAAAGCTCTTGAGGATAAGAGAAGCCTATGCCTCCAGAGAAGAAACCAACAAGAAAATAAGAATCACAAATATCTAGAAGAAAGAGTTAGCACAATTAAAGTGATACAAATCAAAATAAAAGTAAAAGCAGAATAATATGAGAGAATTATAGAGGAGTGTGTGAGAATAGGCTTCAGCTCAATCACACAAAATTGGGGCAGCCACAAACATGAGCATCCAAACTTCCAATGAAGAGTTACATCATAAGTGCTACTACTAGCAAAATGATGAGTGAAATCATCCGAGCATTCATAGCCTACATACTTGATGTGGAACAGCTACCATTGGAAGGAATTCATATGGTCTTTAGTACCTGCATACCAAAAAATAGCCACATACACTATAAAAAAGAAGGCAACGTAGATCAGAATGGTAAAGGGATGACACCCATCCCTTATAAGATAAGTATCACCAACTAATGCCAACAAAGCATGAGAATGAATAGCCAACAAAATCCCAACCCAGATGAAAATCATGGCCACATCCACCTTATTAATAGTATGACCAGAACAAAAAATATACATGTCTAGTAGAGGCAAGAGTAAAATCAACTAGTAGATAAATCCATACAACAAAGCCACAAATAATGGGGTGAAATACATGACAATCATCAGAAAAAAAGGCCAGGTAGGAAACCAAAAAAAATATTCACTGTGCTGGACATAGTAATCCAAAAAACCATTCAGCATATAAGTAGAACCATCCCTACCCAGATGAGACCTCTTGTCCAGGAAAATAATCTGTAAAGGGGAAAGCCATTCAGGATCAACAAAATAGATGTTAACAATCACCTTGATAATAGCATGATCAC
Organism: Cymbidium sinense; assembly: GCA_021442155.1. NCBI lineage: Eukaryota > Viridiplantae > Streptophyta > Magnoliopsida > Asparagales > Orchidaceae > Cymbidium > Cymbidium sinense. The sequence goes on along the minus strand of CM038224.1, from coordinate 107,067,173 downwards.
AATAGTAATTGCACAAGTCTAAAAGATCCAAGAGAGAAATGAAACAGTAGATAGACCCATACCACAAAGGCACATATAATATGGTTAACCACATAGCAAACAACAAGACAAAAAACCAGCCACAAAGCCAACCTCAATAGCTAGCCTGCAGAACATAAAAACCTAAAATAGCTGGGAGAACAGAGGCAAGAGCCTCCATTATAGGATAACCATAAAAATGATATAGGGAAATGCATCAAAAACCAATTATTCCAAAAATAATAATCAGCCTGGTGGACATAATAATCCAAAAGACCATTCAGTATATAAGCAAAACCTCATTCATGGCTAGCCAAGCAGATGTTAACAATCACCTTGATAATAGCATGATCACAATAGTAATTATACAAGTCTAAAAGATCCAAGAGAATAATGAAAAGGCAGATAGACCCATACCTCAAAGTCACAGATAATATGGCTAACCACACAACAAACAACAGAACATAAGACCAGTCAGAAAGCCAACCATAATAGTTAGCCTGCTAAAGATAAAAATCCATAAGACCATTCACCCAGTAGCCAAAATAGCAGACCAAATACTGAACCCGATAGAGGGTAATATAAGCAGTACAATTACTACATTGAAACAAAAGGAGAATCGAAGAAAATAGCAGCATTAAATCCTTCAAATCAAGGAGAAACAGATCAACGACTAAGCAATTAGTATCAATAAATATAGTAGGAAAGGGAGGAAAAAAATAGTCCCAATCATGCAAAGAAACAAATAGAAAATAGTCCCAATCGTGAAATGAAATTATTGTCAAAAAAATACTTATCTTTATCATACTAAGATCAATTATCTAGAGTTTAACTCGCTAAAGTAAAAAACCAAAATTATAAATGAGTATATGAATAAATTTGAAGTGTTGTTGTTATCTTCTAAAATTAAAGAAAGATTAAACTAATGTTGTCTAGGTTTAGATTGACTTGAGCCCTAAACATAAAAGAGACACTACATAAAATTAATTTGCATGTGGCTTTTCAACAAGCTTTAAATTTTCAATAACATCAAAGATTCTTGCACCAAAAAGAATGTCATCAAATTTAGGGATTATTCTTTCCACCATTAAATGCAATTCAAATGAATACATCTAAATATAGTAACACTTCTACTAATAAAAATAAAATAGAAAAGATGATAGATACTATGTTGGGATCCAAAATCTCTCTTAAATTATATTTTAGTCGAAAAATCATGAGTGTCCTAAATCTCTAACAACACTATGCCTATTTCTAAGCATTGACTTTGGAGTTTTACTTGAGCTTTCTTGCTTTTGTGGGGAAGTGAATTATTTGTTACATTATCTTGCCAACTTGAGTCTCTAAGTAGGAGAGCTATAGTTTTGGAAATCCTTGTGTAGAGATATTGAGTTTGGATTATCCTTGTTACACACTTCTTATCAAGTGATTTTGTTAGATACAATCGCTATTGTAAAATTCTCATTCAATAATAATTTGCATGAAGTCTCTCTAATTCGCTAAGATCTCGAGCACAGTCTCAAAGCATTAAAATCCTACTAGAGAGGGATTTTTAAAGCACAGATTTAGCTCCTCGACATATATGCTAAATTGAAAGAGCTGTAATTGAGAATACAATATCGATTAGAGAGTAGTTCTATGATCATATAAGCTCTCACAACTATAGAAGAGAATTGCTCACAGATGGACACTTAGGTGTCTGAAATTAAGTAGATTCTTTCTTCATTTGTCCATAGAAATGAAGCTACCCTTTAGCATCTCTATGAAACTTGAGAGAGCTACCTACATACATAAAGCTCATATTAGAGAAACTCAAACTAATCATTTGTAGCCAAAATCTCTTTTTATTTTAGGTTTAGTTTTTTAGGTTTTAGGTTTTAGGTTTTAGGGTTTAGGTTTAGGGTTTAGGGTTGGAGGTTTAGTGTATTTAGGTTTTAGGAGTTTATGGTTTATGGTTTAGGATTTTAGTGGGTTTAGGGTTTATGGTGGGTTTGGGATTAGTTTTATAGTTTAGGGTTTAGGGTGAATTTTTTATTTTTTTAAATTAAATAAACTAGTAGGTTTAGGTTTATTTAGATTATTTTTTATTTATTCTAGTTAATTTTATTTTTTATTTAGGTTTATTTTTATTTTTTTTAGTTTAGTTTATTTATTTTAGGTTTATTTATTTTAGTTTATGTTTCTTATTTAAGTTTATTTTTTTAGGTTTAGGTTTATTTTTTAGTTTAGTATTATTTTTTATTTTAAAGGTTTAAGCTTTATTTTATATTTTTTAGGTTTAGGTTTAGTTTTTTGGTTTATTTTTTAAGTTTAGGTTTTAGGTTTTTATTTTAGGTTTATTTTTAGGTTTTATTTTTTAATTTAGGTTTAAGTTTACTTTAAATTTATTTTATTTTATTTAATTTAGGTTTAGGTTTATGTTTAATTTATTTTAGGTTTATGGTTAGGTTTTATTCATTTTAGTTTAGTTTATTTTTTTTAGATTTAGTTTTATTTTATTTTTAGTTTACGTTTAGATTTTTTTAGTTTAGGGTTTAAGTTTTATTTTATATTTATTTTTATGTTTATTTTTGAGGTTTATGTTTTTATTTAGTTGTTATTTTATTTTATTTTAAGTTCATTTTATTTCTATTTTAGGTATAGTTTTTATTTTATTTAGGTTTTTTAGTTTAGTTTAGGTTTTTATTTATTTTATTTTAGTTTAATTTTAATTTTTTTATTTTATTTTATTTTAGTTTTTATTTTTTATTTTATTTTCTTTTTAGGTTTATATGTTTTTATTTTATTTTATTTATTTATTTATTTTGATTTAGGTTTATTTATTTATTTTATTTTTAGGTTTTATTTAGCTTAGGTTTAAGTTTTTAGCTTTTTAGGGTTTAGGGTTTAGGGTTTAAGGTTTAGGGTTTAGGGTTTAGGATTTATGTTTAAGGGTTTACGATTTTAGGGTTTATGGTTTAGGGTTTTTAAGGTTTAGGGTTTAGGTTTTAGGTTTAAGGTTTTGGTTTTAGTTTAGGGTTTAGGGTTTTTAGTTTTTTTATTTTTTTCTAAAAGAGAACAAATTCAAATTCAACATTTCTTCATCTTGATTTCATCAACCAGGTGATACACCAAGTTTTTGAAGACACAAGTGACGACTTAGATAAAAAATGAGCATGCATAGAGAAAATCTAGAACCCTAGATAACTAAAATCGTCTGTGATGTAAAGAAAGATTCCATAAGTAGAAAATCAGATCGATCGTTCTTCAGATTCTCCTGTTCCCTTCAGAACCACCCCGACCTCTCAAGTAGAGGGATCCACCATCATATCTCCGATCTCTCCCTCCACCCACGTTCATTGCTCCTCCCGCCTCCATAACCACCACTGCTCTGACCACTAGTCCATATCTACCAACACCTCCAGATCCCCCACCACCACTGCGATAATCGCCGCCTCCACCTTCGTCTCCACGGGCAGATTTAGACTGAGCCTATTTTGTAAGGCTTAAGTTTAGGTTTAGGTTTATTAGGTTTTAGGGTTTAGGTTTATTTTTTAGTTTATTTAGTTACTTCTAGTGTAGGTTTAGGGTTAGGGTTTAAGGTTTAGGGTTTAGGGTTTAGAGTTTAGGGTTTTAGGGTTTATGCATTTAAGGTTTAGGGTTTTAGGGTTTTAAGGTTTATGCTTTTAGGGTTATGCTTTTAGGGTTTAGGGTTAGGGTTTAGGGATTAGGGTTTAGGGATTAGGGTTTAGGGTTTTTTAAAGTTTAGGGTTTAGGGTTTAAGGATTAGGGATTAGGGTTTAGGTTTAGGGTTTAGGATTGAGGGTTTAATGTTTTCTTTTTCTAAAATTAAGTAAACTGGTAGGTTTAGGTTTATTTAGTATATTTAGTTTATTTTTTATTTATTTTAGTTTACTTTATTTTTTAAATTTAATTTAGGTTTACTTTTTATTTTTATTTAGTTTAGTTTATTTATTTTAGGTTCATATATTTAAGTTTATTTTTTTTAGCTTTAGGTTTATTTTTTAGTTATTTTATTATTATTTTATTTTTTAGGTTTATGTTTTATTTTTTATTTTTAAGTTTAGGTTTAGGTTTTTATATTATTTTTTTAGGTTTAGGTTTTAAGTATTTATTTTTAAGTTTATCTTTAGTTTATTTTATTTTTTGCTTTAGGTTTAAGTTTAGGTTTAGTTTATTTTAGGTTTAGGTTCAAGTTTTATTTATTTTAGTTTAGTTTATTTTACTTTAGATTTAGGTTTATTTTATTTTTATTTTAGGTATAGCTTTTATTTTTTTAGTTTAGGGTTTAGATTTTATTTTTAGTTTTATTTTTTTAAGTTTAGGTTTTTATTTAATTTTTATTTTATTTTATTTTAGGTTTATTTTATTTTTATTTTACATTTAGTTTTTTATTTTAGGTTATTTTATTTTTAGTTTAGTTTTCTTTTATTTATTTTTTTTTTTATTTTAATTTTAGGTTTAAGTTTAGGTTTTATTTATTTTATTTTTATTTTATTTTATTTTATTTTATTTATTATTTTAGGTTATTAGTTTAGATAGGTTAGATTTTTTAAAGTTTATGGTTTTAGGCTGTTTAGGGCCGGGTTATTAGGATCTGTAGCCCAGTTTTAGATAGGTCAGTTTAGGTCAGGGTAGGTTAGCGATTTTAAAGTTTAAGATAGTGGCTCAGTTTCCAGAGAGTGGCTAGTGAGTGGTCATTTGAGTCAGGAGTTAAAGGTCAGGTCAGTAGGGTGTAGTTAGTAGGAGTGAGTGTTTATAGTTTAGGGGGGGAGTTTGGTTTAGAGGTTTTAGGGTTTAGGGTTAGAGGTTAATGAGGTTTAGTCAGGTTTATTATTCTGGGAGTAGGGTTATGAGGTTTAGGTGTGGGTTTAGGGTGGTTGGGGTGCAGATTTTAGTTTAGAGGTTTAGGGTTTAGTTTAGGTTTAGGGTTTAGGGTTTAGGTGAGCCTAGAAGATTGGGATTTATAAAACTAAAACATACTACTATGCAAAAATCTACTAAATAGAAATAGAGAGCTAGGAAGATTGGGATTATAACAAGTTATTACATAATTGAAATGAAATTATTATTAAAAAATACTTGCCTTTATCCTACAAAGATCAATTGTTTAGAGTTTAACTCACTAAAATAAAAAACAAAAAAATTCTAAATAAATACATGAACAAATCTGAAGTATTGTTATTATCTTCTAAAATTAGGGAAAGATTAAGCTAATGTTGTTTAGGTTTAAATCGACTTGAGCCTTAAACTTAAAAGAGACACTTCATAAAATTCATTTGCATGTGGCTTTTCAACAAACTTTAGATTTCAAATAACATCAAAAATTTTTGCACCTATAAGAATGTCATCAAGTGTAGGAATTATTCTTTCCACCATTAAATCAAATTCAAATGAATACATCTAAATGAAGAAACACTACTACCAATAAAAAGAAAATAGAAAAGATGATATATACTATGTTGGGATCCATAATCTCTCTTAAATCATATTTTAGATGTCAAAAAAAAAAATTAAGTGTCTTAAATCTCTCACAGCACTATGCCACCTATTTCTAAGCATTGAGTTAGGAGTTTTACTTGAGCTTTCTTGCTTTTGTGTTGAAGCAAATTATTTGTTACATTATGTTGTCACGTTGAGTCTCAAAGTCGGAGAGCTATAGTTTTGGAAAACCCTATGTAGAGATATTGAGTTTGGATTATTCTTGTTACACACTACTTATCAAACAATTTTGTCAGATACAATCACTTTTGTAAAAATCTCAATCAGCAATACTTCACATCAAGTCACCCTAATTCCCCAAGATCTCGAGTACAATCTCAAAAAGTTGAAATCCTATAAGAGAGAGCTTTTTAAAGCATAAATTTAGCTCCTTGACATATCTGGTAAATTGAAAGAGATGCAATTGAGAAGATAAAATTGATTAGAGAGGAGTTCTATGATCAGAAAGGCTATCTAAACTATAGAACATGATTGCTCATACATGGACACTTAAGTGTCTAAACTAAACTGAATTCTTTCTTTATTTGTCCACGAACAGGAAGCTACCCTTTAGCATCTCTATGAAACTTGAGAGATGTGGTCTACTATGGCATATAAAGCTCAAACATAATTTATCTATATTATAAAAATTTAGGCTAACCATTTGTAGTTGAAATCTCTTTTATTTAGTTTAGGTTTAGGTTTTTAGGGTTTTACGATTTAGGGTTTAGGGTTTAGGGTTTAATGTCTGGTTTATGGGGTAGGGTTTAGTGGTTTAGGATTTTCGTGGTTTAGGTTTAGGGTTTAAGGGTTAGGGTTTTAGGGGGTTTAGGGTTTAGGGTTTAGGGTTAGTTTTAGGTATAACATTTAGGTTTTTTTTTATTTTATTAATTTATTTTTAAAATAAGTAAATTGGTAGGTTTCGGTTTATTTAGTTTTTTTTTTTATTTTAGTTTATTTTATTTTCTATTTTTATTTAGGTTTATTTTTTATTTATTTATATTTATTTTATTTTAGGTTTATCTACATTTAGATTTTTTATTTTAATTTATTTTTTAGGTTTAGGTTTAACTTTTTAGTTTTGTTTTATTTTTATTTTATTTTTTAGGTTTAGGTTTTATTTTTTATTTTAGGTTTTATTTTTTAGTTTAGGTTTAGGTTTATTTTTAGTTTATTTTAGTTTATTTTAGTTTATTTAGTTTAGGTTTAGGTTTAAGTTTAGTTTATTTTAACTTTTATTTATTTTAGTTTAATTTATTCTAGTTTAGGTTTAGGTTTATTTTATTTTATTTATTTTATCTTTATTTTAGGTTTAAGTTTTTTTTAGTTTAGGGTTCAAGTTTTATTTTTTATTTAGTTTTAGGTTTATTTTATTTCTATTTTAGGTTTTGGTTTATTTTTTTAGTTTATGGTTTAGGTTTTATTTTTTATTTATTTTTGGGTTTTATTTTAAGGTTTATTTTTTATGTTTAGGTTTTTAGTTAGTTCTTATTTTAGTCAATTTTAGGTTTATTTTAATTTTATTTTACGTTTAATTTTTATTTTTTAGGTTTTTCATTCGTAGGTTTATTTTATTTTTTTAGTTTAGTTTAGGTTTTTATTTATTTTATTTTATTTATTTATATTTATATTTATTTTATTTTATTTAGGTTTGTTTAGTTTAGGTTTTATTTTATATTTAAGTTTATGTTTTTTATTTATTTTATTTTAGGTTTTATTTAGAAATTTAGGTAGTTGGATAGTTTATTTGGGAGGGGAAGTTTAAAGTTTAGGCTCAAGATGGGGCCAGGGAGGAAGGGTTAAAGTGAGTTTAGGATCAGGGTTTCAGCTTTGGGTATGATGGTTTAGGGTTTAGGGGTGGGAGAGGGTTAGGATTTAGGGTTTAGGGTTAGTTTTAGGATTTAGGGTTTTAGGGTTATGGATTTATTTTTTATTTTTTTATTTAGGATTTAGGTTAGTTGGTAGGTTTGTGGTTTTGGAGAGGGTTTAGGGTTTGGTAGGGTTTAGAATTTAGGTTTAGGGTTTAGGATTTAGGGTTTAGGGTTAGGGTTTTTTTTAATTAAGAAAACTGGTAGGTTTAGGTTTTAACATTTTTTGGTCAATTTTTGGAGAGAAGTTTTTAACATTTTTTTTTCTTTTTAGGATGATAAGTTTGGAAACCATTTCCTTTTCCCATAGAATCATCATCCGAGAAGGATTTAGCAACATTAGTCACAAATTTAGGGGAAGTCTCCTGTATAGAAGTGAGTTCTCCTTCTTCCAAGCCATTTGAATTTATTAAAGGCAAATGAGCATCGGGTATAGCAAGCGAGGGATTCAAAACATATTTATTAAGAAGTCAAGTGTGAACATCTAGCCCTTCTTCTAGAATACCCAAATTATTAGACAAAACCAAATCTTTTTGAGAATTTAAATCATCATGAATTAAAGTAAAGTCAAGTTTTTTAAACTGAATATCATGAGAAACCAAAGCCATATTCTCCATTGAATTTGAATGATGCATAACATTGATATCCTCAATAATATTTTCAATTAAAGCTTCATTTTCATCAATCAAAATCAATGGATCGCCTCGTGAGGAAAAAGAATCATCATCCAAAAGTTTAGAGAAATTATTATTTTCCACATTAAAAACCTTCAATTGCACAGACGAAATAAGAGGTAAAATAGCCTTATTAGGGGTATTCGATGTATCCTTTTTTAATTAACTTTTTGATATTTAATAGTGGTTAGCCTAGGGTTAGGAACAATATTTTCCTTAATAGAAATTTTCTTTTTTAGGTGAGGATGCATAATGAAACATTTAGAATTATCGTGCCCATGGATTTTACAATGAGAACAAAAGATAGGGAAATTTTCAAAATCAACTTTTAACATATAACTGTAATTTTTAGATCCCAACCAGATTTCTTTGGGATGTTTCTTGGTAATGTCCAATTCAACAAGGATTCTAGCCACAAAAGGTTAATATTTCGTAGCCATTTCCTGATCAATTTGTAATAGCCAACCAAATAAAGCAGCCATAGTAAAATGGAATTGATGATTAACAAAATGAATTTACATATTGGGGAGAGAAATCCAAATCGAAATGATTGGGGATTTTTCCCTAATATCAAATAGTGGAGTCCATGTCAGGAACCTCATTTGACAATTAAAAACAAAATAAGAACGATGAGTAAAAACATGTGAGTAATCCAAATCATTCATTAACTGAATCAAAATGTGGCGGGGATCAATTAAACCAATCTTAAAAGCACCCGAAAGTTTCAAACTATGAAAGAGATAGCAAATGTTTTCTAGATTCAGCTTACAAAGAGTAAACTTTCCAAAGTGAATTCAATTTGCTTATCAAGCTTTTCCACAATCAGATCAGAGCACATAACCACAGGCATGCCACAAAAATAAGTCAAAATAAGTTCCAGGGACTCACCTGAACAGTTATCCTTACCAGTGAGGACATCTTTGAATGATTTCAAAGCAGTCGAAGCCAAGGTAGTTGATGCCCTAGTAGGATCCATTGGTTTCTCCAACCGAATCTTCAGGGAAGATGCAAAGCCATTGGGTCACTCCAAGTAAAACACAAAAGGGCCAACAGCCATTGATTCAAGAAGGAATCTAGTGAGAATCATGCCAAACAACCATCAAGCACACTAGAGCCAAAATGAGAGAAGAAGGAGAATCACAATACACAGATTAGTGGCTTTAGGTTTACAAGTTTAGAAGTTTATTTTAGTAAATTTAGGTTTAGGGGTCATTTTAGTTTGTAGTAAGGCCTACTTTTAGGGTTTATTTAGAGTTTACTTTTAAGATTTAGGTTTATTTTTTAGGTTTTTTGGTTTAGGGTTTAGAAATGATAGGTTTTGTATTTAGGTTTAGGGTTTACGCTTTAGGGTTTATGATTTAGCTTAGGATTTTATGGTTTAGGGTTTAGGGTTTAGGTTTAGGTTTTGTAGGTTTTAGTTTAGGTTGTTTTAGGTTTAATGTTTTGGTTTTTTATAGAATAAATTTAGATTCCACATTTCTTATTTGATTTCATCATGGTTTAGGTAAACAAATTATATTCACAATCATACTCAAATCTTTTAGATAGTTTGAACCTACTTAGGTTGGTTTCAATCCCATAGATTTGGTTTCTCTTATGCTTTTATGTTTTTTTTAAGATGATTCTATCTACCTTTTAAGTTTAGGTATAGGTCATTTTGTTAGTGTTTGCTTCTTTTGGAGGTTGTTGATCATCAACCATGACTTGTCATTTACACCACACTTGTCTTGACCTCAATTTTGGAGTAAGTTCTCAACCTCCTCTTCTGTAGACCTAGGAACCTTCTAGACACTAAGGTTTCCTTAGTCATAAGATACTTCTAGAGATTAGGTGAACAGTTAACCTAAGACTAGAGACTTAGAAGGGTTAATCATAGGATTACGCCATGCCTTAAGGACTTAGGAAAATCATCTACCCTATAGCCAAAACCCAATCCATGTAGACCTTCTTAAACTCAATTCATATCCAAATTTCCAACCAAACCTCAAACTCAATTTCAAATCCAAATCCATGTCCAAACTCAATTCCAAATGATTAAAACACAAGATCAAATCCAAACTTGAAATCCTTCTAAGCCCTTTAATCAACCTTCATGAAACTTAGCCAAATTTCCATCCACCAATCCAAACTCAATTGATTTTATAAATCAATTATGCCTTCAATTATCTTCAAATATAAATGAAATATAAATTTAAATAGCCAAAACCAAATCCAAAATCAAATCAAAACCTAATTTAAACCCTTTAAGCCATTTCCCTGAACTTGGCAAAAACCCATCTAAATCAAGCCAAAATTAATGGATTTTCTCTTGAATCAATCATTCATTCAATCATCTATCCAAATATAAATGAAACCTACAATCATCTAGTCAAACCAAAATCAACCCAAGTCAAACCTAACCTAGCCCATTTGACTTGAAATATTCAAATGAACCAAAACTCATTTGAATCCAAACCAATCAAAATTGAATTTATATATCAATCTTAAATCTATATATAAACTCAACTAAATCAAACTCAACCCAAAATCAAGCCAACTAAATCCAATTTGTTCACTTGACACAAAGTGGCCAATTTGACTTACATGAACCAAAATTCAACCCAATCCAAATAAAAGTGAATGAAGCCAATCAAAACATCATGTCATTATTGTTGATCATCCTAAGATGATCAATTGATATAATTTGGGTCAAACCAAGTCAACCTAGCCCATTGACCAAATCAACCCTTTAGACTATATGAACCCAAACTAGCCAAATTACAACCTAAGTTAAATCCATTGAAACCAATGAGTCAAATCAACCCAAAATCAACATTTCAACATTACTTGACCATCAATTGAGCCAAACCTAGCCCAATTAGCCCTCTTGACCCAAGTTGACCCAAATTAACATAAACGGTCAAATTAGAGTAAACCTAAATTAAATCAAAATTAAATCAAACCAAAGTTTACAATCCTCTCCAACTAGTCATATGAACTTGACCTAACCCTTGGTTTGACTCAATTTGACCAATTGGTCAATCTAACCCATTTTGACCTAATTTGACCCAAATGGGTCAAATTGAGCCAAACTAACCAAATGAACTCCAAATGGCATGAAATTTGGTCAAACTAACTTTTGACTTATTTCAAATCTACCCAAATCAAATTCAATATTAAATGAAAACCCTACCCTTGGACTAAGGGTATCACATAAGACAAAACACCCATGTAAATGGTCATTTCTCTTCCTTGGCCGCTTGGCACTCATTCATTTGTCCACCTAGGCTCCAAGGACACTGTCCAACCTGACCCAATAGGTGGTTGGATCAGCCATGACTTATGGGGAGGTGAAATCACCTCCCCTCCCCAATTAGAACACTTACAATGAAGGACCTCCACTTCCTTTTGCTAGGACACCCACTTATCCTTCATAGCAGCCTCCTCCCATGCCTTGGCCAACCAAATTAAGCCACCTAAGGAGAATCCCAATCACCCCAAGCCAAGGAAACCCACTTGGAGCCAAAAATCACCATGAATGATATGATTTTTAGCCATTGCAAGGAGACAAAAAATAGAGAGGCAAAAAGTCTTCCTCTCATTTCACTCTCCTAGAGCTCTCAAACCAACAAGCAACCATTCCCACTTGGTTTTTGAGCAAAAGCCATCAAAATCAAGTGAATTCCAGTGAGGAAGTGATGGCCATTGGTGGATACATTATTCTGAAGTGAATCAAGTGCCCAAACCCATTCCAAAGCTTCTTTTTGCACTCAGGAGCGCACTCGGATCATCACCGCAGGCAGAAATCATCCTCGGCAAGGTAATTTTCAATAACAATAGCTGGCCTTAGGTTCTTTTGTTTGTTATAATTTTTCATGATTTTAGGAATTTCCTTTAGATTACCCTTGCATTTTATTTATTTTACATCATCCTCATGCATTTGGAGTGATTTTTGATGAAGATCGTTGGAAAATCAAGCCAAAAATGAAGTTTTTTGTTCAATTTTTTCACAAGAATCTTAAAGATTCCTCTTAGAATAGTGTTCTATCTACCTCTTCCATCGGATCGACTGCTTACATCATCCCCATGCATTTGGAGTGATTTTTGATGAAGATCGTTGGAAAATCAAGCCTAAAATGAAGTTTTTTGTTCTATTTTTTCATAAGAATCGCAAAGATTCCTCCTGGAATAGTGTTATGGCCTCTTTGCCTAATCGACCGCCATCTCTCTCATTGAGATGGATCATCATGTAATTCATCATCAAGCATACATGGCTGATCATGTAGATTGCATGGCTCTGATCAGTGGATTTCTAGATTGGGAGGTATTGCATTCCAAAATTAAAAAAAAAAAAATAAATTAAAAAACTTTATATAAATCATGGAAAATCATTTAAATTATCTAAAACTTTGAAATATTGTAGCAAATCATAGAAAAATCATGAAAAATGCAAGTAAATATTTATTTTGAAGGTATTTCAGAAGAGATTCAATTAATATTGATCCTAATTAATTTTGAATAGTAATTATAGCTTTATTTAGGTTTAATTAAAAACTTAATTAACCATAATTACTTTCTAATTACCTATGTAATTAATCCCAAACATTTTAAGTTTGATTAATGGGATGACCTTTTCCTCCCATAATTTTATTGTGATTTATTGCTTGGTTAATTAGTGAAATTAGTAGTCTTAACCTTAGTTACTTTCTTAATTAATTAGGCTAATAATTAATATTATAAATATAAGAAAATCATTATTTAAGCTTGCTAATCATTGTGAAATGGTGAATGGGCATGGAGAATGAGATTGGGACCTCTTTCCCAATCTTATCCCTAAGTCTATTTCACTTGAATGGAAATTAATTAATTTGGGATTAATTGATGGTTTAATTCATTAGTTAAATTGCTTAATCAATCAATTTGAAACTATAATCACATAAAATCTTAATTAATTAATTTAGGGTAGATCTTTAGGTGTTCAATAACCTAAAGACATTTAAGAAAATAATGGTTAACCCACATGTGTGGGAAAACCATGAAAGTACTTAATTAGAATTCTTAACTTAATTAATCACTAATTGTGAGCCAATTGCATTAGGCCTCTTTCATTACTTAGGTTCATTGTGATTTAATTTCCAATGTATGTACATATCATGTTGGCTCACAATTACTTGGTTAATTAAAGTAAGACAACATAGGTAATGGTTAATTAATGGATTTAATGCATAGTACAACCTAATTAACCCATAAAATAAACTTAATTACTTTTCATGATACCAAATTAAATCACAAACATGGGAATAAATTAGGATTAGCAAACTTTCCATCATTTGTTCAAGCCAAATCAAATATGAAATTGAAAGTGATAACTAAAAAGCCTTGGTTTTCTTTAAATGCTTTTATTTGATTTGATTGTCCTTAGAAATTAATTTAATTGAATGAAATCACATGTTTATGCTTATTCATTCCTTTCCAATTATTTTAAATGTTGTATGTCATTTGAAATCATACATTCATCTTATCAAAATTAATTAAATCAAATGGTTTCCCTTTATGTCAAGCTTGCATGTGTTGATTTAATTTACAATATGTGCGGCTATTATCACTATTAAACCCAAACTTATTTTCCAAAGCTTATAAATGAATAGTTACATATGCTATGAATGCTAGTTACAAATTTTTAAGTGATGTATGTGATTATAGCTTAAATGTATGAAGTGAAGCACCTTTCCTTTTATTCATGTATTGATTTATATAAGTGAGATTGTTAATGGGTATATAGTCTAGACATTCTCAAGAATATGAGGCTTTAGTTAGCCTTAAGGAAATCATTTGATTACCTCACTTCTCTGGTTTAACAATGGCACATACTCCATTTGATTTCATTCTTATGTATTTCAATACTAGAATTTGATTGAGGCTTTAATTCATATGCATGAATGATTCAATCAAATTAAATATAATTTTTTTGCATTATTTTCATTCTCTAAATTATGAATACATTTGTATGTATCTAAGAAAAGTGATATATAGTCTGGACATCCCGAGATTATGAGGCTTTTGCCAGCCCTAAGGAGGTCATTTGATTACCTCACTTCTCGAATTTAACAAAGGCACGTACTTGCTTATGTCTTTTATATGTACATGTGTCTATTTAATTAGAGAATGGTAATCCCTCCTTTATATTGAAAAAACATGAATTTCCAATTATTCAAGTGATTGAATTAATTGATCATGTGATTTGGAGCTATCTTTCTTATGTTCATGCATGTAAATTTACATATGATTTGAATGTAATGGTATATAGTCTGGACATCGTAGGAATATGAGGCTTTACCTAGCCCCAAGGAGGTCATTAGATTACCTCACTTCCTTAATTAATAATACCATGTACCTATTTAATTTCATCCCTATGTATTTTTGCATAAGAATATTGATAGAGCCTTAAATTAATATGATAAAATAATTCAATCAGAGGGGAAATATAAAGCTTCAAATGTACATACTCACAACCATCATTCTAGTGTGCTAAAACATATTGTTTGTGTAGGTATACTTGGGACCTAATCATATGCATGTTACATGTGATGAAAAGAAATGATTTAGCATGTGTCATGTGATAGTAATTCAATTAGATTAATCTTAAGAAGCCTTTCACATTGAATAAAATTATTTAAAGAGAACCTAAACTTAGGATTAATCTAAAATGTGTAACAAGCCATTCACTAAAAAGAACTAAATCAAATTAACATGCTTTAGAAAGTGGTTTAAGGTAGGTATGAAAGAGGGAAACCTCTTTTCTTCTCCTTAAAATACTTAGTTGCTAAGTGTAGGTCATATGAAATAAAAGAAAACACATATTAAAACTTGCAAACCAATCAAAGCATTTGAAGTGAAACCACCCTTTAAGTTGAATCTTTCTACACTTAGAAAATCTTAACTCTAAAGCCTAGTTAAGGCATACCACACAAGCCTTAATACACACACATTAGATTAAGTCACCACTTTTAGCCTTATGTTAGGATGGTGCATGGTGTGATGTTTATTTTGTTTTGTTATGTATTATTTTAGACTAGATGATAGGGTGTATGTTTCATAGATTTGATGGCAGACTATGATTAGCCTAATCATATTTTCTGCATGGGATTATGTTTAAGAGGGCCACTGAAAAATAATATAAATGCTTTCTTTGTAGATTGTTTAAGCCCCTAAGCATAATCTAAGTTAGGATAGGTGGGCATGGTTACCCATGTGCAGGGTGCTAAGTCTAGATTATAAATATAATTGCTTGGGTTATATGTGTGTTTAGCTAACACTTGTCTTGCAAGTGTAGTTAGATTTACTTTTCCTATTTATAAAGTAATTTTTTATTAAGAATTAGGATTACTGCTATGGGGGATAAGGATGAGCATTGGCTAGAAGGCTTTGTCTTGGGAGCCCATGTGATGCCTTTGAAGTGGAGCAAAGAAAATCAATGAAAGAGGAAGATACATGAAGATGTGAAAACTTGAAGACCCCCCATAGAATTTATCATTTGTAAATTGCAAATTATTCTTTTATGTATCGGGTTGTATAAAGGTAGAGCTCAGCTACCAATTTTTCTTTTTGGGTTGTACAGCGGCACCCGAACACACTAGCCTATTATTCTTTTATGTTAGCTATAAAAATTGTTTGATGTTGTGTTTAAAATGTACAATTAGGATGGCATGCTTTTTTGAGTTTTTTTATATGTTAGATGTTTGAATGTGTGACCTGGAATGCGATTAGGCTCTTAAAAAAATTTAACCTTTCTACCCAACTATAACTCATAACTAAAGTTTTAAATAATTCATAACCTCAGATAATGCCTAGGATATAAATCAACATAATTAAAAGATTTAGCAACCCCTTAACTAAATGTTGAATGGCCAACAACATGAACATCATATTATTTTGCTCTTGAAAATAGTGGATTTCCATTCTTTCATGATAGTGGAATGCTTGACCTATGAGTGCATCCTTTATGTTGGAAGACACCCCTTTCTTGTTGATTTAGCCAACAACCTTATTTCATCATGTATGTAAGCAACAAAAACCCAAAGCCTTTATCAAAATGAAGTGTCAAAATAAATAAAATTTGAAAAGATTTTGCACTAGACTAAGTCATATGCTCATACCACTCATGCTCTAGTCTCTTAGGGAGTGGGTTTAAAGACTTTAGTTTCTTTCTAATTAAATAATAGCCTAACTAATCTTGCAAATCATATGACCAAACATTATGGATTTAAAGTGTAGGAAGTGTTAGCTAGCTGCCACTCCAAGCAGTTGTAAGTCCAGCAATCGGGCGGTTTATCCTCTCTTATAGAGTTAAATCATATGCCCATTTTGGCTTAGATTTAAGTCACACTTTGGCTTATGTTAAATCTCCCTAGATTTAGAATCTAAGGTGGCTATTTATTTTAGGTTACAAGCATAAATTCTCACCTCTTAGGCATCTCCACAATCCCGTGTTATTGGATTACAAGTCCTAGCCTTCTAATAAAATGTCAATTTTAACAAAATTGATCTTCTCTTCAATTTCAAAATTATGAAGCCCAATTATAGGATAAGTTGAAATGATCACTAGGTTTCCTAGTATCAAGAGCATTCCCTACTCATTTCCTTAGTTTCGATAATAAGTCTTCTCCTTGAGTTTTCCCACTTGATTTTCCAATACAACTAATCCTTTGATAGTCTAGCCTTAAAATCTTTGGAGACTTTAATTACTACTTTAATCGAGAGTATTCTTAAGGGATTCACATCTCTTAGGATGTAATTAACTATGGATACTTATCTCCATAGGGATCTTAATGAACCTGGCTTAATATAATCCCTACTTTACTTTTCCATACAAAGTAGGGGAAAGATCTATGGTACATTCGAAGATCCATCATGCCATAGGAGTCTTTATTAGGTGATTAGGTCCATTATAGGGTGACAATTTCTATCTTTAGAGATAGTGCATCTTTCCTTAATTTTGTACCCGATCATTTCAATAAGTTACCCCTAAGATCTACTTGGTGTCCCACATCTCAAAAATAAACCCCACACACGCCAAGTTTTCTAAGACACAAGCGATGACATAGATAAAAATGAGCAGGCATATAGCAAATAAAAAACCCTAGATAACTACAACCATCTCTACTGTAAAGACAAATTACATAAGCAGCAGATCAGATCGTCTATTCTATAATTTCTTTAGTTTCCATTAGAACCACCCCGACCTCTCGAGTAACAGGATCCACCATCATATCCTTAATCTATCCCTCTGCCTCCACCATGACTATAACCTCTGTCTCTCCTCTCAGTTCCATAATCCCACTACTCTAACCATCACTTCCATATCCACCATCACCTCCAGATTCCCCACCACCACTACGATATCCACCGCCTCCACCTTTTCCTCTACCAGTAGATCTAGACTGAGTGTGGTTGATGGTGATGTTCCTGCCCTTAAGGTTCTACCCATTCTTAAGGTTTTGGTTTAGGATTAGGTTCATTAGGTTTTATGGTTTAGGTTTATTTCTTAATTTATATAGTTACTTGAGGTTTAGGTTTTGGGTTTGTGGTTTAGGGTTTAGGGTTTAGGGTTAGGCTTTAGGCTTTAGGTTTTTAAGGTTTAGGGTTTAGGGTTTAGGGTTTAGGGTTTAGGGTTTGAGGTTTTATGCTTTTAGAGTTTATGGTTTAGGGTTATGGTTTATGGTTTAAGGTTTAGGGTTTAGTGTTTAGGTTTTAGGGTTTAGAGTTAGTTTAGGGTCTAGGGTTTAGTGTTTAGGTTTTAGGGTTTTAGGGTTTAGGGTTGAAGGTTCAAGGTTTAAGGTTTAGGGTTTATGGTTTAGGGTTTGGGTTTAGGGAGGGTTTCGGGTTGTTTAGTTTTTTTTTGGGTAAGTTAGAATTTTATTGCCATAGAATGAAAAGATACAATGCCCTTAAAAGGGGTAAAGCTCTAAAATTCTACTACTCTTATAGCTACAAGAAATATAAAGAGCTAAACCGCCATCTAAGTACATTAGAAAAAGAAAACAAAATAAAAGAGATAATATAATAGCTAAAAAGCATAAAAGAAAAAGACACATAATAAGACTAAAAAAAATCCTGAAAATAATAAAAGGATGAGTTAGTAGCACTTCATGATTCCTTCGAGAAAGCAAGATAATCAAGATCCAAATCAACAACACTTGGGTTGACTAAGTAACAACCATTCCCTCTATAAAGTTCCAACCTGTAAAAGAAATCGGTGAAACACTGCAAAGGAAAATGTCATAGCTAAAAAGGATAAGGATAAAGAGAGGAAAAGGGGAGAGTTGAGAAAGAGAAGGCTCAGTTAGGATCATCTCAAGGGGCAACAATACATATGAGCATCCAAACTTCATGAAGAAGGGTTACAATCACATGTAATGATATTAACCAGAGAGAAGAGGTGAGTAACATCAAAGCAATCATAGCTAGCATACCTGATACAAATAAACATCCAAGGCCAACAATCCATAGAGTTTCAGATCCTGCACCGTTAAATAAAGAGCAACCAACTAGCAATCAGCTAGCAGCAAACCACCAAACAAAAACCACAATGGACTAATCACAATAACCTAAAGAGAGGCTAGAACAAAGTCAGAACACCAACAACAACCATTATCCAAATACCCATCCAAGCTCTAAACTAAGGAAAAGCAAAACCAGGCATCAGTAAGCACCATACTCATGCCAATTAACAGAGAAACAACCAACAAAACTAAGATAAGAGCCCTCAAACCAAAGTCCCAATAAGTAGTAGTCACCAAGCCAAACTAGGGTGAGCAACCATAAATGGCTAAATAGGTCAAAAATGAAACCATCAACTCAAGGAAACATAAGTTGCAATGCAAATCACTAGACATAACAAT
This sequence comes from Cymbidium sinense, assembly GCA_021442155.1. NCBI lineage: Eukaryota > Viridiplantae > Streptophyta > Magnoliopsida > Asparagales > Orchidaceae > Cymbidium > Cymbidium sinense. The sequence continues at coordinate 107,048,252 of CM038224.1, read as the reverse complement.
ACAAAAGTCATAGCACCACCAACCACTTGAAATTAAAAAGTCCAATTTAAAAGGATCAACAAAGGTTCAACCAGCACAACAAAAGGCTCCAACCAATTTTCCAAGAAGAAGGAACAGACCAACAAGGAAAAAATCAACCAACCAAGAATTCAAGGATAACTAAAAGTCCTCCAACCAAATTATCTAAGTAAAATAGCCATAAAAACCACCAGAGAATAGCCCATCATAAGTAACCAATAAAGGAAGCATCCCTAATAGCCAAGGAAAAGTAGAAAACCAAAAAAGCACCACACAACATAGGTCTAAAAGAAGCACATCCACCATAGAAAGGCAAAACATCAACTAGCCAAGGCCAGTCGAAAAGCCAAACTTCCCCAGCAACAAAGACTAACATGACAGGAAGCATAATAACAACATAAAACCTACTGCAAACAACACACATAGACGAGGCTAATCCCAAGAGAATAGCCAAACAAAAAACCAAGGAAAAAGAATGATTCAACAATAAACAACAAGGATCTAGGAGGAAACCCCCAAAAAATAGCTAAGAAATTCTCTAAAAGAAGGCCCAGAAAGGAAACAACCAACAGTAGTTCCCACTAGGAAGGCCACCCATTGAACCATGAAAAATTGCCAAAAAGTTATTTGAGTTTAAGAGGAGAGCCAACAAACCAACCAGTGTAGAAAATAAAATAAAGCTAGAGCAAAAATCATCTCATCCACCAGCAACCAGAGTAATAAGGCAGAGAAGACAGCAGCCACCAGGTCAAGAAAAAACCAAGCCAACCTAGCATGGAAAGACAGGAACCACCATGCCAATCCAAAAGAAAGAGGTCAAAAACATAATCTAGCTTAGGCCAAAAGTGAAAATAAGTTTATGATTTAGGGTTTAGGGTTTAGGGTTTAAGGTTTTGGGTTTATGGTTAGGGTTTAGGATTTAGGGTTTGTGGTTTAGTGTTTAGGCTTTAGGGTTTAGGGTTTTGAGGGTTTAGGGTTTAGGGTATAAGGTTTAGGGATTAGGGTTTATGGTTTAGGATTGTAGGGTTTAGGGTTTAAGGTTTAGGGTTTAGTTTAGGGTTTAGGCTTTATGGTTTTTTACAGTTTATGGTTTAGGGTTTAGGATTTTAGGGTTTAGGGTTAAAGGTTTAGGGTTTCTATTTTATTTTTAGGTTAGTTTATAGTTTAGGTTTTTTTTTAGTTTAAACTCATATGTTTAGGTTTATAGTTTATTTTTTATTTATTTTAGTTTATTTTATTTTTTATTTTTATTTAGGTTTATTTTAAATTTTTATTTAGTTTAGTTTATTTTTTTTAAGTTTATTTATTTTAGTTTAGGTTTTTCATTTTAATTGATTTTTTAGGTTTATGTTTATTTTTTAGTTTAGTTTTATTTTTATTTTATTTTTTAGGTTTAGGTTATTTTTTAATTTTAGGTTTAGGTTTAGGTTTTTATTTTATTTTTTTAGGTTTAGGTTTTAGGTTTTTATTTTAGGTTTATTTATAGGTTTTATTTTTAGTTTATGTTTAGGTTTATTTTTAGTTTATTTTATTTTATTTAGTTTAGGGTTTAGGTTTAGTTTATTAAGTTTAGGTTTAGATTTTATTTATTTTAGTTTAGTTTATTTTATTTTAGGTTTAAGTTTATTTTGTTTTGTTTATTTTAGATTAAGGTTTTTTTTTTTAGTTTAGGATTTAGATTTTATTTTTGATTTATTTTTAGGTTTATTTTTTAGGTTTAGGTTTTAATATTATTTTATTATAGGTTTATTTTGTTTTTATTTTATGTTTAATTTTTATTTTATTTAGGTTTCATATTTTTATGTTTATATCGCTTTTTAGTTTAGTTTAGTTTTTTATTTATTTATTTTAGTTTAGAATTTTATTTTATTTTATTTTAGGTTTAGGTTTAAGTTTAGTTTTATTTTATTTTATTTTATTTAGAATTAGGTTTTTTATTAATTTTATTTTTAGGTTTTATTTAGTTTAGGTTTAGGTTTAGGTTTAGGTTTTTAAGATTTTAGGGTTTAGGGATTGGTGTAATGGGTTTAGGGATTAGGGTTATAGGTTTTAGGGTTTAGGGTTTAAGGTTTAGGATTTAGGGTTTAGGGTTTAGGGTTTTAGGGTTTAGTGTTTAAGGTTTAGGGTTTATGGTTTAGGGTTTTAGGGTTTAGAGTTTAGGGTTTTGGGTATTGGGTTTGGAGTTTAGGATTTAGGGTTATTGGTTTTAGGGTTTAGGGTTTAGGGTTTAGGATTTTAGGGCTTAGGGTTTATGATTTAGGCTTGTAGGTTTAGGGTTTTATTTTTTATTTTTAAAGAGAAAACTTTTAGGTTTATTTATTAGTTTAGTTTTATTTATTTAGTTTATTTTATTTTTTTATTTTTTATTTAGGTTTTATTTTTATTTAATTTAGTTTCTTTATGTTTGGTTTATTTATTTTAGTTTATTTTTTAGGTTTATGTATAGGTTTAGGTTTATTTTTTAGTTTAGTTTTATTCTTGTTTTATTTTTTATGTTTAAGTTTTCTTCTTTTATTTTTAGGTTTAGGTTTAGGTTTAGGGTTTTATTTTTTATTTTTTGGTGTTAGTTTTAGGTTTTTATTTTAGGTTAGTTTTTAGGTAATATTTTTTAGTACAGGTTTAGGTTTATTTTTATATATTTTATTTTATTTAGTTTAGGGTTAGTTATAGGTTTAGTTTATTTTAGGTTTATGTATTATTTATTTAAGTTTAGGTTTAGGTTTATTTTATTTTTATTTTATGTTTAGGTTTTTTCTAGTTTAGGGTTTAGGTTTTATATTTTATTAATTTTTAGGTTTTTTTTAGGTTTATTCTTTAGGCTTAAGTATTTATTTAGTTTTTATTTTATTTAGTTTTTATCTTATTTTATTTTATTTTAAGTCTATTTTATTCTTATTTTAGGTTTTGTTTTTATTTTATTTAGGTTTTTTATTTTTTACTTTAGTTTAGCTTTTTTACTTATTTTTATTTTTGTTTAATTTTTATTTTTTATTTTATTTTCTTTTTAGATTTAGGTTATAATTTATGTTTCTATTTTATTTTATTATTTTATTTTATTTTGGTATAATTTTATTTACTTTATTTTTATGCTTTATTTAGTTTAGGTTTAGGTTTTTAGCCTTTTAGGGTTTGGGGTTTATGGTTTAGGGTTTAGGTTTTAGGTTTTTATTTTAGCTTTATTTTTAGATTTTATTTTTTAGTTTAGGTTTAGAGTTATTTTTAGTTTATTTTATTTTATTTAGTTTAGTATTTAGGTTTAGTTTATTTTAGGCTAAGGTTTTGGTTTTATTTATTTTAGTTTAGTTTATTTTAGTTTAGGTCTTAGTTTAATTTATTTTGTTTATTTGAGGTTTTAGGCATTTTTTAGTTTAGTTATAAGTTTTATTTTTTATTTATTTTTTAATTATTATTTTTTGTTTATTTTAGGTTTAAGTTTTTTTTAGTTTTTATTTTATTTTATTTTAGGTTTATTTTTATTTTTATCTCATGTTTAGTTTTTATTTTATTTAGGTATTTTATTTTTAGGTCTATTTTATTTTTTTAGTTTAGTTTAGGCCTATATTTATTTTATTTTAGTTTTATTTTTATTTTTTATTTTATTTTGTTTTTAGGTTTAGGTTTAGATTTTCGTTTATGTTTTTATTTTATTGTATTTTTTATTTTATTTAGGTTTAGTTTTTATTCATTTATTTTATTTGTAGGTTTTATTTAGTTTATGTTTTAGGTTTTATATTTATGGTTTAGGGTTTAGGGTTTGGGGTTTATTAAGGTTTAGGTTTTACTTAGTTTAGGTTTATGGTTTTAGAGTTTAGGGTTTATGGTTTAGGGTTTAGGGTTAGGGTTAGAGTTTAGGGTTTAGGGTTTAGGGTTTAGGGTTTAGGGTTTGGGGTTTAGGGTTAATTTAGGATTTAAGGTTTTAGATTTTTTTAGGGTTTAAGGTTTAGGGTTGTAGATTTTGGGTTTTGGTTAGTTTTATGGTTTAGGGTTTAGGGTTTAGGATTTAGGGTTTAGGGTTTAAGGTTTTTTTTTTTTTTTAAAAAAAGAAATTAAGTCAACCTGTAAGTTTAGTTTTATTTAGTTTATTTTTTATTTATTTTAGTTTATTTTATTTTTTATTTTTGTTTAGGTTTATTTTTATTTTTATTTAGTTTGATTAATTTACTTTAGATTTATTTAAAGAAGTTTAGGTTTTTTATTTAAGTTTATTTTTTAGGTTTAGGTTTATGTTTATGTTTTCTATTTTTTATTTTTTCAGGTTTAGGTTTTATTTTTTATTTTTTAGGTTTAGATTTAAGTTTTTATTTTTTTTAGGTATAGGTTTTAGGTTTATTTTAGGTTTTAATTTTTTAGTTTAGGTTTAGGTTTATTTTTAGTTTTTTTTGTTTAGCTTAGTGCTTAGGTTTAGTTTATTTTAGGTTTGGGTTTAGGTTTATTTATTTTAGTTTAATTTATTTGGCTTAGGTTTAGGTTTATTTTATTTTATTTTATGTTTAGGTTTTTTTTTAGGATTAGGTTTAGGTTTAATTTTTTTATTTCTTTTTTTAGGTTTTGTTTTAGGTTTAGGTTTTTATTTAGTTATTATTTTATTATTTTAAGTTTTTTTATTTTTAATTTACATTTAGTTTTTATTTTTAGGTTTATTTTATTTTTTAGTTGAGTTTTGGTTTTTATTTATTTTATTTTATTTTGAGGTTTAGGTTTAGGGTTTATTTTAGGTTTTTATTTTATTTTTATTTGGTTTTATTTAGGTTTAGGTTTCTTATTCATTTTATTTTTAGGTTTTATTTAGTTTAGGTTTAGGTCTTTAAGCTTTAGGGATTAAATTTAAGGGTTTAGGGTTTAGTGATTAGGGTTGTAGGTTTTAGGGTTTACGATTTAGGGTTTAGGCTTGTAGGTTTTAGGGTTTAGGGTTTAAGGTTTAGGATTTTTTTTTTTTTTAAATTTAGAGAACAGGCAGGTTTAGGTTAATTTAGTTTATTTAGTTTATTTTTTATTTTAATTTATTTTAATTTTTATTTTTATTTATCTTTATTTTTTTAATTTTATTTAGTTTAGTTTATTTAATTTAGTTTTATTTATTTTAGTTTAGGTTTTTTATTTTAGTTTATTTTTTAGGTTTAGGTTTAGGTTTAGATTTATTTTTTAGTTTTGTTTTATTTTTATTTTATTTTTTAGGTTTAGCTTTTATTTTTTATTTTTTATTTATGTTTATGTATGGATTTTTCTGTTATTTTTTTAGGTTTTAGTTTTAGGTTTATATTTTAGGTTTTATTTTTATTTTAGGATTACGCTTATTTTTCTTTTATTTAATTTTATTTAGTTTAGGGTTTAAGTTTAGTTTATTTTGGGTTTAGGTTTAGGTTCTATTTATTTTAGTTTAATATGTTTTATTTTAGGTTAATGTTTATTTTATTTAGTTTATTTTAGGTTAGGTTTTTTTTAGTTTATGGTTTAGGTTTTATTTTTTATTAATTTTTAGTTTTATTTTTTAGGTTTAGGTTTTTATTTAGTTTTTATTTTATTTTATTTTAGGTTTATTTTATTTTTATTTTACGTTTAGTTTTTATTTTATTTTGGTTTTTTATTCTTAGGTTTACTTCATTTTTTAGTTTAGTTTAGGTTTCTATTTTTTATTTTATTTTAGTTTTAAATTTTTATATTATTTTATTTTTAGGATTAGGTTTAGCTTTAGATTTAGGTTTTAGTTTATGTTTTTATTTTATTCTTTCTATTTTATTTATGTTAAGCTTTTTTTATTTATTTTGTTTTTTATGTTTTATTTAGTTTAGGTTTAGGTTTTTATGTTTTTAGGGTTTAAGGTTTAGGGTTTAGGGTTTAGGGTTTAGAGTTTAGGGTTAGTTTTAGGTTTAGGTTTGAGGGTTAGAATTTCTTTTTATTTTTGTAATTTTTTAATTTTTTAATTTTTTAATTTTTTTAAATTATGTAAGCTGGTAGGTTAAGGGTTATTTAGTTTATTTTAATTTTATTTTTAAATTTTCATTTTTTTATTTTGGTTTTATTTATTTTTTATTTTATTTTTATTTAGGTTTATTTTATTTTTATTTTAGGTTTCATTTTTATTTTATTTAGTTTTTTTATTTTTTTAGTTTAGTTTAGATTTTTATTTATTTTATTTTAGTTTAGTTTTATTTTTTATTTTATTTTCTTTTTTAGGTTTATGTTTAGGTTTAGGTTTTGGTTTAGGCTTTAATTTATGTTTTTATTTTATTTTATTTTTTATTTTATTTTTCTTTAGGTTTTTGTATTTATTTTATTTTTTTAGGTTTTATTTAGTTTAAGTTTAGGTTTTTAGGTTTTTAGGTTTTTAGGGGTTTAGGGTTTAGGATTGTAGGTTTTATGGTTTAAGATTTCAGGTTTAAGGTTGAGGGTTGAGGGTTTTAGGGTTTAGGGTTGTAGGTTTAGAGTTTAGGGTTTAGGGAATAGGATTAATTTTAGGATTTAGGGATTAGGGAATAGGGTTTTATTTATTTATTTATTTTATTTAGTGTTTAAGCTTTAGGCTTTAGAGTTTAGGGTTATTTTAGGGTTTAGGGTTAGTTTTAGGGTTTAGGGTTTAGAGTTTAGGGTTTAGAGTTTTTTTTTAAATTATGAAAATTGATAAGTTTAGGTTTATTTAGTTTTTTTATTTATTTTAGTTTTTTTATTTTATTTAGGTTTATTTTTTTATTTAGTTTAATTTATTTATTTTAGGTTTATTTATTTAAGTTTAGGTTTTATTTAGTTTATTTTTTTAGGTTTAGGTTTTATTTTTATTTTATTTCTTTAGGTTTAGGTTTAGGTTTATTTTAGGCATATTTTAGTTTTATTTTTTTAGTTTAGGTTTAAGTTATTTTTTTTAGTTTATTTATTTTATTTAGTTAGGTTTTAGGTTTAGTTTATTTTAGGTTAAGGTTTACGCTTTTTATTTTAGTTTAATTTATTTTAGTTTATGGTTTAGGTTTTATTTTTTATTTATTTTTATGTTTTATTTTAAGGTTTATTTTTTAGGTTTAGCATTTTATTTACTTTTTATTTTATTTTATTTTTATATTACATTTAATTTTTATTTTGTTTGGGTTTTTTTATTTTTAGGTTTATTTTATTTTTTATTTTAGTTTAGGTTATTATTTATTTTAGTTTAGTTTTATTTTATTAGTTTATTTTATTATATTTTTAGGTTTAGGATATGGTTTTAGTTTATTTTTTAGGATTAGTTTAGGTTTAGTTATTTTATTTAGGTTTATTTTATTTATTTTATTTAGTTTAATTTTAGGTTTTTTGTTTTTTTAGGGTTTAGGGTTTAGGGTTTAGAATTTACGGTTTTATGCTTTAGGGTTTAGGGTTTATTTTTCATAGTTTAGGGTTTAGGGTTTAGTGTTTAGGATTTAGGGTTTAGGGTTTTTGAAGTTTAGAGTATAGGGTTAGTTTAGGGTTTAGGGACATATTATGATTTAGGGTTTAGGGTTTATGGTTTAAACTTTAGGGTTTATAATTTTTAGGGTTTTGGGTTAGTTTAGGGTTTATGGTATAGGGTTTTAGTGCTTAGAGTTTAGGGTTTAGGGTTAAGAGTTAGGGTTAAGGTTTAGGGTATAGGGTTTACGGTTTAGGGTTGAGGGTTAGTTTACAGTTTAGGGTTTAATGTTTAGGGTATAGGGTTTAGCGTTGTAGGTTTAGGGTTTAGGGTTTTTCTTAAATTAAGTAAACCACTAGGTTTAGGTTTATTTTGTTTATTTATATTTTCATTTAGGTTTATTTTTTTATTTTTAATTAGTTTAGTTTATTTATTTTATGTTCATTTATTTTAGTTTAGGTTTTTTTATTTATGTTTATTTTTTAGGTTTAGGTTTTATTGGTTTATGTTTATATTTTTTAGTTTACTTTTATTTTTTTTTTTAGGTTTAGGTTTTATTTTTATTTTTATATTTATGTTTAGGTTTTTATTTTATTTTTTTAGGTTTAGGTTTTAGGGTTTTATTTTAAGTTTATTTTTAGGTTTTATTTTTTAGTTTTTGTTTAGGTTTACTTTTAGTTTATTTTATTTTATTTAGTTTAGGTTTAGTTTAGGTTTATTTATTTTTTTAGTTTAGGTTTATGTTTTATTTATTTTATGTAGTTTATTTTAGTTTAAATTTAGGTTTATTTTATTTTTTATTTTAGGTTTAGGTTTTTTTTTAAGTTTAGGTTTAAATTTTTTTAGTTTAGTTAGTTTACTTTTTAGTTGTTTATTTTATTTGGTTTATTGTTTAGGTTTAGGTTTTTATTTAATTTTTTTATTTTATTTTAGGTATATTTTATTTTTATTTTATGTTTTGGTTTTATTTTATTTAGGTTTTCTATTTTTAGGTTTATTTCATTTGTTAGTTTAGTTTTTTTTATTATATTTTATATTTAAGTTTATGTTTTAGTTTAGGTTTTTATTTTATTTTATTACTTTTATTTTATTTAAATTTATGATTTTTTATTTATTTTATTTTTATGTTTTATTTAGTTTTGGTTTAGGGTTTACAATTTAGAGTTTAGGGTTTAGGGTTTGGAATTTAGGGTTTAGGTTTAGGGTTTAGGTTAGTTAGTTTTAGGTTTAGTGTTTAGGTTTATTTAGTTTAAGTTTAGGGTTTTATTTAGTTTAGGTATGTTTTTAAGTTTTTAGGGTTTCGGGTTTAGGGTTTAAGGTTTTAGGGTTTACGGTTTAGGGTTTAGGGTTTAGGATTTAGGGTTTGGGGTTTAGGTTTTATTTATTTTAGTTTTGTTTATTTTATTTTAGGTTTATGCTTATTTTATTTTATTTATTTTAGGGTTTAGGTTTTAATTTTTAGTTATTTTCAAGTTTTATTTTGAGGTTTTTATTTTATTTTATTTTAGGTTTATTTTATTTAAGTTTTTTATTTTTTAGGTTTATTTAATTTTTTTAGTTTACTCTAGGTTTTTACTTATTTAATTGTAGTTCAGTTTTTATTATTTATTTTATTTTATTTTTTGGTTTGGGTTTAGGTTTAGGTTTTAGTTTAGGTTTTTTATTTATATTATTTTAAGGTTTTATTTAATTTTGGTTTAGGTATTTAGGTTTGTGGAGTTTAGGATTTAGGGTTTGGGGTTTAGGTTTATGGTCTAGGGTTGTAGGTTTTAAGGTTTAGGCTTTAGGGTTTAGGGTTTTAAGCTTTAGGGTTTAGGATTTAGGGTTTAGGGTTTTGGGTTTAAGGTTTTAAGGTTTTGGGTTAGTTTTAAGGTTTAGGGTTTAGGGTTAGGGTTTTATTATTTTTTATTTTTTTTTAAAATTAAGTAAACTAATATGTTTGGGTTTATTTTAATTATTTTTTTATTTTATATTTATTTTAGTTTATTTTAATTTTTAATTCTAATTTTATTTAGTTTAGTTTATTCATTATAGATTTATTTATTTTAGCTTATATTTTTTATTTTAATTTATTTTTAGGTTTAGGTGTAGGTTTAGGTTTATTTTTTAGTTTAGTTTTATTTTTATTTTATTTTTTAGGTTTAGGTTTATTTTTTATTTTTAGGTTTAAGTTTAGGTTTTTATTTTATTTTCATAGTTTTAGGTTTTAGGTTTTAATTTTAGGTTTATTTTTAGATTTTATTTTTTAGTTTAGGTTTAGGTTAATTTTTATTTTATTTTATTTTATTTAGTTTAGATTTAGGTTTAGGTTTAGTTTATTTTAGGTTCAGGTTTAAGTTTTATTTATTTTAGTTTAGTTTAGGTTTAGGTTTATTATATTTTTATTTTAAGTTTAAGTTTTTTTTTAAGTTTAGGGTTTAGGTTTTATTTTTATTTATTTTTGGGTTTATTTTTTAGGTTAATTTTTTTATTTAATTTTATTTACTTTTTATTTATCTAGGTTTATTTATTTTTAGTTTAGTTTAGGTATTTTTATTTATTTAGTTTAGTTTTATTTTTATTTTATTTTCTTTGTAGGTTTAGGTTTGGTTTAGGTTTTGGGTTTATTTTAGAATTTAGGGTTTAATTTTGGGTGTTGATTTAGGGATTAGGGTTTAGGGTTTAATTTATTTTATTTATTTAGGGTTTATTTAGGATTTGGGGTTTATTTAGATTTGGGTTTATTTATTTTAGATTTAGATTATGCAAAATCGATAGGTTTAGGTTTATTTAGTTTATTTTTTATTTATTTTAATTTATTTTAATTTTAATTTTAATTTATGTTTATTTTTTAATTTTATATAATTTTATTTATCTATTTTAGGTTTATTTATTCTAGTTTAAATTTTTTATTTTAGTTTATTTTTTTTGGTTTAGGTTTAGGTTTAGGTTTAGGCTTTTTTAGTTGAGTTTTATTTTTATTTATTTTTTTAGTTTTAGGTTTTATTTTTTATTTTTTTGGTTTAGGTTTTATTTTTTATTTTTATCTTAAGAGTCTAATCGTATCCAGGCCACACATGAAAGCATCAATCACTTAAGAAACTCTGAAAACATGTCGTCCTAATGCACAATGTAAAGCATAACATCAAACAATTATATAAAGTGTAGAATAAAAGGCATCATGTATTTACAAGAAATATGGGTAATTAAATCTACCTTTATAGAATTTGAATATGAAAGAATAATTATAATTGTATTAAATTATGGGGGTCTTCTTTCTTCATATCTCCATTTCGATTTGGTTCCTTCTTTGATTTGGATGGTGCTTTCAAGGCATCTGGCACCCTAAGATATAGCCTTCATTTGCTCATCTATCCTCATAACACTAATCCTAATTCTATTGCAAAATTACATTTATGTGGGAAAAGTAAATCTAACTACACTTACAAATAGTTAGCTAAATGTACATATAATCCCATGTAGTTGTATTTAAAATTTGGACTTAGCACCTTACACATGGGAACTAAGCCCACATCCTAACTTGGATTATGATTAAGGATTTAAAACTTGCAAAAGAGCATTCACATTTATTTTAAGCATCCTAAGCATAATCCTATAGAAAACATGATTAAGCTAATATGTCTATCATCCATTTACGAAGCATACACTAACATCCAATCTAAAATAATACATCATTAAACCATACATCACATCATACAACCTAAGTTAGAGCTAGAAGTGGTGACTTAATTCTAATGTGTGTATTAAGGCTTGTGGTAAGTCTTGTTAGACATTAGTGTTGTATTTTCTAAGTGTAGAAGATTCAATTTAACATGAAAGGTTGATTTCACTTGAATTAGTTTATTTGATTTGAGAATTTTAATTTATGTTTTCTTTTGTTTCATTTGATAACTTAGCTATTTGTTATAAAAGAGGAAAAGAGGATTGCTTTCATCCTACCTTAAGTCACTTTCTAAAGTATATTAATTTGATTTAGTTCTCTTTAGTGAAAAATTAAATGATTTAATTAATCTAAGTTTAGGTTCACTTTAAATAAATTCAAAATGAAAGGAATCTTAAGATTAATTTAATTGAATTCTTTCCATCACATGTAACATGCATATGATTTAATCATGTGTATCTATACATGCATATTTTAGCACACTTAAATGATGAATGTATGTATGTTTAGAATTTATATTTTTTTGATTGAATTATTTAAACATATTAATTTAAAACTTTATCCAAATTATTATACAAAAAGTACATAAGAATGTAATTAAATAGGCTTGTGCGTTGTTAAACCAGGGAATTGACGTAATCAAATGACCTCCTTAGAACTAGCTAAAGCCTCGTATTCTTGAGATGTCCAGACTATATACCCATTTTCATTCAAAGATATGTAAATTCGTGTACATGAACATAAAAAATAAGCTCCAAATCATAAGGCTAATTAATCCAACCACTTGGTCAATTATGAATGCATTCAATTTTAATATAAAATGGGATTTTCATTCACTAATCACATATACATATACATGTACAAAGATATAGAGTATGTGTCATTGTTAAACCAGGAAGTGAGGTAATCAAATGACCTCCTTGGGGCTAAATAAAGCCTCGTATTCCTTGGATTTCTAGACTATATACTTGCTTTTCTTGGACACACATGGACATATACATAAATGAGGGAAAGAAAACTAAGCAAAGATTGTATATTTTTTTTATTGAATCATTTATATATATGAATTAAAACTCCATCCAAATTTTAATGTTGAAATACATAAGAATGAAATCAAATGGGTATGTGTTGTTGTTAAACCAGGGAAGTGAGGTAATCAAATGACCTCCTTGGGGATAGCTAAAGCCTCGTGTTCTCGGGTTGTCTAGACTATATACCATTTACCATTCAGTCTTGTATAAATTAACACATGAATAGAGGAAAGAGAACTCAACATTCATACACTTAAGCAATAGGAACATGTATTTCTTATGTATTTATAACTATCATAACACACATATTATTTATTTATAAGCTTTTGAAAATACATTTGGATTTAATAGTGATAATAGCCACATATATTAAATAAATCAACACATGCAAGCTTACATAAAGAAATCCATTTTATTTTACTTGATTTTGAAAAGACGGATGCATTAATTCAAATGACATACCACATTTAACATTATTGGAAATAGGACAATCAAATATAAGCATGTGATTCATTCAACAAAAGTAGTTCTTAAAGACATTCAAATCAAATAAGATTATTTAAAGCAAACCACAGCTTCTTTATTAATTAAGTTTTGGATTTGATTTGATTTAAAGAGGAGTAGAGAAATCATCACTTGTTATTTTAAACCCATTCCCACAGTAGAGATTTGATTTAAATTAGAAAAATATAATTAAGTAGATTTTATGGGTTAATTAAGTTGAACCCGTAATTAGATGAATTAATTACCCATACCTATGTCACCTTAAAATAATTAACTAAATAATTATGAGCCAACATGATATGCATGGAAAATAAACTTGTAATGATCCTAGAAAATAGAAGGGGCCTAATGCAATTAGCTCATGATTAATAGTTAATTAGATTAAGGGACTTAATTAATTACTCTTATGGTTTCCCACACATGTAGACTAACGGTGATTTCATTAAACTCCTTTAAGTTATTAAACACATAAAATCTTCCCCATGATTTAATTAATTAAGGTCTGATGTGATTATAATTTTAATTTGATTAAGTGATTTAATTAATTAGTTAAATCTTAATTAATTTCATTTTAAAAAAAGGTGAAATGAACTTGGGAAAGGGTCCCAACCTATTCCTTAGTTCACAACAATAATGATTAATAAATTTAATTAACCAATTTATTACTTGTTCATGGGATTAATTAATCATTAATTAACTTAAAGAGTAGTTAGGTTTAATTAGTCAATTTTATAATTAAGTGAGCAATAAATCCCAAGAAAATCATGGGAGGCGAGGTCATCCCATTAAATTAACCCATAAAATTTGGATTAATTGCTCAAGTAATTAAGGTAATTAAGCTAATTAATTTGTAATTAAACCTTAATTATTAAAATTAGTTAATATCATTTTAATTAATTATCCTGAAATACCTTTAAAATGAGTATTTATTTGCATTTTTTATTTCTCATGATTTTTTAGAAGTTTTAGCCATTAAAATGATTAATTAAGCTAATTAAAGCCTAATCTTATTGGCCATGTGGCGTCTTGGCATTCTCTTTTCATGTGGGATTGGCTACTTAAAACTTATCCAACTTGGTGCCTACATTGCGGCGACATGTGCTTTCACCAAATCCGCATCGGTCGATATGGTGGATCTAATCCATCATCTGTTCGATTATGTGGAATAGGCGGTGTGTGATCTAACATCACAGTGAGGAGAATAGAGTCATCGCCATTGCTCACTTGATTCAAGCTTACCTGAGCTTGGATCAACTCCAAAGGATCCCACACCTTCCGACATCGATCGGAGGGATCTGATCAAGATCACATGAGATGCAAGTTTTCTTCAAAAAGCTCCAACCATTTTTCCTAGGATCAATTTTGGAAGCATACCTTCATTAGCTCAAGGCCGCTTGAATGATTAGGAAGCTTCATCTAGTGGAGATGAAGCCAGTTGAGTAACAATTGGATCAATTCCTTGATGTTTTCTTGGAAGGCCATGACCGATGATTTGGAGCTTTGAGATTGAGTCCCTCTGCTCAAGAAGCTTGGGGATGATGTTTTCTTGCTCGATGAGGCCTAGGGAAGGTACATGCATAGTTAATTTGAGTTTGATGGAGAAATGGGGAAGTTAAGTCAGAAATGGGAGTGTTTTTTTGAGATGGATGGGAATAGCATTTTGATCGAGAACAAGCTTGAGCTTAGGGAATGGCTCTAGAGGGATCATCTTGGGTAGCTAGGATTTGAGGAATGATTTTTTTTTTTTGTGTGTTTGAGTGGAAATAATAGGGTGTATACCCTTCATCTTGATCAAGGTGGGATCGTTTGGCTTCTAGTGGCCGTTCTGCATCTCGAGGAGTCATGGGTGGAGGAGGTGAGTTGGCTCGGCTTGGTTGGTTGAAGGTGTGGAGGTGGTTACAAGAGGAATCATGGGTGTATGGGTTTCAAATGCTCTGGGGAGGGTGAGGTGATTTCACCTCCCATGGGTCATGGTAACCACCCTTGTCGGTTGGCGTGTCTTAGGCGCCTAGGTGGACCATTAGGAGAGTACCAAGTGTAAAATGATCATTTGACATTGGATTTGATTTAGGTAGATTTGAAATGAGCCAAAAGTGGGTTAGCCCAAATTTCAATTCAATTGGAGTTGATTTGGTTAGGTTTGGCATAATTTAGCTCATTTAGGTAAAATTGCGTTAGGTTGGGTCTAGTTGACCATTTAGTCAAATTGGGTCAAACCAAGGGTTGGGATAAGTTCATATGATCATTTGGGATGTTTTGGTTCAATTGGTTTGATTTAGTTTAGCTTAGATTTCATTTTGGCTCAATTTGAATTAATTTGGGTCAAATGGATTAAGTTGACCAATTTGACCAAATTGGCCAAATTGGTTTAGGTTGGGTGTTGGTTTGTTAGTTGCCAATTGAAGATGATTGTAGGTTTTGGTTTCAATTTATGTGGATTTTGTTTTTATTTAAGCTAACTTTAACTTTTAGGTCACTTTGGGCTAAGTAGGTCAATGGGTTCAGTTGGGTCCAATCATGGCTTTGGTCAAGTTCAACAATCAATTTGGAATGAACTTGAGCCATTGGTTAAATCAATTTTTTAGTTTATATTTTGATTTGACCCAATTTGGTCTTTTAGGTCAATTTGGGTCAACTTGGGTCATGGTTTGACTCAATTGAAGGTTAAGTCATATTCAAATATTGATTTTGATTTGGTATGAATCATTAGTTTCAAGGGATTTGGCTTAGGTTTTAATTTGGCTAGTTTGGGTTCATATGGGTTAAGGGGTTGACTTGGTCAAATGACTAAGTTGACTTGGTTTGACCCAATTTATGATAATTGATAGGGTGATCAACAATCATGATGGGAGGTTTTAATGGACTTGGTTCAATCCAATTTAGGTAGGATTAGAACTTGGCTCAAATATGTCAAATTGACCACTTTAGGTCAAGTAGACCAATTAGATTTAGTTAGCTTGATTTTGGGTTGAGTTTGATTTAGTTGAGTTTATATATGGATTTGGGATTGATATATAAATTCAATTACAATTAACTTGGGTTCAAATGGGTTTTGGTTCATTTGAACATTTCAAGTCAAAAGGTTAAGTTGGGTTTGACTTGGGTTGATTTTGGTTTGGCTTGATGATTGTAGATTTCGTTTATATTTGTGAATATGATTGAAGGTATGATAGATTCATGGAAAATCAATTGAATTTGGGTTTTGGAATGAAGGAATTTGGCTAAGTCCATGGAGTTGGGTCATGTGGCTTAGGTTTGGATTTTTATTTGGTTTGATTTAGTTTTTATGATTTAAATGTATATTTAATTTAAATTTGTGAATATGATTGATTTGTGAGAAAATCAATTGTTTGACTTGATTTGGATTAAGATTTGGCTAGTCAATGGGATAGGTCATATGGCTTAGGAAGGATTTTGATTTAGTTTTGATAATTTGAATGTAGATTTAATTTATATTTAGGAAGATGATTGAAGATATAAATTGATTATGAGAAAATAAATTGATTTTGTATTGATTTGGATTAAGATTTGGCTAAGTCCATGGGATAGGTCATATGGCTTAGGAAGGGTTTCAAGTTTGGATTTGATCATGGGCTTCAATCATTTGGTTTTGGAATTTGGGTTTGGATTTGGATTTGAATTTGATGTTTGAATTAACTTGAGGTTTGGTTTGAGAAGAGGCTAATCCTATGGTTAACCATCTAAGTCTTTAGTCTTAGGTTAAGTGTTTACCTAATTGTTAAAAGTGTCTTATGATAAGGGAAGTCTTAGTGTCTAGCAGACTCCTATCTCTAAGATGGGAAGATTGAATTAGCATTCCAAAAGTGAGGTCAATAGGCCATATGCTCCATAGTGTTGCCCTTAGAGATAGTTGATTGGAAGACCAAAACCAAGTTTCACATTATAAACTCAAATACATCTTTCAATGCTTTGTTTGGGAGACCATGGATACATGAGAACAATAAAGTTCCATCCCTTTAAATCAGTGTATGAAGTTCGTGAGAGGTGGGATCATCTACTGTGTCAAAGGAGATCTCAAGCCATTTATAGTTCATGAGGTTGGCATATATGAGGATGCGGCTTACTACCTCCCTCAAAATCAACAAGTATATTCTCGCAAAGTTGGCCAAAGTTTAAAAATAAAAGAAGAAGAAAAAGAAAGAGAAAAAGAAAATGAAAAGAAAAGAGAAAAATAAAATAAAATAAAAAGGGGAGGAAATAGACTTGGAGGAGGAAGTGGAGCCTGAAATTAGATTTCAACCGCAATTCATTACTCCATTTGAACATGTAACACTCGAGGATGATTCATATAAAGATTTTATACAATTACCTTTTGATTGGTACTTGCCTTGTGTTCATAATTTAGCAAAGAAAGGGTTAATCCCACATACTTGGTCAAAAGCAATTCGACTACTTGAAAGAATATGGAAGAACAAATGCAAAAGCTCTCAATAAAGATCGGGACAAGGATTCGGTAAAGTGGGTCCAGCCAATGATGATGATTACTGCTTAGTCATCACCAATCATTTGAAATCTGATAGGTTCTTTTCAAATACATTAACTCATAGGAGGAGCTATGCTTAGAAACTTCAGATGATCCAGATGATTATGAAGTCAAAGATGCACTATAAGAGTTCAAAGAAGAGATCAAGTCCACCATCAACGAGCTCAAGATAATCAACTTAGGAACTGAAGAAGATCCACGCCTGACATACATTAATTCTTTGTTGAATGAAACTGAAACTAATGACTTAGTTAGACTATTAACTTAGTTTAAGGACTGCTTTACATGGAGTTATAAAGAGATGCCTAGATTGGCTCTTGATGTAGAGATCCTTAAACTAGCAATAAAGCCTACTTCTAACCCTATCAAGAAAGCTCCTAGACACATGTGATTAGACATAGAACAATAGGTTATTTATGAAGTCAAGAAATTGATCGATGCTGACTTTATCCGGGAAGAAAAATACCCTACATGGTTAGCCTGCATCATCCAGTTAAGAAAAAGAATGGCAAGATTCACATATGCTTCGATTTTATGAATTTGAATAAGGCATGTCCAAAAGATGAATTTCCACTACTAATCTCAGAGCTCATGGTGGACATTGCCTCATCTCATGCAGTCTTCTCTTTCCTGGATGGCTCATCTGGATATAACCAAATAAAGATGACCCTTGAAGATGAAATAAACACTACTTTTAGAACACCGATTGAAATATATTATTATAAGATCATGCCTTTAAGCCTTAAAAATGTTGATGCTACATACCAGCAAGCTATAATTTAAATATTCGACGAACTCATTCATCATCAAGTCGAGTGCTATGTCAATGATCTTATGGTCAAAGGTAGAGAAAAGAAAGGCCATCTCTATGACTTAAGAGTAGTTTTTGAACAGTTAAGACAATTTAACCTCAAAATGAATCCCTTGAAGTGTGCATTCGGTGTAGCTTTAAGGAAATTTCTTAGGTTTATTGTCCGACACCAGGGAATAGAAATCAATCTGGAGAAGATTAAGGCGATCATAGAAATGCCACCCCCTAAAAGTTTAAATCAACTCAAATCATTCCAAGGGTAGTTGGCACATCTAAGATGCTTTATATCCATCCTATCAAAAAGATGTTACCCATTCTCTTGTCTCAAAGGATGCCAAGTTCAAGTGGGATGATAAGTGTGAGCATGCCAAGACATCAAGCATTACTTTATGATGATTCTAGGTCCTATCCAGCGGGCTGCTCATACTTTACACTACTACATTAGATGACTCCCTTGGTGCTTTGTTGGCCCAAGCCAATGATGAAGGGAAGGAAAATGCACTCTACTACCTCAACCATCATCTAATCCTTGCTGAGGCTAATTATCCACTCATTGAGAAGCATTGCCTAGCTTTAATCTTTACATCCCAAATGCTACAACACTACATGCTTCCTTATAAGGTGAACTTAATCTCTATGATCAATCCACTACTGTGTCTCATGACACGACCA
Organism: Cymbidium sinense; assembly: GCA_021442155.1. Taxonomy (NCBI): domain Eukaryota; kingdom Viridiplantae; phylum Streptophyta; class Magnoliopsida; order Asparagales; family Orchidaceae; genus Cymbidium; species Cymbidium sinense. The sequence continues at coordinate 107,029,700 of CM038224.1, read as the reverse complement.
ACATTATCTGAATAGTTGGCACGATGGTCCATAATCCTCTTGTAGTTTGACATTATATTTATACCCCTCTGTGTGGTCAAAAGGATAAGTGCTAGTGAATTTCATAGTAGCACACCCACTTTCTATTGACTCTTTGCTTAGTGATGATCTCCCCAATGAACAAATCATGAACTTATGGGATACTAGCATTCACCACTGGGAGATGTACTTTGATGGTGCAGCTTCCTCTCAAAGAGGAGAAGAACCATAATATACTATTCCAAGAAAGGCAGGGGTTGGAATAATTCTCTTAACTCCGGGCCATGATGTGATGAGATTCTCATATCATGTGTCCATTTCTTGCACCAACAATGAAATATGAGGCTCGATTATTGATCTAGAGTTGGCATTACTCTAAGCATAGAATATCATATCTTGAGATTCTCACTAGTTATCAACCAAATCTAGGGTCCTATAAGGTTATAAAGATCAAGCTCCATCACTATCACAAGTACACCATGGAATTATTGGCCCAAATCTCAGAGGTTATCTTTTATAAGATTCTTCGAGGAGAGAACACCATAGAGTTTGTTTTAGCCAAGCTTGCCAAAGAGTTGGCATGTCCAGAGGATGAGTACATATCAATAAAGATCCAAAATAGATAAGTTTTATCCCTTATTGATATTGAACTCATCAAAAAGTACTCTCTTGAAGGGGAGGTTGCCATTGCCAAGAAGGACGAGGAGTTTGATTGGAGGCAACCATTCATGAATTACCTAATAAAGGCAACTACCTCAAGAGAAGTCCCAAGCCCATCAGATGAAGCATAGAGAACTTTCCTAGGCTTTTATGGATGTTGTCTTGTACTGGCTATCTTTTGATCATATGTGGTTACGTTGTTTAGACAAGCATGAAGCCCATAAGATCATGATCGAGGTACACTCAGAATTATGTGGAGCTAACCAATCTGGTTTGAAGATGAAAGCCAAGATCAAGAAACTAAGATACTACTAGCCTTTAATGATCAAAGATTGCATTGATGCCGCCAATGTCAAATACAAGGTGTGGTCCTACACCAACCAACCCACATTCTACATCCTACATTGGCCTCATGGCTATTCGAGTGTTGGGGTACCAACATAGTGGGTTCGATTGATCTTACTTTTTCCAAGGGTCATCAGATCATCTTAGCTACAACTTACTACTTTTCCAAATGGGCAAAGGTGATTCCACTCAAAGAGGTCATAGCTCAGCATGTGCTCCAATGTTTTACAAATCATATTGTATATAGGTTCATAGTGCCTCGATGACTTATATCTTATAATGACACTGCATTCAAGAGCACCAAGATGAACAACTTTGACCAAAGACACAACATAGATTAAAGATATTCTACCATCAACTACTGAAGGGAAAATGGCTTAGTAGAAGCCTTCAATATAGCTCTCATCCAAATACTGAAGAAGACACTCAACAATAATAAGCGACTATGGCATGAGTAGTTAGTTGAAGCCTTGTGGGCCTACTATACCACATATAGAACTCCAACTCAATCTATGCCTTTCTCCTTAGTGTATGGTTTTGAAGCTGTTCCACCATTAGAAACCTAACTCAAATCACTAAGAATACTTGTGTGTAGCAAGATCACAACAGTGCATAATGCCAAGTTACAGTTAGAAGAGCTCGAAGGTTTGCAGGAGAGATGCCTGTAGGCATGCTAAAACTTTGAGTTGTATAAAGCTAAAATGAATCAAGCTCACAACAAGTTGGTCCGTCCTAAAGCTTTTCAAGTAGGAGATCTTATTTTAGTTCTAAGTAGACCGATTCTTGCCCGTCGTAAGATGGGAGGCAAGTTTGAACCCACTTTGGAAGACCCTTTTGCCATAGAGAAAGCCTACCAAGGAGGATCTTACCAGCTTATATAAGGGAGAATGGCCAATGCTTACAATCAATGGGTTCTACTTAAAGAAATATTATAAATCATGTTTGAAAATAATTATCATAAATGAAAACTCCATTTCAAGTTCAATCTCTTTGATGTTGAAAGTATTCTTATTTGTGAATCCACCATGATGTGTTTAGGGTAGGTGTAAGGAACCCGAGCGATGTCCTATCCTTCAACAACATAATAGAAACACAAACTACTCATAAACATATAAAATAAACACATATCTTTTCTCTCGACCTACATTGAGTTGAGAAAAGCCCCAATGATTCACTCCTATTTTGCTCTAAGTTGCTGTTAGCTAGTGTGTCACCCCAGGGTTCTTCTTGCTTTGGAGGATGTAAGTTTTCTATGCTTTCCTTTCTTACTTGTCCATTGCACATGGATGAGCACCTTGTTAGTTTGGTATTCCTTATTACATGGCCAATAAGCTACCTCATGTTGGCTTCATTTAAGAAGATGTGAGTCTATTGTGCTTTCTTCTTGGATTAGCCTTCGTGCAATAATTAGGTTGAGTATATTTGAGGTATTGGATAAGTCCTCTAGCATCTCCTTCACTCCTAACTGGTTCAAGTCTTGCTCCAGTCCTTCCTTGGGGCTCCCCGCTTAATAGTCACGTTAGGTCAGATAGCATTTGTCATGTCGACGACACACTATCCCGATGATCAGTTCTACTTGAAAAGTTATGAGCCTGCTCGTTTTCTTTCTAGATTGATCATTGCACACCGATGGGTACCTTAAGTTGGTTGGTTCTCATAATTCTGATAGACACACTCATGTTGATGGATACACCTTAGGTTGGTTGGTTCTCACACCTTAGGATACACCACTCATGGTAGATGTAAGTCTGCTACGCTTTCTTCTTGAGTTGGCCACCGTACATATATAGGGTTTCTTTTCTAGGGCTCATGATAACGCCCCTAGAAGTACCTCCCCTGTGGGTACTATATTTGGATTACATCCTTTGTGGTCCCATGTAGACACTACTTGGGTTATTATCGGATTGGATAGTTCTGCTTTCATAGTAACCACCATTGTGGTTAGAGAATCCATCTTGTGGATGTGCAGATTCTCCCTTGGTCAAGAAAATCTGAGATAGGTCAAGCCCAACATAGCCCATTCTCATCGTGGTCCTTTGCACACTAATAGGGTCCCCACAAACATAAAAACAAAATATATATTCACTTGTGGATTAGGAGGACAACCCTACCAGTACCTTTTCCCAAGCAAGCATCTTATCTTTAGGGCATTGTTAGCAAAACTCCCTATAGGAATCACCTAACTACTCTTGAGTTGATATAAGTCCTCAATAACATTCACTCCGTAGTCACCCCTAAGTCAGGTTCGATTTATTGTGCTACCAACATGCCACCCTAGTGGTTGTTCCTTGCTTTAGAAGATGGAGGTCTGCTATGCCTTCTTCCTAGCATAACTATTGCACACTGAAAGGAAACCCATTAGGTTGGCTAGCTTTACCCCATGGCCAGTAGACTATCCCTTTGGATTTGTAAATCTGAGATATGACAAGTATGATATAGCCCCTTCTTAATGGGTCCATCGCGCACCAACATGGTCCATAAATTAAATCTATCAAATTTGATTGAGCACATATCCCCAATAGATATGCCCTCAATTTGAATTCAAACTAAACAAAAAAAACCATATCAAATCAAATGAAATTAAGATAAAATTAATCCTGACCACTTTTTAGTTGACATAAGTCCAAACGACATTCACTCAGTAGCTGCCCTAGGTTAGGTTTAATTTGTTGTGCATCCAATAGCTCACCCTAAATTTATTCTTCACTTTGGAAGTTGTAAGTCTGCTATGCCTTCTTCTTAGCACAGTCACTGCACACCGAAAGGCAACCGCTTAGGTTGGCTAGCTCTACCCCATAGGTAGTAGACTATCCCTTTGGATTTGTAAACTTGAGATAGGTCAAGGCTAATATATCCCCTTCTTAATGGGTCCATCGCACAACAACAAGGTCCATACATTAACTCTAATTAAATTAAATCCAATATTATTTTCCCCAGTGGAGTTAAATCACACCCTTCTCCCCATTAGAGCCCCAAATCATACATAAACAAGTCAAGCAAACAAATCAAACTTAAAACTAACCTCCCGAGTGAAGCCAAATTAAACCAACTCCCCTAGTAGAGTTTAAATTAAAGAAATCCAACCAAACATTTATCCTCAGCAGATACATCCCCAAACAAATCTATGAAATTAAACTCAAATCCTAATCCCTAGCGGATAGCCTGAACCTACTTCCCTACTGGATGGTTCATATACTCGAACCTACTTCCCTACTTAGGTTTAAGTTTTTTAGCTTTTTAGGGTTTAGGGTTTAAGGTTAATTTAGGGTTTATGGTTTAAGATTTGGGGTTTAGGGTTTAGGATTTAGGTTTTTAGGTTTAGGGTTTAGAGTTTAGGGTTTTAGGGTTTAGTGTTTAGAGTTTAGTGTTTAGGGTTTTTAGGGTTTAGGATTTAGGGTTTAGGATTTAGGTGTTAGGTTTAGGGTTCAAGTTTTAGTTTAACAATTAGAGTTTTTGATTTTTATTTTAAGATAGAACAAATTCAGATTCGACATTTCTTCTTTTCGATTCATAAACCAAGTAACACACTAAGTTTTCTAAGACATAAGCAATGACATAGATAAAAAATGAGCACGCATAGAGCAAATCAAAACACTGAATGCTAGAACCTATCTTATAAGTTCTATAAACAGATCAAATCAAACGTTCTTCAGTTTCACCAATTCCCATCAGAACTACCCCAGCCTCTCGAGTAGCGGGATCCACAATGATATTTTAGATCTCTCCCTTCGCCACCAGTAACATCGTCTCTCCTCGCCTCCATAACCACCATACAACAACCTCCATATAGACCTATACACTACCCTTTGTGATAATTGTCGCCTTTGCCTCCATCACCAAATCTAGAATAAGCCTGGTTGACGGTGATGTTCTTGCCATCAATGTTCTGCCCATTCTTAGGGTTTAGGATTATTAGGGTTTAAGGTTTAGGTTTATTTTTTAATTTATTTAGTTTCTTTATGTTTAGGTTTAGGATTTGGGGTTTAGGATTTAGGGTTTATGATGTAGTGTTTAGGGTTTAGGGTTTAGGGTTTTATGCTTTTAGGGTTTTTAAGGGTTTATGGTTTAGGGTTAGTTTAGGATTTAGAATTTATGGTTTTCTTTTAAATTAAGCAAACCCATAGGTTTAGGTTTATTTAGTTTATTTTTGATTTATTTTAGTTTATTTTATTTTATATTTTATTTAGGTTTTTTTATTTTTATTTAGTTTAATTTATTTATTTTATACTTATTTTTTATTTTAGTTTATTTTTTAGGTTTAAGTTTAGGTTTAAGTTTATTTTTTAGGTTTAAGTTTAGGTTTAGGTTTAATTTTTATTTAGTTTTATTTTTATTTTATTTTTTAGGTTTAGGTTTTATTTTTTATTTTTAGGTTTAGGTTTAGGTTTTTATTTTATTTGTTTAGGTTTAGGTATTTATTTTAAGTATATTTTTAGATTTTATTTTTTTTAGTTTATTTTATTTTATTTAGTTTAGGTTTAGGTTTAGGTTTAGTTTATGTTAGGTTTAGGTTTAGGTTTTATTTATTTTATTTTAGTTTATTTTAATTTAGGTTTAGGTTTAAGTTTATTTTATTTTTATTTTAGCTTTAGGTTTTCTTTTAGTTTAAAGTTTAGGTTTTATTTTAAATTTATTTTTAGGTTTTATTTTTATTTTTAGGTTTATTTTATTTTTATTTTAGGTTCAGGTTTTATTTTTTTTAGTTTAGGCTTAGGTTTTATTTTTTATTGATTTTAGGTTTATTTTTTTAGGTTTAGGTTTTTATTTAGTTTTTAATATATTTTATTTTAGGTTTATTTTATTTTTATTTTATGTTTTGTTTTTATTTTATTTAGGTTTTTTTGTTTTTTAGTTAAGTTTAGGTTTTTATTTATTTTATTTTTATTTAGTTTTTATTTTTTATTTTATTTTCTTTTTAGGTTTAGGTTTTAGTTTATGTTTTTATCTTAGTTTATTTTGGTTTAGATTTATTTATTTATTTTATTTATAGGTTTTATTTTGTTTAGGTTTAGGTTTTTAGCTTTTTAGGGTTTAGGGTTTAGGGTTTAGGGTTTAAGGTTTAGGGTTAGTTAAGGGTTTAGGGTTGAGGGTTTAGGTTTTAGGGTTTAGGGTTTTTTTCTTAAGTTTAGGGTTTAGGGTTTAGGGTTTAGTGTTTAGGTTTTAGGGTTTAAGGTTTAAAGTTTTAGGATTTAGGGTTTAGGGTTTAGGGTTTAGAGTTTTTAGTGTTTAAGGTTTAGGGTTTCAAGTTTAAGTTTTAGGTTTATGGTTCATGTTTTTGTTTAGGGTTTAGGGTTTTTGGTTCATTTTTATTAATAGGGAATAAATTCAAATTCAACATTTCTTTTTTTATTTAATTTATTTAGTTTTTTTATTTTTTATAGTTTATTTTATTTTTATTTTTATTTAGTTTAATTTATTTATTTTAAGTTTATTTATTTTAATTTAGGTTTATTTTTTTATATTTAGTTTAGTTTATTTAGTTTAGGTTTATTTATTTTAATGGAAAAATGTGGAAGTTAGGTTAGAAATGGGAGTGTCCTATTTCAGGATGGACAGGAATAGCATTTTGTGATCGAGGAATGAGCATGGAAGCTTAGGGAATGGCTCTAGTGGCTCGTCTTAGGTAGTTAGGGCTCTCAGGAATGATTTTTGAGTGTTTTGAGTGGAAATGAGAGGGTGTATACCCCCTTTATCTTAATCAAATAGTGGGATCAGGTTTGGCTTCTAATGGCCATCCGACCATCTCAGGGAGTCATGGGTGGCAAGGAGGAGATGAGTTGGCTTGGCTTGGTTAGTTGAAGGTGTGGAGCTGGTTTCCTAGAAGGAATCATGGGTAGCTTATGGGCTTCAAATGTTCTAATGGGGAGGGTGAGATGATTTCACCTCCCATGGGTGATGGCCAACCCAACCACCCATTGGGTTTGGTTGAGTAGTGTCTTAGGTGCCTAGGTGGACCATTGGGAGAGTACCAAGTGTAGAATGATCATTTGGCATTGGATTTGATTTGGGTAGATTTGAAATGATCTAAAACTGGGTTAGCCCAAATTTCAAGTCAATTGGAGTTGATTTAGTTAGGTTTGGCTCAATTTGACTCATTTAGGTCAAATTAGGTTAGGTTGGGTCAAGTTGACCAATTGGTCAAACCAATGGTTGGGTCAAGTTCATATGATTATTTGGGATGTTTTGTTTTAATTGGTTTGGCTTAGTTTGGCTCATTTGAATTTAATTGGGTCAAATGGGTTATGTTGACTAATTTGACCAAGTTGGCCAAATTGGCTTGGGTTGGGTGTTGGTTTGGGTTTAGTTGACCAATTGAAGATGATTGTAGGCTTTGGTTTCAATTAATTTAGATTTGGTTTTGATTTAGGCCAACTTGAACCTTTAGGTCAATTTGGCCTAAGTAGGTCAATTGGGTTCAATTGGTTCTAATCATAGCTTTGGTTAAGTTCAACAATCAATTTGGAATGAAGTTGAGCTATTGATTGCAATCAATTTGGTTTATATTTTAATTTGACCAAATTTGGTCTTTTAGGTCAGTTTGGGTCAACTTATGTCAAGAGGGCCAATTAGGTTTTGTTTGACTCAATTGAAGATCAAGTTATATTCAAATATTGATTTGATTTGGTATGAATCATTGGTTTCAAGGGATTTGGAATAGGTTGCAATTTGGCTAGTTTGGGTTCATATGGGTTAAGGGGTTGACTTGGTCAAATGGCCAAGTTGACTTGGTTTGACCCAATTTGTGAATTGATCAACTTAGGGTGATCAACAATCATGATGGCAGGTTTTGATGAGTTTGGTTCAGTCTAATTTGGGTAAGATTAGAACTTGCCTCAAATAGGTCAAATTGGCCACTTCGAGTCAAGTGGACCAATTGGTTTAGTAGGCTTGATTTTGGGTTGAGTTTGATTTAGTTGAGTTTATATATGGAATTCGGATTGATATATAAATTCAATTGCAATTGGCTTGGCTTCAAATGGGTTTTGGTTCATTAGAACATTTCAAGTCAAATGGGTCAAGTTGGGTTTGACTTGGGTTGATTTTTGTTTGACTTGATGATTGTAGATTTCATTTATATTTTTGAATATGATTGAAGGTATGATTAATTCATGAGAAAATCAATTGAATTTGGATTTTGGAATGATGGAATTTGGCTAAGTCCACAGAGTTGGGTCATGTGGCTTATGTTCAAATTTTGATTTGGTTTGATTTAGTTTTGATGATTTAAATGTAGATTTCATTTAAATTTTTGAAGATGATTGAAAATATGATTGATTTATGAGAAAATCAATTTAGTTTGACATGATTTGGATTAAGATTTGGCTAAGTCCATGGGATAGGTCATATGACTTAAGAAGGGTTTTGATTTAATTTGACTTAATTTGATTTAGTTTGATTTAGTTTTGTTCATTTGAATGTAGATTTGATTTAAATTTAAGAAGTTGATTGAAGATATAAATTGATTATGAGAAAATCAATTGATTTTGGATTAATTTGGATTAAGATTTGGCTAAGTCCGTGGGATATGTCATATGCCTTAGGAAGGGTTTCAAGTTTGGATTTGATCATGGGCTTCAATCATTTGGTTTTGAAATTTGGTTTTGGATTTGGATTTGGATTTGGATTTGATGTTTGAATTGAACTTGTGGTTTGGTTTGAGAATGTGAACATGGATTGGATTTGCGTTGTAGGGTAGGTGAATTATCCTAATCCCCAAGGCATATCCTTATCCTATGGTTAATCCTTCTAAGTCTTTAGGCTTAGGTTAAGTGTTTACCTAATTATTAGAATTGTCTTATGACAAGGGCAGTCTTAATGTCTTGAAGACTTTTATGTCTAGGATGGGAAGATTGAATCCACACTCTAGAAGAAAGGTCAACAGGCCTTAGGCTCCATAGTGTTGCCCTTAGAGATAGATGATTGGAAGACCAGAGCTAGGTTTGACATTATAGACTCAGATACATCTTTCAACACTTTTCTTGGGAGACCATGGATACATGAGAACAACATAGTTCATCCTCTCTATATTAGTGTATGAAGTTTGTGAGAGGTGGGATCATCTATTGTGTCAAAGGAGATCTCAAGAAATTTATAGTTCATAAGGTCGACATATATGAGGATGCGGCTTACTACCTCCCTCAAAATCAACAAGTCTGTTCTCGTGAACTTGGTCAAAGTTTAAAAATAAAAGAAAAAGAAAAAGAAAAAGAAAAAGAAAGAGAAAAAGAAAAAAAGAAAAGAGAAAATGAAAAAATAAAATAAAAGGGAGTGGAAATAGACTTGGAGTAGGAAGTGGAGCCTGACATTAGATTCTACTCACATTTCATTACCCCATTCAAACATATGGGTAGGACGACCTGACCTCCACCAGGCAGAGGAAGAGGCCAATTGAGAGGCAGTCCTAGGGGTGGAAAACCTTTTTATTGGCCACCCAATAGAAGATATGTCCCAACTACCAGGAGTACACCTACTATCCATATAGAATTAGAATCTAGTTATTAGGATGAGTCTTATATGGTTAGCACACCAGCCAGTTCTTCTCATTAGTAGATTCCCTTGGAGGTGACACTTAAGCTAAATAGCGATAAAGATCGGGCTCCAAAGCAAAAAATAAGTGTATCCAAGTCTATATGTGAAACAGTTAGGCATCAGTTAAGAACCTTAGCTCTAACCCCACTTTCCTCTTAGAAAGCTGAGGGTTTGGTAGTTAAGGAATCCCCTAAGTCATCCATAGGTGTGAAGTATCAGAGGTTCCTTTTGGGACCATCATCCTCAAGTCAAGAAGTTGATGTAAAACTTGAGGATGATTCATATAAAGATTAAATATAATTAACTTTTGATTGGTACTTGCCTTGTGTTCATAATTTTACAAAGAAAGGGTTAATCCCATATACTTTGTCAAAACACAGGTCAGACTACTTCTAAAGAATATGGAAGAACATATGCAAAAGTTCTCAATCAAGATCAGGACTAGGATTCAGTATAGTGGGTCCAGTCGATGATGACGATTACTACTTAGTCATCACCAATCATAAGGAATCTAAAAGGTTATTTTCAAATCACATTAAATCATATGAGGAGCATTGCATAGCTTTAATTTTTGCATCCCAAAAGCTATAGCACTACATGCTTTTTCATAAGGTGAACTTAATCTCCATGATCAATACACTACAATATATCATTACATGATCAACGCTATTCGGATGGTTGGCATGATGATCAATGATCCTCTCGCAGTTTGACATTACCTTCATACCCCTCCATGCAGTGAAAGGATAAGCACTAGAAGATTTCTTAGCAGCACAGCCACTTCCTATTGACTTTAGGCTTAGTGATGGTCTCCTCGATGAACAAATCATGAACATAGGGGATACTAGCATTCACCACTAGGAGATATACTTTGATGGTGCGACTTCCTCTCAAAGAGGAAAAGAACCACAATTTACTATTCCAGGAAAGGAAGGGATAGGAATAGTTCTCTTAACTCTGGACTGCGATGTAATGAGATTCTCATATCATCTGTCTAATCCTTGCACTAACAACGAAGCCGAATATGAGGCTATGATTACCGATCTACAGTTAGCCGTTACTCTAAGCATCTAGAATATCAACATCTTCATGGATTCTCAGCTAATTATTAATCAAATTAGTAGGTCCTATAAGGTTATAAAGCCCGAGCTTCATCACTACCACAAGTACACCATGGAGTTATTGGCCCAACTCCTAGAGGTTACCATTTATAAGATTCCTCAAAGAGAGAATGTTGTGGAGTATGCTTTAGCCAAGCTTGCCAAGGAGTTGACATGTCTGGAGGATGAGTCCATATCAATAAAGATCCAAAATAGGCAAGTCTTATCCTTTATTGATGTTGAACTAATCAAAAAGTACTCTCTTGAAGAGGAGGTTGCCATTGACAAGAAGGACGAGGAGTTAGATTGGAGGAAACCATTCATGGATTACCTAAATAAAGGAAAACTACCTCAAGAGAAGTGTCAAGCCCATCAAATGAAGCAGAGAGCACTTTCCTACACTCTTGTGGATGGTGTCTTGTACTGACATTCTTTCGATCATATGTGGTTACGTTGTTTAGATAAACACGAAGCCCATAATATTATGACTGAGGTACACTCAGGTTTATGTGGAGCCAACCATTCTAGTCTGAAGATGAAAGTTAGGATCAAAATATTAGAATTCTACTGGTCATCGATGATCAAATATTGTATGGATATGGCTAGGAGATGACACCAATGCCAAATACACGGTGTGGTCCTACGCCAACCACCCAACATTCTACATCCTACATTGGCATAATGGCCATTCGAGTGTTGGGGTGCCGACATAGTGGGTCCAATTGATCCTCCTTCTTCCAAGGGTCATTGGTTCATCTTAGCTTCTAGTGACTACTTTTCTAAATGCGTGAAGGTGATTTCACTTAGAAAAGTCATAGCTTAGATTTTTAGGAATTATATCATATATAGGTTTGGAGTGTCTTGATGAATTATATATGATAATGGTATTGCATTCAAGAGCACTGAGATCAACAACTTTTCCCAGAGACACAACATAGATTTGAGATATTCTATCATCAACTACCCAAAGGAAAATAGCTTAGTAGAAGCCTTCAACAAAACTCTCATCCAAATACTGAAGAAGACACTTGACAATGACAAGAGATAGTGGCATGAGTAGTTACTTGAAGTCTTGTGGGCCAATCGCACCACATATAGAACTCCAACTCTATATACTCCTTTCTCCTTAATGTATGGGTTTGAAGCTATTCTACCATTAGAAGTCCAATTCCTATCATTAAGGATAGCTGTGGGTAGCAAGATCATAACAGAGCAGAATGCTAAGTTGCGGTTAGAAGAGCTCGAAGGTTTGGAGGAGAGACGCCTGCAGGCATGCCTAAACCTCTAGTTGTACAATGCAAAAATGATTCAAGCTCAAAACAAGTTGGTGTGTCATAGAGCTTTTCAAGTAGGAGAGCTTATTTTAGTTCTAAGGAGATTGATTATTGTCCATCATAAGATGAGAGGCAAGTTTGAACCCACTTGGGAAGGCCCTTTTGCCATAGAGAAGGCCTACTGAGGAGGATCTAATCAGCTTATTAATCATAAGGGAGAGCACCCAATGCTTCCAATCAATGAGCTCTACTTAAAAAAATATTATAAATCTCTTCCATGTTTAAAAATAATTATCATCAATGAAAATTCCATTTTGAGTTCAATCTCTTCCATGTTGAAAGTATTCTTGTTGGTGAATCTATCATTATGTGTTTAGGGTAGGTGTAAGGAACCCGAGTGGCATCCTATCCTTCATCGACATAACACAAACATAAACTACACATTAATATATAAAATAATCACATATCTTTTATCTCGAGCTACTCTGAGTTGAGATAATGCCCCAACGCAACTCACTTAGTAGTTGCTTTAGGTCAGTACCTCAGTGTGTCACCCTAGTTTTCAAGGATGTAAGTCTCCTATGCTTTACTTCCTTACTTGACCACTACACACCAACAAGCACCTTATTAGTTTGGTAGGCCTTACTGCATGGCCGATGAGCTACCTCATGTTGGCATCATTTAAGAGGATGTGAGTTTGCAACACTTTCTTCTGGGATTAGCCTTCATGCACTGATTGGGTCGAGTATATTTGAGGTTTAGGATATGTTCCCTAGAGGGTCCTTCCCTTATGACTACTTCAAGTCTGGGTCCAGTCCTTCCTTGGGCCTCCCCACTTAGTAGATGCTCTAGTTCAGATTACATCTATCCCACTGACGACACACTATACCGATGATTAGTTCCACTTGGAAAGTTGTAAGCCTACATGCTTTCTTTCCAGATTGATCATTGAACATAAATGGGCATTTTAGGTTGGTTGGTTCTGACTATCTTGATGGATACACCACTCATAATGATGGATACACCTTAGGTTGGTTGGTTCTCACATCTTAGGAAACACCACACATGGCAGATGTAAGTCTGCTATGCTTTCTTAGTGGGTCCAACACACATTGACATGGTCCATAAATTAAGCCTATCAAATTTTATCGAGCTCACATCCCCAGCGAATATGCCCTCAATTTGACATCAAACTAAACCATATCAAATCACATGAAATTAAGATAAAATTAATCTTTACTACTTTTGAGTTGACATAAGTCCCCAGCGGTATTCACTTAGTAGTCACCCTAGGTCAGGTTCGATTTGTTGTGCATCCAACAGGTCACACCAGTGGTTGTTCCTCGCTTTGGAAGATGTAAGTCTACGATGCTTTCTTCCTAGCACAGTCATTGCATACCGAAAGGCAACCCCTTAGGTTGGGTAGCTCTACTCCGCAGCCGGTAGACTATCCCTTTGAATTTGTGAACCTAAGGTAGGTCAAGATTGATATAGCCCCTTTTAGTGGGTCAATCGCATATTGATAGGGTCCATACATTAACTCAGATTAAATTAAACCCAATTTGATTTTTCCCAGTGGAGTTAAATCACACACTTCTCGCCAGTGGAGCCCCAAATTTAAAACCAACCTCCCTAGTGGAGCCAAATTAAACCAACTCCCCCAAGTAGAGTCTAAATCAAAGAAATCTAACCAAACTCTTATCCCTAATAGACACAACCCTAAACAAATCTATGAAATCAAATTCAAATCCTAATCCCCAGCAGATAGCTGAAACCTGCTTTCCTAGTGAAAGGTCATATACTCGATCCCCGTTAGACTCGAGCCCATATCTCTCGTAGATATGCCTCCACATCAATTGAAATAAAATAAATTAAAGTTGATTTGATCTTAATCCCCAGTAGATCATAGATTCTTTTCCCCAATGGATCTTTTTTCCGCAAATCTTACAATTAAATCAAATTCAAACCTTATAAACAGTAGATTTTTATCTTTTATGCCCTCGATAGAGGCCCCACACATGTCATGTCCAATACATGTGTGATCCCCTAGCGGATCTCCCTCCATGTCTTTAACATGGAATTCTCATCAAATGTTATTTCTGCTCTTATGCACACTTTTAATACTTCAACCAAAAGCCTAATAATGTATTTGTTGAAATTACATCATCTTAACATTCTAATCAACATTTTATGATTTGTGATGGTGCAAGCTCAAACTAACTATACAATATCATGCTAGTAAAATTATAGTGTGAATTAACACATTATATTATATTATAATATATGATGTTATAATATAAATTGCTATAATATAATATATTGTCTAACATTACACCTCATTAGAATCACTTAAAAGAAACAAATAACAAAATTTTCTCAAAATATGAATAATGTTCATTTTGGATGTAAAATTATTATTTTTCTATTAAAAATGGTAGAAAATAGCATAATTTTTGTGTTGCTTCTTGGTGTGTGCCGTGAATTTGGCCAAATTCTTCCATCTCAACCTTTAAATCAACATTTTTGTAAGCCTACATTAACAAAAGTAAAACATACTAAAATGTACAATAACATTTAGTGACACACCACCACATTCATATATATGTGAGGTTATATTGTTATGTGCATTTTATTTTAATATGCTTTCATATAATATAATATCTTACATTACACCTTAAAATGAATCACTTTAAGAAAAAAATTTATACAATTTGGTTAAAAAATGAACAATTATTTTGGATGCAAAATTCCATTTTGTTGATTAAATGAAACCACATAGCACACCCCCAATGATGTTCCCTAAAGCTTAACTCAAATTTGGCCAAATCCCATCATCTTAGCCTATAAATTAGTATTTTTTATGAATTATACTGATACAAACTCTACTACATCATACTATAACAAACTAAAATATGCTAAACAACAAGTAGTAATACACAATAGTATGCTATAATGCATGATTCTACACTATGTTATGACATCCTATATTATAAAACAATATAACATATTATATTATATTATATTGCATATCACATCACAAGGGATTTCTAAAGATAAAAAATCATAAAATTAGTCTAAACAATAAAAAATTGTATATTTTAGTCGAATCACTTACATATTTTAAATTGCAATAATATATTATGATGCCATACTCTACCTATTATGAATTTGGCCAAATTCCACCATTTTGAAGTCTAAGTCAACATTTTTATAAATAATGCTAATGTAGGCTTGACTACATGATTGTAAAATACTAAAAGAATTTAAAATGCATAGAACAATATATTATGATATACGATACTATACTATGCTACAACATGTAATATTTATTTTGAACATGAAATCTTACTTATTAGACTACAAGTGGCATAGCACACCTTTGGTACTACAACCTAATTCCCACTTCAAATTTAACAAATTTCATCATTTGATTTATTAAATTAATATTTTTATAATTTATATTAATATATACTATAGGCACAAAATATATAAAAACATTTCAAAACTTCTTATAACATCCAAAAACACAACACTACATGCCCAAATATATGATGCTACATTATACTATAATATATGGTATTATAATATGATTTAGGGATAAGGTTTAGAGTATTCAAATCTCTAATAGTTAAGGGAAAATCTCTTGAAGATATTTTCTTTAGCTACCATAACTATGTTAGGATTAGGTCATTCTTTAGATCTACTCTCATCTTTTTAGAGTTTAGGATTGGTTATGGTTGGGTTAGTTTAGGTTTTATGATTAGTTTTAGGGTTTGTGGGTTTAGGGTTTGGGGTTTAGGATTTAGGGTTTAGGTTTAGGTTAGGGTTTGGGTTTGGGTAGGTTTGGTTTAGAGTTTGTGGTTTAAGGTTTAGGGTTGGGTTTAGGGTTTATGGTTTAGGGTTTGTGGGTTAGTGCAGGGTTTCAGTTTAGAGTTTAGGTTTAGGGTTTAGTTTTAGGTTTAGGTTTATGGTTTATTTTATGGTTTAGGTTTTAATTTTAGGGTTTATGTTTTAGTATAGGGTTTAGGGTTTAGGGTTTAAGGTTTCTTTAACAAAAAATAAATTTAGATTCAACATTTCTTCATTTCAATTTCATCAACCAAGTAGCACCCCAAGTTTTGTAAGACACAAGCGATGACATAGTAAGAAATTAGCACCCATAGAGCAAAACAAAAACCCAAATAAGTGAAACCATCTTTAATGTAAAGACATAGTTTCATAAGTAGTAGATAGAATTGGTCATTCTTCAATTTCTCCAGTTCCCATTAGAACCACCCTCGCCTTCGAGTAGCGGGATCTGCCATCATATCCCCGATCTCTCCCTCCACCACCACTACAATTGTAACCTCCATCATTCCTATCGCCTAAATAACTATGACTGCTCTGACCCCCACCTCCATATCGACTAGCACCTCCAGATACCCCACCACCACTACCATAACTACCACCTCCGTCTTCGCCTTAATCGACAGATCTAGACTGAGCCTAGTTGACGATAATGTTCTTGCCAACAAGGTTCTGCCCATTCTTAGGGTTTAGGGTTAGTTTAGGGTGTAGGGTTTGGGGTTTGGGGTTTAGGGTTGTAGGTTTTAGGGTTTATGGTTTAAGGTTTAAGGTTTACAATTTTAGGGTTAAGGGTTTTAGGGTTTTGGGTTTTGGGTTTAGGGTTTAAGGCTGATGGTTTAGGGTTTAGAGTTTAGGGTTTTAGGGTTTAGGGTTTATAATATAGGGTTGTAGGTTTAAGGTTTAGTGTTTAGGATTTATTATTTATGGGTTTTTTTTTTTAAAATTAAGTAAACTAATAGGTTTAGGTTTATTTAGTTTATTTTTATTTTTTGACTTTATTTTATTTTTTATTTTTATTTAGGTTTTTTTTATTTTATTTATTTTAGTTTATTTTTATTTTATTTTTTTTTATTTTTTTATTTTTTTTAGGTTTATTTTTTTTAAATGAGGATATTTATTTTATTTTTTTAAGTTATTTTTTTATTTTTAAGTTTAGGTTTAGGTTTTTATTTTATTTTTTTTAAGTTTTAGGTTTTATTTTAAGTTTATTTTAGGATTATTTTCTAGTTTAGGTTTATGTTTCTTTAGTTTAGTTTATTTATTTTAGTTTGTTTGTTTTTTAGTTTAGTTGATTTTATTTTGTTTATTTTATTTTTATTTTAGGTTTTGGTTTTTTTAGGTTAGGGTTTAGGTTTTATTTTTTCTTTATTTTTAGGTTTATTTTTCAGGTTTAGGTTTATATTTAGTTTTTATTTAATTTTATTTTAGGTTTATTTTATTTTTAGTTTTTTATTTTATTTAGGTCTCTTATTTTTTTAGTTAACTTTAGGTTTTTATTTAATCTATTTTATTTTAATTTTATTTTTTATATTATTATATTTTTAGGTTTAGGCTTTAGTTTAGGATTTTATTTTAATTTATTTTTTTCTATTTTATTTATGTTTAGATTATTTATTTATTTTATTTTTAGGTTTAATTTAGTTTAGGTTTAGGTTTTTAGGTTTTTATGGTTTAGGGTTAGTTCAGGATTTAGGGTTTATGGTTTTTTTAAATTAAGTGAATCGGTAGGTTTAGGTTTATTTCATTTATTTAGTTTATTTTTTATTTATTTTAGTTTATTTTATTTATTTATTTATGTTTATTTTTTATTTTTATTTGGTTTAGTTTATTTATTTTAGGTTTTTTGTATTTTACTTTAGCCTTTATTTATTTTTTTAGAATTAGGTTTATTTTAGTTGAGATTTATTTTAATTTTGATTTTTGGGTTTAGGTTTTATTTTATTTTAGGTTTAGGTATGGTTTATTTATTTACTCAGGTTAGGTTTTAGATTTTATTTTAGGTTTATTTTTAGGTTTAATTTTTTAGTTTAGGTTTAGGTTTTTATTTTAGGTTTATTTATTTGTTTAGTTTTATTTTATTTTGGTTTAGTTTATCTTGTTTTTTTTATTTTATTTTAGGATTTTTAGTTTTACATTTTTTTTTTTTAGGTTTATTTTAGTCCAAGTTTTAGGTTTATATTGTGCAGTGGTTGTGGTTTAGGTTTAAGATTTAGTGTTTGGGTAAGTTTAAGTTTAGGGTTAGGTTTAGGATTTGGGTTTCTGTTTAGTTTAGTGTTTGGTTTGTGGGGTTTTTTCCAGTTTTTTAGATTTTATTTAGGTTTAGGTTTAGGGTTTTAGGTTTTATTTTTTGTTTAGTTTAGGTTTTGTGGGTTTAGTAGGTTTCAGGTTCAGGTTTAGTAGGGTTTGGGTTAGAGTTTTAAGGTTTAGGGTTTATAATTTGGATCCAGGGTTCAAGTTTTATGGTCAGGTTTAAGGTTTATGGTTTGGGTTAGTTTATGATTTAGGGTTTAGTTTATTAGATTTAGTTTAGGCTTAGGGTTTAAGGTTTTTTTTTTTTTTAAAAAAAGTAATAAGCAAACCGATAGGTTTAGGTTTATTTAGTTTATTTTTTATTTATTTTATTTTAATTTTATTTTAATTTTTATTTAGGTTTATTTTTTTATTTAATTTACATTATTTTTTTAGTTTAGGTTTTTAATTTTTGTTTAATTTTTAGATTTAGGCTTATTTTCTAGTTGAGTTTTATTTTAAATTTATTTATTAGGTTTATGTTTTATTTTTTTATTTTTAGGTTTAGGTTTACATTTTATTTTATTTTTTTAGGTTTAGGTTTTAGGTTTTTATTTTAGGTTTATATTTAGGTTTTATATTTTAGTTTAGGTTTAGTTTGTTTGAGGTTTTATTTATTTTAGTTTAGGTTTAGGTTTATTTATTTTGTTTATTTTATTTTATTGTTTAGGTTTTTTTAGTCATTTTAGGTTTATTTTTTTTATTTATTTTAGGTTTTAGTTTTGGTTAATATTTTTAGGTTTAGGATTTTATTTAATTTTAATTTTTTTTTATTTTAGGCTTATTTTATTTTAGTTTTATTTGTTTTATTTTTAATTAAGTTTAGGTTTTATTTTTTTTTAATTTAGTTTATTTTATTTTTTTTATTTTATTTTATTTTAGGCTTAGGTTTTATTTTAGTTTTAGGTTTTTTATTTTATTTATGTTTAAGATTTCTTATTTTATTTGGTCTTTTTAGGTAGAGGGTGTGGTCAAGATTTAGGGTCAGTGGTAGGAGGAGTTTAGAGTTTAGGAGTTTAGGTTTAAGTGTGGGCTGATTGGGGTTTAGTTGGGTTTAGTGTGGCTGGGAGTAGTAGGTCACCAGGGTAGTAGGGTGGCTAGGGTTTAGGGTGATCATGGCGGGTAGGGAGGGTCAGAGGAGGCACAGGTTAGGGTAGGGTGGAGGATTTATGGTACAAACACCTTTATTTAGGATTTTATGGGTTTAGTTTATTTTAATTTTAATTTCTATTTAGGTTTATTTTTTATTTTATTTAGTTTGATTTATTTATTCATGTTTATTTATTTTAGTTTAGGTTTTTTATTTTAGTTTATTTTTTAGGTTTAAGTTTATGTTTATGTTTATTTTTTAGTTTAGCTTTATTTTTATTTTATTTTCTAGGCTTAGGTTTTATTTTTTATTTTTAGGTTTATGTTTAGGTTTTCATTTTATTTTTTAGGTTTAGGTTTTAGGTTTTTATTTTAGGTTAATTTTTAGGTTTTATTTTTTTTTGTTTAGGTTTATTTTTAGATTATATTATTTTATTTATTTTAGGATTTAGGTTTAGTTTATTTTTTGTTTAGGTTTAGGTTTTATTTAGTTTAGTTTAGTTTATTTTAGTTTAAGTTTAGGTTTATTTTATTTTATTTATTTTAGATTTTTAGGGTTTAGTGTTTAGAGTTTAGGGTTTAGAGTTTAGGATATAGGATTTAGGGTTTAGGGTTTAGGGTTTAGGGTTTTTTTTAATTCAAACCGTGGTTTAATTAATTTATTTTATTTTTATTTAGGTTTATTTTTGTTTTTATTTTGTTTAGTTTATTTTTTATTTATTTTTAGTTTAGGTTTTTATTTTAGTTTATTTTTTTTTTGGTTTTTATGTAATTTAGTTTTAGTTTTATTTTTATTTTATTTTTAGGTTTATGTTTCACTTTTTATTTTTATGTTTCTATTTAGTTTTTATTTTAGGTTTATTTTATTTTTATTTTACATTTAGTTTTTATTTTATTTAGGTTTTTTATTTTCATGTTTATTTTCTTTTTTAGTTTAGATTAGGTTTTTCTTTATTTTATTTTAGTTTTTTATTTTTTTTGTTTTATTTTATTTTTGGGTTTAGGTTTAGGTTTAGGTTTTAGTTTAGTTTTTATTTTATTTTGATTTTTTATTTTATTTAGGTTTAAGTTTACTTATTTATTTTAGTTTTAGGTTTTATTTAGTTTTGGTTTAGGTTTTTAGGGTTTAGGGTTTAGGGTTTATGGTTTATGGTTTAGGCTTTAGGATATAAGTTTTAGTGTAGTAGGTTTAGGGTTTAGGGTTTAGGGTTTAAGGTTTCAGGGTTAAGGGTTTAGGGTTTAGGGTTTAGGGTTTAGGGTTTATGGTGAGAGTTTAGGGTTTAGGG
Source organism: Cymbidium sinense (assembly GCA_021442155.1). Taxonomy (NCBI): domain Eukaryota; kingdom Viridiplantae; phylum Streptophyta; class Magnoliopsida; order Asparagales; family Orchidaceae; genus Cymbidium; species Cymbidium sinense. The sequence continues at coordinate 107,009,264 of CM038224.1, read as the reverse complement.
TTTAGGTGAGCCTGAAAGATTGGGATTTATAAAACAAAAACATACCTCTAAGCAAAAATCTACTAGATTGAAATAGAGAACCGAGAAGATTGGGATTAGAATAAGTTATTACATGGTTGGAATGAAATTGTTATTACAAAAAATACTTGTCTTTATCTTACTAAGATCAATTGTTTAGAGTTTAACTCGTTAAAGCAAAAAAACTAAAATTATAAATGAGTACATGAACAAATTTGAAGTATTGCTATTATCTTCTAAAATTTGGGAAAGATTAAACTAATGTTGTTGAGGTTTAGATCGACTTGAGCCCTAAACATAAAAGAGACACTACAAAAAAGAAATTTGCATGTGGTTTTCATCAAACTTTATATTTCAAATAACATCAAAAACTCTTGCACCTAAAAGATTGTCGTCAAATGTAGAAATTATTCTTTCCACCATTAAATGAAACTCAAATGAATACATCTAAATGATGTAACACTTCTACTAATAAAAAGAAAATAGAGAAGATGATAGATACTATGTTGGGATCCAAAATCTCTCTTAAATCATATTTTAGATGTCAGCAAAAAATCTGTGAGTGTCCTAAATCTCTCCCAACACTATGCCAGCTATTTCTAACCATTGACTTTGGAGTTTTACTTGAGATTTCTTGCTTTTGTGGTGAAGTGAATTATTTGTTACATTATCTTGCTGACTTGAGTCTCAAAGTAGGAGAGCTATAGTTTTGGAAATCCCTGTGTAGAGATATTGAGTTTAGGTTATGCTTATTACGCACTTCTTATCAAGTGGTTTTGTCAGATACAATCACTATTGTAAAAATCTCATTCAATAATACATTTCATTAAGTCTCTCTAATTCACCAAGATGTCGAGCACAGTCTTCAAGCATTGAAATCCTACTAGTAAGGAATTTCTAAAGCACATAATTTGCTCCTCGACATATCTGCTAAATTGAAAGAGTTGTAGTTGAGAAGACAATATTTATTAGAGGGGAGTTCTATGATTAGATAAGCTATCACAACTATAGAAGAGAATTTCTCACAGATGGACACTTAGGTGTCTAAAATTAAGTGGATTCTGTCTTCATTTCTCCATGAATAAGAAGCTACCCTTCAACATCTTTATGAAACTTGAGAGAGCCAGTTAACTATGGCATATAAAGAACATATTAGAGAAATTAAAAAAAATCATTTGTACCTGAAATCTCTTATATTTAGTTTAGGTTTAGGTTTTTAGGTTTTTAGGTTTTTAGGGTTTAGGGTTTAGGGTTTAGGGTGTAGGGTTTAGGCTTTGGAGTTTAGGTTTAGGTTCAGTTTAGGTTTGTGCTTCAGTTGGGTTTATTGTTTAGGATTATTTATAGTTAGGGTAGGGTTATGAACTTTATTTTATTTATTTATTTTCAAAATTATGTAAAATGGTATGTTTAGGTTCATTTATTTTATTTTTTATTCATTCTAGTTTATTTTATTTTTTATTTAGGTTTATTTTTTTATTTAGTTTAGTTTATTTATTTTAGGTTTATTTATTTTAATTGAGGTTTTTTTTATTTAGTTATTTTTTTTAGGTTTAGGTTTATTTTTAGCTTAGTATTTTTTATTTTATTTTTAGTTAGCTTTATTTTTTTATTTTTTAGGTTTAGGTTTATTATTTTTTATTTTATTTTAGGTTTTATTTTAGATTTATTTTAGGTTTTATTTTTTACTTAGGTTTAGGTTTACTTTTATTTGTTTTGTTTTATTTAATTTAGCTTAGGTTTAGTTTAGTTTATTTATTTTAGTTTTATTTTATTTATTTAGTTTATTTTTTTAGTTTTATTTTTATTTTATTTATTTTATGTTTAGATTTTTTAGTTTAGGTTTAAGTCTATTTTAAATTTAGTTTTAGGTTTATTTTTTTAGTTTTTATTTTAGTTTTATTTTATTTTATATTTTATTTATATTTAGTTTTTATTTTATTTAAGATTTTATTTTACTGTTAGGTTTTTATTTATTTATTTTAGTTTAGTTTTATTTTATATTTCTTTTTTAGTTTAGATTTAGTTTAGGTTTTAGTTTATGTTTTGATTTAATTTTAATTTTATTGATTTAGGTTTTATATTTATTTTATTTTAGTTTAGGTTTAAGTTTGGGTTTAGGGTTTTATTTGGGGGTTTTAGGTTTAGGGTTTAGGGTTTGGGTTTATGATTTTAAGGTTTTTTAAGATTTATGGTTGGTTTAGGGTTGTGGTTTAAGTTTTTTTTGTGTAGTTTAGGGCTTGTATTTATTTTTTTTTGTTTTTTTAAGTGAGAACAAATTTAAATTCAACATTTCTTCTTTTGATTTCATCAAAAGTAACATATGAAGTTTTAAACATAATTGATGACATAAATAAAAATGAGAATTAGAGCAAATCAAAACTAGATAACTTGAACCATCTATATGAAAGACACTCCATAAGCAGATCTACGGCCATTCTTTAGTTTCTCCAGTTATCAGAACCACCTTGGCCTCTCCAAGTAGATCCACCATATCCCCATCACTCTCTCTCACCCACCTCTGAACCTTTGTTGCTCCTGCCTCCATAACCACACTTCTCCACCACCACCTCCATATCCACCAAGATCTATCCCCACCACCATTGCCATCGCCACTCGCCTTCTCGCTCCACCGCTAGATCTGATAGCCTGTTGACGGATGTTCCCCGCCATCAAGGTTCCCATTCTCTAGGTTTAGTGTTTTAGGTTTTAGGGTTTAGGTATTTTAATATTTTAGTTATTTTAAATTTAGGTTTATGGTAGTTTAGGGTAGGGATGGTAGGGTTTATGCTTTTAATGTCAGGTGGGTGTGGTAGGTTTTAAAGTGAGTATGGTAGGTAGGGTCTATTTAGGGTTGATAGGATTGAAGGTGGTTTTTAATTAAGTAGTAAAGTTAACCCATTATATTTAGTTTATTTTATTTATTTTAGTTTACTTTTAGGTTTATTTTATTTTATAAGTAGTTTATTTATTTTAGTTTATCTTATTTACTTTTAGTTTATTTTTTTTAGGTTAGTTTAGGTTTTAGTGAGTTTATTTTATTTTATTTTAAGTAGTTTTATTTTCTTAGGTTTAGGTTTAGGTTTTTATTTTAGGTAGGTTTTAGGTTTTATTTTAAGTTTATTTTATTATAGTTTATTTAGTTTAGTTGATTATTTATACTTAGTTTATTTTAGTTTTAGGTTCAGTTTATTGTATTTTATTTTAGGTTTTTCTTTCTTTTATATTTTATTTTAATTTTATTTATTTTATTACTTATTTTATTTTATTTGTTTATTTATTTTATTTATATTATTTTAAGTTTAGTTTATTTTAGTTTTTATTTTATTTTATATTTTAGGTTTAAGTTTAGGTTTTATTTTACTTTTATTTTATTTATGTTTATGTTTATTTATTTATTTTTTTTTTTTTTATTAGTTTAGGTTTAGTTTTAGGTTTCATACAAAGGGTTTATGGTTTAGGATTTAAGATTTTTTCGTTTTTGGGGTTTAGGGTTTAGGATTTAGGTTTTAGGCTTTAGGGTAAACCTAAGAAAGAGTGAATGATTTCCAGATTCATCCTACAAAGAGTAAACTTTCCAAAGTGAATTCAAATGGCTCAGCAATTCCATAATCGATCGAGCATAATCTGGCATGCCTCAAAAAGAAGTTGAAATAAGTTCCAGGGACTCACCTAAACATCTATCCTTACCAGTGAAGAAGTCTTTGAATGATTTCAAAGCATTTGAAGCCAAGGTAGTTGATGCCCTAGTAGGATCTATTGGATCCATCAGTTTCCCCCACTGAAGCATTGGAGAAGATGCCAAGCCACTTCATCACTCCAAGTAGAACATGAAAGAGGCTAGCGACCATCGATTCCAGAAAGAATCCAGTGAGAATCATGCCAAACACCTATCATGCAATAGCCAAAAAGCCAAAAATGAGAGAAGAAAAGGGGAATCACCATAGCACGAGGTCGAGGGCTTGGGCGATGGGTGGGTTTAAGTTTTTGTTTTTTTAGTTTAGTTTATTTTTTATTTTTTAGTTTATTTTAGGTTTATTTCAGTTTAGGGTTTACGGTTGAAGTTTTAGGTTTTTTAGGTTAGGTTTCATTTGTTTTATGGTTTAGGTTTCGTGGTTTAGGGTTTTATGTTTTAGGATTTGGGGATTAAGGTTTGGGTTATTATGGTTTAAGTTTAGTTTAGGGTTTGGGTTTTAGGTTTAGGGTTCAGATTTTAGTTTAGGGTTTAAGGTTTTTGGTTTTTTTTTCTAAACATAGAACAAATTTAGATTCAACATTTCTTCTTTTCGATTTCATCAACCAAGTAACACACAGTTGATCTTACTTTTGGATACACACCCAAACAAATCATATTCACAATCAAACTCAAATCCATAACCCCAGCGGATAGCTTGAACCTGCTTCCCTAGTGGAAGGTTCGATACTCAATCCACAGATTCCATCTGCTCTCTTATGCCCTTGCATAAAAGAGAGTTTCTTGCACTAAGATCGTGATTCTATCTACCCATCGTTTAGGTATAGATCATTTTGTTAGTGTTTGCGCCTTTTGGACATTGTTGATCATCTCTCAATACCAATATGTGCGCGGTGTTGTGTTACACCAAACCTATTGTGGGGTCCTTTGTTGACCTCACTTTGGAGTGAGTTCTCAACCTCCTCTCTTAGACTTAGGAACCTTCTAAACACTAAGGTTTCTTTAGTCATAAGACTAGAGATTGAATACTTAACCCAAGACTAGAGACTTAGGTTAATCATGGATTTGGCCATGCCTTAGGGACTTAGAAAAATCACCTACCCTATAGCCTAAACCCAATCCAAGTACACCTTCTTAAATTCAATTCAAATCCAAATTTCCAACCAAACCTCAAACTCAATTTCAAATCTAGATCTAAGTTCAAACTCAATTCCAAATGATTAAAATCAAAGATAAAATACAAACTTGAAATCCTTCCCAAGCCCTTTAATCAACTTTCATGAACTTAACCAAATTTCCATCGAAATCAGTCCAAACTCAATTGATTTTTATATAAATCAATTATACCTTCAATTATCTTCTCAAATATAAATAAAATATAAATTCAAATAGCCAAAACCAAATCCAAAATCAAATCAAAATCCAATTTAAACCCTTTAAGCCATATCATTGAACTTGGCCCAAACCCATCTAAGTCAAGCCAAAATCAATGGATTTTCTCTTGAATCAATCATTCCTTCAATCATCTATCCAAATATAAATGAAACCTATAATCATCAAGTCAAACCAAAATCAACCCAAGTCAAACCCAACCTAGCATATTTGACTTGAAATATTCAAATGAACCAAAACTCATTTGAATCCAAACCAATTGCAATTGAATTTATATATCAATCTCAAATATATATATGAACTCAACTAAAGCAAACTCAACCCAAGATCAAGCCAACTAAATCCAATTTGTTCACTTGACCCAAAGTGGCCAATTTGACCTACATGAACCAAAATTCAGTTCAATCTAAATCAAAGTGAATTAAGCCAATCCAAACTTCATGTCATGATTGTTGATCATCCTAAGATGATCAATTGATATAAATTGGGTCAAACCAAGTCAAGCCAGTCAACCCTTTAGCCTATATGAACCCAAACTAGCCAAATTGCAACTTAAGGCAAATCCATTGAAACTAAAGATTCAAATCAATCCAAAATCAATATTTAAACATGACTTGACCTTTAATTAAGCCAAACCTACCCCATATGGCCCTCTTGACCCAAGTTTACCCAAATTGACATAAAGGGTCATATTAGACTAAACCTAAATTAAATCCAACTTAAATCAAACCAAAACATGCAATCCTCTCCAAATAGTCATATGAACTTGACCTAACCCTTGGTTTGACCCAATTTGACTAATTGATCAATCTAACCCATTTTGACCCAATTTGACCCATATGGGTCAAATTGAGCCAAACCTAACCAAATGAACTCCAAATGACATAAATTTGGTCCAACTCCTCTTTGACTCATTTCAAATCAGTCGAAATCAAATTCAATTTTAAATAACCACTCTACCCTTGGGCTAAGGGTATCACATAAGACAAAACACCAATGTAAATGGTCATTTCTCATCCTTGACACTTGGTGCTTATCCATTTGTCCACCTAGGCTCCAAGGGCACTGTCCAACCTAACCCAATAGGTGGCTGGGTCAGCCATGACTTATGGGGAGGTGGAATCACCTCCCCTCCCCAATTAGAACACTTAGCATGAGGGCCTCTACTTCCCTTTTTGTCCTACACCCACTTATCTTTTATAGCTATCACTTCCCATGACTTGGCCAACCAAATTAAGCCACCTAAGGAGAATCCTAACCACCCCAAGCCAAGGACACCCACTTGGAGCCAAAAATTACCATGAATGAGGTGATTTTCGGCCACTATAAGGAGACAAAAAATAGAGATGCAAAAACTCTTTTTCGCACACTTATTTCACTCTCCTAGAGCTCCCAAACCAACAAGCAACCATTCCCACTTGGTTTTTTTAGAAAAAGCCATCAAAATCAAGTGGATTTCATTAAGGAAGTGGTGACCATTAGTGGATACATTATTCTGAAGTGAAGCAAGTACCCAAACCCATTCTAAAGCTTCTTCTTGCACTCAGGAGCATGCTCGGATCATCACCACGCTAAAATAATCATGAGGTAATTTTCAAGAACCATAGGCCCAGTTCTTTGTTTGTTATAATTTTTTCTTGATTTTAAGAATTTCCTTTAGATTACCATTGCATTTTATTTATTTTACATGATCCCCATACATTTGGAGTGATTTTTGATAAAGATTGCTGAAAAATCAAGCCTAAAATGAAGTTTTCCATTCAATTTTTTACAAGAATCGCAAAGATCCCTCCTGAAATAGTGTTCCATCTGCCTCTTCCACCGGATCGCCCGCCAGCCGCCCGATCTCTCCTTTTGGAAGATCAATCAAATTGTGCAAGTCACGTGACTTTGAATAGTGGATCGCATGGCTATCACGATCATATATCGATACCATTTGATCCATGATCGATGGTCGATCTACCTAAGATCCCATCACATTCCACTCATCTACCATGCAACATGCACGCAATCACATGGCATCACGCGTGGTCCAACATCGCTAGTAAGTAAGAAAGAAATTTTTTCGCTTTTAAAATTAATTCAAAACACTTGAAACTTCAAAAATTCATAAAAAATAAAATACTTAACTAAAAATTGCAAATAAACGCTTGTTGGATTTTCTTTCTAAGAGAAATCCGATGAATCCAAAAACCCCAAATTTTATTAAATATTTTGAGCTTAATTTAAGTTTTAGAGGAAATCAAAATTCATTAATTAAACTAAATGGACACATCAGATTGACTTGAAATTTTTAGAGTTTAAAATTGAGCTTAAACTTTACCTATCATAAGAATTTCAAGTCAAAAGGATTTCTGGATTGGGAGATATTGCATTCCAAAGTTCAAAAAAGTTAAAATAAATTAATACTTTATAAAAATCATGGAAAATCATTTAAACCAGCTGAAACTTTGGAAAATTATAACAAATCATTAACAAATCATGAAAATGCAAGTAAATATTTATTTTGAAAGTATTCCTGAGGAGATTCAATTAAAATTGATCTCAATTAATTTTGAATATTAATTATGGCTTAATTTAGGTTTAATTTAAAACTTAATTAGCTAAATTACTCTCTAGTTACCTAAGTAATTAATCTCAAATATTTTGAGGTTGATTAATGGGATGACCTTTGCCTCCCATAATTTTCTTGGGATTTATTACTTGGTTAATTAGGGAAATTGGTTATTTTAACCTTAATTACTTTCTTAATTAATTAGGCAAATAATTAAAAATTTAAACAGTAAGAAATTTATTAATTAATCTTGCTAATCATTATGAAATGGTGAATGGGCATGGGGAATGAGATTGGGACCTCTTTCCCAATCTTTTCCTAAGTCTATTTCTTGAATGGAAATTATTAATTTGGGATTAAGATGGTTTAATTCATTAATTAAATTGCTTAATTAATAAATTTGAAACTATAATCACATGGAATCTTAATTAATCAATTCATGGGTAGATCTGTAGGTGATCAATAACCTAAAGAAATTTAAGGAAATTATGGTTAACCCACATGTGTGGGAAAACCATGAAAGTACCTAATTAAGTTTCTTAACTTAATTAATCACTAATTATGAGCCAATTGCATTAGGCCTCTTTCATTACTTAGGTTCATTGCTGATTTAATTTCCAATGTATGTGCATATCATGTTGGCTCACAATTACTTGGTTAATTAAAGTAAGACAACATAGGTAATGGTTAATTAATGGATTTAATGCATAGTACAACCTAATTAAACCCATAAAATCAACTTAATTACTTTTCATCATCCAAATTAAAATCACATGATAATGAATGGGGATCAACAAACTTTCCATCATTTCTTCAAACCAAATCAAATATGAAATTGAAAGTGATAATTAAAAAGCTTGGTTTTCTTTAAATGCTTATATTTGATTTGATTATCCTTAGAAATTAATTTAACTGAATGAAATCAAATGTTTATGCTTATTCATTCCTTTCCAATCATGTTAAATGTTGTATCTCATTTGAAATCATACATTCATCTTTTCAAAATTGATTAAATCAAATGATTTTCCTTTATGTCAAGCTTGCATGTGTTGATTTAATTTATAATATGTGTGGCAATTATCACTATTAAATCCAAACTTATTTTCCAAAGCTTATTAATGAATGGTTACATATGCTATGAATGCTAGTTATAAATTTATAAGTGATGTATGTGATTTTAGCTTAAATGTATGAAGTGAAGCGTTCCTTTTATTCATGTATTGATCTACGTAAGTGAGATTTTAAATGGGTATAAAGTCTGGACATTCTCGAGAATATAAGGCTTGAGTTAGCCTCAAGGAGGTCATTTGATTACCTCACTTCCCTGGTTTAACAATGGTACGTACTACATTTGATTTCATTCTTATGTATTTCAATACACAAAATTGATTGAAGCTTTAATTCATATACATAAATGATTCAATCAAATTAAATATCATTTTTTTTGCATGATTTTCATTCTCCAAATCATGAATACATTTGTTTGTATCTAAGAAAAGTGATATATAGTCTAGACATCCTAATATGAGGTTTTAGCCCTAAGTGGTCATTTGATTACCTCACTTCCTAAGTTTAACAAAGGCATGTACTTGCTTATGTCTTTATACATACATGTGTGTATTTAATTAGGATGGTAATCCTTCCTTTTTATTAAAATGCATCATTTATAATTATTCAAGTGATTGAATTAATTTGATCATGTGATTTGGAGCTCTCTTTCTTATGTTCATGCATGTAAATTTACATATGGTTTGAATGTAATGGTATTTAGTCTGGATATCCCGGGAATATGAGACTTTAGCTAGTCCCAAGGAGGTCATTTGATTACCTCACTTTCTTGGTTTAACAATGACACATACCTATTTAATTTCATCCCTATGTATTTTTGCATAAGAATTTAGATAGAGCCTTAAATTAATATGATAAAATAATTCAATCAGAGGGGAAATTTAAAGTTTCAAATGTACATACTACATCCATCATTCAAGTGTGCTAAAAAATATTATTTATGTAGTATACTTAAGACTTAATCATATGCATGTTACATGTGATGGAAAGAATGATTTAGCATGTGTCATGTGATAGTATTTCATTAGATTAATCTTAAGAAGCCTTTCACATTGAATAGAATTATTTAAAGAGAACCTAAACTTAGGATTAATCTAAAATGTGTAATAAGCCATTCAATAAAAAGAACTAATCAAATTAACATGCTTTAGAAAGTGATTTAAGGTAGGGATGAAAGAGGGCAGCCACTTTTCATCTCTTTACAAGACTTAGTTGCTAAGTGTGGTCATATAAAATAAAATAAAACACAAATTAAAACTTGCAAACCAATTAAAGCACTTGAAGTGAAACCCACCATTAAGTTGAATCTTTCTACACTTAGAAAATATTAACTCTAAAGCCTAGTTAGGATATACCACACAAGCCTTAATACACACACATTATATTAAGTCCCCACTTCTAGCTTTATGTTAGGATGGTGCATGGTGAGATATATGTTTTGTTATGTGATGTATTATTTTAGACTGGATGTTAGTGAGTATGTTTCATAGATTGGATGGTAGGCCATGATTACCGTAATCATGTTTTTTGCAGGGGATTATGTTTAAGGGATTTGCTTAAAAATAAATATAAATGCTCTCTTCGTAGGTTGCTTAAGCCCCTAAGCATAATCTAAGTTAAGATAGGTGGGCAAGGTTACCCATGTGTAGGGTGCTAAGTCCAGATTATAAATATAACCGCTGTTGTATGTGTGTTTAGCTAACACTTATCTTAGTGTGTTAGATTTACTTTTCATATTTTAATGTAATTTTGCATTAGAAATTTGGATTAGCTATGGGGATAAGAATGAGATTGGCTAAGGCTTCATCTTGGGAGGCCATGTGATGCCTTTGAAGTGGAGCAAACCAAATCAAGAAGGAGGAAGATACATGAAGATGTGAAGACTTGAAGACCCCCCATAGAATTTATCATTTGTAAATTACAAATTATTCTTTTATGTACTGGGTTGTATAAGGTAGAGCTCAACTACCCATTTTTCTTTCGAGTTGTATGCACAAACCACACACTGTTATTATTTTTGCATTAGCTATAAAAAATTATTTGATGTTGTGTTTAAAGTGTGCAATTAGGGATGGCATGATTTTCTTAGTTTCTTTATATGTTTGATGTTTGAATGTGTGTCTGAATGATTAGTTCTAAGAAAAAAATTAACCTTTCTACCCAACTACAACTCATAACTAAAGTTTTAAATAATTCATAACCTCACATAAAGCCTAGGATATAAATTAAGATAATTAAAAGATTTAACAACCCTTAAATGTTGAATGGCCAACAACATGCACATCATATTATTTCGCTCTTAAAAATAAGTGATTTCCATCCTTGCATGATATGGGAATGCTTGACCTGTGAGGGCATCCTTTATGTTGGAAAACACCCCATTCTTATTGATTTTGCCAACAACCTTATTTCATCATGTATGAAAGCATCAAAAACCTAAAGGCTTTGTCAAAATGAAGTGTCAAAATAAATAAAATTTGGCAAGATTTTGCACTAGACTATTACATATGCTCATATCCCTTATGCTCTAATCTCTTAGGGAGTGGTTTTAAGGAGGTTAGTTTCTTTATAATTAAACAACAACCTAACTAATCCTACAAATCATATGACTAGACATCATGGATTTAAAGTGTGAGGAGTGGGTCGCCACCTATGATTGTATGTCCAAGTGCTTTATCCTCTTATGGAGTTAAATAATATGACTATTTTGGCTTAGATTTAAGTCATGCTTTGGCTTATGCTAAAGCTCTTTGATTTAGATCCGAGGGTTGTTTTCCACAAACATAAATCCTCACCTCTTAGCATCTCCATAATCTTGTGTTATTGGATTACAAGTCCTAGCATTCTAATGAAATGTCAACTTTAACAAAATTGATCTTCTCTTAAATTTCAAAATTATAAAGCCCAATTATAAGATAGGTTGAAATGCTCACTAGGATTCCTAAGATCAAGAGAATTCCCTACACATTTCTTTTAGCTTTGATAATAAGTCTTCTCCTTGAGTTTTCCCAATTGATTTTTCAATACAACTAATCATTTGATAGTCTAGCCTTGAAATATTTGGAGACTTTAATTGCTACTTTAATCGAGAGTATTCTTAAGAGATTCATATCCCTTACAATGTAATTAACTATGGAGACTTTCCTTCATAGGGAACTTAATGAACTTAGCATAATATAAATGCTACTTTACTTTTCCATGTAAAGTGGGGAAAGATCTGGTACATTCAAGACCCATCATGCCTTTGGAGTCTTTATTAATGAAGTCCATTATAAGATGATGATTTCTATCTTTCGAGATAGTGCATCTTTCCTTAATTCATACCATCATTTCAATAAGTACCCCTAAGATCTTGTGTCCCACATCTCAAATAAACCCCACACATAAAGTTTTCTAAGACATAAGTGATGACATAGATCAAAATGAGCATGCATAGAAAATAAAAAAAATCCTAGATAACTAGAACCATTTCTCAGAAAGACAAAGTTCCATAAGTAGTGATCGTCGCCCTTCTTCAATTCTCCAGCCACACTAACCACTGCCTCTCGAGCAGATCCACCATCATATCCTGATCTCTCCCTCACCACCACCATTGTAACCTCATCGCCTCCCACTTCCATAACCACCACTACTTGACCATCACCTCCATATCCACTAGCACCTCTAGATCCACTACCACCACATGATAACCACCACCTCCACCCCACCTCACCCATCTAGACTGAGCTTGATGGTGATATTTCTATTGTCAAGGTTCCCATTCTGTGGTTTAGGTTTATTAGTTTATTAGGTTTTGGGGTTTAAATTTATTTTTAATTTATTTAGTTACTTTAGGTTTAGTTTAGGGTTTGGGGTTTGTGGGTTTATTTTAGGGTTATTTGGTTTATTTTGGGTTTTGGTTATGCTTTAGGGTTTAGGGTTTAGGGTTTAGGTTTGGGTTTAGGGCTGGGTTTAGTGTTTGTGGGTTTTATTTTGTTTAGGGTTAATGTTTAAGGTTTAGGGTTTAGGGTTTGGGTTTATGATTTAGGGTTTAGGGTTTATAGTTTAGGTTTAGGGTTTTGGGGAAAGTTAGAATTTTATTACCATAAAAGGAAAAGATACAATGTCCTTAAAGGGGTAAAACTCTAAAATTCTACTGCTCTCAGAGCTAAGAAACCTAAAGAGCTAAACCCCATATAAGTACATTATTAAAAGAAAAGAAAATAAAAGAGAAAATACAACAGCTAAAAAGCATAAGAAAAAAAGTCGCATAGTAAGACTAAAATAAATCCTGAAAATAGTAAAAAGATGAGTCAGTAGCAGTTCATGATTCCTTCGAGAAAGTAAGATAATCAAGATCCATAGCAATAATGCTTGGGTTGACTAAGTAATAATTATTCCTCATAAAGTTCCAACCAGAAAAGAAATATGCAAAACACTAAAGGCAAAAGTCATAGCTAAAAGGATAAGGATAAAGAGAGAAAAGGAGAGAGCTAAGAAAGAGAAGGCTCAGCTTAGAATCATCTTGGGGAAACAATACATATGAGAATCCAAACTTCATAAAGAAGGGTTACAATCATATGTAATGCTACCAGCTAGAGAGAAGAGGTAAGTAACATCAAGGCCATCATAGCCAGCATACCTAATACAAACATCGAAGGCCAGCAATCCATAGAGTTCTAGATCTTGCACACAAAGAGCAACCGACCAACAACTAGTTAGCAGCCAAACCACCAAAAAAAACCATAATGGACTAATCATGATAACCTAGAGAGAGGCTAGAATAAAGTCAGAACACCAACAATAACCATTATCCAAATACCATCCAAGCTTGAAACTAGGGAAAACCAAAACTAGGCATTAGCAAGCACCAGACCCATGCCAATTAACAGAGAAATAACCAACAAAACCAAGATAGGAGCCCTCAAGACAAAGTCCCAACAAGTAGCAGTCACTAACCAAAACTAGGGTGAGCAACCATAAATGACTAAATAGGTCAGAAATGAAACCATCAACTGAAAGAAACATAAGCTACAGCTAGTACAAATCACTAAGACAAACACCAATACAAAAGGGGTAAAGCACAAGAACCACCAAAAAAACTAAAAGTCCAATCCAAAAGATCAACAAAGGTTCACCAAGATAAAAGGCTCCAACAAATTGTCCAAGAAGAAGAAAAAGACCAAGATGGAAAAAATTCAACCAACCAAGATTCCTAAGACAACTAAAAGTCCTGCAACCAAACTAGCTAAGTAAATAAACCATAAGGAAACCACTGAGAACAACCCATCATATGTAACCAACAAAAGGAAGCATCCCTACTATAAAGGAAAATTAGAAAAAACTAACACCACACAGAGGTCTAAAAGAAGCACAACCACCATAGGGCAATAGTAGGCAAAATAACTAGACCAAAACCAAACTTCCTCAATAGACTAACCAGAAAGCATAATAACAACATAAAACCTACTACAAATAATGCACGTAATAGGCCAGAGAATAACCAAACACAAAACCAAGGCAAAAGAAGAATCCAGCAATAAACAACAAGGAACTATGAGGCAACCCCCAAAAAAGCATCCAAGAAATTCTCCAAAAGAAGGCCCATAAAGGAAACAACCAACAATAGGTCCACTAGGAAGGCCACCCATTTAACCATGAAAAATTTCCAAAAAGTAATTCAAGTCCAAGAGGAGAGCCAACAAACCAACAAAGTGCAAAATAGAATAAATAAAGCTGAGAAACCATCTCATCCACCAGCAACTAGAGTAACAAGGCAAAGAAGAGCCACCACTAAAAAAAACCAAACCCAAGTCGGAAAGATAAACCACCAAGTAGTAACACCATGTCAACCCAAGAGGTCAAAACATAACCTGTAGCTAAAAAAGTGAAAATGGGGTTGGTTTAATTTAGAGTTTAGTTTAGTGGTTTTGGGTATTTATTTTTTTTTAGGGTTTAGAAGAGGAGGGCTTGTGGAGTTTGGGGGTCAGAAAGGGCTTTAGTTTAGTGAGTAACTGGGACAGGGTTTAGTTTATTAGATTTAGGGAGTTTAGTATAGGGTTATTATTTAGATTTAGGAAGAGCCTGGTGGTCTGAGTGTAGGTGATCAGTGGAACATAGTTTAATTAAGCAAAAATGTTATTTAGGTTTAGTTTTTTAATTATTTAGTTTATATTTATTTATTTATATTTTATTTTATTTTAGTTTTTTATATTTTTATTTATTTTATTATTTTATTTTTAGTTTTTATTTTATTTATTTTATTTAGGTATTTATATTTATTTTAGTTTAGGTTTATTTTTATTTATTTTTTAGGTTTTTTTTAGTTTAGTTAGATTTTATTTATTTTTAGTAGATTTATTTAGCTTTATTTTATTTATTTAGTTTTTTATTTATTTATTTATTTTATTTAGTTTAGTTCATTTAGTTTATTTTAGGTAGGGTTTAGGTTTTAGTTATTTTATTAGTTATATTTATTTTATTTATTATTTTTATTTATTTTTAGGTTTAATTTATTTTCTTTATTTAGGTTTATTTTTATTTTTATTTTATTTTATTTAGATTTATTTTTATTTTTTGGGTTTTATTTTTATTTTATTTATTTTTATTTTAGTTTTATTTTCTTTTATATTTAATTTATTTATTTTATTTTTTTTTTTTAGTTTATTTTTATTTATTTTATTTTATTTAGTAGAGGTTTATAGTTGGGGTAGTTAGTGGGGTTATGTATTTTAGTATAGGATTTGTAGGTTTAGGTTTAAATTAGGTGTATTTAAGGTGGGTTTAGTAGTTTAGTTTTTATTTAGGTTTTAGTTATTTATTTTATTGGTTATTTTTTTGGTAAACTTTACTTTATTTTATTTAATTTAGTAGTGATTTTACATGGTTTATTAGTTTTTTAAATTAGATTATTTTTTGTTTATATTTAGTTATTCTTTTATTTATTCATTTTTTTTTTATCATTTATTTATTTTATTTTATTTTAGTTAAGGTTTATTTTATTATTTATATTTTTATATTTTTTAGGTTTATGGTATTAGTTTAGGTATATGGTAGGTTTTTATGGTTTTATCATTAAGTTTAGTTTATTATTTTTTATTAGTTTAGGAGGAGATTTATTTTATTTAGTTTAGGTTTATTTATTTTTAGGGTTTTTTAGGGTTTAGGGTTTTTTTTATTTAGGGTTTAGTTTAGTATTTTATTATTTTATTTATTTTATTTTATTTTTTATTTTTATATTTATAGTTTATATAGTTTTTATTATTTATTTTATATTTTATTTTTATTTATTTTAGGTTTATTTTAGTTTAGTTTTATTTTATTTTTTTTAGTTTTTATTTAGGTTTTATATTTTATTTATAGTTTAGAGTTTATTATTATTTATTTATTTATTTAGGGTTTATTTAGTTTATTTATATTTTTTTATTATTTTAGGTTTATTTTATTTTAGTTTATTTTATTTTAGTTTATTTTATTTATTTAGTTTTTTTTTATTTAGTTTTTATTTAGGTTTAGGGTGGTTATTTATTTTATTTTTAGAGTTTTTTAATTAAAAGTTAAGGTTTATTTATTTATTTTACTTTTATTTTATTTTATTTTTATTTTATTTGGTTATTTTATTTTTTTATTTATTTATTTTATTTCATTTTATTTAAAGTTTTATTTTTATTTAGTAGGTTTTAATTATTTTATTTTAGATTTTTATTTTATTTTATTTAGTTTAGAGTTTATTATTTTATTTATTTTTTTATTTTATTTATAGTCAGTTTATTGGGGAGGATTTGGGGTTTAGTGGGTATTTTAGGTAGAGCTTTTTAGTGGTAGAGGATAGGTAGTTTGGTCAGTTTAGGTTAGTGGTTATATTTTTTATTTTAGGGTTTAGTAAGTTTAGCTAAGTTTAGCCCAGGTATTAGGTTAGAGTGGTAGATAGTGTAGGAGGTGGTCATTTAGGCCCATCAGATCAGAGCCCAGGATTTAGTTTGGGTGGTTGGTTAATAAGGTTTAGAGTTTTAGAAGTAGGTTATAGTGGTTATTAGAGATGGTTATAAGTGTATATTTAGGTGAGGTCATTATTTAAGGTTTAGGGATTTAGTTTTGGGGTCAGTTTATTTGGTTTTAAAGAACCCATGTTTAATTTAGTTTATTTATTTATTTGAGTTTATTTTATTTTATTTTATTGTTTAGTTTTAATATTTTGTATATGTTTATTTATTTATTTAGATTTTATTTTAGTTTATTTTAGGTTATTTTTAGTTGAGTTTTATTTTATTTAATTTTTTTGGTTTATGTTTATTTTATTTAGGTAGGTTTAGTTTTATTTTATTTTATTTTAGGTTTTATTTAGGTTTATTTTAGGTTTTATTTTAAGTTTAGTTTTTTTTATTTATTTATTTTATATTTAGGTTTAAATTTATTTTTTTAGGTTTATTTATTTTATTTGTTTAGTTTAGGATTTTATTATTATTAATTTTTTATTTTTTACATTTTTTTGTTTTGGATTTAGGTTTTATTTTTATTTATTTTTTGGTTTATTTTAGGTTTATTTTAGATTTATTTTATCTAGTTCTTATTTTATTTTTTTATTTTTATTTTATTTATGTTTTAATTTTAGTTTGGGGTATTTAGTTATTTTTAGTTTAGTTTTATTTTTATTTTATTTATTTTTAGGTTTAGGTTTAAGTTTAGGTTTTAGTTTATTTTTTTATTTTATTATTTTATTATTATTTTGTTTAGGTTTATTTATTTATTTTATTTTTAAGTTTTATTTAGTTTAAGTTTATAAAAAAAATGAGTTCCCATGAGCAAATCAAAACCCTAGATAAGTAGAACCATCTCTACTATAAAGCCACAATTCTAAAAAAGCAACAAATGAATCATTCTTTCTTTCTCTTGTTCCCATCAAACCCCTTCTTTAGTAGCAGGATCCATCATCATATTCTCTATCTCTCCCTTTTGCCACCACCATGGGTATAACATCTAATAACCACCTACATGACCACCACCTACATGTTACCACAAGATAGATCCCACCACCATGAACTCCTGCTTTTAGGATGATAGCCTCCGCGCCTCCGCTAGATTTTAGGGTTTAGGTTTAGTTATTGAGTGGTTTAGGGGGGTTTGGGGGGGAAGATTTAGGTGGTTTAGGTTTAGAGGGGTGAGTTTAGTTTGGGGTTTAGTGTGGGTTTAGTGGTGGGTTTAGTTTAGGGTTTAGGGAGTTTAGGGTTAGGGTGGGGTTTTAGGGTGGGGTTTAGTTTAGGTTTATTTAAATTTAGGTAGATTTAGGTGGTTATTTAAGTTTAAATTTTATTTAGATTTATTTTTATTTTATTTAGTTTAGTTTATTTAGTTTAGGTTTATTTTATTTTAGTTTAGGTTTTATTTTAGTATTTTAGGTTTAGTTTAGGTTTATTTATTTTAATTTATTTTAATTTTTTTATTTATTTATTATTTTTTATTTTTATTTTATTTTTTTTAGTTTAGGTTTATTTTTTATTTTTTTTATTTTATTTTAGGTTTATTTTTGTTTTATTTTAATATTTTATTTAATTTTATTTTATTTATTTTTATTTAGTTTAGGTTTTATTTATTTTATAGTTTGGTTTATTTTTATTTTATTTTTTTTTTTTTTTTTTTTTTAGTTTTATGTTTAGTTTAGTTTTAGTTTATGTTTTTATTTTTATTTTATTTTTTTCATTTTATTTTATTTAGGTTTATTTTAGCTTTTAGTTTAGTTCTTTTAGGGTTTAGGGTTTAGGGTTTGGGGTTTAGGGTTTAGGGTTTGTGTTTAGTTTAGGTTTTG
This sequence comes from Cymbidium sinense, assembly GCA_021442155.1. Classification (NCBI taxonomy): domain Eukaryota; kingdom Viridiplantae; phylum Streptophyta; class Magnoliopsida; order Asparagales; family Orchidaceae; genus Cymbidium; species Cymbidium sinense. The sequence goes on along the minus strand of CM038224.1, from coordinate 106,990,760 downwards.
GTTTTAGGTTTTAAGGTTTCTTTTATTTTTAACAGAGAACAAATTTAGATTCAATATTTCTTCTTTTCGATTTCATCAACCAAGTAGCACCCCAAAGTTTTCTAAGACACAAGTGATGACAGATAAAAAAATGAACACCCATTGATCAAATCAAAATCCCTAGATAAGTAGAACCATCTTTACTATAAAGACACATCTCTATAAACAACAGATTGGATATGCCATTCTTTAGTTTCTCCAGTTCTTATCAGAACCACCCCCACCTCTTGAGTAACGGGATTCACCATTATATCCCTGATCTCTCCCTCCACCACCACCATGATTGAAAGCTCCGTCGCTTCTCCCGCCTTCATAACCACCACTACTCCGACCACCACCTCCATATCCACCAACATCTCCAGATCCCCCACCACCACTTTGATAAGCCCTCTCATTGACTCCAGGATCCTGAGTGCAGTTGACATCATGTTCAAGTTGGTTCTACCCATTCTTGTGTCAAGGTTAGTTTAGGGTTGGGTTTATGGTTTGGGGTTTAGGATTGTGTAAGTTTAGGTTTGTGTTAGTGGTTGCAGTGATTTAGGGTTTAGCATTTAGATAGTGGGGTTTAGGGTTTTTTAGGTTTATAGTGTGGTTTAAGGTAGTAATTATATGATAGGTTTTAGATTTAGTGGTTTAGGGTTTTAAAAAAAATTAAGTAAACTAGAGTTTGATTTATTTAGTATCTATTTATTTGAGTTTAATTTTTTATTTTTATTTATGTTTATTTTTATTTTTATTTAGTTTACTTTATTTATTTAGTTTACTTGTTTTAGTTTAGGTTTTATTTTAGTTTATTTTTTAGTTTAGTTTTTAGTTGAGTTTTATTTTTATTTTATTTTAGGTTTAGGTTTTATTTTAAATTTTAGTTTAGGTTGGGTTTTATTTTATTTTTTAGGTTTATGTTTTGGTTTTAATTTAGGTTTATTTTAGATTATTTTTTTTTTAGTTTAAGTTTATTTTAAGTTTATTTTATTTTATGTTTAAGATTAGTTTTAGGTTTAATTTATTTTAGTTTAGTTTATTTTAGTTTAAATTTAGTTTATTTTATTTTATTTATTTTATTTTATTTTAGGTTTAGATTTTATAGGGTTTAGTTTTATTTTTATTTATTTTTTAGGTTTATTTTTAAGGTTTAGGTTTTTATTTAGTTTATTTTATTTTTATTTTACATTTAGTTTTCATTTTATTTAGTTTTTTATTCTTGGGTTTACTTTATTTTTTAATTTAATTTAGGTTATTTTATCATTTTTTAGGTTTAGGGTTAAAGGTTTTCATTTTATTTTGTTTTATTATATTTAGGTTTTATTTATTATTAGCTTTTATAGCTTTAATTTAATTTATCAGGGTTTAGCTCATGAGTTTAACATTTAGGGTTGGATCTTTAGAGCCTAGATCAGCACTGGGCAGTGTGGCAGTGCCTGGTTTAGTGGGGGTTTAGGGTTAGGTATCTGTGGTTTAGGGTTTGTAGGATCCCAGCTCAGCTTTCAGAGCTCTTTTAGCTGATTTGGCCCAGTTTAGGGTTTAAGATTTGGCTTGGGCCTGGGTTTCAGTGGCCTGTGAGTTTCAGGTCAGTGAGTTAGGGGCTAGTGCCTGGGTCAGTAAGGTCAGTCAGATTTAGTGGCCCAGGGATATCATGTGGATCTAGTAGGGTTTAGGGTTTAGGGTTGGTTTTAGAGTTTAGGCCTGTGGGTTTTGTGATTTAAGTTTAGGGTCTTTCATGTATTTTTAAAAAGCAAAATCATATAGTTTATTTAGAATTAGTTTATTTTACTTATTTTGTTTATTTTATTTTATTTTATTTGGTTTAGTTTATTTAATTTTAGTTTAGGTTTATATTAAATTATATTTTAGTTTAGGTTAAAGATTATGCTTACTTTTAAATTTAGTTTTATTTTAATTTATATTTATGTTTAGGTTTTATTTTATTTTTAGTTTAGTTTATGTTTTATTTTATTTTTTTAAGATTAAGTTTAGGTTTTATTTTATGTTTATTTTAAGTTATTTTTTTAGGTTTCAGTTTAGTTTTAATATTTTATTTTATTTATTTTTAGATTATTTTGTTTTTTTTTTTAGGTTCTTTATTTTATTTATTTTAGTTTGGCTCTTATTTTATTTTGTTTATTTTATGTGGTTTTTTTAGTTTAGTTTTAGTTTTAAGATTTATTTATTTTTTAAGTTTTATTTTAGCTTACCTTTGGTTTAGATTTCATTTAGTTTTGTTTTATTTTATTTTAGGACCATTTTATTTTTTATCTGTCCAGTTTTATTTTTTTAGTTTAATTTTATGTTTATTCATTTTAGTTTAGGTGTATTTATTATATTTTTTAGTCTTTTATTTATTTTACCAGTCCCAGTTAGGTTTAGGGAGGTCTTATTTAGATTTAGCTCAGGTTTTATCTTTATCTTTATCTTATTTTAGGGCCTGCTTTATTTTATCTTTATTTTTAGGTCTTTATTTAGCTCAGCTCAGGTTTGGCCTTGCTGCCTGGGTGGCTCAGTGGCTGGGCCCAGGCCTGGCCCAGAGCTCCAGGTCAGTGTGGTGGCTCAGTGGGCTAGGATTTAGGTCTTAGGGCTCAGTGGCCTACTTTAGCTTGGCCTGGGTTTAGGCCTTTTTGTGGGCTTAATTTAGTGGTTGTATGGTGGGCTTATCCAAATCATGAAAACCCTAGTATTTATTTATTTACTTTATTTTTTTAATTTTATATTTATCTTTTATTTAGTTTAGTTTATTTATTTTAGGTTTATTTATTTTAGTTTAAGTTTTAGTCTTTATTTTTAGTAGTTTAGATTTTTTTAGTTTATTTTATTTCTTAGTTGTTTTATTTTAATTTGTAGTGTTTAGGTTTTATTTTATTTAGCTCAGTTTTATTTTTTATTTTAAGTTTAGTTTTTTTTTTAATTTTGGTTTAGTTTTAGTTTATTTTATTTTAAGGGTTTAGTTTAGTTTATTTTAGGTAGTTTAGGTTTATTTTATTTAGTTTAATTTTATCATTTAGGTTTATTTGATTTTATTTTAGTTTAGGATTTTTTAGTAGGGTTTGGGTTTATTTTTTTATTTATTTTTTTTTTTTTTTAGGTCTTTTAGCCTAAATTTTAATTTAGTTTTATTTTATTTTAGGTTTATTTAATTTAATTTAGGTTTATCTTTATATTTAGGTTTTAATTTTTTAGATTAGTTTAAGTTTTATTTATTTTATTTTAGTTTATTTTTAGTTTTTTAGTTTTTATTTTCTTCTTTTTTAGTTTTAGTTTAGTTTAGATTTTAGCTTAGTTTTATTTATTTATTTTTTTTTTATCTAGTTTAGGTTTATATTTTATTTATTCTTTATGTTTTATTTAGTTTAGTTTAGACTTTTAGCTTTTAAGGTGGTAGTTTTAGGGCCAGGGTTAGTGTAGTGGTGTGGATTTAGGGTTTAGGTGTTTGTAAGATTTGTGGGTTTGTGGGTTTAGGTTTTAAGGGTTTAAGGTTGTGTATTAGGTCGTGGTTCTGATTTTAGTTTAGGGTTTACAATTTTGGTTTTTTTTAATAGAACAAACGTGATTCAATATTTTTGCTTTTCAATTTCATCAACTAATTAACACACCAAGTTTTCTAAGATAGAAGCGATGACATAGATAAAAAATGAGCACCCATAGAGCAAACCAAAAACCCTAGATAACTAGAACCATCTCTACTATAAAGACACAATTCCATAAAGAGTGATCAGATCGACGTTCTTAGTGTCTCTGCTTCCATCAACCACCTCACCTAGCAAAGTTCCACTATCATATCCTCATCTTCCCTCCGCCCCCACCACCACTATAACCTCGCCGCCCACCCGCCCATAACCACCATTACCACACCACCACCTCCATATCCACCAACACTCTGCATCCCCACCACCACTATGATAACTGCCGCTTCCTCAGCCTGCTAGATCTAATGCCATTATTGATGGTGATGTTCCCAGTCGCCCATTCTTAGGGTTTAGGTTTAGCTTTAGGTTTATTAGGTTTTAGGGTTTAGGTTTATTTTTTAGTTTATTTAGTTACTTTAGGTTTAGGTTTAGTTTAGGGTTTAGGTTGTTCTGTGGTTAACGCTAGTCTGTTTGGGTTTAGGTGTAGGGTTTACGGTTTAGGGTTTAGGGTTTATGCTCTGGGTTTGTGGTTTAGGATTATGGTTTAGGTTTAGGTTTGGGGTTTTTTAGGGTTTAGGATTTAGGGTTTAGTTGTAGGTTTAGGGTTTTTAGATTAAGTAAACTAGTAGTTTAGGTTTATTTAGTTTTTCGTTTATTTTTTAGTTTATTTTTATTTTTCTATTTAGTTTATTTTTTTTGTTTAGTTTATTTATTTTTTTTTTTAGGATTTTATTTTAGTTTATTTTTAAGTTTAGGTTTAGGTTTATGTTTATTTTTTAGTTTAGTTTTATTTTATTTTATTTTAGGTTTAGGTTTTATTTATTTATTTTAGGTTTAGGTTTAGGTTTAGATTCTATTTAAAGTTTAGGTTTAAGGTTCTAATTTAGGTTTATATTTAAGTTTCATTTTATTTTAGGTTTAGGTTTATTTTAGTTTATTTTATTTTATTGAGTTTAGGATTTAGGTTTAGTTTATTTTAAGTCAGTTTAGGTTTTATTTATCTTTAGTTTATTTTAGTTTAGGTTTAGGTTTATTTTATTTTGTTTATTTTTGGTTTAGGTTTTTTTTTAGATTAGGGTTTAGGTTTTATTTTTTATTTCTTTTTAGGTTTATTTTAGGTTTAGTCTTTTTTTTAGTTTTACATTATTTTATTTTAGGTTTATTTTTTTTTGTTTTAGTTTTTATTTTATTTAGGTTTTCTATTTTAGGTTTATTTATTTATAGTTTAGTTTACATTATTTATTTATTTTATTTTATTTTATTTTTAGGCTTAAGTTTTGGTTTTGGTTTTAATTTAGGTTTTTATTTTATTTTATTATTTTATTTTATTTAGGTTTAGGTTTTTTTATTTATTTTATTTTTAGGTTTTATTTAGTTTAGGTTTATATTTTTAGGTTTTTAGGGTTTAGAGTTTAGGGTTTAGTGTTTATGGTTTAGGATTTAGGGTTTGGGGTTCATGGTTTAGGTGTTGATGTAGATTCAGGATGTTAAGGTTTTAAGGTTTAATGTTTTAGGTTTTAGGGTTTAGGGATTTTTTATTTTTTTTCCATTTTTTTAAATTAAGTAAACTAGTAGGTTTAGGTTTATTTACTTTATTTAATTTAATTTTTATTTATTTTATTTTTTTTATTTTATTTTGGTATTTTAATTTGATTTAGTTTTTTTTTATTTTATTTATTTATTTTAGGTTTATGTTTAGGTTTAAGTTTATTTTTAGTTTAGTTTTATATTTATTTTATTTTTTCAGCCTTTAGTTTTATTTTTTTATTTTTAGGTTTAGGTTTAGGTTTTATTTTACTTTTTTTAGGTTTATTTTAGGTTTAGGTTTATTTTAGTTTATTTTATTTTATTTAGTTTAGGTTTAGGTTTATTTTATTTTCTTTAGGTTTAGGTTTTCTTTAGTTTAGGGTTTTTATTTTATTTATTTTAGGTTTTTTTGGTTTAATTTTTTGGTTTAGATTTTTATTTAGTTCTTATTTTATTTTATTTTAGGTTTATTTTATTTTTATTTTAAGTTTTGTTTTTCTTTTATTTAGGCATTTTATTTTTTATTTTTAGTTTAGTTTAGGATTTTATTTATTTTAATTTAATTTAATTTTAAATTTTGATTTTATTTTCTCTTTATTTTTCGGTTTAGATTTAGGTTTAGGTTTTAGTTTATCTTTTTATGATATTTTATTTTTCAATTTATTTTGGTTTAGGTTATTTTATTTATTTTATTTTAGGTTTCAGTTTAGGTTTTTTTAGCTTTTTGGATCTATGGGTTTAGGTTTATTTTATGTTTTATCTTTTAGTTTAGGTTAGTTTATTTTTTAGTTTATTTTATTTTATTTTGTTTGGGGAATAGGTTTAGTTTACTATAGGTTAAGGTTTTGGTTTTTATTTATTTTAGTTTAGGTTTATTTATCTATTTTATTTTATTTTATTTATTTTAGGTTTTGTTTTTAATTTTAGTTATTTGGGTTTTATTTTTTATTTTTTTTAGGTTTTATTTTATGTTTATTTTTTTAGGTTTGATTTATTTTGTTTGATTTTTTATTTTAGGTTTATTTGATTATAATTTATGTTAATTTTATTTTATTTAGGTTTATTATTCTTAATTTTATTTTATTTTTAGTATAATTTAGGTTTTAATTTATTTTATTTTAGTTTATTGTATTTTTATTTTATTTTAGGTTTAGGTTTTAGGTTTATTTTAGGTTTATTTTATTTTACTTAGGTTTAGATTTTCTTATTTTTATTTTGGTTTTATTTATTATTTCAGGTTTTTTTTAGATGTTTTAGATTTGGTCTGGGGTAGGATTTAGGTTTAGGGTTAGGCTAGTGTAGTGGCCAGTTTAGAGCCTGGGGTCATTAGGCCTGTTTAGGGTCTGGGGAGTGACTGGGCTCATGGTCCATGATTTAGGGTGGGGTCAGCAGTAGGAGGGGGTGGAGGTCCAGGGCCCAGGGCCAGGTTGGGAGTCAGGCCCAGGTTTAGGGCCTGTGAAAGCATCACGAGCAAGGCCAGTGTGGTTAGTTGGTCCGTGGGTCAGGTCAAGATTAGAGGTAGTGGCCTAGGATAGTTTTGGGTTTATGGCTCATGATAGGTTCTTTAGTTTACTAGTTATTATAGCCTTTATTTTATCTTTATTTTATTTATTTTTATTTTTATTTAGATTAGTTTTATTTTAAGCTCTTAATTTAGGATTTATCTTAGTTTATTTTTTATTTTAGGTTTAGGTTTATTTTTATTTATTTTATTTATTTTTTATTTTAGTTTAGGTTTTATTTTATTTTAGGTTTAGGTTTGGTTTTATTTTATTTTTTTTTAGGTTTAGGTTTAGATTTTTTATTTATATTTTTTTTATTTTATTTTAGGTTTATTTTTAGTTTATTTATTTTATTTAATAGGGTTTATTTAGGTTTAGGTTTTATTTATTTTAGTTTTAGTTTATTTTAGTTTAGAACAGTTTATTTTATTTTATTTATTTTATGTTTAGCCTTTTAAGTTTAAGATTTAGTTTACTTTATTTTAGTTTATTTAGTTTAAGTTTTATTTTTCTTTAGGTTTAGGTTTAAGTTTAGGTTTAGATTTTGTTTAGGTTTTATTCTTTATTTTATTTTTATTTATTTTAGTTTAGGATTATTTATATTTTATGTTTATTTATTTAGACTTTAGCCTTTAGCTTGGGCTAGCAGTTTAGGTGGATTTAGGTTTAGGTTTTAGGTTTAGGGTCCCAAGATTTAGGGTTTAGGAGGTTTAGGTATTATGGTTTTGATTAGGATTTATGGAGCAAGGTCAGGCTAGTGGTTTGTCCGTTTAGGGTCAGTTAGGGCTAGGTAGGGTTTAGGATCTTTGGGTTGGGTTTATGGTTAGGTTTTTAAGTTTACTTAGTTTATTTTTTATTTTATTTTAGTTAATTTATTTTTTATTTTATTTAGTTAATTTTTATTTTATTTATTATTTATTTATTTGTTTCTTATTTTAGTTTAGATTTTATTTTAGTTAATTTTTTTATGTTTATTTAGTTAATTTTTTATTATTTTATTTTTTATTTTTTTTAGGTCTTTTTTATTTTATTTTTTAGGTTTATGTTTTAGATTTTATTTTTAGGTTTATTTTTAGGTTTTATTTTTTTAGTTTATTATTTTACTTTAGTTTATTTTATTTTATTTTTAGGGTTTTAGTTTAGGTTTAGGTTTTATTTATTTTGGTTAGTTTATTTTAGTTTAGGAATATGTTTATTTTATTTTGTTTATTTTTTAGTTTTTAAGTTTATTTTTTATTTTTCATTTATTTTAGGTTTATATTTTGGTTTAGGTTTTCATTTAGTTTTATTTTATTTTACTCTCTTTTATTTTTTAGTTTTATTTTATTTAGTTTTTTTTTATTTTATTTTTTTATTTTAGCTTTGTTTTTTTATTTATTTTCTAGTTTAGTTTTATTTTTTTTATTTTATTTTATTTTAGTGTTTAGGTTTAGTTTGGTTTAGGATTTTATTTCTTTATTTTTAATTTATTTAGATTTATTTATTTATTTTATTATTTTAGGTTTATTTAGGGTTTAAGTTTTTAGGTTTGTGGTTTTTATAGGGTTTGGGGTCCAAGTTTTAGGTTTAGCATTATCAGGGTAGTGTAGGTTTAGGGTTTAGGGTTTGGGTTTTAGGGTGGTTTTAGGTTGTCGTTTAGGGTTTAGGGTTTAGGTTAGGTTTTTAAATTTTTCATTTTGGGTTTATTGTAGGTTTAGGTTGGGTTAGGTCAGGATTATGGTTTTAGGGTTAATTTTATTGATTTAGGGTCAGGATTTAGTTTTAGCTTTTACAAAAAATCAAAACCCAGTTTAGGTTTATCTTTACTAGTTTATTTTTCATTTCTTTAGTTTAGTTTATTTTATTTTATTTAGGTTTATCTTATTTTATTTAGCCTTTTTTTATTTTATTTAGTTTAGTTTATTTATTTTATGTTATTTATTTTAGTCAGGTTTTATCTAGACTTTAGGTTTAGGTTTAAGTGGTTTTCCATTTTAGGTAGGTCAGTTTAGGTTTATTTTAGAGATTTTATTTTATTTTTTTGTGGCTCAGCTTTAAGTTTAAGTAGGCTCAGGGCTCAGGTAATGCCTGGTCCTGCTTTGTGGTTTAGGGCTCATGGTAGGGTAGTGCTTAGATTTAGTGGCTAGGGTTGTGGTGTGGTCAGCCTCAGTGGTTGGGTTAGGTCTGGCCTGAGCCTGGGGTTTATGATTTAGGGTAGGGTTGAGGGCCCAGTGGGTTTAAGTGTGAGTTAGGTCAGAGTAGGGTTTAGGGCATCAAGGCCTGAGGTTTAAGTTAAGTTTAGGGTCCCACATTTAATTTAGGTTTTAGGGTTTAGTGGTTTAGGTTAGGTCATGATTATTCTTTTTTTTAAATTATGCAAACCGACAAGTTTATGTTTATTTAGTTTATTTTATTTATTTTATCTTTTATCTTTTATGCAGGTTTATTTTATTTTTTAGTTTAGTTTATTTATTTATTTATCTTGGTTTAGGTTTTATTTTAATTAATTTAGTTAGGATTAGAGTTAGGTTTATTTTTAGTTGAGTTTTATATTTATCTATTTTAGGTTTAGGTTTTGTCAATAGGGTTTAGGGTTAGGATTTAGGTTTAGTGTTGTGGTTAGAGTTTTATCTTTATTTTTTATTTAAGTTTACTTTTATTTATTATAGGTTATTTTTAGATTTAGATCTTATTTAGTTTTATTTTATCTTTTAAATTATTTTATTTTATTTTAGGTTTAGTTTTATTTATTGTTTATCTTTAGTTTAGTTTAGGTTTTATTTATCTTTATTAGTTTAGTTTTAGTTTATTATATTTTCTTGGTTTAGTCAGTCAGTTAGGTTAGTAGGTTTTATTTTATTTTATATTTTTTATCTTGGTTTAGGTTTTTATTTATTTTATTTTTAGCTTTATTTAATTTAGTTTAAATTTTAGCCTTTAGGTTTAGGTGCCCAGAGTTAAGACTAGTGGTCAGGCCTGTGATTTAGGCCAGTGTTTGCAGTATGGAAAGCTTTTGTGGCCCAGGGCCCAGGATTTAGGGCCTGGGCCTGGTGTAAATTTGGGGCTCAGTGGTTTAGGAGGGCCAGTTTTAGGGTTTTGGGGTTGGGTGGGTTTAAGGTTTAGAGTTTAGGTTTACACCCATGGTATGGTCAGATTTAGGCTCAGGTCACAGTTAACAAACCAGAGGTCTTGGTTTATTTATTTATATATTTATTATTTTATTTTATTTAGATTTTACTTTTATTTTATTTAGTTTATTTATTTTAGGTTATTTAAATTTAGGTTTTATTTCATTTATTTATTATGTTTGTTTATTATTTAGTTTTATTTTATAGGTTTAGGTTTTATTTTATTTTTTTAGGTTTATTTTATTTTTAGGTTTAGGTTTAATTTTAGGTTTATTTTTAGGTTATTTTAGTTTAGGTTTATTTGTTTATTTTATTTTATTTTAGGTTTATTTAGTGGCTCAGGTGGGGTTTTAGGTCTGGGTTTAGGTTAGTAGTGGTAGAGTATGTCAGTTTGGGGTTTAGCATTTAGGTTAGGAGGTATGCTGGGGGTGTTTAGGGTTTAGGTTTGGGTTGTAGTTTAAAATTTAGGGTTTTAAGGTTTAGGAGTTTAGGGTTTAGGTAGTGGTTCATTTAGTTTAGGATTTAGCTTTTAGTAAAATAAATTCAGATTCAACATTTCTTCTTTTTGATTTCATCAACACACCAAGTTTTCTAAGAGATAAGCAATGACATAGATAAAAAATGAGCACACATAGAGGAATTCAAAAACCCTAAATAATTAGAACTGTCTCCACGATAAAGACACAGCTCCATAAGCAATAAACCAGATCGATCGTTCTTCAATTTTTCTAGTTCCCATCAGAACCACCCTAGTCGCTCGAGTAATGTGATCCACCATCATATCCCCTATCTCTCTGTCCGCAACCACCACAGTTATAACTTATGTCGATCCACCGGCCACCACAACCACCATAGCTCTGACCACTACCTCCATATCCACCAACACCTCCAGAACCACCCCCCGCCCCCACCACCAAGCGATAATCACCTCCTCCACTATCGATCTAGACGGTGATGGTGATATTCTTGTCGCCATGTTTGGCCTATTCTAGTCTTAGGTTAATTAGGTTCTGCTTTAGGATTGTTTAATTTATTTAGTTACTTTAGGTTTAGGTTTAGGGTTTGGGGTTAGTGTTTAGGGTTTAGGATTTAGGGTTTAGGGTTTAGGATTTTGGGTTAAGGGTTTAAAGTTTAGGATTTATGCTTTTGCTTAGGTTTTCTGTGTGGTTTGTGGTTTTCTGTTTAGGTTTTAGGTTTAGGCCCAGGGTTTGGGATTTAGGGTTTAGGATTTGGGTTTGTGGTTTGGGTTTGAGTTTCAGGTTTGTTATTGCCTGGGAGTTTATGTTTTATGTTTTAGGCACAGTTTGTGGTTTGGTTTTGTGGCTAGGCCTGGTAGGGTTTAGGTTCAGGGTCATAGGCCCAGCTCAAAGTTTTAGATTTAGGGTCAGGTTTAGGACAGGGTTTAGGGCCTAGATTTTGATTTAGGGCCTGGGGTGTGAGTTTAAGGGTGTGGTCACAGGCCCAGTTAGTTTGTTTAGGGTTTAAGATTTAGGTTTAGGGCATGTGCAAGGGTTTAGGGTTAAAAACCAAGCAAACCAAGAGTTTAAGTTTATTTATCTATTTTGTTTATTTATTTATATTTATATTAATTTTATTTTATTTAGGTTATTTTAATTTTTATTTAGTTTAGTTTATTTATTTTAGGTTTATTCATTTTAGTTTAGGTTTTCTATTTTAGTATAATTTTTAGGTTTATGTTTAGGTTTATATTTATTTTCTAGTTGAGTTTTATTTTTATTTTATTTTTTTAGGTTTATGTTTTATTTTTTTATTTTTAGGTTTAGATTTACATTTTTATTTTATTTTTTTTTAGGTTTACGTTTTTGGTTTTTATTTTAGGTTTTTTTAGGTTTTATTTTTTAGTTTAGGTTGAGGTTTATTTTTAGTTTATTTAATTTTATTTAGGGGTTAAGTTTAGGTTTAGGTCTAGTTTATTTTAGGTTAAGGTTTAGGTTTTATTTATTTTAGTTTAGGGTTTAAGTTTTTTTATTTATTTTATTTTTAGGTTTAATTTAGTTTAGGTTTAGGTTTTTAGCTTTCTATGATTTATGGTTCAGGGTTACTTGAGAGTTTAAGATTTAGGGTTTAGGGTTTAGGGCTTAACGTTTAGGGTTTAGGGTTTAGGGTTAATGTTTTAGGTTTTGGGGTATAGTTTTTTAAGCTTTAGGTTTTAGGGTTTAGGGTTTAGAGCTTTTTTGGTTTAGGGTTTAGGGTTTAGGTTTTATGTCTCGGGTTCAAGTTTTAGTTTAGGGTTTTTTTTTTGTTAATAAAGAACAAATTTAAGTTCAAAATTTCTTCTTTTCGATTTCATCAACCAATTAACACACCAAGTTTTTAAGACACGAGCAACGACATAAATAAAAAATGAGCATGCACAGAGCAAAATAAAAACCCTAGATAACTAGAACCGTCTCTAATGTAAAGATGCAATTCCATAAGCAGCAGATTGGATCGACCTTTCCTTAGTTTCTCTAGTTCCCATCAGAACCACCCCAGCCTCTTGAGTAACATGATCCACCATCATATCCCTGATCTGTCCCTCCATCACCACCACGGATGTAACCTCGTTGTTCTCCCAATTTAAACCACCACTACTCCGACCACCACCTCCATATCCACCAACACCTCTAGATCCCCCACTACTGCGATAACCATTGTCTCTGCATTCACCTTCACTACCAGATTTACACTGAGCCTAGTTGAAGGTGATGTTCCTGTAATCAAGGTTCTACCCATTCTTAGGGTTTAGGTATATTAGGTTTTAGGGTTTAGATTTATTTTTTAAATTATTTAGTTACTTTAGGTTTAGGTTTAGGATTAGGGTTTAGGTTTTAGGATTTAGGGTTTAGGTTTTAGTATTTTAGGGTTTATGATTTTAGGGTTTAGGGTTTAGGGTTAAGGTTTAGGGTTAGGGTTTAGGGTTTAGGGTTTAGATTTAGGGCTTAGTGTTTAGGATTTAGAGTTTAGTGTTTTGAGGGTTTAGGGTTTAGGGTTTAGGGTTTAGGATTTATAGTTTAGGGTTTAGGGTTTACGGTTTACAGTTTATAGTTTAGAGTTTAGGGTTAGTTAATGGTTTAGGGTTTAGGATTTAGGGTTTAGGGTTTAGGGTTTATGGTTTTTTTTTGTGAAACCCTGTATAGGGGGAAATTTTATTGCCACAAAAAGAGGGTTATAAGATCCTTAAGAGGGGGTAAACTACAAAACTACTAGTCAAAGAGCTACCATCAGCCTAGAGAGTAAATCCCCTATCTAAGTACATCCAAAAGAAAAATAACAGAGAAAATGAAAGCAAAAGATACAAAATGATTACCAATGGATAGATTCAAAAAGCTCATCAGATGAGAGAATGCATGCCACTAGGGAGCAAACCTGCAAGAGAAGGAGAAAAATGCATGTACAAATATGTAGAAAGATAAAAATTAGCACAGTTAGAGTAATACAAATAAAGTGGAAGGTAAAAGTAGCATAAATTGAGAAAACTTATAGAGAAGTGTGTGAGAGATGCTCAGCTCACACACCAAAAGGATGCAGATATGAGCATCCAAACTTCAGAAGGGTTACATCACAAGAGCTACTACCAAACCAAAAGGAGTGAAATCATCACACCATCATAGCCTACAAACTGGGAAGATAGCACCATTTGTTGAAAGTCTTATGAGCCTTAGTACCTGCAAACCTAAACAAAGCCATATACACTATAGAAAAGGAGACAACAAAGAGCAGAATGGGGTAAGTATCATCACTATAGTAACCATAGCATGAGAATCCCTACCCATATAAAAATGAACCATCTTGGCCACATCCACCTTATTAATACCAGATCCAAGAGTAAATTTAAGCCAACAAGAAAACCCACCATAAGTAAATAGTAGAAAAGGCCTGGCAGAAGATTGAAATAATAGACAACCTGCTGAAAAGCCAGGTGAAATCCTACTAAGCATATCAATTAGCATGTAAATAACACCATCCCAAATCATATGAAACTTACAGGCCAAGAAAATAGCCTAGGAATATAGCCCATAAAAAGGATACCCATTCAGAATAAATAATGCAGATGTTAACAAACACCAAGTTAATAGAATAAACACAATCGGAACTGCACAATTCAGAACAGAACCAAGATGGGAATGCAGCAGCAGATTAGGTAGACCACAAGCCACAGGTGATAAGCTGCACCCCACCACAAACAACACAAAAAAAATAATCAAAGAAATAACCCCAGAAGCAGCTTATTGGGCATACAACCGGATAATCCATTCAGTCAACAACCAAGACAGCCAACCAAATATTGCACCCAACAGAGGGTAATTCAGTTAGTAATAGTAGTATTACATAGACCCAAAATGGGGATCAGAAGAAAACCATCATTAAAATTATTCAAGACAAGGAAAAGCAGACCAGCATCTAATCCAACATCATCAGTAAAATTATGATGAAAGGACGGCAAGAAGCAAATCCAATCTTGCAAAGAAACAGTAGTAATAATAGGTAAATTAAACATTCTTCCTAGGAGGAAGGGGTTGGTGAGAAAACAAGAGCCACAACCCTATTTAAGAGGGAAAATACAAATAAAGAAGGGCCCACCATGAAGTTGTGCAAATCATAGCAAACCAACAACCGCAAAGAACAAAGACATGAGCCTCCAATACATGATTAAAAAATAGTTTGAGAATAGGCAACAGGAAAAAAGAGACAGGAAATAGTCTCAATCGTGAAAAGAAAAGCAAAATACAGTAAGTCCCAAAAAATAGTATTGATGGAAAGCAGTCCGTCCCTATAGATCAAAAAATAAGACATCTCCATCCAGCAGATTAGGGAAACAGGAAGCACATTTCCATTAGCAAGGGAAACAACAGATATAGTAAGACCCCAAAAAAAGATTGATAATTAACAGAAGCAGAGATGCTACAGATCACAATAGAACCATAAAAGATTATCGTGGAAATGCATCAGCAAATGAAGAGGAGCAACAACAATAAACAAAAGATAAACAAAAGATGGCCATATAGATAAAACAAAGTAATACAAGTTGTAATTAGGCCAAAACATAGGATGAAATTAGTTTTTGAGATAAGGAAGTCCAGTATTGTCCAAATTAACCAATCCACGCAAATGTTTAGGAAGTGTAAGCTGATTAAAGAATTTTATTCCATCTAGTCTAGCACCTAGATTAGCAAGGTAATTAGGACACACATTACCTTCACGCCAAACATGAGTGATTTTAAAATAGAGTTGAGATAGGAGAGCTCTAGTATGCTTTCAGAAGTAGTACAATTCTGAATTTCCCACTTTGGTGGAAGTCAACAGATCAATCAGTAATAGGGCATCCACCTCAATCCAATTATTGAGCCAACCTTTTTGAAGGAAAATCTCAATAGCTTTGTTAACGACCATTAGCTCTGCAAAGAGAACATAACATGTAGTAAGAGGATAAGCAAAGGCACATAAAACTTTACCATTAAGGTTTCTCAAAATGCCACCATAGTCAGAAGCATTTTGAGAAACGGAGCCATCAATATTAATTTTAATAATATTATCATGAGGTTTTTTCCAATAAACAAGCTTATCATCTTTACAATTGGGATGGTCCGGCAAGTTAAAACATAGTTTATTGGCCACAAATTTACAGCCTTTAAATTGATTGTAGTTAATTAAATTGGCATTAAATAAAGCACAGATTTTATCTTTAATTCTAGCAAATATCCTCTTATGGTTCATAAGAATCCCACGATATTTTGCATCATTTCTGTCCATCCATATGAACCATATAAGAGTGATAGCAGTTATCACTTTAATGTGGTCTTCAATAGTGTTTTCAAAATAAACCTCAAGAAGTTGATAAAGAGTTAAGGCACCATTGAATTTGTCAATATTAAAAAATTCATCATACCAAACCCAAAGTTTGGAAGCAATGGCTCCGTTAACAAATACATGATTGACATTCTCAATGTGAAAGCAGCAGTAACATTTTGAAGATAAGTGAAAACCTTTACTCCACATCAAGGAATCAACAGGGATAAAATATTTCAAAATTCTCCAAGTTAGAACAGAGTAAGAAATAGGGATAGTGTTATTCCAAAGTTTAAAAAACACACTAGAGAAATCATGAGCTTCTCTAATATGAATCCAGACATCTTTAAGGTTGAAGTCACCATTTTGAGAAAGCTGAAAAAGAATCTGATCATGATTGCTAGGGATGATAGGGATGGTAGTAAGCTTATCTAAAAGAGAGATAGGGATATAGTTAGTAAGCTTACTATTGTTCCACTTATTATTCTGCTAGAAAGAGTTCATTTTAATAGCAGCAGTGGAGTGGGTAGAAAGTAAATCATCAATAGAGCCACTGCCCGTCCAATTATCTTGCCAAAAGAAGGAAGTTCCAGAGTTAATCCCCCAATAAATTAAGGATTAAACCTCCCATTTGATGGAACAAAGTCTTTTCCATACATGAGAATCTCCAACTTTGTAAGGGCAAATGAGAGGGTGCTTACCCTGGCAGTATTTAACAATCATGAATTTAGCCCAAAGACTATTGTTTCTTCTAAAATTCCACCAAAGTTTATAAGAAAAAGTAGTGATAGCTTCCCTGATTGGCTTACAGCCAAACTCACCTTCAGCAAGATTGCCATAACTTTTATACCAAGAAGTCCAATGCATTCTTTTAGTAGAATTATTAGAATCGTAGAAGAATTTATTAAGGAGGTGCTCAATTCTGTTAATTGTAGAATTGGTCAGCACAATGGTTTGAATAAGATTAAAGGCATGGAGTTAAGGGTACTCTTAATCAAATTGAGCCTACCAACAAATGAGAGTAAATGAAATTCCCAAACAGAAATTTTATTAGAGATTTTTTGGATTAACTCATCAAAAAAATGTGATCTTTTCTGACCTTTAAAAAGAGGAGCACCAAGATATTTAATAGGAAGTTGTTGTGAAAATTAGTGATTCTCAAGATTTGGTTGATCTTATTACTAGAGATTTTAGAGGAAGGAATGAAACAACTTTTTCCTTCATTAAAAAAAGAGACTACTTTCATTTCCAAATTTATTTAAAAAATTCTTAATATTTTTAATGTGATGAATAGAGGCATTGCAAAAGATAATGAAATTATCAGCAAAACTAAGATGAGAGACAGGAAAACCACCTTGAATTCTAAAATACATGCTTGGATTATTATTGAAAAGGTCATGAAGGCTCTAAAGATATTCAACAGCAATAAAAGAGAAGGAGACAAGGGATCCCCTTGTCTCAAGCCATGCATAGAAGTGAAGAAACCTAAGGCCTCACCATTCAGGATAACAGAGAACCAAACATTGCTAATATAATTTTTAATGAGGCAGATAAATTTATCAGAAAAACTAAACAAAAGAAGAATTTGGAAGAGGAAATTCCAAGAGAGGTCATCAAAAGCTTTAGAGATGTCCAATTTGAATAAGATGTTACCACCTCTGATAGAAGCATCTAGATTATGAATCAGCTCTTGGGCAAGAAGAATGTTATCAGATATAGCTCTACCTTTAACAAAACTAGTTTGGTTGAGGGAAATAACTTTAGGAAGTAGAGGACTAATTCTATTGGCAATCAATTTAACAATTAGTTTATGAAAGAAGGTGCAAAGGCTGATAGGTCTGAAATCGCCCCAAGATTCAAGATTATTAATTTTAGTAATGAGGACAATGGAAGTGCTAGAAAAATATCTAGGTAAGGGATTTTCATTAAAGAAATCAATGATAGCATCGACTAAATCAGACTTAATAATAGGCCAATAATGCTAAAAAAATTGAGTCGTATAGCCTTCAGGGCCAGCAACAGATTTAGCAATCATGCTATTAAGAATTCTACCAATCTCAGCTTCCGTAAGAACCATATTAAGCAAGTGATTGTCATCATTAGTAATTGTTGAGGGAATCAAGTGGGAGTGGAGATAGCTTCTAAAGGAAGGTTCTTGTTCAATAAGTTTTAAAATGATGGGCATGTAATCTTTAATATCATTATTGTCAGTGATCCAGTTGTTGTTATCACTTTTAATTTTTTTAATAGAGTTTAATGCGCTCTTTTTTTTGGAAAAGAGCATGGAAATATCTAGTATTTCTGTCTCCATCAGCAATATATTTGCTAGTAGCCTTTTGTTGCCAGTAGGTTTCTTCCATATTCTGATAACTAACCAAGTTATCTTTGGCTTCATTCAAGTCCTCAAGTTTAGTGGAATAAGTCAAAATAGCATTTTCAAGAGAACAAACCAATTATTCTATATTTTTGATATTGGCAAAGAGATTTTTAAAATGATGCTTATTCCACCAATTAAGGTTTTGTTTAAGCATTTTAAGCTTAAGCAAGATGTGAATCATACCTTTAACAGAATTATCAGGGTGAAGGGGGGCCATCCAATTGATGGAGACAACATTTAAAAAATCAATGTGTTGGATCCACATATTTTGGAATCTGAAAGAGGCAGAGGAGGTTAATTTATTAGAAGGATTTTTAACAGATATCAAAAGAGGAGCATGATCAAACAAAGTTCTACTCAAATGCTCAACTGAAGTATGAGGCCATTGATTGATCTAGAGAGAATTAAAATGAATCATGTATAGCCGTTGCCAGAGTCTAGAATTATGCCAAGTATAATTTGAACCCGAATAGCCAATATCAATTAGATTGCAATCAATAATCATATTAGAAAATTCTTCCATGGAATGAATGTTAGGAGAGCAACCTCCCCTTCTTTATGAGGAAGAGAGAATAGTGTTAAAATCACCCCTACCAACCAGGGTTTGTTGATCGAGGAGGCAAAGGTTCTTAAATTGTCCCAAAGGATGTTCCTACCTGCTCAATTACAAGAAGCATAAATAAAGGAACCTAGAGCAGAGAAATCACCCAATGAGATGTGGACATTAACCAATTGTTGAAGATCATTAAGGATAGATATATTGACTAAATTATTCCAAAACACCAAATTTTATTGCTAATATTATAAAAGAAGTTATGAAAGCGAAGCGTTCAAGCAACATGGTTGATTTTAAAAGAGTGTATGAAAGGTTCAATAACAACAAGTAAGGCTATGTTATGAATATGACAGAGACTTCTAATATGGTTGCGGACAATGAGAGTCCCAATACCTCGAACATTCCAAATTAGTAAGTTGATCATAATAAAATAAGAAAAGAAAAGAAAAGAGATAACTAAAGATATAATAAAGTAAGAAGAACAGGAAATAGAAACATTTATTTATGGGAAGTTAGGGAAGATCTAGTAGTTCTAGTGGAGCTATTAGTGAATATTTTTGCTTTAAGTGATTTTTTTAAAACAGTTTGAAAAAGTCTATCTTTGTCCAAAGAATCACCATAAGAGAGAGACTGATTTGTGATATTCAGAATAGGACCTGTATCAATCAAAGCATTTTTAATGGTAATTTCCTTCCTCAATGTCAATTAAGGCGAGAGGGGTTAGCATGTATCACTCAAGAGTAGGAGAAGGAGAGGTTTTGAAGCCATTAATAGCGTAGATTTTAGGATCAGTTTCAGAATTAGTTTTCAGATTTTATTCCATCATCAAAGGATCAACTCCAAAATTTATTTTCAAATTTTTTTCCAACCTCAAATTTCCATTCAAATCACCACTATGGATCATATGAGTCTCCTCGGGTTCACTAGCCAAGAGGGGTAGGTTAGACTGAATCAAGGCATTATCTTGAGGAGGAAAATTATTACAATTAGAAAGACTGATAATCAAGCTATCATTTGCCTCCTAAGAATCTCATTTGGAGTGTCTTTAACTTGCTCAGATTGCTCTCCATTAGACAAAGTAATGGATACAAAAGGAGTAGGGGTGGGCATAGGATTCCCATTTTGAGTGACCTTAGGCACATTAGTAAAATTACTGACTTTATCATTTAATAGAGTAGGATTAGGATCAGGAAAATTTTTCTTTTAAGTTGTGGATGCAACACAAAACATTCAGAATGATCGTGGCCATGAATTTTACAGTGTGTACAAAAAATAGAAAAATTCTCAAATTCAACTTTTTGATTATAACCGAACTTCTCAGAATAAATCCAAACTTCTTTAGGATGCTTTTTAAAGATATCAATTTCAACCAAAATACGAGCAACAGAAGGTCGTGATCTCACAGCGGTGGCCTGATCAATTTGAAGAGGCTGACCAAAGAGAGCCCCAACCACAAAGAGAACTTAATGTGTAACATAATGTATTCTCATATTAGGAAGAGCTAACCATATATGAACAATTGGGGATTCCTCTTTTATATCAAAAAGAGGAGACCATTTTAAAAGTCGCATTTGATAATTAAAAACAAAGTAAGAGCGACGTGCAAAAATTCTTGAATAATCTAAGTCATTAGAGAGCTGAATTAAAACATGCCTTGGATCAATCAATCCGATAGTGAAAGCATATGAAAGTTTAAGGCTATGAAAAAAAGATCGGTTGTTATCGAGAGTTGGCCGTCGTAAGGAAAATTTACCAACTAAAGTGAATTCATAAGGCTTTGCCAACTTTTCCACTTCTAGATCCGAACACATAATCACTGGCATGCCACAAAATGAGGTCAAGATCAAATTCACCGAAGCATTAGGGGAAAGGTTCTTACCAAATAATGCATCCTTAAAGGACTTAACTGTAGGCAGAGTAGCGGATGTTTTCGGATCCATAATTCCATGTAAATCTGATGCCCTAGTCGACGCCTCCAAGATGGAGAAGCTCGATTGCGCGGTAAGCGGTTCCTCCGCCATAGAATGAGCAATGGAAACTCACATGAGAGGCCAATCAGAGACAAATGATCAAAGAAATCAATCGAGAATGATCAAATCAAAACCGCAAGGAAATCGAATCGAGGAAGGGAAAATGCAACGCCAGAGCGCTTAGGGTTTAGGTTAGGTTTGTGGAGGTTGGGGTTTAGGGTTTAGGGCTTGTGGTTTCAGTTAGGTTTAGGTTTAGTGTTTTAAGTTTAGGGTTTAGTATTTTTTAGGGTTTTGGTTGTAGAGATTAGGGTTTAGGGTTATAAGTTTAGGGTTGTAGGTTTAGTATTTAGGGTTTTGGGTCAATTTTTGGATTTAGGGTTTAGGGTTTAGGATTGTAGGTTTAGGATTTGGGGTTTAGAGTTTAGGGTTGTAAGTTTTAGTTTGGGGTTTAGGGTTTAGGGTTTAGGTTTTAAGGTTTAGTGTTTAAGGTTTAGGGTTTAAGATTTAGGGTTTAGAATTTAGGGTTTAGGGTTTTTTTAAAAGAATAAAGTAAAGTGGTTGGTTTCGGTTTATTTAGTATATTTTATTTTTTATTTTAATTTAGGTTTATTTTTTATTTTATTTAGTTTAGTTTATTTATTTTAGTTTAGATTTTTATTTTAGTTTTTTTTGTTTAGGTTTAGGTTTATGTTTATTTTACTTTAGTTTTATTTTCTTTTATTTTTTTAGGTTTATTTTATTTTATTTTATTTTTATTTAGGTTTTTATTTTATTTTTTTGGGTTTACATTTTAAGTTTTTATTTTAGGTTTATTTTTTAGGTTTTATTTTTTAGTTTAGGTTTAGTTTATTTTATTTTTATTAAGTTTAGTGTTTAGGTTTAGTTTATTTTCAGTTCAGGTAAAGGTTTTATTTATATTAGTTTATTTTATTTTAGTTCAGGTTTAGGTTTATTTTATTTTGTTTATTTTAGTTCAGGTTTAGGTTTATTTTATTTTGTTTATTTTAGGTTTAAGTTTTTTTAGTTTAGTGTATAGGTTTTATTTTTTTTATTTTTAGGCTTTATTTTAAGTTTATTTTTTAGGTTTTAGTTTTATTTAGTTTTTATTTAATTATATTTTAGGTTTATTTTATTTTTATTTTAGGTTTAATTTTTATTTTATTTAGGATTTTGATTTTCAGGTTTATTTTATTTTTTTAACTTTAGTTTAGGTTTTTATTTATTTTAGTTTTGTTTTTATTTATTATTTTATTTTATTTTTATATCTAGATTTACATTTAGGTTTAGGTTTATGTTTAGGTTTTAGTTTAGGTTTTAATTTTATTTTATTTTATTATTTTATTAAAGTTTAAGTTATTTTATTTCTTTTATTTTTAGGTTTTATTTAGTTTAGGTTTAGGTTTTTTTTGTTCTTAGGGTTTAAAATTTAGCTTTAGGGTTCAGGGCTTAGGATTTATGGTAGTAGGTTTTAGGGTTTAGGGTTTAGGTTTTTAGGGTTTAGGGTTTAGGATTTACAATTATAGGGTTTAGGGTTTAGGGTTTATGGTTCACATTTTTTTTGTTTTTTTATTCTATTTATTTTTATTAAATTAAGTGAACTAGAATGTTTGGGTTTATTTTATTTATTTAGTTTATTTTTATCCATTTTAGTTTATTTTATTTTTGTTATTTTTATTTAGGTTTATTTTTGTTTTTATTTAGTTTAGTTTATTTATTTTAGGTTTATTTATTTTAGTTTAGGTTTTTCTATTTTTGTTTAATTTTTAGGTTTAGGTTTAATTTTAGGTTTATTTTTTAGTTTATTTTTATTTTTATTTTATTTTTTAGGTTAAGGATTTATTTTTTTATTTTTAGGTTTAACTTTAGTTTTTTTTAGGTTAAGGTTTTAGGTTTCTACTTTAGGATTATTTTTATGAATTATTTTTTAGTTTAGGTTTAGGTTTATTTTTAGTTTATTATATTTTATTTAGGGTTTAGTATATTTTAGGTTTTGTTTTAGGTTATATTTATTTTAGTTTAGATTATTTTAGTTTAGGTTTAGGTTTATTTTATTTTTATTTTAGGTTTAGGTTTTTTTTTTAGTTTAGGGTTTAGGTTTTATTTTTAATTTATTTTTAGGTTTAAGTTTTTATTTAGTTTTTTATATCTTTTATTTTAGGTTTATTTTATTTTATTTTATGTTTAGTTTTATTATTTAGGTTTTATTTTAGTTTAGGTTTTATTTATTTTATTTTACTTTAGTTTTATTTTAATTTATTATTTTGTTTATGTTTAGGTTTAGGTTTAGGTTTTAGTTTATGTTTTTATTTTATTTTATTTTTTTTATCTTATTTTAGTTTAAGTTTTCTTTAATTTTTATTTAAAGGTTTTATTTAGTTTAGGCTATGATTTTTAGCATTTTAAGGTTTAGGGTTTAGGGTTTAGGGTTAGTTGAGGGTTTAGGGTTTAGATTTTAGGGTTAGGGTTTAAGGGTTTATAATTTAGGGTTTAGGGTTTAGGGTTTACGATTTATAGGATTTAGGGTTTATGGATTAAGTTTTAGGTCTAAGGTTCATGTTTTAAATTGTGGTTTATGTTTTTTTTTTAACAGAGAATAAATTAAGATTTAATAATTTAGGGTTTAACATTTAGGGTTAAGTTTTTAGGGTTTATGGTTAGGGGTTTAGTGTTTAGGGTTTAGGGTTGTAGGTTTAGGATTTAAGGTTTAGGTAAAGGGTTCAGCTTTTAGTTTAGGATTTAGGGTTTTGGTTTCTTTTTTTTAACTAAGAACAAATTCAGATTCAACATTTCTTCTTTTTGATTTCATCAATACACCAAGTTTTCTAAGAGATAAACAATGACATAGATAAAAAATGAGCACACATAGAGGAATTCAAAAACCCTAAATAATTAGAACTGTCTCCACTATAATGACAGAGCTCCATAAGCAGTAGACCGAATCGACCATTCTTCAATTTCTCTAGTTCCCATCAAAACCACCCCAACCTCTCAAGTAATGTGATCCACCATCATATCCCCTATCTCTCTCGAATCACCAGCTTTTAACTTCTGCTCCACGCCGCCACAACCACCACTGACTACCACCTAGATCCACCAACACCTCCAGATCCCATACCACTAGTGCGATAATCGCTTCTTTCCACTGTCGATCTAGATGATTGCTGACAGTGATGTTGCCATCAGGTTCTAACCATTCTTAGTTTTTAGGTTAATTAGGTTTTATAGTTTATGATTATTATTTAATTTATTTAGTTACTTTAGGTTTAGGTTTAGGGTTTGGAGTTTAGGGTTAGTGTTTAGGGTTTAGGATTTAGGGTTTAGGGTTTATGCTTTAGGATTTTGGGTTTAGGGTTTAGAGTTTAGGATTTTAGGGTTTATGCTTTTAAGGTTTAGGGTTTTTAGTTAGGGTTTAGGGTTTAGGGTTTTACAATTTAGGGTTTTAGGGTTTAGGGTTTAGGGTTAGGGTTTAGGTTTGGTTTAGTTTTAGTGTCAGCTTTAGTGCAGGGTTTGAGGTAGGATTTAACATCAGGTTAGCCAGTGGTGTAATTTAGGATTTAGGTCAGTGGGTGGTAGGTTTATATGTTTTTAGTGAGTTTTATTTTATTTTATCTTTAGGTTTATGTTTTATTGTATATTTAGGTTTAGATTTACATTTTATTTTATTTTTAGGTTTAGGTTTGGTTTTATTTTAGGTCTTTTAGGTTTTATTTTAGTTTAGGTTTAGGTTTATTTTTAGTTTATTTCATTTTATTTAGGGTTTAGGCTTAGTTTAGGTCTAGTTTATTTTAGGTTAAGTTTTAGGTTTTATTTATTTTAGTTTATGGTTTAGGTTTTTTTATACATTTTATTTTTAGGTTTTAATTAGTTTAGGTTTAGGTTTTTAGCTTTCTATGGTATTGTTAGTTGAGAGTTTAGGGTTTAGGATTTAGGATTTAGGGTTTAGGGTTTAGGGCTTAACATTTAGGGTTTAGGGTTTAGGGTTTAGATTTTAGGTTTTAGGGTATAGTGTTTTGAGCTTTAGGTTTTAGGATTTAGGGTTTAGAGTTTTTTTGGTTTAGGATTTAGGTTTTAGGTTTTATGTCTCAGGTTCAGGTTTTAGTTTAGGGTTTTTTGTTTTATTAATAAAGAACAAATTTAGATTCAAAATTTCTTCTTTTCACTTTCATCAACTAATTAACACACCAAGTTTTTAAGACACGAGCGATGACATAAATAAAAAAATGAGCCTGCATAGAGCAAAATAAAAACCCTAGATAACTAGAACCGTCTCTAATGTAAAGATGCAATTCCATAAGCAGCAGATCAGATCGGTCGTTCTATAGTTTCTCTAGTTCCCATCAGAACCACCCCAGCCTTTCGAGTAGCATGATCCACCATCATATCCCCGATTTGTCCCTCCATCACCACCACAGATGTAACCTTCATTGTTACTCCCACCTCTATAACTACCACTACTCCGACCACCACCTCCATATCCACCAACACGTCTAGATCCCCCACCACTGTGATAACTGCTGCCTCCGCCTTCACCTTCACCGCCAGATTTATACTGAGCCTAGTTGACGGTGATGTTCCTGCCATCAAGGTTCTGCCCATTCTTAGGGTTTAGGTATATTAAGTTTATGATTTAGATTTATTTTTTAAATTATTTAGTTACTTTAGGTTTAAGTTTAGGATTAGGGTTTAGGGTTTCGGGTTTAGGGTTTTACGATTTATGATTTTAGGATTTAGGGTTTAGGGTTAGGGTTTATGATTTTAGGATTTCAAGGTTTAGGGTTAAGGTTTAGGGTTTAGTGTTTAGGCTTTAGGGTTTAGTGTTTTGAGAGTTTAGGGTTTAGGGTTTATAGTTTAGGGTTTAGGGTTTATGGTTTATAGTTTTTTAGGTTTAGGTTTAGGTTTAGTGTTTAAAAGTTTTAGTGTTAGGAGTTCAGTTTAGGGCCAGGGAGAGTTTAGGGTTAGTTAGTTTAGTTTGGTAGGTTTAGTATTTTAGGTTTAGTTACATAGGGCTCAGGGTTTTAGTTAGTAAGACTAGGGTTTAGGTGCAGGTTTGGGATTTGGGGGTTTAGGTAGGGTAAGTTTAGGTTTTTAGGTTTAGTGGTCAGTTTAGGTTGGTTTTAGGGTAGGATTTAGGGTTTAGGATTTAGGGTAGGGTTTTGAAAGAAAGTGGCAGTTCATTTAGTTTATTTCATTTTATTTTAATTTAGGTTTATTTTTTATTTTATTTAGTTTAGTTTTATTTTTAGCATAGATTTTATTTTAGTTTAGGTTTATGTTTATTTTACTAGTTTATTTTATTTTATTTTATTTTTTATTTATTTTAGGTTTTATTTTATTTTTGGGTTTAGGTTTTAAGTTTTATTTTAGGTTTATTTTTAGGTTTTACTTCTTAGTTTAGGTTTAGTTTTATTTTTAGTTTATTTTATTTTATCTAGTTTACAGTTTAGGTTTAGTTTATTTTTGACTTAGGTTAAGGTTTTATTTATATTAGTTTAGTTTATTTTAGTTCAGGTTTAGGTTTATTTTATTTTGTTTATTTTAGTTCAGGTTTAGGTTTATTTTATTTTGTTTATTTTAGGTTTAGGTTTTAATTTTTTTTTATTTTTAGGGTTTGTTTTAAGTTTATTTTTTAGTTTTAAGTTTTATTTTTATTTTTTATTTAATTATATTTTATGTTTATTTTATTTTTATTTTAATGCTTAATTTTTTATTTTATTTAGGTTTTTGATTTTCAGGTTTATTTTATTTTTTTAATTTAGTTTAGGTTTTTATTTATTTTATTTTTGTTTTGTTTTTATTTTTTATTTTATTTTACTTTTACATTTAGATTTATGTTTAGGTTTAGGTTTTAGTTTAGGTTTTAATTTTATTTTATTTTATTATTTTATTAAAGTTTAAGTTCATTTATTTATTTTATTTTTAGGTTTGGTTTAGTTTAGGTTTAGGTTTTTTTTATTTTTAAGGTTTAGGATTTAGGGTTTAGGGCAAGTAGGTTTTAGGGTTTAGAGTTTAGGTTTTAGGGTTTAGTTTAGGATTTTATGATGGTTTAGGGTGGGTAGGGTTCACATTTTTATTTTGTTATTCCCTATTTTTTTTAAATTAAGTAAACTAGAAGGTTTAGGTTTATTTTATATATTTAGTTTATTTTTATTGATTTTAGTTTTATTTTATTTTATTTAGGTTTATTTTATTTTATTTAGTTTAATTTATTTTATGTTTATTTATTTTAGTTTAGGTTTTATTTTATTTTTTTATTTTGGTTTAGGTTTAGTTTTTTTAGGTTTAGGTTTTAAGTTCTCTTTAGGATTATTTTAAGTTTTATTTTTTTAGTTTAGGTTTAGGTTTATTTTTAGTTTATTATATTTTTTTTATTATATTTTAGGTTTAGGTTTTTATATTTATTTTAGTTTAGGTTTAGGTTTATTTATTTTATTTTATTTTAGGTTTAGGTTTTTTTAGTAGGGTTTAGGTTTTATTTATTTATTTTAGGTTTATTTTTGGTTTAAGTTAGTTTTTATATCTTATTTTAGGTTTTATTTTTTATTTTATCTTTAGTTTTATTTGATTTTATTTTTTAGCTAGGTTATTTATTTTTATTTGGTTTTATTTTTAATTTTTTTTTTGGAAGTGTAGGTTTAGGTTTTAGTTTAGGTTTTATTTTATTTTATATATTATTTAAGTTTCAATTTTTAAATTTATTTATAGGTTTATTTAGTTTAGGTTTTAGCATTTTAGGTTTAGGTTAGTTTGGGTTTAGTGAGGGTTTAGAGGTTATGGAAGGTGAGGGTTTAGTTTAGGGTGGATTTAGGGTTTAGGATTTTAGGATTTGATTAAGTTTTAGGTCTAAGGTTTAGGTTTTAAATTATGATTTATGATTTATGGTTTTTTTTAACAGAGAATAAATTAAGATTCAACATTTCTTCCTTTCGATTTCATAAACCAAGTAACACACTAAGTTTTCTACGACACAAGCGAAACATAAATAAAAAATGAGCACACATAGAGCAAATCAAAAACCCTAGATAACTAGAAATGTCTCTTCTTTAAAGACATAGTTCCATAAGCAGTAGATTAGATCGGTCGTTCTTAAGTTTCTCTAGTTCCCATCAGAACCACCCTGACCTCTCGAGTAGTAGGATCCACCATCATATCTCTGATCTCTTCCTCTGCCACCAACACTACTATAACCTCCATCGCTCCTCCCGAGTCCATAACAACCACTGCTCTGACCACCACCTCAATATCAACCAGCACCTCCAAATCCCCCACCACCACTATAATAAATGCCATCTCTACCTTCGCCTCTACCACCAGATCTAGATCGAGCTTGGTTAACGATGATGTACCTATCATCAAGGTTCTTCCCATTCTTAGGGCTTAGGTTATTAATTTTTATGATTTAGGTTTATTTTTTAATTTATTTAGTTACTTTATGTTTAAGTTTAGGGTTTAGGGTTAGGGTTTATGGTTTAGGGTTTTAGGGTTTATGCTTTTAGGGTTTAAGGTTTATGGCTAGAGTTTAGAGTTTAGAGTTTTAGGGTTTAGGGTTTAGGGTTTAGGGTTATGGTTTTTAGGGTTTAGAGTTTAGAGTTTAGGGTTTAGGGTTTAGGGTTTAGGGTTAGGATTTTTTATTTTTTTATTTTTTGGTGTTAGGGTTTAGGGTTTGGGTTTTAGGTTTAAGGTTTCGGTGTTTGTTTAGGGTTTAGGGTTTTATTTTTTTTAATAGAGAACAAATTTAGATTCAACATTTCTTCTTTTTGATTTCATCAACCAAGTAACATTTAGACATAAGTGATGACATAGATAAAAAATGAGCATGCATAGAGTAAATAAAAAGCCCTAGATAACTAGAATTGTCTCTACTCAAATGACATGGTTCTATAAGTAGCAGATCGGATCGACCATTCTTCAGTTTCTCCAGTTCCCATCAGACCCACCCTAGCCTCTCAGGTCGCGGGATCCACCATCATGTCCCCAAACTCTCCCTCTGCCACCACCATAGTTGTAACCTCCTTCACTCGTCTCGCCTAAATAACTACCACTACTCTGACCACCACCTCCATATCCACCAACACCTCTAGTTCTCCCACCACCACTATGATAACCACCGCCTCCACGTTCACCTCCACCGTCAAATCTAGACTATGCCTAGTTGATGGTGATGTTCATGTCATCAAAGTTCTGCCCATTCCTAGAGTTCAGGTTGAGGTTTTGGTTTATTATGTTTTTAGGTTTAAGTTTATGTTTTTATTTTATCTTTAAAGGTATAGGTTTTGGGTTTTTATTTTAGGTTTACTTTTTGGTTTATTTTTTAGTTTAGGCTTAGTTTTAATTTTAGTTTATTTTATTTTATTTAGTTTAGGGTTTTAGTTTAGTTTATTTTAGGTTTAGGTTTAGGTTTTATTTATTTTAGTTTAGTTTATTTTAGTTTAGGCTTCGATTTATTTAGTTTTGTTTATTTTCGGTTTAGGATTTTTTTGTTTAAGGTTTAAGTTTTATTTTTTGTTTATTTTTAAGTTTTAAATTTAGGTTTATATTTTTGGTTTAGATTTTTATTTAGTTTTTATTTTATTTTTATTATAGGTTTATTTTATTTTTAATTTTCATTTAGTTATCATTTTATTTTTTGTTTATGTTTTTTATTTATTTTATTTATAGGTTTTAATTAGTTTAGGTTTAGGTTTTTAGCTTTTTATGGTTTAGGGATTAGAGTTTAGGTTTTGGTTTTATTTTAGGATTATTTTAGATTTGATTTTTAGTTTAGTGTAGGTTTATTCTTAGTTTATTTTATTTTTAGTTTAGTGTTTAGTTTTTTATTTTAGGTTTATGTTTAGGTTTTATTTATTTTAGCTTAGTTTATTTTAGTTTAGGTGTAGGTTTATTTCATTTGTTTATTTTATTTTATTTTAGGTTTAGCTTTATTTTAGTTTTTGTTTTATTTTATTTATTCAGTTTTATTTTTTAGGTTTATTTTTAGGTTTTAGGTTTTATTTAATTTTATTTTATTTTATTTTAGGTTTACTTTTATTTTATTTTATGTTTAGTTTTATTTTATTTAGGTTTTATTCTTAGGTATTTTATTTTTAGTTTAGTTTAGGTTTTATTTATTTATTTTAGTTTTATTTTATTTAATTTTATGTTTAGGTTTAGGTTTAGCAGGTTTTTTATTTTATTTTATTTTATTTAGTCATCCATTTTATTTTATTTTAGGTCTTTATTACTTTAGTGGTTTGTGTTTTATTGTGGAGGTGGTTGGGGTGGTTTTGGGCCCAGGGTGTGTGGATCTTAGGGTTTAGGTTTTAGGCAGTGGTTTAGTGTCAGGATTTGGAAGGGTAGGTTTAGCTTTAGGGTATAGTTGGAGAATTTGGGTCACCAAAGTTAGAGTCAGAGTAAGAAAGTTAGGTCAAGGTTGTTATAGGCACAAGTTTGGGTCAGAGTCATTCTAGGTTTGAAGTTAGGGTTAGAGTTAGGGTTCAAAGGAGAGCCTGGTCAGTTTAGGAGAGGATTTTGTGAGTTTAGGGTGGATTATGATAGTCAGGATGGTCCAGTAGGCCTTGGGATGATTTAGGATTTAGGGTTTAGTTTAAGTTTAGGGTTTTAAAAAAAAAAGTAAACCCAGATTTAGCTTTTTAAGTTTATTTAGTTTATTTTTAATTATTTTAGTTTATCTTTTATTTTATTTAGGTTTATTTTTATTTCATTTAGTTTATTTTATTTATTTAGGTTTATTTATTTTAGTTTTTTTTTTTATTTTAGTTTATTTTTAGGTTTATGTTTAATTTTAGTTTAGTTTTATTTTATTTTCTTTTCTAAGTTTAGATTTAATTTCTTATTTTAGGTTTTAAGGTTTTCTTTTATTTTTAAGTTTAGGTATTAGGTTTATTTTTAGGTTTTATTTTTAGTTTAGTTTAGGTTTATTTTATTTTATTTAGTTTAGTGTTTAGGTTTAGTTCATTTTAGGTTTAGGTTTAAGTTTTATTTATTTTAGTTTAGTTTATTTTAGTTTAAGTTAGGTTTATTTTATTTTATTTATTTTAGGTTTAGGATTTTTTAGTCTAAGTTTAGGTTTTATTTTTATTTATTTTGGTTTTTTTAGGTTTATATTTTAGGTTAAGGTTTTATTTAATTTTTATTTTATTTTCTTTTGATTTATTTTATTTTATTTTTTGTTTAGTTTTATTTTATTTAGGCTTTTTTATTTTAGGTTTGTTTTTATTTTTTTTTAGTTTTATTTAGGTTTTATTTATTTTATTTTAGTTTATTTTTTTATTTTTTTTTAATTTTATTTTGGTTTAGGTTAAGTTTAGTTTAGTTTAGTTTTTTATTTTATTTTATTTAGGTTTAGGTTTTTTTATTTTTTTTATTTTTTAGATTTTATTTTATTTAGGTTTAGGTTTTTAAGGTTTAGGGTTCAGATTTAGGGTTTAGGTTTCAGGGTTTAGGGTTTAGGATTTAGGATTTAGGGTTTAGGGTTTAGGGTTTAGGGTTAGGGTTTATATTTTAATTTTTTATTATATTTTTTATTTTTAGGATTTTGGGTTTAGGTTTTATGTTTAGGGTTCAGGTTTTAGTTTAGGCTTCAGGGTTTATGGTTTTTTTTTAACAGAGAAGAAATTTAGATTCAAGATTTTCTATTTTCGATTTCATCAACCAAGTAATACACTAAGTTTTCTATGACACAAATGATGACAAATAAAAAATGAGCAGGCATAGAGCAAACAAAAAATGCTAGATAACTAGAACTGTCTCTACTGTAAAGACATAGTTCCATAAGCAACAGATCGGATCTGTCATTCTTCAATTTCTCCAGTTCCCATCAGAACCACCCCAGCCTCTCGTGTAGTGGGATCCACCATCATATCCCCGATCTCTCCTTCAGCCACCACCAAGTTCGTAACCTCCGTCTCGCCTCCCGCCTCCATAACCACCACTACTCTGACTACCACCTCCATATCCACCAGCACCTCGAGATCCCCCACCACCACTACGATAACCACCACCTCAGCCTTCACCTCCACCCCTAGATCTAGATTGAGCCACGTTGACGGTGATGTTCCTATCATCAAGGTTATGCCCATTCCTAGGTTCTAGGTTTAGGTTTAATTTATTAGGTATTAGAGTTTAGGTTATTTTTTTTTAATTTATTTAGTTACTTTAGGTTTTAGGGTTTGGGGTTTGAAGGTTTAGGGTTAGGGTTTAAGGTTTAGGCTTTAAGGTGTAGAGTTTAGGGTTTAATGTTTAGGTTTTTAGGATTTAGGGTTTAGGGTTTATGGTTTAGGTCAGTTTAGGGTTTAGAGTTTAGAGTGGAGTGTGGTTTAAGGTTTTAAATTTTTTTAATTTTTAAACATTAAGGGCAGTTTAGGTTTATTTAGTTTATTTATTTTAGTTTATTTTATTTTTATTTTGATTTAGTTTATTTTATTTTAATTTAGTTTATTTATTTTAGGTTTATTTTATTTAGTTTTTTATTTTAGTTTATTTTTAGGTTTAGTTTTTTATTATTTTTAATTTATTTTATTATTTTATTTTATATAGATTTAGGTCTTTATTTATTTTATTTTAGATTTTATTTAGTATTTTAGCTTTGGATTTTATTTTAGGTTTAAGGTTTAGTGGGGTTTAGGTTTAGGGTTTATGGTTTTAGGATTTAGGTTTAGGTTAGGGTAGGGTTTAGGGTTTAGGGTTTAGTGAGGCTTTAGAGTTTAGGTGTTTAGGATTTAGTGTTAGATGGGATGGGTGTTTAGGTTTAGGTTAGCAAAAGGTTTAGGGTTAGGTTTTAGGTTTAGTTGACCAATTGAAGATGATTGTGCTTTGCATTCAATTATTTTGGATTTGGTTTTATTTAGGCCAACTTGAATCTTTAGGTCAATTTGGGTTAAGTAGGTCAATTGGGTTCAATTGGGTCCAATGATGGCTTTGGTCAAGTTCAACAATCAATTTGGAATGAACTTGAGCATTGGTTGCAATCAATTTAGTTTATATTTTGATTTGACCTAATTTAGTCTTTTAGGTAAATTTGGGTCAACTTGGGTCAAGAGGGCCAATTAGGTTTGGTTTGACTCAATTGAAGGTCAAGTCATATTCAAATACTGATTTTGATTTGGTATGAATCATTGGTTTCAAGGAATTTATCTTAGGTTACAATTTGGCTAGTTTTGGTTCATATTGGTTAAGGGATTGACTTGGTCAAATGACCAAGTTGACTTGGTTTGACCCAATTTATGCCAATTGATCAACTAGGGTGATCAACAATCATGATGGGAGGTTGTGATGGGCTTGGTTCATTTAATTTGGGTAGGATTAGAGCTTGGTTCAAATAGGTCAAATTAATTTTGGTTCAAGTGGACCAATTGGGTTTAGTTGGCTTGATTTTGGAGTTTGATTTAGTTGAGTTTATATATGTATTTGGGATTGATATATAAATTCAATTGCAAGTGGCTTGGGTTCAAATGGGTTTTGGTTCATTTGAACATTTCAAGTCAGAAGGGTTAAGTTGGGTTTGACTTGGGTTAATTTCATTTTGGCTTGATGATTATAGATTTTATTTATATTTGTGAATATGATTGAAGGTATGATTGATTCATGAGAAAATCAATTGAATTTGGGTTTTGGAATGAAGGATTTTGGCTAAGTCCATGGAGTTGAGTCATGTGGATAAAGTTTGGATTTTGATTTGGTTTGATTTAGTTTTGGTGATTTAATTGTATATTTCAATTAAATTTGTGAAGATTATTGAAAATATGATTGATTTGTCAGAAAATCAATTGAGTTTGACTTGATTTGGATTATGATTTCGCTAAGTCCATGGGTTAGGTCATATGGCTTAGGAAGGGTTTTGATTTAATTTGATTTAGTTTGATTTTGTTTTGATCATTTGAATGTAGATTTGATTTATATTTAGGAAGATGATTGATGATATAAATTGATTATAAGAAAATCAATTGAATTTGGATTGATTCAGATTAAGATTTGGCTAAGTCCATGGGATAGGTTAGAAGGCTTAGAAAGGGTTTCAAGTTTGGATTTCATCATGGGCATCAATCATTTAGTTTTGGAATTTCGGTTTGGATTTGGATTTGAATTGGATGTTTGAATTGAACTTGAGGTTTGGTTTGAGAAAGTGAACATGGACTAGATTTAGGCTGTATGGTGATCTCTTGGTCAAAAGTAGAGAAAAGGAAGACCATATCTTTGACTTGAGCATATTTTTTGAACAGTTAAGATAATTTAACCTGAAAATGAACCCCTTGAAGTGTGCATTCAGAGTAGCTTCCAGAAAATTTCTTGGGTTTTTTGTTTGACACCAGGGAATCAAAATCGATCCGGAGAAGACCAAGGCAATATTATAAATGCCACCTCCTAAAAGGTTAACTCAACTTAGATTATTCCCAGGACAGTTGGCATATCTAAGAAGCTTTATATCCAACCTATCGAAGATGTCACCATTCTCGACTTGTCAAAAGGATGTCGAGTTCAAGTAGGATGACAAGTGTGAGCATGCCTTCGAAGATATCAAACATTACCAGATGACGCCACCGGTTCTAGTAGCCCCTAATCCAGGCATGCCGCTCATACTTTGCACTGCTACTTTAGATGACTCCCTTAGAAATTTGTCCACTCAAGTCAATGATGAAGGGAAAGAAAATGCACTCTACTCCCTCAGCTGTCGTCTAATCCCTACTGAGGCTAATTATCCACCCATTGAGAAGTATTGCCTAAGTTTAATCTTTGCATCACAAAGGCTACAACAGTACATGCTTTCTCATAAGGTGAACTTAATCTCTAGGATCAATCCACTACGGTATCTTATGATATGGTTGACGTTATCTTGATGGTTGGCACGATGACCCATGATCCTCTTATTGTTTGACATTACCTTCATACCCCTCCATGTGATGAAAGGATAAGCACTAGCAGATTTCCTAGTAGCACACTTACTTCTTACTAACTTTTTGCTTAGTGATGATCTCCCCAATGATCAAATCATGAACTTTGGGGATACTAGAATTAACCATTGGGAAATGTACTTTGATGGTGTGGCTTCCTCTCAAAGAGGAGAAGAACCATAATCTACTATTCCAAAAAAGGTAGGGATATGAATAGTTCTCTTATCCCCAGACCGTGATGTGATGAGATTCTCATATCATTTGTCTAATCCTTGCACCAATAATGAAGCCAAATAGAGGCTCGAGGTTTGGTTATTACTCTAAGCATCCATACATCAACATCTTCGATTCTCGAAGTTATTAACCAAATTGTTGGGTCCTATAATGTTGTAAAGCCCAAGCTCCATCTACTACAAGTACACCATAGTAGTTGTAAATCCCAAAGGTTACCATTTATAAGATTCTTTAAGGACAGAATGCCATAGCGTATTCTTTATCCAAGATTGCCAAGGAGTTGGCATGTCCAGAGGATGAGTCCATATCAATAAATGTCCAAGATAGACAAGTTTTATCCCTTATTGATATTGAACTCATCAAAAAGTACTCTCTTGAAGGGGAGGTTTTCATTACCAAGAGGGATAAGGAGTTAGATTGGAGGCAACAATTCATGGATTGCCTAAATAAAGGAAAACTACCTCAAGAGAAGTTCCAAGCCTATCAAATGAAGCAGAGAGCACTTTCCTACACTCTTACGGATGGTGTCTTATATTAACGATCTTTCGATCCTATGTGGTTACATTACTTAGACAAGCATGAAGACTGTAAGATTGTGACTGAGGTTCAGGATTATGTGGAGCAAACCAATCTGATCTGAAGATGAAACCCAAGATCAAGAGACTAAGATACCACTGACCGTCGATGATCAAAGATTGCATGGATATGGCTAGGCGATGCCACCAATGTAAAATACATGGTGTGGTCCTACACCAACCACCCAACATTCTACATTCTATATTGGCCTCATGACCATTCGAGTGTTGGGGTACCAACATAGTGGGTCCGATTGATCCTCCTTCTTCCAAGGGTCATCAGTTCATCTTAACTGCTACCGACTACTTTTCTAAATGGGTGAAGGTGATTCCACTCAGCGAGGTCATAGCTTAGCATGTGCTCCAGATTTTTAGAACCATATCATATATAGGTTCGAGTGCCTAATGTATTATATCTGATAAGTACTATTCAAGAGTACGTAGATCAATAACTTTGCCCAAGACACATAGATTGGAGAATTTTCCAAACTACCCGAGGGAAAATGGCTTAGCGTAATCCATCAACAAAACTCTCATCTAAATGCTAAAGAAGACACTCGACAACAAGTTTATAGTGGCATGAGAAGTTAGTTTAAGTCTTGTGGGCCTTACCACACCACATATAAAAAACTCTAACTCAAGATACCTTTCTTCATAATGTATGGGTCCAAAGTCGTTCTACCATTAGAAGTCCAACTTCCATCACCAAGGATAGCTTTGGGTATCAAGATCAAAGAGACACCAAGTTCGTTATAAGAGCGAAGGTTTGGAGGATAGGCTTGCCAAAACCTCAAGTTGTATAAAATAAAATGATTCAAGCTCATAACAAGTTGTCGTCTAGAGCTTTCAAGTAGGAGAGCTTATTTTAATTAGAGAAATTGATTGTTGCCCATCATAAGATGGGAGGCAAGTTTGAACCACTTGGGAAGGCCTTTTGCCATAAAGAATCCCTACCAAAGAGAATCTTATTAGTTTATTAATCATAAGAGAGAGCACCCAATGCTTCCAGTCAACAGGCTATACTTAAAGAAATATTATAAACTATGTTTGAAAATAATTATCATCAATGAAAATTCCTTTTCAAATTCAATCTCTTCCATGTTGAATGTATTCTTATTTGTGAATCTGCCATGATGTGTTTAGGATAAGTGTAAGGAACCCGAGCGGTGTCTTATCCTTCATTAATGCAACACATATAAATTACACACAAAATATAAAAAATACATATCTTTTATCTCGACTACGAGTTGAGATAACTAGTGACACTCACTGAAGGCTCTTAATTATGCTACCCTATGTCACCCTAGTGGTCTTCTTGCTTTGGAGGATGTAAGTCTAATACAGTTTCCTTCTTTACTTGGCCATTGCACACCGACGACCACCTTGTTAGTTTGGTAGGCCTTACTACATGGATAGTAAGCTACCTCATGTTCACTTTATTTAAGAGGATGTGAGCCTTCTATGCTTTCTTCTTGGATTAGCCTTCATGCACTGATTGGGTCGAGTATATTTGATGTTTAGGATAAGGCCCTTAGTGGCTCCTTCCCTCCTGACTGCTTCAAGTTTGGGTCCAGTCCTTCCTCGGGGCTCCCCGCTTTGTAGTTGCTCTTGGTCAGATAACATCTGTCCCACCGACAACAGACTATTCTGATGATCAGTTATGCTTGGAAAGTTGTAAGCCTACATACTTTCTTTCTTGATTGATCGTTGCACATTGACGGGAACATTATGTTGGTTGGTTCTCACTATGCTGACAGATACACCACTCATGTTGATGCATACACCTTAGGTTGGTTGGTTCTCGCACCTTAGTATACACCACTCATTGTAGATGTAAGTCTGCTATGCTTTCTCCTTGAGTTGGCCATCGTACACCTTTAGGCTTTCTTTTCCAGGGCTCAGGATAATGCCCCTAGCAGCACCTCCCTTATGGGCTCTATATTTGAATCATGTCTTTTGCAACCCCATTTAGACAATACCCAGGTTACTATTGGATTGGACAATTCCCCTTTCTATTAACCATCCCTGTAGTTGGAGAATCCATCCTATTGATGCGAAGAATTTCCCTTAGTCCAGTAAATCTGAGATAGGTCAAAGCTGATGTTGACCTTACTTTTGGAGTGATCTCTCAACTTCCTCATTATAGATATAAGACTCTTATATACACTAAGAGCTCCTTAGTATTAAGACACTTCTAGTGATTAGGTGAACACTTAACTTAAGCCTAGAGACTTAAAAGAGTTAGCCATAGGAATAGGTTATGCCTTAGGGATTTAGAAAGATTTGCGTACCTTATCGAATTAAACACAATCCTTACTTCTTCAAACCAAACTTCCCAATTAAATTCCAAATTCAAATCAACCACAATTCAATTGATTTTCTCAAATTTCCATTCAATCTCAAATTAAATTCCAAATTAAATCCAACTGAAAATGATTGAAACCCAAAATCAAAATCAAATTTCTAAATCCCTTCCTAAGCCATATGAACCACCTTCATATGCTTAGCCAAAACCCCCTTTAAACCAAATCAAACTTGATTGATTTCTTTAAAAATCAATCATTCCTTCATTTATATTCACAAATATAAATGAAATCTAAATTCAGACCATTCAAATCAAATCAAACCAAATCAAGATTTTTCTTAAGCCATATGGACTTACTTTCATAAGCTAAATCAAATCTCAACCCCAATCAACTTAAACTCAATTGATTTCTTTATAAATCAATCATTCCTTCATTTATATTCATAAATATAAATGAAAACCACCCTCCAATGACCAAAAATAAATCAAACTAAATCAATTCCCTACTTAAGCCCTTTTGACCTAAATCCTTAAGCTTGGTCAAATTTGCTTCCAAATCATGCCAAACTCAAACGATTTTATCATGAATCATTTATATCTTCATTTATATTCACAAATATAAATGAAATATAAATCCAAATAGCCAAAATCAAACCCAAATCAAATCAAATTTCCAATTTTATCCTTTTTCTTGTACTTGACTAAATGATACCCAAATCAATTCAAAACCCATGGTTTTCTTCATGATTCAATCATTCCTTCAATCATTGTTCCAAATATAAACACAAACTATAATTATCAAACCAAATCTAAGTCAACTCAAATTAAGCCCATGTTGACCCCTTTTGACTTCAAATTATCATATGAACCAAAATCCATTTGACTCCAAACCAATTGCAATTGGATTTATATTTCAATCCTAGGCTCATATGTTAGTTCAACTAAACTTAAATCAAGCCAAAACCAAACCAATTGACCCATTTAAGTCCACTTGACCCAAAGTGACCTAAATACCCTTTTTGATGGAACATGACCAAACCTTCAATTGAGCCAAACCAAGTCCAATTGGTCATTTGACCTAAGTTGACCCAAATTAGCCTAAAAGTCAAAATGGGTCAAATCATGATTTTGATCCAAATTGATTACTAATGGCTCAAGTTCATTCCAAATCACTTGAAAGCCATGAGAGCTCAATTTGACCAATTGGTTAACTTGACCTAACCTAGCTCAAATTGACCTAAAAGGTCAAACCAAACTAAAGCCTAATCATTTTCAATTAGCCAATTGAACATGAACCAACACCTAACCAACCCAATTTGGTCAAATTGCTCAAATTGGTCAACTTATTTGACCTATTTGAATCCAAATGAGCCAAAACTAAACATAAGCCAAATTAATCAAAACCACTTGAACCAAAACTCTTGAAATCATCATTTAAACCTAAAGTCTTGGTTTGACCAAATTTGACCAATTGGTCAACCCAACCCAACTAACCCAAATGAACTCATTTTGACCAAATGAAGCCAAATCACCCAAAACCAACCCATGGGATCTTAAGAGCCAAGCGACTCAAAAGTCCTAGTTCACTAAATTAGCTTAAATCTATAGTGGACCCCACCCAAGGGGATTAGCCATTGGACACACCCCATTTATATTGGATTTTTTCCATAAGAGGCAAAGTCCACTTTCTCCTCTCATGGCTACCATACAATTGCCAAATAAGGTATTCCTAAACCCCCCCAATGTAAGAACTTAGCACTTTCCATGGACTAAGGGAAACAAACCAAGCCACTTCACTACCCAATGGCAAAGGGAAGGACCAAGCCAATCTCCCCATATCTTGCCTTGAGCTCCTGTAGCTTCCTCCACTCTGGCAAATGTGCTCACGGTGACCCTTCTAATGCCTCGATGGTGGTGAATCAGTAGAATTTTAAGGATGGATCTCATCCTTCCATCACACACAATTTTGAGGTATACTCCCTCAATTCGAGTGGCAGTTGTAATAATTCCCACTGTGAGAGTTTCCTAAGCATTTTTGAAACTCCTTAGAGCCTACCCAAAGCCTCTCCAAGCTCCCATGATTGGAATTATCCATTCTCATGTTCAACTGAAATAGGGCATCTTTCCTTTGAATCAAACTCCTCCCCCACTCAACCAAACCTCAATTAAACTTACCCACACCGTTGTGACACCTAGTAGAGCAATGCCAAACCATTTCCCAAGCTTCCAAACCACCGAAAGTCATACTTCACTCAAGATCGAATACCAAAAGGGAGGATCTTGGTACATAAAGCAAACCACTGCAAATCAAAGCTTGTGTGGCTCAACTGGGCTTCTTTTCTACCAAACGAAGCTACCTCAATCGTTGCTGGCGATCAAAGCTCGGTGAGGCAATTTCTCAAAATTGATCCTTGAATGAAAATGTGTTGTTTCTTTTTAAAGAAAACTTGCATTTGAGCCCATCCTAGCTGTTGGATCCTTGTGGATCCTTCGTGCAAAGGTGTGGATTGAGTTTGGAGTGGATCCGAGCTCAGGTGAGCTCGGATCAGCGACTCATGTGAATGGGCTCCATTCATCGTCATTAGAAGATGGATCATGGGCCATCCATTCTGCGTGATTGGAACTGATGGCCATGATCAAATCACGTTGAATCCCCCTCTATTTACTCCTTAATTATGGGATCTGATCGTGGTCATTCGATCTTAGATCAAACGATCTACAGGAAAGCGTATCCACCACAATTTGAGTTAGCCTCCTAATTTAATAACTTAAATACCCTATCTAATCATGCCACATGGAAATCATGTGCTGTGTCAATAACCACATGGCGTTGATAGGATTGATGGTTAATTAGGACTATTTTAATTAATTTTTAAGTCTGAAACTTCCTAAAATCATAATTAATCCTAGAAAAATCCAAAAAATATAAATGAGGGCTCATTTTAAAGATATTTCAAAGTAGAATTCAAGAAAATTATTATAAATTAATTTTGAATAGTAATTTCTACTTAATCAAGATTTAATTAAAAATTTGATTAGCCTAATTACTCTTTGATTAATTATCCAATTAATTTCAAAATTTTTAGGGATGTTTAGGTGGATGACCTCTACCTTACCTTTTTTCTTGGGATTGGATAGTTAGTTAGGGAAATCAATGGATTTTTCCTTAATTACTCCCCAACCTTAATAAATGAAAATTAAGCAAATGAATAGTGGATTAACTAATTAATTTAGCTTACTGTCCTTTGTTATTAGTGAGAAGTCTTAGGGAAGTGGTTTGGATTCATTCCTGATGACCATTTCATTAAGCCTCTTCATTTGTTTCAAATTAATTAAAGCTTAAATAATTAATTAGCCACTTAATTAATAAATTAAGAAAAGAAAGGATAACTAATTATTTCAAAGCCCAATTGATTATTTGAAATGACTTAGGGATTGGGATTGAGGTCTCTTCCTTGATCTCTTTCCTAAGTTAATTTCATCATCTAATTAAAAGATATAATCAAAGGAATTAATTGACCAATTAAGGGGTTAATTAATTTAAAATACATTCATTCATAACCTTCCTTAATTAACCCTTGGGTAGTTCTTTGGGTGTTCAATAACCTAAAGAGAGGGCTAATGAAATTATGGTTAGCTCACGTGTGTGAGAAAACCATAAAAGTAATTAAATGAGTCCCTTAAGCTTAATTAACAATTAATTATGAGCTAATTGCATTAGGCCCTTTCATTTCTTAGAGCATTGCTAATTTACTTTTCATGTGGTTGCATCTCATGTTGGCTTATCATTGATTAATAAATTAGCAAAGATTGATATAGGTAAGAGG